>CM019119.1:38497902-39097902 GCA_009720345.1 Fragaria iinumae
GCCAAAGCGAGGAGGCACGTCACAGAGCACTGTCGTTGGTTAATCTTCTGTTCAGTTGGTTCTTGATTGGAATTGCCGTTTTTGGGGTGGCTTTCTATTTGGTTTTGGTTAAGTTCTACGGTGAAAAAGTGGAGTACTTTACTCTGGGAAGTGACCGTGAATCTGAAGAAGATGATGATGTGGAATCTCAGAAGAGAAGCAATGGTGAAGACTTGAAGAGCTTTGTGGATCATATGGGAAAGACAGCCTTTGCGCCAATAGACATGGAAAGGTAGAAAAGGAAATGTGCAACGTAGATATTGAATCGAATTAAGCGTTGTGTGATTATATAGGTATATGTGCGTATAGATTAATTAGATTGATGGCTACCACTTTATAAATTATAGTGGAGATTTGTGGATGGAAAATCAAGGGAATTTAGGGAAGAATTGTTGTGGGAAATTGTTTGGTTTGCATTGAATATTGACGTGTATTCTGCCTAAACCTAGTCCTATATGTTGGTGTGTGTGTATGGAAAAGTTATCAGTGATCGAAGATGAAGAGAGCTGCTGGAATTGTACATTAAAATTTCATTTGATTTTATTATAAACTTTGCCTTATTTTTAAGCTTGTAAGAGTGACATGCATGATTTCATTACAAAGTTTGTTTTTTAGTTAATTAATCTCCTTATTCCATCAGTGTAATTCATAACTCATTGCCTTAAACTTAAAACATTTGAATTTTCTAAGTTAATATACCTTTATTTACATGTGGAATAATAAGTTAGTAGCTAAAAGTATAGTAAACTATTTAACTAATCGTCGGTCCCTCACTGATAAATTAATAGAGAGACGATTAATTGGACAATGCTAATTAATAATTATACTTTGTACGTGTTTGATAAGCAAGTGCTACATTGAGAAAGTCCTATAGGCTATCTCCTCTAACCAGGTACGTCAATTGTGACTTTGGATGGAACAGTTATACTTCATGTTGTCCATTCCTAATTTCGTATAATTTGATCAAAAAATCATATGTGGTCATCATCAAGTAGTTGTCGAAGTGACTGACTTCAAGTTTCTGTAAAGCAACTTTCCTTAACCAAAACAATTAGTGGATAAAGAAACCTTCAGGGTTCGCCATCTATGTGATACACTTGCTAATGAATAATATTGATCCATCGTCATCATTCACAAATGTATGTTGGTGCATGTAAGGGTCATATATAAAGCTCAACGTAATCAGATATGGTAGAAACTAGACACCGAAACTTAATCCGGTAAGAAATGAAGCTCTAAGAAGAAGAAGTCCCAAAACAAAATTAAATTGATAGGATGGAAGAGACAACAAATATAGATAGGTAGGTCATAGATCCCTACATAAGTTTTAATGGATAAGTAGAAGACGAAGTTGTAATATTTGAATTGTTTACCTGATAAAAAAAAAGAGTAGAAGACATAGAACTGGATGAGTCGATTAAACCTAATATACATCATGGCTTCATGCAAAAGAAAATTGTCTCAAAAACTAGAGAAGAGGTCGTGAAAAAAGTGCGAGACGTCTGAGACTGTCGGAGCGAACTCGAGAGGTGAACCCAATTTAGGTTTTCGAGTTGCGGTGGCGGGATTTACCGACTCAGACTAGAAAGCAAGTAAGGATGGCGATGACGAGGCGTTATCGATGTTCAGTGTTAAAGATCAACGGAGGAGATGACGTTGATTAAGAGTGACGTACGTCAAATACATAGAGGTTTGGCTGCAGCACTAAGCCCCTCAATTAAAGATGGTCGGGAGCTGCTTCAAGATGAGGCCCGGGGGAGGCCATGCTATCCTCCGAACAACATGTCTCCAATGAAGGTGGAAGGGATCTAGAGGTAGGCTCGGGCTCTTGGGCCTGGGTACGTATGCGTCTCGGTCTAAGATGCTTGTTTTAGACAGCTTTTGGAATTGAGCTTTTGGGATGAAACCCATCTCTGAGCTTTTGGGCCTAGGTTCAAATGCGAAACCCATCTATGGGATTTTTGGCCTAGATTCAAATGCTAAACGATGGGTTTCAACGAAGAAGTGGTTTTGCCCAAGGCTGCATGAAGTCAAAGCTCTAACTCAAAAGGGCGTGGGCATGATCTTGAAATATTTCAATTATGTTTAGATTGAGTTTAAGTCTCTAGTAGCGGCCTATTTTATACATGTATGCTATATATGAAGATAACTTAGATTGGGTTTAAGTCTCTAGTAGCTGCCTATTTTATACATGTATATGCTATGAAGATTTTTTTAGATTTCTTGTACCACAAGTGCGTGCTAGACAAGTTGATCTAGATAAATAGGTAATTGTAGGAAGCAAGACTATGTTTTGATTCGAGGTTTGCAGAACTGCGAGCATACTAGTTTCTTTAGTAGTGTTTCTGCAAGAATCCGTAGGCTATGCGGAACCACAGTGAAATATGAACAGTAGACAACACAAGGGCATATAGTGGTTCACCATGCCTTGGAAGACATGGCTACATCCACTTACGAATCAACTATAATGGCCAATAGGCCTTTGGTCTTACAAGAGCATCCATCCAACCCGCCTGGGAGGAGTAGGGGAGGGAGAGGGAGCATCACATATGTCTATATCCATATGGGAGTGAGAATGAGTCAAAAGTCCTTTCTACACAGGGGGAGCCTTCCTTTTATAGATAAGGAAGGTTTTCTCTTATTACACATTACCGATGTGGGACTAACTATGCATTTATCTTATCATGGTGCCTTCTTGTGGAGCTTGGAGGAGTACCTTTCTGATGTGGTACCGATGATCTTTCACCATGGCGAGGTAGCCCGGACATCGGTCTACAAGTTTCATGACTGGTCTATGGGCGGGGAATGTAGTTTACTGACTACCGACTACAAGTCCCCCCAAGTTCCCGTTCAAGACATATCTTGAGTGGGGACTTAATATACAAAATGCCTATAGACCAGTCATATGTCCCCAACGCGGACCCGGTCCCAGTCCCCCCAAGTCCATACTCAAGACGTGTGTTGAACGGGTCCGCCTCGCACAGAAAGGCTAACACAACCAGGCGAGTTGAGGAGGCACGCGAGCTGAGGAGTCTCTACTGAAGACGTGTGTTGAACGGGTCCGCCTCGCACAGAAAGGCTGACACTACCAGGCGAGCTGAGAAGGCACGCGAGCGGAGGAGTCCGCTCCGCACAGAAGGGCTGACGCTCGGGCGAGCTGAGTTCGCTTCGCGTACAATGAATACACTTGAGCTGAGGAGTCCACCTCGCCCAGGAGGGCTGACACTCGGGCGAGCTTAGTTCGCCTCGCGCGAACTGAGTAGTCCGCTCCGCGCACAATGCCTACACGCGAGCTGAGGAGTCTGCTCCACGCACAATGCCCACACGCGAGCTATGGAGTCCGCTCCGCGCACAATGCCTACACGCGAGTTGAGGAGTCCGCCTCGCCCAGGAGGGCTGACACTCGGGCGAGCTGAGTCCGCCTCGCGCGAGCTATGGAGTCCGCTCCGCGCACAATGCCTACACGCGAGCTATGGAGTCCGCTCCGTGCACAATGCCTACACGCGAGCTATGGAGTCCACTTCGCGCACAATGACTATCTCCGTGACACACGCGAGGTGCATCTTGTTCCACGCGAGATGGGTCTCGGTAACACACGCGAGGTGGATCTTGGTGTTATACTTTCATGGACAAGGGTAGCGAGCCCTTTCCATATCTGGTGTTACTGCTCGAGCGCGGGGAATTATCCCAGTGTGGGTTATCAGGCCATTATTCTCCGTATGAAGGGAATGATATGAACTGCCCAACTCCCACTCTACGGGAGCTGTACAAGGGACTTACAGTTCTCATGGCTCTAGTTGTTTCGTCCATGCTGCCCGGTGATATGTTTCCGGGGTTGTATGCATGCCTCTCATACCGGGTGTCCATAGCAACTTTGCAGCTGTGCACCAGACAAATCAACGAGAGGGGATGTCGAGTAGCCGCCGGGAAGCGTATCCCAACATGAACCCTCTCTCCTGATGAATTCGGCCAACCGGGATCATGAACTTAACTTGAACTCTGATTCCGCCATCTCAGAGGCAAAGCGACTGCCGACAATCTGTCAATGGGACCTCGAGTATGCTAGGCAGATCCCTTAAGATGGTCGGGCAGCGGGAGGAGTGGGTCGTCACCGATGAAGCTCCCGTTTGACAAGACTGAGCTCTGGGTCCCGGTGAATCATCTTCGGGTGATGGCTGGAGGCATCGGACATGAGCCGCTGTGGCTCAGCTCTTGGTAAAATCCCGATGGCAAAAAGAACCCGAGCGAGTCATCTCACTTCTCTTCCACGCGAGTTATCTTGCCTCGCCTCCATGCGAGCTATCTCGCCTCGCTTCCACTCGAGGCCTCTTCCTATTGCTCATGGATTTGAATGAAATGCCTTTCGGAGGGAAGAGCAACATGTCTTTTAGTAATGATTCCCACAGACGGCGCCAATTGTTTCTGCAAGAACCCGTATGCTATGTGGAACCATAGTGGAACATGAACAGTAGACAACACAAGGGCATATAGTGGTTCACCATGCCTTGGAGGACATGGCTACGTCCACTTACGAATCAACTATAATGACCAATAGACCTTTGGTGTTACAAGAGCATCCATCCATCCCGTCCGGGTGGAGTAGGGGAGGGAGAGGGAGCATCACATATGTCTATATCCATATGAGAGTGAGAATGAGTCAAAAGTCCTTTCTACATAGGGGGAGCCTTCCTTTTATAGATAAGGAAGGTTTCCTCTTATTACACATTACCGATGTGGGACTAACTATGCATTTATCTTATCATGGTGCCTTCTTGTGGAGCTTGGAGGAGCACATTCCCGATGTGGTACCGATGATCTTTCACCATGGCGAGGTAGCTCGGACGTCGGTCTACAAGTTTCATGACTGGTCTATGGGCGGGGAAGATAATTTAGTGACTACTGACTACAAGTAGTATGCTTTCATTTTATCAGGTTAATCCGGTACTCCATATTTGTCTTTTGTAAGTTTGGTAAACTACAAGCATTTGGCTGTTGGTTCTTAACTTCTATTATAAAAAATGAAAATTGTCTCAAATACTATTTGAGCTCCACACAGTTGGAGAGAAACCCCGTTTGCCGCAAAGCCGCCCCACCAAAGCTAAACCCTAAAACTCTCGCTCCCCACACGATCGCCACCTTATAATTAGTTCAATTATCGAGATCATTTATTCTCGCCATCAGCTTTTGGGAAAGATTGTAGTTGTAATTCGGCCAATCAAAAACTATTTACTCACCTAACTTCTATATCTTCATCTATTTTTATCCGAACCATTATGCCAACATAATACGACTCAACAGTCTCCGATAATATCAATTTCTTTGCACATATTATTCCTAAAACGAGATCTAAAATACAAATCACATTGTACGATTCCTGATTCAATCTCCTTCCAAATCAATACCTTCAAAGCAAATTCTATAAACATAATTTATTAATCAATTACAAACAGGTGAACATCCTCGTAATCCATTACATACACACGGTAAAACTCTGCTCGGACGGCCCTCATTCACCAAGACAAAAAGGCCCGACCCAAAGCTAAAGATTGTTCTTATTATTATATTTTTTTCTCCTTGGAGAGAGTAAAAAACCCGAAAAGATTCTAACTTAGAAAATTGAACTACTTCAAGTTTTTTCCGGTGATTTTCTGGTGCGTCGTCCTCAAACTCAGTATCTCAGTCCCTCGAGAAGCTGAGAAGCTCTAATGGTGCCCAGGTTTCCCTAAAAACAGAGTGAAGCACTTTGTGTTTTTAAATGGAAAACAATTCAGACTCGGATGAGCCAGAGAAGAAGAGACCTCATTTGAATTCGTTCTCCTCCGCCATGGCCCGAAGCTCCAACCCCTCTCCACCTAGTGACCACCATAACGTAATCTCACCCATCTCTCTTTTTCCTGTTTTGAATTTGCCCATGAAAACATGGATTGGTATAGAGTTCTGGGTTCGAGGAAAGTTTGGTTCTTGCTTCAATCGGAGTTGTTGGGTGGTGGTTTTCTGGTTTGGATAGTGTTTTGGGATTGGTGGTATTGGGTTCTGCTAGAACTGGGATTTTTGGGTTGGGATAAAGGTTCAATTTTTGGTGATTGGAGGCATTGGGAATTGCATTTACTGTTTTGGGTGTGGTTGTGTGATTGTTACTATTGTGTTTTGATGTGTTTTGGTTTAGGAAGTGTAAGGGTAGGGAATTGAGATGGTGGTTTTTGAATATAGGTAATAGGGTTTAGACAAAGCTTCACTCTTGTTTGAGTTGGTGTGATATAATGGTTATTGGAGTCATTGGCTGTTTTTATTTACTGATTTGGATGTGGTTCTGTGATTGTTTATTGTGTTTTGTTCTGTTTGGTTGAGGAAGCGTCGGACAAAGGAACATAGATGGAAGCCATTTTTGGAGTTGACATGAATTTGTAAATAGTTAGATTAGTGTATTGGTTATAGTTCAATCTTCATTTGTACTATAAATATGATTTGAATGATATAAAGATTCAAATTTTTGGATTCCTTCATGTATGCATGTCCAGGTCGATGCTGCAGTTCTCCAGTACCAGAACCAGATGATGCTTCAGCAGATTGACAAACAGAAGCACCAATTGCAAGATCTTGAAGCAAACATCAAAGAACTGAAGGCGAAGCAAGGTTCTTATGATGACATGCTAATTGCAGTGAATCAGTTATGGAATCAGGTTATGACGGATGTTTTGTTTCGTATCTTTTCCATTTTCGGACTCAGTTTTCTATATCAGCAATATGTATTTTCTGATGGGGTTTCATTGTGTGCTGTGTAGTTAGTTGATGATGTAGCCCTTCTTGGAGTATGTGCTGGAGCAGGCCAAAATGCTTTGCAAATTTTGGATTCTGCTGATTATTCTCGCGGTACATTTAGTTGTTTTATGCATCTCTGTTTGTTTTTCGTCATGATTTCTAATTACAAAATTGGAGTTTTAGTTGTTTTGAATTGACCTGAAGTGAATTTCAGGTTTGATTCCGTCATGCCCTGCGGAGCAGATGTTTCTTTGTAGAATCCTACAAAGAGATGCTATAGAAGCTAACAACGTTAATGAAGTTGCTAACTTTGTTGAAGAAGCTCTCACTTTGCGTCATACATCAACTAGGGAGCTGATGAAACTCTTGGAACATACAATTACTGTTGAGAGGGAAAAAACAGAGAACATAGCCTGTATTTTGAATGGAAAGATAACTTCAGAAGGTTAGAAGATGTGATATTCAATAAACTGTTAACTTTACAACCTAATTTCGTACAGTTATGTTTCACTTTCCAATTTAAGTTTTGCAGTAGCAAGTGCATCATGAGACTTATAGACAGTTTTTGTTTTTGTGTGATTGTCAGATGCTATCATTGAATTATCCAAGATTGATGATATGATTGAAAGGGAGGCTAATAATCTACATCAAGTGATTGATATCCTTCATTTGAAGCATAAAGAGTATGCTGATGTGATTCATACTCGCGCTAGTGGTGATTCAACAGATCAATCTGAAATTAGAAGAATTACAGGTTTTTGAGATGGTTATTCCCACATATCTATGTGTTTTATGTGCTTTAGTACTGTTAGAAATGTCTAGTTGTGTACACTTGATAACTGATGCCACATGTGTCTAATAGCTTTCTGATACATAGGGAATTCAAGCTATGAAGCAAGATATGTTGATTCAACACCATCTTTTAATACTTGTAGATCTTAGGGAATATGCTGAATTAATTGAAAATATAGAAATTACCGAATTTTAGTGGTTCCAGCTGGGTATTGTCTGTTGACGTGTACATGGTCTGTTATGAGTGACAGGTGATATCGATGACAGCATGGCTGAACTAGAGGAGAGTAGGAGGAAACTAGTCAATCTTAAAATGCAAAAGGACGTTGCATCTGGGATGCACAACCTTACTTCTGGTGCAGTGAATGGGACTTTGTCACCTGAAAAATCAACAGAAAGGACAATAAGCTTGCAGGAACTTAAAAATTCAATCGATGAAACAAAGGTATAACTGTGTTGCCCAAAACTTCTTTCATGGACCCCTCCCTCCCTCTCTCTCTCTCTCTCTATAACTGTAGAATGTTTTGTGCATATGTTGCAGATACTTGCAGCCAGCCGCCTTTCTGAGCTTCAAGAAGCAAAAGAAGAAAATCTAGCATTGTCAAAAGAATTGCAAGACTTTCAGGTCTCTGATTTTGATATATTTTTATTTATATATTTTGAAAATTGATAGTTATATTAAGCTTGCATTTCCTTATTTACTAAAGCATCCTACTTGGGATATATTTACCACAGAATGAAGTGAAGGATGAAAAATATGTACACTCATCTCGACTGTACACTATGCTAAATGATCAACTCCAGCACTGGCATGCTGAAGTGGAGAGATACAAAGCCTTGACTGGTTCTTTACAGGTTAAGTTGCTTTGTTCTATGTGTTTGCAGATGCTTTGAAAACTTGTCCTGTGAGTGACGTTTTCTAAATCTATGTTTTCAGGCTGACAGGGCTGTTGTCATGAGAAGAGAAAAGGAATTATATCTCAAAGCTGAGTCTGCAGAAGCAGTCAGGACAATGAATGAAAATGATTCTAGGATTGAGGAACTAGAGCTTCAGCTGCAGAAGTGCTTAATTGAAAAAAATGACTTAGAGATAAGCATGGAGGAAGCTGTCCAGAATTCAGGTAAATTACGTGAGTTCGATAACGTTTCATAATAATTGTGTGTGAGGGATTTTTATTTTTTTTTATTTTTTATTTTTCCTTTTCTGTTTGAAAAGCATTTGGTACTTAGAGATGTTCCATGCTACAGGAAGAAAGGACATTACATCAGAGTTCCATGTGATGTCCTCATCTTTGTCCAAAGAGATGGAAATGATGGAAACTCAGTTGAAGCAGTGGAAGGAGACGGCTCATGAGACACTTTCCTTGCGTGAGAAATCCCAGTCTTTAAAAGCTTCATTAAGTACGAAGGTTTACTTCCATTCCCAGTTACTCTTGCCTCCGTCAGTCATAGTTTACTAGTTTCTGGTGTAATATTGATTAAGCATGCTCGTACATACAGAAATAATAGGTTATGGTGATCTGTATGATTTTTTGGGCGAATCAAGTTTATACACTCATACCCAAAGAAAAAAAAAAAAGTTCATACACTCATACACATGCACATTAAACAATGCATGCAAATTTTCTTCTTTCTCTTTCATTTTAATTAAGGGGAGTATGTTTTTCACAACTAGGGTGTCAGTATACTCTCTGAACTTCAGAGTGAAGAAGTGTTTTGATTAAAGTCGTCTGCTTGGATTTTTATGGTTCTTATCCATCTCAATCTGACTTTGGATAAGTTTTGAATGCGGAATACTCTCTGAACTTCTCCACTTTATTTTTTTATTTTTTTTTTTGAAAGACAAACGAGCGGAACAGCTTAGCAAGCAAATGTGCTGTACAGATGATAGAGCTCAAGTCTCTTAAGGAATTGGTGAGGCCCTCTTCTTTTATTGATTACAGTTGCCGTTACTTTGGATGCATCTAGCCTACGGATTTTTGTTGACCTTTTTAATAGAGTATTAAAATTTTCCAGTCCTGTGAATGCTCCTTAAATTTACCTTTATATATGTCAGCTTTTATCATCTCCTACAGCCGACATGCAAGTTTTTCATATATCAATACCTGTTGTTTAATTATAAGTCTTATCCAATTCAAGAATTTAATATTCAGTTTGACTTTAGGGTTCAATTTGTGTTTCTGGTCAAATCAAATATATGGAAATTTCTTTGCCTGTGTAGAGCTTCGTGAAATTCCATTTCCACAGTGGCAATGCTGTAGTGTGATCAGTGACAATGGTTTAGAGTGATCTTCATGGCCATAAGGCTAAGCTCACAAGAATGACATGGAGGCATTATTCAAATATATCTCTGAGGGTATTTTATTTTAATTTAATCATGGTAGTAATCCAGTAAAACCTTATGGTTTGGTAATAATGGGAGGAATCTATGTAAAAAGGTCAAGAGTTTAATAAAATATATATGTGTGGAGCTAAGATGGGGAGAAAAAGTCGTATGTTGATATTGTCACTGAAACTCTGTAGTAGTTAGTACATGTTGACGGTTTAAAAACATTGTAAATTTGAAGGGTGTAGAGTTGTAGACTGATCGTAACACATTGCAGATTGAGAAGTTGCAGAAGGAGAAACTGGAACTTCAGATCTTCGTGGACTTGTATGCTCAGGAAAGCTACGGAAACAGGTAATTCTGTTCTCTTTGGTGCTAGGTGCGGTTGTACAGGCCTTGTGGTTAGAACATAAGCTACTATATATATTTTAAAGATTTGATTTTAATTATTTAACTATTTATTTTTAATTTGCTCCAACGTTTGGAGGATGCCATTATGTTGTTTTGGGGTAGGAGTTACTCTATGATATGAAAGTGTTATCTATGTCAATTAATCTATGAAATTATTCTCATAGATGCTCAAAGATTATCTCTTTTAATATAAAACACATAGGACCATTGTAAGGAATTGACAACTTACTGTTGCACTTCTGGAACATTCTCCAGTTGGGGAATCTATAACTGGGTACTGTTACACAAAATTGTTCTCCTGAACTGTGATTTTTATATGGTTAAATCTTTGATATCTTCTGGATATGACCAACCCTAGTCGAACAACTATTGCTTCCCGGACATGTTTCACACAAATTCTCCATTTATCACTTTCTTTGGGTGTCCACAAAAATGTCACGGTGGTCTTTAAAATGGGAAGAAATAATTTTGCAACATGCTTTAAGATAAGAATATGTTGAGTTTAGTTTGTTATTCGTGTTTTGGTAACTGACTCCAACAAACTCTGAGTTGAGGATTGTCCTATATCACAAGTTAATTGTAAATTTGCAGCTCCCTGAAGGTATAGTGGACTTGGGTTATCTGGTCTGGCATGTAAATTTAACATATAAAATGGGAATGATTTTAATATAACATAAGCTGGGTGCCGCTATATTGTATGCATCTGTGTATCTTATGGTGCTTTAGGATTAAGGATGTAGTTGTTTCTTATTTACTGTTGCTTGTAATTTACACTGCACATCTTAATAAACTGAGTGAATGAAATAGCTGTGTTTTACAGTGAGTTGTTGTCTGCAATTTAATAGATTTGGCATTTTGAGTTTCCAACCTTCATAACTTTGTGCACTGTGTTTATTTATCATCTTTACATTAACATTGGAATAAGATGGTTTCCTTGTTTATATGATTCGTGGGTTGGATCTAAATGATTGTTTTCTATTTTCATTGAATGAGCTTTTGTTGTATTTATAAGTGGGCCTTTGATTTTCTCCCAGTACATTTGAGGTTTGGTTTTTGCATTTTAGAGACTTGTCGGAAATCAAAGAATCAGAACGCAGAGCTCACTCCCAAGCTGACATGTTCAAAAATGCACTAGATGAACATAGTCTAGAGTTAAGGGTAAAAGCAGCCAATGAAGCCGAAGCTGCTTGTCAGCAAAGGCTTGCAGCCACTGAAACCGAAATAACTGAATCAAGGGCTAAACTTGATGCATCTGAGAGGTGTGTTTTTCGTAGTTCAATTTGCGTATATGTAGATTAAGCCTTCTAGAGATCAAGTTTATGTAGTATATGGGTAACCTGCTATTGTTTTCATTTGCAGGGATGTTCTGGAGCTTACCGAGGCTATCAAAATTAAAGACAAGGAGGCAGAAGCTTATATATCTGAAATTGAGGTGCCTTATCAATGCTTGTCTTCCAATTGATACCATCAATTTCTTGTTCCTTCATAATTGAACCTATGATTTTTTCTCATTTTCATTCTTCCTTCCTTTTCTTTTTCCTGAGTAATTTAGTGTGTACCTGCAGACGATTGGTCAGGCATATGAAGATATGCAGATCCAAAACCAGCATCTGTTGCAGCTAGTGACTGAGAGGGATGATTATAATATCAAGCTTGTTTCTGAGAGTGTGAAGACAAAGCAAGCACAAAACTTTCTAGTTTCAGAGAAGCAGGCATTGGCAAAACAACTTCAACAAGTAAATACATCAGTAGAATCTCTAAAAATGAGAATTTCTCAAGACGACGAACAGGTACGGTTTCTTCCATGCAGACTAAGTTACTATATATGTTAACATGTTCTCAACCACGATTTGGCCCTGCAGATGAAGGCTGTCTTAGCAGAAGCCTTGAAATCTACCGAAGAAGACAGGCACCTTTCAGTCAATCTGGAAGCTGGAAAGTGGGAACTGGCTGATGCTGATAAGGAGTTGCAGTGGCTCAAATATGCTGTTGCGTCTTCTGAAAAGGAATATGGACGTATTAAAAA
This sequence comes from Fragaria iinumae, assembly GCA_009720345.1. NCBI lineage: Eukaryota > Viridiplantae > Streptophyta > Magnoliopsida > Rosales > Rosaceae > Fragaria > Fragaria iinumae. The sequence continues at coordinate 38,510,256 of CM019119.1, forward strand.
GGACATTGAAGATATCCAATTGGAATTAGACAACGAGCGGTAGTTTTATCTCCATCTTGATTAGAATGGCTTATGTTATTTTTTATTTCATTTTCTTCTCATAAGAAAGAATCATTTTTGTTCTACGATTGTGCAGTTATACATACTATCGTATAATTTTTCAGATGCGATATATACTGTGTACAACTTTCTTGCTATAATCTGTATAGCTCGATTGGGTTTTGCTGGTGTTGAAGATTACTTTTTGCCTTGTGATCTATTAGTTGTAATACTCTGTTCTTAAATGTCCTGACAAGTTTTCTACTGGGTATGTAGGAGTTTGAGGAAGAATATCGAGGAAGAGCTACATGAATTAAACAGCAGGGTTGCTGAGATGAGTTCTGAAACTGGAGAGGCTGCAATACAGAAACTCCAATCAGAAATTAAATTTTACAAGAATATTTTGCAGTGTAGTGTTTGTACGGACAGACCCAAGGAGGTAAGGAAGAATATTTTATCTTTCTTTTCGTCTGATCAGTGTTTGAGATCTTTGTTACTCTGGTTAAATCTTATGATGAACTGATTGATTCTGGTTCCTAAATTCATTGCCAGGTGGTAATTGTCAAGTGCTTTCATCTATTTTGCAATTACTGTGTTCAAAAGAATTTAGAGATCCGTCACCGAAAGTGTCCTGCTTGTGGAACTCCGTTCGGTCAGAGTGACATACGCTTTGTAAAGATATGAAAGCACTACCCTGTTATCATGATGGCTCGGCCTCCCCTATTTTTTCATTGCTAAGTAGTATGGTATAGTGAATATCATAGTATTTGATTGTTGTAGTTGTGACAATAAATCCAAGCTGTGGTTGTATAGTTTTGGTATTGGTCAGTCTGTTTCTTTTGTTGTAAATGACTAATTTATATCAGAAAAGAAAAATAATAAGTTAAATATCAATGCCCTTACCTTTTTGTTCATCTATTTTGGTACTAGTTAGCATTGTATTTATCATACATGAAAGGTGCCTCATTCCGAAATTCCTGTATCTGAATGTTTGAAGTGTCCTACTGTGTTCAGGTAATCGGGTTCAATTGAAATAGGTAGTCTTGTTATTAAGTGGTTGATGATATTTGCAAGCAATTTAAAAGTGCAGAACTAACTGATGATATGCTTGATGATATCTAGTGCAGGCTTCTCTGTAACTAAGTAAAGCGTCAGCTGAGGGAGAGTGTGTTCGTCCTCTGCTTGTTATATCATAGTCTTAACCTGTCTACAATGACTAACTGAGGAAAACTAAAAAGCAAAAAGAAAAAGCACCCCAAAACCCTATTGCCACAACACTCATGGGAGACATAGCATTCTATATGTTTGAAATCACAACCAGGAGTCCAGGTACGTCAAAACTTTCAATTCTCTCATATCTCATATTCTTCAATTTGTCATGGACTGGATTCCCTGTGTAGTTAGGAATCCTAATACGTCAGAACTTTTAGTTCTTATCTCATGTGCTCTTCCATTTGTAACTGGATTCCCTATGTAGTTAGGAATCTTAATCTAGATTGATCACGCTTTCTGTACAGGCTATATAAATAATCCTACAATTTGGAGAATAATAATTTTTGTCTCTCTGATTTTACCATATACTCAACAATGGATGTTGATGTCAAGAAGCTAGAGAAACTTTCCTTGATTTCGAAAGTCTGTTCGGAACTTGAAACCAATCTAGGGCCGCAGCATGGAGACAAAATTCTAGCTGAGTTCATAACAGATCTGGGACGGAACAGCAAGAGTGTGGAGGAATTCATTGCCAAATTGAAGGAAAATGGCGCCGCCGAAATCCCTGATTACTTGGTCCGTAATCTTCTCACTATCATTCATGCAGTTCTTGCTCCGGAGAAGAACCAGAGATCTTCCAAAAGAGAAGACGATAAGCCTAAAGATAGAAGCAGAGAGAGCAGAGGTTCTAAGGGAGAAGAAGATAAGCCTGGAGATAGAAGAAGAAAAAGCAGAGGTAATGAGGATCAAGCGTACAATTCCGGTGAGCCGGAGTTGTATGGTGTTTATAAGGGCATGGTTACAAGAGTGATGGATACAGGTTGCTTTGTTGAGTTGAGTTCTCTCAGAGGGAAGGAGGGTCTGGTTCATGTTTCGCAGATGGAGAAGAGGCGAGTTAGTAATGCTAAAGATGTGGTGAAGAGGGGTCATCAAGTTTATGTGAAGGTGGTTTCGATTTCAGGTCAGAAGTTGAGTCTTTCAATGAAAGATGTTGATCAGAAGACAGGGAAGGATTTGCTTCCTATTACGAGGAGTTCAGGCTATGATACTCGTAACTCCAACCCGTTAATGTCAAGGGATGGTACTGCGAGCAGGACTAGTCTTTCTGGGATTAGGATTAAGGAGGATAGTCTTGTCCAGTCTTGTAGGCCAAGGAAGAGACTAAGCTCCCCGGAGAGGTGGGAAATCAAACAGTTGATTGCTTCAGGTGTTTTGAATGCTAAAGATTATGCAGAGATTTATCAAGACGAGGAAGTGGATAGGATAATGATGGTCTATAAAGATGAGGGACCTGAGGAAGAGCTGGAAATTGAGCTCAATGAGGAAGCGCCGGCCTTTTTGCAAGGGCACGCCATGTATTCTGTGGATATGTCGCCGGTGAAGATCTTTAAGAATCCAGAAGGGTCACTGAGCCGTGCTGCTGCACTTCAATCTGCGCTGGTCAAGGAGCGTAGAGAGATGCGTGATCAGCAGCAAAGAGCTGTGCTGGATTCTATACCGAAGGATTTGAATCGTCCGTGGGAAGATCCAATGCCAGAGAATGGTGAGAGGCATCTTGCACAGGAAATTAGAGGTGTTGGTTTGTCAGCTCATGATGTACCTGAGTGGAAGAAAGAAGCTTATGGGAAGGCTATTAGTTTTGGGAACAGGTCAAGCCTTTCGATTCAGGAACAAAGGAAGAGCTTGCCTATCTACAAGCTGAGGAAAGAAGTGATTGATGCAGTGAATGAGAATCAAGTACTTGTTGTCATTGGTGAGACTGGTTCTGGCAAGACAACACAGCTAACCCAGTATCTTGCAGAAGCAGGTTACACGACAAAGGGTAGAATTGGATGTACACAGCCTCGTAGGGTGGCAGCAATGTCAGTAGCGAAAAGGGTTGCTGAAGAGGTTGGTTGTCGGTTGGGGGAGGAAGTCGGTTATGCCATTCGTTTTGAGGATTGCACTGGACCAGATACTGTCATCAAGTACATGACAGATGGTATGCTTCTTAGGGAGATTTTGTTAGATAAAGACCTTATGCAATATTCAGTGATAATGCTTGATGAAGCTCATGAGAGGACAATCCACACAGATGTTCTTTTTGGATTACTGAAGCAACTCGTGAACCGCAGACCAGACCTTCGTTTGATTGTTACCTCTGCTACTTTGGATGCAGAAAAGTTTTCAGGTTATTTCAACAATTCCAAGATCTTTACTTTCGAGGGGAGAACTCATCCATTTGATGTACTGTATGTCAAGGAGCCAGAAAGTGATTACCTTGACGCGGCTATTATCACTGTTTTACAGATTCACTTGCAAGAACCAGAAGGTGACATCCTTCTCTTCTTGACTGGACAGGAAGAGATTGATTTTGCATGCCAGGTTCTTTATGAGAGGATGAAAGCTCTTCCTAAAAATGTACCCGAGTTGATCATCTTACCGGTTTATAGTGCTCTTCCGAGTGAAATGCAGTCTAGGATATTTGATCCAGCTCCACCAGGGAAGAGGAAAGTAGTTGTGGCTACTAATATTGCCGAGGCATCTCTGACTATTGATGGAATAATTTATGTCATTGATCCTGGATTTGCAAAGCAGAATGTTTATAACCCAAAGCTGGGGCTAGATTCACTGGTCATAACTCCAATCTCACAAGCATCAGCCAAGCAACGAGCTGGGCGTGCCGGGCGTACAGCCGAGGGGAAATGTTACCGTCTCTACACTGAGAGTGCCTTCAAAAATGAGATGCGTCCTACTACAGTCCCCGAAATCCAGAGGACAAATCTTGCGTCTACGGTGCTTGCAATGAAAGCTATGGGGATAAATGATCTCCTCTCTTTTGATTTTATGGATCCTCCTATGCCGCAGTCACTCATTTCAGCCATGGAGAAACTGTACAGCTTAGGAGCACTTGATGAAGAGGGTTTCATAACCAGACTAGGAATGAAAATGTCTGAGTTTCCTCTAGAACCACCCCTCTCGAAGATGCTACTCGCAAGTGTGGACCTCGGATGCAGTGATGAGATCTTGACCATCATAGCAATGATTCAGACAGGCAATGTGTTTTACAGGCCTAGGGAGAAACAAGACCGCGCTGATCAGAAGAGAGCAAAGTTTTTCCAGCCAGAAGGAGACCATCTTACTTTACTTGCAGTCTACCAGGCTTGGAAAGGAAAAAACTATTCAACACCATGGTGTTTCGAAAACTTTCTTCAGTCTCGCTCCTTGAGGCGCGCGCAGGATGTCCGAAAACAGCTCATGAGCATCATGGACAAGCACAGGCTGGATGTTGTCAGTGCCGGAAACAACTACACAAAGATCACCAAGGCAATCACGGCCGGCTTTTTCTTCCATGTAGCTAGAAAGGATCCACAGGAAGGTTACAAGACCTTAGTAGAGAACCAGCCAGTGTACATCCACCCAAGCAGTGCTCTCTTTCAGAAGCAACCAGGTTGGGTCATCTATAATGAGCTGGTTATGACTACAAAGGAGTACATGCGAGAGGTGATAGCCATTGATCCCAAATGGCTTGTGGAGTTGGCTCCCAGGTTCTTCAAAGCTGCAGATCCTAACAAGATGACCAAGCGCAAGCATCAACAACGTATTGAACCCTTGTATGACAGATATAATGAACCCAACTCATGGCGCCTTAGTAAACGCCGTGGTTGATTTATGTTACATTTTGTGCATTAGATACTGTAAGTTAATGACCTTATAAGAACATGTTTTTCAATCTTTTAAGAACTTAAACGTTTGTGGTTTGGTTTGTTCATTAGTTTAGAAGAGACTTGTCTTGGTTTGTTCAATCTTTTAAGACTTAAAATTGTTTTGGTTTGTTCATTAGTTTATAGACTTGTTTTACACTTTTACTGATCTGGGTATCAATAATCTCAAAGGGTTGTTGATGTTGCTGGAATTGAAGACATGCTAAGATATGGGATGGGGAAGGGCTTGTTTCAAGACTCGAGCACAATGCAAGATGCCAGAGCAAGTGCACCTGATGAAGCCAACGTTGCTATCTCACTAATCAGGAATAAAATTTGCAAGCTTCCTGAAGAGTTGGTATGTCCGAAACTCCTTAATTTGTTTCTGCAAAGTAATAACTGCTTGGATGAGATCCCAGAAAATTTCTTTCAAAGTTTGAATGTGTTGAGGGTATTAGATCTAAGCCAAACCTGTATTTCTTTACTACCAACATCATTCATTCACTTGATCAACCTCCACACCTTGTGTTTAGATGGTTGCATGTCAATCATAAATAACATATCCATACTCCGAAAATTGGACAAACTAGAAATTCTTAGCATGAGAGACCTTCCTGTTGTGGAATTGCCGAAAGAAATAGGACATCACTGGTGAATATGTTGATATTGTTCCCTCTGGAGTGATTCGCTTCGGTTAGAAGAACTGTACATGCAGTGTAAATTTGCAGACTGGAGGACTGAAGTGAATGGGAGCAAAGTTGATGAAAATATTGCTGCTGCCTTTGATGAGTTAACTAGCTTGTCACGTTTAAACATTTTGAAGGTTTTCATATCTGATGCCAACTGTTTGCCTAAAGTTGTTGGGGTTGAGCCAAAGTGGATAAACTTTGATATATGTATCAGCGGAAACTCGACAATCAGAAGAAAAGTGTCTTCGGTTTCGAATTCTTCACCCGTTTATACAAGAGCCTTGAGTCTTGGTACAACCATCAATGCCTTGCCGGGTAGCGAAAGCAGAGAAACTACAGTACATAATGTGTTGCGGATTAGATGACATTCTTGTGGAATATGATCGTGGGAGATTACATGCACACATATGCACTGAAGTATTTGTCTGTAATAGGCCCCAGTGAGACCTTGAAAGTCTTGATGAACACAACAACACGAGTTCAAAATGAACCTGTGTTTTAGAATTTGGAAGAGTTGCATCTGGTTCGAGACTTCGAGTGGATTGCCTGAATGAGTTATGTGTTGGTGAATTACCACAGGGGTTAGGTTACTGAGAGTGAAACATTGTTATGAATTGGCGGGTGCACTTCTACCGTCACAGTTGCTACATAGACTACAAAGTCTGGAAAACCTGATTTGTGAAGAGATGGATGAATTAGAATATGTTTTTGGATGTGAAGGGTCTGAGCTAGAAGAATGTACTCTGCCAAAGTTTATAAAGTTGATAGAGATGAGGTTGTAGAATCTAGGGAAGCAGGGGCGGAGTCAGAACTGTAAGTCTAAGGGGGCTGAGATATAAAATACGAAAAAAGATATATAAAATTTTAATTTGTCTGTCAAAATTATGTGTTAATTAAAAATGAACTTCTCCAGTACCATTTGGTGTAGTGACATAGTATCCCCTTTAGTAATTGGGAGGTTGTGAGTTCAACTGACGCAGTTGTAATTTACTTGATCAAAAAAAAATTGAACTTATTGTTTTTGTTGATGTATAGTTTCATTTCTTTTTTTTGAAGGGAAAAGGGGCAGCAGCACCAAAAATTTCATTAATAAACTCAGGCCAGAATGACATCAAAGCACCATTACATTAGACAATTAGCTTATTTATTCAAGTGAGCTTAGCAGAGGATTAAACTAGATACAAAACAAGATACTAAAGAAACATAAAAACTAGAACCAAGACGCTCAATTGCGGTACTTCAAGCCTCATGAATCCATTTAGCTGCAACTAGCTTACTCAGTCTGCCAAGCTATCCAAAACACCGCGACTTAAACCATAGTCATATTGAAATTAGACCCATATGTCCAATTCCATAATTGACCTTTTTTGGGCTTGAGATCAAACCCAAGCCCAAGACCCTGAGTCCAATCCCAAACTCTAGCAGGTATGTTCCTCCTCTCGTCAACCGCCTTCATCAGCACTGACGGCGCCCATGATTGATCAGCCGCCAGCATCCAAGGCCACGCCGGCGACGTCATCAGTTCGTCCGGCGGCTGCCAGACTTCTTTCGCCGGCACCTCAATCGCCGGCTTTGGCAGGTTGACCACCATCTCTTCAGCCCTTTGCCCGTTACCATCACTCGCAGTGACCTTGTCAAATTGAGCGCCGTTCGGATTTGCTACCATCTCTTGATCTCGGTCATCGGATCTCGCTGTCAACAAAGTAAGAACCATCGATTTTTTTCCATTGAAAATCTTCTCCCCCGCAAAGAGCAACCGCGGTTGGAGGCTTAGTACGGCTGAGATCTCGTGACCGCCGTCGCTAGAGAGGATCGCTCTCCTTCGAACTGCCGCCATCGATATCTCGCCACTGGATGGCCGGAGAAACACGTTGTTTCTCACCGCCGCTAGCAGAGATCGGGTTTGAAACCCTAAGAAGCTCCCTGAAAGGCGGAGCATCTCTTCGCACTTGTACGTTGATGGGGTGTGTATAGTTTCATTTCTGTACATGTAGATGATTATATATTGAAAGTTTACATGCATGTAAAATGATTAGTTAATAACAAATCGATTATGATGATGAATATGGCAAGATGCAACGAGGAAGGAGATTATACAGTCCAAAATATCAAACTAATCATTATTACGTGACATATTTTTACATGAAAATGGGCCAGATCATGTAACCATTTAGTCCTACAATAGTGATGTAATTGACTATGGGGGTGTCATGGCACCCCCTTGGTCTTAGTGTAGCTTCGTAAGTGTAGGAAAGCTAATAGGAAAAATTATACAGCGCACCTGGCCATCTCACCGTCCATCTCACCGGACCCGGCTGCACCCGGGTGAGATAGACGATGAGATGACCGGATGCGCTGAATAGGCTGTGAGCTAATAGAGATATGGAAAAGTCCTGCTCCATGTCGAATCTTTCGTGATGTTAAAATTTTGGTAGTTTCCAAGTGCGACAAGTTGAAAAATCTCTTCACATACGAGGGCCGAGGTAGCTCACCATCATCCGAAACTCCCCCACACCCACCTCCGAACGTCGTCGTCTTGACCCCCAACATAATGCTTGGTCATATCATGACACAACTGAACTGATCTCCATCACTGAGCCATTATTGTTACTCTCACACTAACCCAAGAAATGCTTCTTTCTCTTGTTCAAACCACCACCACATCCTCACCTTTCCAATCCACCTCCTCATCAACCTTCAAGACTCTTAGCCCCGCTACTACTTCTAACCTCCCCAAAACTCTCTTTCTTGGTTTTCCAATCCAACCCACCACAAATGCCCTCCAAAGTTTCCTCCTTTTCACCAAAAGCTCATACTTTGCTAAATCCAGATCACTTTTTATCAATGCTTCTCTGATTGAAGCACCAGTCTTATGGGCTGGTAGGCTTTGCATCTTCTATGCTCTCTTGAAGATTGGTTTAGCTGGATCTCAAGCTAACCCACTTGTCTCAGGTCTACTTTGTTATCCCCATTTTTCTTTCAATTTGTTTCAAGCTAATCCACTAGTTGTTTTTCACTTTTTTGTTGATAAAGTTTTGATCTTTATTGGTTTTTCAGATTTGTGTGAGAGTGAAGGTGGTGGTGTTGGTGTTGGTATTGAGTCTGATGATTTGGGGTTTTCTAAGTGGTTGAACAGCATACAGGGAAAACCAGGTTTGTGTTTCTTTATATTTTGCTTTCTCATATTGAACATATCAGCATTTTTGTGTGTGTGTGCATATCTTTACTTAAGCAGAGTTTAGTTTGGAATGTTTAGATATGTTGAAATGGTTTTTTGCTGATTAGAGATAAGGTATGCCTTAAGGTAATCCCTTGAGGCAATTAAGTTCAACCTTTGGTACTCTTTGGCACTTGTATGGAGAAAATGCTAGATGGCTAAGTTTGTTTTTCATTCTGCGAGTTTATGTCTTTGCCATGGTCAATGTTGGTTATTTGTCATTATAGCTAGAATGGAGTTCCAATGCTTCTGTATCCTGAGCACTATGAAGTTTTGAGGGATATATGATTCAGTTTATTTATTTATTTTTCTGATTTAAGATCGCGGTATCCCAAAGGCTTCCTAGGCCCAAGGACTAATCCGCTGGGGGCCTGGACAGCCAGCAGGGCATTGCTGCCCCTCCTTTGGCCACTTTTGACAGTGTCGTGATTCGAACCTAGGTTGGGGAGCACACCCAACTAGGCAAGAACCACTAGACTACCTTGCAGTGGTTATATATATGATTCAGTTAAATGACGCTTTAGTGGATGAGATATTCTTAGTTTGATCACCTATATTGACATCATTGTTTGTGTATGTATTAGTTTAATCTCCAAGGTTATCAAATGATGCAAGTGATGGAACCTTTTATTTTGTTTCTATCACCTCCTGAATTCTTACTTGTTAGCTTCTTGGCTACAACCCCAAAAGCTAAAAGATCAAGTACTTGATAGATATTGATGCAACAATTAACAGAAGTGTATTAAATGAGGAACCTTAAATGTTCTTGTGTTCTGCAATTTATGTAAGATTAAAGGCTTTCGCAGATAAGATTATCTGACCTTTGTAGTTAGTTGTATCCATTTCACACATTTTTTCATTAGGTTGCATTTTCCTTTTCTTTTATCATCATTATCATTATTAAGTCCCTGGTGTTTTATTTTGTCTCATCAGTGAAAGACGCAGCTGATAGAAGGAAATTAGTCAGCAAATGGCATCCTACCACAAAGGGTACACTCAGAAGGAATTACAGGGTACCATCTAAATCTGAAGGGCGACGTGTTCTTAAAGCCATTGCGTCTTTATTGTCGGATGATGACCACTTTGTAGATGCCTCCTCCCACAAGGTAATAAAACTCTGAGGATCAATTTTGAGGAAACTGTTTTCATTTCCTTCCCATTTGATTGCATTTGTCTCTCCTCTTAGCTAAATTCTTAATAGAATTGTAGACGAGCTATGTGATCTCACTTGTCAAACTTCTGGCATTAATAGGGTTGTCAGATTAGACGGGAGACTGCACATGGAGAAAGTGTGTGTTGCAACAATGTGAGGGCTCTGTTTGATGAGCTCCCAACTCCGCACCTAGTTGTGGAAATCACTCCTTTTCCTGCTGATTCTCTTACAGAAAAGGATTACACCAAAGCCGAGAAATTAGAGAGGGTGCTCAGATCTGGTCCTTCCATTTGAGTCATGGACTTTTCATGATTTCACTTGTTTTGTATTCACTTCAGCTTTGTACATAGCACAATATCAAATGAAGTTTGGCGTCTTCCCTTTGTTCTTAGAATTTTAGATAACATTCACTCAAAAAGACGAGTAGGAAAATGATGTGATCTTGACAAGTTTAATATGCTTTCAATGTTAGTCATTAATGCAATCGGCCAAGAACCACAAATATAGTCACCAATGCACTAACCATATAATCAGGGTGTGGTTCTGTCAGAGATTTATGATTACCTCTTGATCAGCCTGTTCCTGTATGCTCACTTGCTCAGTATCTGCTCGCGGACACACATGACTACTGGCAAGCAGATAGAAATCTCCTTTTTGTTCAGCAGTTGTACACTAACTCCGAACTCCGAAGCAGTCACACAAGACTAATGTAATAGAAGTTTATAGAGAAAAGGCTCGGTGTAAACCTCACTCATTTCATGAAACCTTCACACGATCTAATGGAATTTCATACGTGTTATACTAAAATGAAGAAAATGCTAGAAAAATTAGATTACAGCTAAGAGTGCCGTGTGAAAAATATGGCAAATACAAATTTCTGTCCATTCAGAACTTAGATTAAAGCAGCGTAACAGCACGTTGATATATGATCTGTGTACACTTTGGAAATTAATATATTGAAGACTCCTGCAGAGACTATCTGTTTTACAAATCCTAGACTATCTGCTCATAATACATTCATTAGTATGGATCATTCTCCTGCTTTCCCATCTATGCTGGATTACCTCCTTGCTGTTGAGTCAGAATTGGGAGAGAACGGATCATAAAGTTGGTGTCCTCCAGGATTAGACGACTTGCCAGATGCATATGGATTGTTGATGAACTGTTGATTTGGAGCCAATTGAACAGGATAACTTTGCTGAAACTGATTACAACTTCCTGGCATTGGAGGCAAAGGACCGCGCAAATTGGGCATTTGGTGAGTTTGATTGAAGTTCCCTGGTCTCATTGGCAAGAGTGACATTCTAGGTGCAACAGGATTGACATCTGGAAACATTTCCAGTCTGGGAGGAACTGTTGAATTTCTGGCAAACTGAATAGGAGAAATATGAGCTGAAGGTTGACTAATCTGGTCACCCACCTGTGGCCCTGATAGCACCTGATTGCCGGGCTGAGGAGTCATATGTCGCACAGGCAACTGCAGAGACATTACCTGAGGTCGCGCCGTTGGTCCAGCCGGGTGAGCATTGTGAACTGAAAACTGATTGCTTTGTTGGGGAACTGCTTGAAAGGCTGGACTTTGCGGTCGGTGAGGCTGGAAAGTGAAATCACCAGGACTTGGAGCTGTCAGTATTGGTGGTTTTATAGGATTGAAATTTTGTACACTTCCCAAGACCGAAGTAGGGACTCTTGATTGATGAGGAGGAAGTAGAGATGTAACTAGGCCTGAAGAAGGAGCTGGAGCAGAACCTGACATAGGGCTTATAAATGATTGGGGTTGAGCAAGTGCCGGCATTGGTAAAGTAGGAGGGTGAGGTTGCGGCAAAGAAGTAAAAGTTGGAGCTGCATTGAGATGATTTAGAGGATTAGGTGCCATGTGCATATTATTACTGAAACCCGCAGATGTCGGTGGTATGCTCCATCCACCAGAGCCTCCAGCAGGTGCCTGTTGCCAGTCAGATATTCTTGCAAGGGGATGATTACTTTGGCCTGTTGGTGGGGGTTGGTTTCCCAAGAATGTAACTGGAGCTGAAACATTAGATTGAACTGATGAAGGCTGGGAAGCCATCATAGAGAAGTTTCTTGGTGCGCCATGAGAACCAGGACTGGTCTGAGGCATATATGTATGCTGCAAAACTGATGGTGGTAGGTGTTGTATATGGGGAAGAAGTACTGGCATTGTTGAATTAAAAGGAGGTGTTGATGGATGGGCAGCATTGTTTAGAATTGGCATTTGAGAATTCATTGGTGTGAAGCCAGGTAGATTCATTGGACTACCAGGTTGGCCTGTAGAGTAAAATGGACCAGGATACTGAAATTGCCCATTTGGTGGAGTTTGTGTACGTCCTGTTGCTGGTAGCACAGGTCCTTGGTCCATGATAGTAGTTGGAACCATATCTGAGGTGGTTGTGTCCTGGCCTTGACTAGGAACATGAGCATTATCACCCATAATGGCCGACATATTTCCCTACGTGGGAGGTAATGATTAAATGAATACAACAATAGTTACTGAAGAAATGGTCACAATATAATACGGGAAATGCATAAGAAGGCTTTTAAATACTGAAACTCACAGATACAGAGGTGACTAGCAGTTCGATTACAGCAACAGCTGCATCTACTTTCTCAAATGTATCAGCTGATACATGAACATATAACTTTTCATATTCAGCCTGGATTTCACTCCCAGCATACTGTTTTATTTCAGCCTGCAAATAAGTTCAAGAATGAAAAGTCAATGCTAAAGCCAGAGCACTATGTTACAACTTGGTGCAACCAAGTCCATGTTAGAGATTTTGTGTGTACAACTATACATTAACATGTAAAAGACATAATGATAAAACTGAAACATGTTTTGGTATTCACTCCTCATTGTTTTAAACTTGGAGAATAGTTACCTTTTCTCCTGTCACTGCTTTGGTACCGTAGACTTGAATCTTAGCTCCTGTTTCCTGAGTTACATTGATCATTTAATATATTATATTCCAATAAACATACAACACAAAGATCATCAACACATGCGCATGGTTCATGAAAGTGGTAGATATTAGCCCACTTGAGCATTAACACAAACTTCTTACCTTTTCTAATTGCTTCTGATTATTGCCTCCAGGCCCATATATCAGACCAAGAATATTGTATGTAGGATGTTCTTTGACCTGAACAAGCATTTACCACATGTTAGCATCAGAAACTTATACTCACCTGGGGAAAATTGTTCTCAAAATCTAGATAATATTATTATTAATCCCAACAACTGACCATTGGAATTTATTAATCCTAATCAACAACAAAGACCATAACCTTACAGATCCTTACAATTTTTGGATCCATAAAAGATCAATAGCAGAAGCAGCATGACCTAGAAACTTAAAATGCCAATCAATCTGTATATCACAATTACGGTTTGAAGTAGATACCCAGTTTGAAGTCAGCTATCTGACAACTTTTGTTAAGCATATAGGTTAGGCCACATATCCATCAGGATAAGTCCCAGGTAGTCATGTTTCCTCACACTCTTGGTGCTTTATAAATCCTTGTGTTCTCTGTTAAACCATAATTAACCTTCCAACCCCAATTGATAAAAACAACTATTCACATTTTGAGGTCTAAGACACTCTTATCATCTAACCCCAAACTTTATCACAAAAAAAACCTTGGTTTACTGAAATCTATAACATCCCTTTTCTCCTTAAAAGTAATCAGTCTAGATAGAACACATAAAGTTTTTTTTTTTTTTTTTTTGCAATTCTATTTTGAACGTTCTCTGCTGCGCACTATATATCACATTTAATCAAAACAATGTATAATCTCTCATCTTCTGTACAGCATAACCAAAGAACTAAATAGAGAAGTGTCACATGGAATTGAAGACAGATAATAAACTTACAGGAATAGGAACTGTAGCCTCTTTCAACAAAGGTTTGTAATCAGATGGAGCCTTGTAACTTGGATTCAACTTTAGTATCTCACCTGAGTATACTCAAAAGTCAAAAATTAATCAAGCGGGGCATGCATAACATAAGAATTAGGAAGGTAAAATGTGAGACGGCCATCAAGCACACCTATGGCTTCCCGCTTTTCAAGTTCCAATTGTTCTGCACCCTACATCAACGTAGTTTATAATCAGTGCTTAAGAATTAATAGTTCAAACATTAAAGTAATTAATGAAACAAATAAGATTTAACTTGTAGGGAAACTGAAGTAAATTGTACCTCCTTGTCAACTTGATACGTAAAGGATTTGTGGTCTGGATCCTGAGTTGCTGATGGCATATTCTCATTGTTACCAAACTCTGACATTCCAGATTTCAGCTGTTGTGTAATTTGATCCACCCGAGTCTGCTCAAAATTGTACCACCAAACAGGGCAGTAATATCACTTAGTGGCACCTGGAATAGGAGGATTCTATGTGAACCATTCACACAGAACACGCCGACCAACATTTTATCACCCAACGGGAAATGTGAAAGCTTAAATTGCCACTGACCAATCTTTACTCCCCCCACAAACTGGGGCTACAATACAAATGCCTTAAAACCGTATTTTTATGTCCATAAATATAAATTATGGTTTAGGTTTTATAATTATAGAAGGTTGGCATCTTAGAGTTATGCGAATATATTTTTTTGGTTACAAGTTATGTGAATATATTAACATCAGAAGAAAGATAATAAGAACAGGAGTATCAGAGAATCCATACAATACCTGATAAGCTAAGGCTCTTCCCTTTCTAACAGAAGCATCTTGTGACAGATCAGCACCCCATTTTGTTTTCCTCTGAACCTGTTTCTTACTCTCTCCACTACCATGATCACTAGCACCAACATTTTTACCTCCCCGAGAGATGGGCACCAGTGAACCCGACAACTTGTTTTTCGGTATAACAAATCCAGCCTTAGCAGCAAACTTGGAGACCTTTTGGCCACCAGTTGCTGATGCAGACGTATCAACCTTCGCACTCATCCTGCCATGTATAAATCAATCCACCAAACATAAATATCATTTCAGCTAGCAAATTCAAGAATCGAGGTTTCATTCCATTAAACTTCAGAAGTGCACCAAATAGCTCGAATTGGCACATTACTACACACTTGCCTATCCTGAATGAAACTGAAAGACTCCAGCTTTGGCTCATTTTTCACAAAGTAACTCCAAAAATCACAAACCCAGATAGGAAGTCCAGTGCTTTACTAAACATACAAACCCAATTGGGTATCCTCAATTCAAAGAACCTTTTTTTTTTTTTTTTTTGAGAATGACAATTCAAAGAACACTCAAAACAGAGAAAGAACACATTTTTATCACAACCCAAGAATACCCAATTCTTTATTTTCCTTAGCTTCCTCTAGACTTAGATGAACACAGTGAAGAAATGTTCTTCGATAAAGAAAATAGTAATACCCAACTCGCCTCAACCTACACACACACACACACACACACATATAGATACAAAGTATAGAGATAAGAGACAGAACAAAAGAGATTGAGTACCTGCGTTAGACTGAACTGTAGTGAATGCTTCTTCTGATTTCTACTACAATCGAAAAGCTAGAACACAAATGAAACTGAAGACACGAGAGACTGAGAGAAGGTCGAAGTCGAACCGATTTTATTTGGTAGATCACCCCAGCCCCTCTAGGCCCACCCCGGCCCAGACCGCCTAGACGCGAACTTAGCCCGCTAAGAGCTCAATTGGTTTATTTATTTTTTTTTATTTTTTTTTTCTTCTTAAACAATAATAACAGCTTCACATGCAAGTCTTTGATTTCGTGTAGGAATTAGAAACCAAACCCTAACAAAAGCCAAAAAGCCTCTTCCTTTACTACATATAAATTCTTCTTAGTTTAGTACTAGTCAAAGAAAGAATTCTGATTACGTGTGGTGATAGGTTAACAAGATAGAATAGGATTATGTTTCATTCTGCATACATAAATATTATCTTGTAATTTCCTTTATAAAAAGAGAAATTTTGGTAAATAACTACTTTTAGGCACTTGAATTGATTTTTAACCATGATTTTATAAATAATTAAAAAATGATCATATCAAGAGATTAAAAGTCTCAAATACCCTCACTCTTTTCCTAACATGCTTCAGCATTCATTCCAGATGGAATTCGTTATTCAAGAACAATGACATGCTTGTACTTGAGCGTATCATACTAATTCCAATAAACAAAAAGCATATCATATCTTTGACTCTTTTGGTCGAGGCAATGTTCATGAAACTCAATTTCAATTTCCCATGATTCCAGCAGCGCACAGTATAATCAGAAAGAAAGTGATTATCAAGACAGATTTGTTGATCTGAGCAATGACATGCTGCAAATCCATCTTTTACTTGATATAGCTGATATTAGTTATACACCTTCTAAACGGTTTGCACCTCCACTAGCATTAGATATTCTCAAGATTTCCCAAAAAACATACACTATGCAGCAATTTTGAAAACTCAAGCAATTAAATTAAGCTATCCATCACGCCATCGATCACCTGCAAGTTATGCTGCAATTATCCAACAATTGTTTGAATATTATTTGAGTAAGGGTCTTAGGTGATTTAGGTGATGTAGTGCAGAGTATATAAATATGGAGGAAGCAAAAAAAGTAAGAAAGAAAAAAGAAGAAGAGGAACGTATGCTACGCACTTATAGTAACTCTTCAGAAGGACCATACTTGCATTGTTTGCATATATGCATATATTTACTGTGAAAAGGGAGGTGGATTTATGAATAACTTATAACTTCGTTCATATTTGAAGGATAGGCTTCAAGTTTTGAACTTCATTCACCATATGGACATCGCTCAAGGCTTGTATGTGCCACTTTTGGCCAAATTTTCTGAAATATATGTAAGCCATTTGCAAGGGAGAGATCGATTGATGAAACTCCTTGACTTTGTGAAAAATCATGAGCATAGACCATTAACGGGTTATGAGATCAAACTTGAGTCTAGCTACTCTTCACATGATTGAGGCGGTATTTGCCTATGGAATCAAAATGTATAAGGAGTGATGGGCAGAATATGTCTTAGGCGCTACCATATGTGGGTTGAGATGTGACTACCATATGCTGCTATGTACATAGTTAATCACGAGACTTGAGAAATATCTGAAAAGAACTGAGCTAGAGAAATGTTACGAGCTGCTGAAATTTAAAAAATGACAATTTAGACTTTTGATTCTTTGATATGGTTATTTTTCAACTATTTGTAAAATCGTAGTTAAAAATCAATTCAAGTACCTAAAAATAGTTATTTATCAAAATTTCTCATATAAAAGGGAATAATTCTGCGATTTATTTACTACAACTCATACCTATATATAAACACCCGATTCTCTCCGTGTTTGATTGATTGTGACTCTCCCCAAAAACCCCAATCGTTTTTTGCTGCTCCACTTTTCGTGTCAATTTGGCAATGGCCAATAACAAAAGTTTGTTCAAGAAAAAACATCCTCTTGAGAGGAGGAAGGCAGAAGCTTTGCGCATCAGGGAGAAGCATCCGGAGAAAGTACCAGTGATTGTGGAGAAGGCCATAAAGAGTGACATTGCTGACATTGACAAGAACAAGTACCTTGTGCCTGGTGATTTCACTGTTGGACACTTTGCTTATGTTGTCCGCGAGAGGATCAAGCTCGGTGCAGAGAAGGCTATATTTATCTTTGTCAACAACCTTTTACCTCCCCAAGCTGCCTTGATGTCTTCAATTTATGAACAAAACAAGGATGAAGATGGATTCCTTTACATGACCTACGGTGGAGAGAATGTCTTTGGATCTCATTAACAAGAAAGACGTAAATCCCGGTAGCTAGCCGGAGGCAACGATGATTATCTACTAAAGTTTATAGTTAATTATGCTCTTTTAGAAAAACAGCTTCTCTTTATATGTACGTTGAGTTCCTCTTCTCTTTCATATTCCTTGTCTAGTAATGGCATCATATTCAGTAATCAAAATTCTTCTTCTTCCAAAATCAATGATATATTATACGAAATAGAGGTATTTCTGGGTTTCTGCCTGTATTATACATGGCCAAATCATGGACCAAATCAACAAGTTTTGCACGTAAACTATGTTTCGTAAAATAAAATTGTATCTAACTTGTACGAACTATAAAGTAATAGTAGCATTAGTAGTGGCTTTCTAGTGGGCATTTTCTCTGAAGTAATTGCCTCTACATTCATATTTCGTGGTAAAAGGGTAAAAGGAATGAAATTGCTTTACATTAGTTCAAAAAGAAGAACACGGTACCAAATCCTACCTACTCTACTACAACACCATTTGGGTTGATCAACAGCGCACATTATGTATATCAACACAGCCAAGACATTGATCGACTAGGAGTAACCAGTGAAGCTTTTCCGACACAAACCTATCTCCAACAAAGTAGTTAGGTCCTACAGCATGCGAGCACAATCTGGGGCACAAACCCACCAAGGGAAAAACTCTCGGTTTTGAGGACTGCCAGACATTATCAAGTGAAAGGATAGAAGTTTGAAAAGAGTAAACTTCCAAGAAGAATGTATACAGCGGAGTATGCCCAGATCACATATCCCCATCTCTTATAAGTACCAGGAGATTTCATTATATATGAAGCGAACCAATAGAGAGGAGGGCTGAAAGATAGGAAGCGAGTAGCAACCTGTCAATCGCGAAGCATCAGAAGTTGGAACTGTTAAAAAAATCTTACAAAGATACAAAACTTCCCAATAAGAAAATAATGGGCACAAGCTAAAACCATTTATTTTCAGAGTAAAATGATGCAATCAAAGAGAATTCCATATTCTTTGGATAATCAATCAAAGAGAATAAATGGTGAGTGGTGAACGTAATTCAGAGAGCTGGGACATCTATAATACTTCCAACTTAACAAAAGTTTAGTATGAAACTCAAACCTGCACATGCATGACAAAAAAAGCGGTGGCTGCCATAAATCCCAAATGAAATATATAAGGGAGAGCAGCAACAGAAGAGTATCCTTGAGTTGCTGATAACTTTGATTCTTCTGGGGGTAGAGCCAGATCTTTGATCACTTGCTTTTTTGCTTTGAGATTGCGATTTCCTGCACATTTGCAAATCATTGCTAAATTCAAAATACTGGGAAAGGAAAAATACAGTAAAGGGGAACTATTAACCTAAACGAATGAATCCTCTCAGTACTTCAACTAAGCTTTTAGGTTATTAGATTGATAAAAACATATGCAGGCCTTTGATTAATGAACTCAAATAGGCAATAAAATTATAAATCTGTACAATATGACTTTAGTAAGAGCCATTCATGATTGAAGCAAGTATGATATGACAGTAATATTGTCAGCTAGTGAATCACAAACCAGTGCACGTTTAAGTGTTACCACGACTCAAAGTAAACAGCACAGCAGCAGAGTTTTTGTCCTCAGTAGGAGCATGGAAACCTAAAGAGTAGAAGTTCTTGGGATTTGACTTTGCATAATGGACAATTGAGCAGAGTGCCAATGACAATATTGGTGATGCCAGTAGAAAGTTTGGCAACTGTTTAACTTGGAAGTATTTCAGAAAACCAACCCCCCTGCATCACGATAACCAGTAAGTGATCTAGTCCAATTACCATACCTTGCAGTATGATATACACGAATCCAAGTTTCACCAATAAAGATGGAAAGAAGTAATTGGCCAGTGAAAAACCATAGATAGTAAAAGATAACATACCAGTAATGATTTTGAATATAATTATATAGCATAGGCACTCTTGCTTTGCACCAGGGGCTCGTTTCATTTGGAAAATGTCCAAGACAGATATTGTGGTATCCATATGACTGAAATGTAACAAACGGAACAAAAATACATATACAACGGAGAGCTCCACCAACAAGAACCTGCATTGCCAACTGGCATAGAATTGAAAACTTATTAAGTAACCATCTTCCTCATACGAAAAACAAAAGACCTGAAGATTTTGTCTGCTTTCCAAAGACAGTCAATTTTGAAACTATGTAGAGAACACATATTCCGCAAGATTAAAGTTGTAAGTTCTCTGAGGTACGAGTACAAATGCAAAAAATAAAAAAATAAAAAAATAAAGAATTAAAATTCGAAACCTACAAAAGCACGCTTTCTCAAAAAAACAGCATCGTAAGCCTGATGCATAGTCTGAAAACAGAAATAACCAGCATTAAGCATTCCATTGGACCTTGAAAATCCAGAGAGGGCAAGCCAAAGAACAGCAATAGTATTCTTTCCGGACATCAGATGGTACATTCCTCCAAGTGAAAATAGGGCAAACAGAGTCTCCGAGTATCTGAAATAAGCAGCGGACAAAATAACTCATTTATTCAGTGTCATACTCATCAATTCAAAATTTGAAAGAAATGAATGATTAATTACATTGATGAATAAAATATGGAAGCTGGATTGAAGCAAAACAGAATTGAAGCCCTCAATGCTGCTTCCTGGTCCTTCAAAATGATAACTGAGAGCCTGTTAAAGCCACCAGAGAAAGAACACCCATCACATTTTAGACCAAAAGGGATCTCAATCAAATATGTTCAGCGTACTCAAATTTTAAGACTTAATTGGCACACGAAGTATAAACTGAAAACATCGATGCAATGATGTGGTATTACGAACTTGATTAAATCGTTATACTTAAACCAAAGCCTAACTGATTAAGACCCTGCCAAGCATCTAAAACATCAAAACTGAAAAATCCACAGAACCAAATAACCTTGTTACTGTCAAATATCGCACTTCTCTATTCACGAAACTCCACTCTTTCTTTTCGATTATCAGTGAAAACTAAGTTTCAGTGAATCATTGTTTCAATAACTAAAACAATTAACTATACTGAGGCAACCAAAGCATTGAAATTGAAAAATCCACAATGATGCAGCACCAGATAGCCTATCACAACAGGAAACTCCACTCTTTCTTTTCGATTATCAATTAAAGTCGGTGAATCATTGTCTCAAAAGCTAGAACTTCTTTACTTTCCTAACTACACTGAGGCAACCTAAGCTAACAATTACTAGCGAAAAGCATAGTTGAAGCTACCAACTCACCTATACAAATAAAGAGCCGCAAACACAAATCCAACGTTGTTGATCACATAGCCGGATAACCCCAACACAGCTCTATGCCCGATCACCGGAATCAACGGCGCCAAAACTGAAACACAAACACATCAAACTCAACAACTACCTTAAAAAAAACCACAGCTAAAATTTTAACTTTCCAAATTTGGAAACCAACGAAAAATGTCATCAGTAGAATCTAAACCTTTGCGAGACAACCATGAAATGCAGATAGGGAGGAGAGGGAAGAAAGCATAGGAGTGTTCGTACTCGTAACCACATTGTGCGATCCGAACATAGTAGACGCTGTCCCAGACAATACTGGACTCGATAGCCGAGGCGAGACGAGGTACGAGGATGACGTGTTGATCATCGTCAGCAACAACGTTAGGATGTTGTTGTTGTGAGAGACAAGTGGGGTTGATGGGAGCGGAGGTGTCGTATGGGGTGAGGAGGGTGCGCCATAGGATGATGAGAGAGAGGACTAGGAGTCTGGATCGGATTGCGTATTTGATGACGGTGGATTCGTTGTGGGATTTGGTCGGATTCATCGTTTGGGTTTGAAGGAAGGTGAACGGAGATTGATGCCGGGAAAAGATTTGGCGGCGCGTGTCGCTTGAAAGGACTTGTCGTCTGTCACGAAAGATTTTGGGCCTCTGCTGTTAATTCTTTTTCTTCTTTTGATGCTGATTGGGATGGGCTGGGCCTCTAGAAGGTGGCCTGCTTTTCCCCCTTGCGATTATTCTTGTTCTTGAATGCTTATGTAGCTGGGGATTCTTCGAAACGTACACCAATTTGTCGGGATTATTTGAAACACGCACCAATTGAGATCTTAGACGTCTATAGTATCTTATACGGTGGTTTCATTTTTGAACATGTATTCTTTTCAAGTTTTTTAGCTTTGACTTATCATTCTCTAACTTGACGTATTGATGTTGTTATAAATTGATCGGAGCTTGACTCATTCCTCTAAAAAATATTGTCATAGAACTCTACTTAATTGTACGAGGGACAGCCTATCTCTCAACTTCCTAGCCTTCATCGGTGTTATACATGTTTTCCATTTTCATCCTCATCTTTCTCACTTACATGCATCTCTTATCACCGTACCATCGGTGCAAGCTTATCGTTATCATAATACGTGTCAAGAAATACATGGTATGATTTGGTAAATCAATTCAAGTGATGAGTCATGGTTATGACACGACATATACGATTGAAGCCACAAATATTATGTCTCATTAAGGCCAACAATCTTATGTTACTATTTACTCGAAATGTAATAAATTGCAAACTAGCTAGAGCGGATCGAAGTTGATTATACAAGAAATGAGAGCGAGAGAGATATCTCATAAAACAGTTATTTAATATGTTGTGCAGCTGGAATTGCACTACCAATTATATCCACAGTTCGCTATCCGCTTCCTAGCTAAAGCTAGCTGCAGTAACATACAACATTCATATTTTTTTTATAAGAAAAATAAATAAATTACTAAATAGAGGTGGCACTAGTACATCTGGAGTTTACATAGTCAAAGGTTAAAGCTAGCGCCGCATATGGGGAACACACTCCTCCCAGACACGATGGTTCTCTAACCTATCATCAAGGCAAAGACATTTGCCACAAAGTTTGCCTCTCTAAACAAACACATGTTTGAAACTAACAAACTCAAAAGAGTTTCGAAGAGCCTTGATATCTTGACAGAGCTTGTGAATTCTCCAAGGGGGTGTAGAGCGGCCATTAACGGCATCTAACACAAGCTTGGAGTCACCTTCTATCTCCACCTTAGTGAAGCCTCTCCTTTTTGCTTCAATGAGGCTATTACGAAGAGCGAGAGCTTTGGCTACAGGAACAGTGGTTGATCCAGCCTTGAAAGTTGTTGCAGCAAGGGCGTTTCCAAGAGAGTTTCTGATAATGAACTCACCTGCTGCTGAATTGCTTTGAACAGACCCATCAAAATTAATTTTGGCCCTATCATAAGGGGGTGGATACCACCTGATCATGTGTTCATTCTCATTTGTATATATCATGACTATTCCTCCTTGGACTAGGTGTAGTTTCATTTAGGGTGTAGCAGGCCGCAGCAGCAGCCAAGGTTGATTTAGCATTAAAAGGTTTCCCCCTGAAGATGGTTTCGTTCCTGGTCTTCCATACCAGCCAACAGTTCACAATAAACTTTTCAGACAAATTTTGATCGAAGGAGCTTACAATAAACCATTTATGTAAAACTTTAAAGAATCCTTCGTTCCAATTTACAGGTGGGTTCATGCTTGCAGCATTCCAAATTTCGTTGAGAAACCTGTAAGATCCAAAAAGATGATCAATAGTTTCATTATCTTCGTTGCATAAGGCACAAGAATTTTCTTGCACTATACCAAACCGATATAATCTATCTCTAGTCTTTAGTCTTCCTCTAAGTAGGTGCCAAGCAAAAAATTTAATTTTTGGTTGGAGGTTCAGGGTCCAAAGCTTTTTGATCAGATCAATTTGTTTGTGTTTCTGACAATCGTGGTAAACTTTCCATGTTGTGCAGGACCCCAAATGCACTCATCTGCAGATGGTGTGCAAGGAATAGGGATTCCCAATATTTCTTTGACAATATTTTCATCAAGATGGTGGCTAGGCTTGTCAACATTCCAAACATTTCCACTTATGTAGCCACTTATGCAAAGCTTCCAAACATTCCAAACATCAAGATTAATAGTACGTGTTTCTAATATGGTTAGGTATAAGCTCAATTAGAGGGTAATCAAAAACCCAGTTGAAATTCCAAAAATATATCGACTTACCATCACTAACTACCCATCTCAAACCTTTCATGATTAGATCTCTTGTATCTAAAATACCATTCCAAGCAGTCGAGTTCTTCTGATTCTTTTTGTCCTGAAAAAAATGAGCTATTCCTGAGATATTTCTTCATAACAACCTGCACCCACCAATTATTTTTATCAGTAATTATTTTCGTAGCAAGTTTTGCAATTGCAGCTTTGTTAAAGAAGGCGGTTGGTCTAATTCCCAGTCACCAAGCTCTTTTGGTTTACAAACACATCCTTCCAAGCTACAGGAACTTGTCTTAGATCAGAACCCCACAAGAAATTTCTTTCCTGCTTGTCAATTTTGGGGCATTTGAAGCAAGACATAACATGATTAGGCATCCCAGATATGTTAGCTTTATACATATAACATTCATATGTTCATTATTCTCGTGTTTCACATCGATCAGTGTTAGCCTGAACATATATACATATATATACACACACACACAAAGATCTTTCCGACCCTTCAATAATATATATTTGGTAGTGTATTACTGTATATGCGTGTATAATTCGATCTACTATCTTATATACAGATCGACAGTGCATGCATGAATAAATGTAGCCAAACCAATCATGAATCATATATATGTAAACCTCGTGGCAGAGAATCATGCACTCCATTTCCGATTAGAAGCTACCGATCGATTTGCATGCATTACAGACCTCAAATTCGTTGGCCAGGCTGGGAACGTGGCTCACAATAATAAGTTCATCGAGTAATTGAGCTGCAGACTTGCAGGTATGGGAGGTCCATGCTCATAAATACATATATAGCCCAGAAACATCAATCGATCCCAGAGAATTATGTGCATCATCCTGATCTCATATATACAGCGCTCAACTCAGTATATCTAACCCAAATTTTAGTCAGGACTAGTAGTTAAAACTTAAACGTGTGTGTGTATGTATAATGCATCAATATTTATACGTACACAAATGGCTGGCATGCAAGAGTACGTCCTCGATCAGTTTAGATCAGGGTTAGGTTTCCATTTATATCGTACGTACGTGTACAGCTTTACATGCATGCACAACCCAATCGAAAGGTATGTGTGCATGAAATAACAAGTTGATCATTTCAAATTTTTAACGATCGAGAAGTGATCTGATCGATTTATTACAAGGGTCACACTCTGACACTCGTTTCATGAATATTCATGAGGTGGTTTGCACCACAGGGCAGACCTTATTCTCTTCGATCTGTGTTCTCCTCCGTTTGGTGTTTTGCGCCAAACTTTACTTCTGATCAGTTCTGATCTATTTGCAAAAGAAGGATCCGGCCAGTGATACCGTAGCAAAAGAAGGATTTGCTCTTCTCTGTAACTTACTAGCATTACCAAAGCCTAGCTACATCGATCATCTTAAATTCATTTAAGCTAAAGTAGTGATAGATCCACTTACCTACCATACGTTGATTGAAACCATTAATCTGATCCCTGTTTACAGCAACCCTATTGATAAAGAAAGATCCAAATGATTCTAGTTTTGGGTATGTTTACCTAGCATATATACCCAAAACTAGAATCAACCTAACTAGCTAGCACGTACGTTCGATCTCCATTAGTTTTATGCAAATGAGTTGCCTCTTATTAATTAACTGTAATTGCATAAAGATTTTGTGTCTTGTTAACTCTAATGGCATAAAGACTACACGGGGCTTCTTAATTTTTCATTCTCGCTAGTTGTTCTTCTTTCACCAAAAAAAAAAAAAAAAAAATTCTTCTGAGTGGTAAGGCCATGCATGCCTATACTCATGAGCATGAATTCGGAAACAAAGTGGTAAATAGTAGAACAAGTCCAAATTATCGATTTGAAAGATAGATAACTTTGTCTGCCTCTATAGTCCAGAGAATATTAGTGATAACATGATGCAAATTCTGTCTCCTGGTTCCTCTTGTACTCTTGCACTCGTGTAAATACTTACAAGTGTTATCTAATCACGGATATGCATAAAAATGATCACGGGCTATCCCCAGAAATCTAATCCCAGCTTATCACGAGTTGCCAAAACTATGTAGTTGAAGATAATGATTTTTAAGTGAAACCGTAATTTATAACTATCTAGGGATTGTCTTCTTGTGTTTTCTGGTCCTGAATCCCTAGCAATTCAAGAAAAACTATCACAGATTCACACACAGATAAAGGACAATGAAGCAACTCATTCTTCTATCTGTCAACTGAAAGATTCCAACTGGCCCTTAAACTTTAAGTAATACTATAGTATTTGCTATCATTAACAATTCTGATATACTATGATCAGAATACCATAATCCTCCCGTATAAGGCTAAGGCTTCGTTTGGTTAGTGGAAAGTAAGAATCATACCTCCTCCGGATCTGTAAATATACAAAACCGACTTATTCTTTTGACAGTTTAAGAAGTCTATATTGGTTATGCAAACACCATGTACTCCAAATCCTGCATATCTGTAAATTTCTTGTTCTCATTGACCTAGACGGCACCAGTACGTGTCTCTTCGATCACTGAGTTCACTCGGAAAAGTGATTGAGTTGTTGAAATGCCAACTCAGGTCATTTAGAGTTGCGGAAGTGGTAGGGTATCATAGTTGATAGTTCTTGCAATGATCGATCGATCAGTAGCTTTCACTACTAGTTTTAGGGACTTTTCTAATATACATCGCATACATAACTGTGTGTCATCCGATTATCTTGAATTTTAAATTGTTCAATGATCGGACGGCTCACCGCTTGATGTATGTCATACAAATGTGTATACTAATTGAACCCCTAGTTTAGTTTTAGATGTAAATTCTACCTACTATCATTTGAGGACAAAACAACAATCACATGCGAATAAGCCTCATATATGCATTGCATATTAATAATTGCGACCATCCAACCACTTTTCTATTCAAAGTGTCTCATCCCCCAAAAGGGTAGCTGAGAAAACCATACATAAAAACCAAAAACTTACACAAATACCATCAACATTCTCTCTAACCCCATCTAGAGCTCCAGTACTGTTCTTTCTCTGCATTATTGTTGCAATGATGATTAACTCAGAGAAGTTGAGTGTGGGCATCTCATGCATATTTGTGGTAGTGATGATGCTAGCTGGTTTTGGAAGCTCAGATATAGACCAAGATAGGACACAATGTGCAGACCAGCTGATAGGGCTTGCTCCATGTCTTCCTTATGTTGGGGGTGACAAAGATGCCAAAACTCCCACAATAGACTGCTGCACTGGCCTGAAACAGGTGGATGCAAAGAGCCACAAATGCCTCTGTGTTCTGATTAAGGACCACGACGATCCTAAACTCGGCCTCACCATCAATGCCACTCTTGCTTTGAAGCTCCCTGGTGCCTGCCATGTACCTGTTAACATAACTAGCTGTGTTGGTAAGTAATTCTATATTTCTATATATACTGTGTTACATGCATACATAAATATTGGATCAGTTTAAACTTATATTGATCTATGTCGTTGGTCATGGATTATTAGATCTCTTGCATTTGGATCCAAAATCGGCAGACGGTAAGATGTTCTTGGGATATGCAGAGAAGACTAAAGCTGTTAACAGTACTAGTGCCTCTATTACCAGCAGTGGTAACAATCTAATCACTTCGTCTCCCACAATCTATAGCTTTGTGTTCATCAGTATGATTCTTTTTTGTTTCTAGTTGTCTAATTATTCTGGTTATTGGTTTTCTATTACAGGGAACTCTACAACAGTTGCTCAAGATACGAGTGATGGTTGGAGCCTGGGAAAAGGATTGCTGGGAATAGAGATGCTTTTTGTGACCTCAATGTGCTTTTATATTTCTCCCCTTGTGTTCTAAGTTTGATATATGTGATTTCGCTGGTCTGTTTTAATTATAGTAGTTGTATGTCATTCATGTCTACTTTATTATTTCTCCAATTGCATCGGATATTATCAATTTATCAGAGATATGTTTGTGTATGGATTGGATCAGTTGGAATTGTCTAATGAGCGCATTGATCAGAAATCTCTTATATCCAATTGCATAACAAAATGTGGGCAAAATACTAGCAACTAAAATGGGGTCAATTTTATTCCAAAAAAAAAAGAACAAAAAAAGAAAAATGGTTTTAGCAGTTATATATATTTCTCATTCCATCTTCTTCTTGTGCTCTATGTTTTCCTAATTAAAAGAGGAGGCCAATCCCAAACTCCCAAAGGATTGGTTAAAACCACAAGCATGAAGCATCCTCCTATATATATTGGTGTTAGCTGACTCCATTGTCTACACTTCTACCAACCTAGACTTCACCACAAAGTCTCTCAAAGATTAAAACAAGAGTCAAAGACATACTTGAAGTATAAAACCCAATAAAAACCCCAAAACCAGCAATTTCCAAACCCAAAAAAAGACTCCACCTTTCTCCTTCAAACTCTCTCTCAAAACCCGACCCGAACATGGCTCCATTTCCAAAACCGGGTCTAATCCCAATCCTCCTCCTCCTCCTCCTCCTCTCCGCCGCCGCAAGACTCTCCCTTTCCGACTCCACCGTCTTCGAGCTCCTCCCCAAGTACGGCCTCCCCAGCGGTCTCCTCCCCGCCTCCGTCTCCAACTACACTTTATCCGACGACGGCCGATTCGTCGTCGTTTTGGACAAGCCCTGCTACATCCAGTTCGAGTACTTGGTCTACTACGAGACCCAGATCACCGGAAAACTCAGCTACGGCGCGATCACCGACCTCAAGGGCATTCAGGTCCAAAGACTCTTCTTTTGGTTCGACGTCGATGAGATCCGGGTCGATTTGCCGCCGTCCGATAGCATCTATTTCACGGTTGGGATCATCAACAAGAAGCTTGATGTTGATCAGTTCCAGAGTGTTCATTCTTGCCGAGACGGGGTTTCGGGTTCGGGTTCTTGTCTCGGGTCGTTGAAACGGGTCATTCAGGTAGTCAAGTCTGAGGCTTTTTGGGTATTTTGATGGTTAAAGTTTGGATCTTTTTTGTGTTTTTGTTGTGATGGTTGTGTGAGCTTGTTTATATGCGTTTTCGATTCAATGTGGTTCTGCATTGTTGTTTTGTTGATGTTAGAAGTAGTGAAAATGAGTCAAAGTTTTCTGTGTGTGTGTAAATGCTGATGTTTTCGGACATAGTGGATGTGGTTTGCGCTTTTTATGTAGTTTATATTAAATTGAGGGGGTGTAGGCATTGTTGTATGTAGAATTGACCAATGTTCGGTTTGGAAAAATGGTTGAACTCGGTGGAATTACTGGAATATGAGAGCGTCTATTTGATGCAAAACTCTTCAATCATACGGAAATGAATGAATTTGTTGATCTAATTTTACGTTGATATACTAGCTTGGTCAGTTGTTATATTGAGGAAACTGTAGGGCATAGCTGATCGATGAGGCATTTTGCTCTTTTGGGAACCTTTCAAGAGTTGAAAACTAGGTGTTGAATATGGTGTCTTCATACGCGAGGCAAAGATTTATTAGAAAGCCATTTCACCTTGCCATTATTATGAGTGACCAAACTTTGCTTGCTTTGATAGATTGTGTAGATAGAAGGTTATCCACTGGTGCATTATTGCGATTATATTACAAACTGAATGATTACTGAAGTTTTCATAGATATAGTGTCTAACTTCTGAGTTTTTGCCTACTCTAGTTATTTCGGTTATGATCAACTTTGTCTTTTTCCAAAATACAAGGGCCAACCACTTATATCTTACCCTCTCTTGTTTAAGTACATGCTGCATTTTATTTTGAATGCAATTCCTTCACATTTTCTTCAAATAGTAACTTGGTTGCAGGATATTTTACCTTTTAGTTTAACTTCTCTTCCTGTGGTTATAGGTGCATGGTCTATCATATCTATTGCTTACCCTCTATAATGATCTTGTATCAATTAGACATGTATAGGGTTGCTAAAACTTCTGGTTTTCTAACTGTTTATCATTCAGAATGTTCTACTGATATGCCGAGTATTTGCATTACATGAGATTTAGTTAGAATGTTGTTCAATTTTTCTATAATGCCTTCATGCTTCGTTGAATTTCTCCCTACTGATACATAACATGTTTTCTCTGTTATGATTTGCAGCTTCCGTCTCCACTGGAAGAAGAGATAAAGATGCTACTTACTGAGTAGCTGACACCGTCAAGTGCTTAAGGTGTTTGTAGTGCTTGAGCCTCAGAACCCGACAAAGTCCTACTCGACACTTTAAGAATCAGAAGCCTAGACTCACAAGCAGTTGAGTTTGGTTGTAGAAAAATCGAACGGAATGTACCCTACTGGACATGTTCCATAGTTATTTTCCCACATGGGTATTGTTACTAGTGTTACTGGTTACAACTGTGTAGTTTGTATCGACAGTACTACCATATATGAAGGACCTAATCTTGTATATTAGTTTAAATGTTGCATGTACACATCAATGCCCCATCAAGGCTGTAAGCTGAAACTGTGAAAGGTACTTTGATGTTGAAGTTGAATCGCTGCTAATATCATGATGTTGTAGACGAGTTGGTGAATCGAAGCCAAAAGGTTTTCCTTCTTTTTCTGGACCTTACCTTGTTATCTGCGACTATAAGTAAACGCAGTCGTTTGGATGCTAGTTATGTTTCATCAAGCCATCAACTATTTAACATCCCAAAAGTAGCAACAGATACAACAGTGCAAAGCAAGCGACTTTAAAACGACATTATACAGAAATCCATTTCCTAGAAAGAAAATGTAAATACTTCTAGCCGTTTCAGGATGCAGATCGACTTCGATAGTTCAAGGTTCAACCAAAGCTTCGGATTGAGCTGTTCTTTCCCTCAGGTAATACTGATCAGTCTCAATATCTTCTTAGATTCAAATTTCAGTCAATTGAACTTGATAAGTTGTGTAAGGAGTAGGCTTTTGAGTCTCAATTTGTTACCTTACTAAAGAAGCTTAATGAATTCAACTCATTTTGCAGATAGCTTGTCAGTTCTCTTCAGGCAATGCTATTCCACCAAATTTTTAACAAGAGAGAGATGAATTCTGTGAAGACATTATCATGAAAACGTTTCCCTCAGGTGCACGATACTGGTTTTAAAATGTGCTTCTGATTCATGCATGCTGTTATTTTTTAGCATGTGTTACCCTTCTGGGATGCCTTGGAAGATTGTACCACAAATTTGTTGCCTTCATATACCGTATACATACATATGATAAATCAGATAAGTATATATGTTCTTTCAACTGTTGGGGTTGTTCACCATATAGGTCTATGCTGTAGTATCACATATATCTACGTAATTTACATCAAAGACAAGCACAGAAAATTTAGAAGAGTTTATGATACATTTCAAGTGGTTGAGAGAAGGACTAACTTAATCATGGATGCTTTACAGTAACAAATTTTTAGAATATCTGCTTCCATAATTCACTGAAGATGTTGAAACCCGACCAAAAAGCAGATCACCAAACTTGAGAACCTTATCATCATCCCTTATCATAGGCACAGGTTATGATCACGTAGAGCCTATCTAGATTGTAAAGTATTTATTAACTGAAAACATACATATGCTGAGGACCTCCTGAAAATCCAACAACAATATTGGAAGCATACGGATTTATTGGTCGGCAGCCACCTATATGGATTTATCCAAAGTCTTCTTATTTCATATACTAAATCAAGCCATTCCATTTGATGACTGATCTAGACTTCTAGTCTTCTAGACAGGTCTACAGTCTATACTCAATACTTTATGGAATCAGCCCCTGCAAACACTTGCCAACCTTATATCATGTACATGTATTACCTGCAGCAAACAAAAACAATGTATAAAGACAAAATGTGGATATAGAACACTGAAAATGATACATATACTGCATAGAAAATTTCAGTCTAAGCTTCCAATAAGCCGTCTCTTCATTCTTTTGAGCCCCACAGCTATCATCACATAGATTCTAGCGTATGCATTATCGAGGAATCGAAAATAAGCATATCTCCACGTCTTAATAAAAATTAAAGAACCACAAACTCCCCAAAATCCTACAACAAATCCAGGCACAGCAGAAACTAAAACCCATGGAACTTGGTGCTGACTCTTGTTATCATCTCCATCAGTCCCATCATTTGGAAGTGGTTGGCACTCACTTGGAAGTGGAAGACCACAAAGGTTGGAATTCCCCTCGAATGCAGATGCATTGAAGCTTAGGAGCTGAGTGCCTGTTGGTATTAGGCCTTCCAGATTATTGTATGAGACATTAAATTCTGACAAGAAATTAAGGCTTCTTAATGATGCTGGTATATTTCCAGAGAAATAATTTATGGAGAGATCCAATGCTTCCAAGTGTTTCAGGTTGTGTATCTGGTCTGGAATCTTGCCGGAGAAGGAATTATTATCCAGGTACCTGTGAACTGATTCCTCGACAGGTCCAGTTTACTAAGCCTACCAAGTTTGGAGAAATTATACATGGACAAATCCCCTTTGAAGTGATTGGCTCCTAAATTTAGTTGTATAAGGCTCGTGAAATTCATCAAAGATGGGGGCAGAGAACCTCTTAGATTGTTGAAATGAAGGAGCAACAGTTTCAACTTGGAGAGCTTCCCAAAATGGAGAGGGAGCATTCCGTTGAATTGTTAAAAATGGAGGTCAAGGATTGCAAGCTTTGTGAGGTTGAGAATGTCATGACTGAGGACTCCGTAAAGGGAATTCTGAGGTAATGAAATTTGTTCAAGAGTGGTAACATTATACATATCTTCTGGAAGTATGCCCGAGAGGTTGTTATTCCCAGCATGAAACACCTTGAGCTTCGAACACTCCCCTAGTCCGGGAGATATGGTGCCACTGAATTTATTGTAAGAAAAATCTAACACTTTGATCAATGGAGAAGAAGTGAAACAAATGGAAGATGGTATGGATCCTGTGAAGTTATTATTGCTGACATTTAAACTAGTCAAATTCCAAGCTTGTTGGAAGAATGAAGATGGAATCTCACCATCGAAAGAATTGCTGGACAAATCCAGCATCTGAATACTCCCGGACAGTGTAGAACTTGGTATTTCTCCTGATAGAAGGTTATAGCTCAAATCAAGAATCTCAATATGCTCCAATGACAAGAAAAATCTGGTTTGACCTGGTGAACCGTTAAGTAAATTGCGAGAGAGATTGAGGTAAGTTAGACGTGTGAGATTTTTCAGAGATGACAAGGAAGAGATATTATCATCGAGTCTGAGGCCTTTGGAAGGTAAGCTCAAATGGGTGGCCAAACCATCTTGGTTGCAAGTTATGCCTTCCCAACGACAACAATTACTGGAAGTCCAATTCAAGGAAGGGGAAGATCAGAGAGTGAGGGCGAAGGCCATGCCAAGAGAGAAGTGCGTTCTGTC
Source organism: Fragaria iinumae (assembly GCA_009720345.1). Taxonomy (NCBI): domain Eukaryota; kingdom Viridiplantae; phylum Streptophyta; class Magnoliopsida; order Rosales; family Rosaceae; genus Fragaria; species Fragaria iinumae. The sequence continues at coordinate 38,543,419 of CM019119.1, forward strand.
TGGTTGCATGCATGAATATGTGTGGAGGAGAGGAGTAGAAAGAGAAGGAAGATTAAGCATTGAGCCATTGGATGATCATGCAGACTGCAAACTTTTGGTACGTATATATATACACATTCTATCAGATTGGAGAGAATTTCCAGCTTAATTATATATGAGAAGCGTTAGTTGAATTCAATAATATCAGTCAACACATAATAAAATGCTTTCTTGACATCAGGCGACATATATAAACGTCGCCGGGCAGTCTCATGATCCTTTTGCATTCATATCTGAGTTCTGAGTTGTTCACACAGATGTACCAAGTCAAAGCGTGGAAATATTTACAACTATAGAAAGGATTTAACAACTATAGAAAAGAAAAATCAAGTTAGTGATTTATCATTGTGAAACATATCACTAAGATCTGATGTAACTCCTTTGAGTTTTAGGCCTCTGGAGGTAAAGTGCGGATGCTTTTCTTCGGAAATATTGTGAAGCACAGAGCTACAGATGATTACTGTAATTGCTCAGCCGTTTTGCACTTATATTGAATCAAGTAAAACTATAGAACTATTAGAAATGTAAATTGAAGAAGCATAAAGAGAGTTAAGTAACATGAAACTTGGGTCTATCATTTCTATTACCCTTGATTTAATTTTCTTTTCTAGCAGTCTCGCCTCTCAAACTAGAAGCCTTTCTTTGGTTTCCATAGAATAGAATCTGAGGAGTCGTCACTCAAACTTTCATATATTCTCTCAACTTTCCTGAAATAAAGTCTTTTGCATATTAAGTTTGATGTTATTTATTTATTTATTTGAAGTGCAGGTTATAAGTTTCAAGTATAGGAATGGACAAACACAAAAACAAAATGAACATTAATACTGTAACCAACTACTACTTTTCTTTAGAATTTGATAATATTCTCTTTAGCAATGAGATATTGGCAGGGAACTGATGTTAGTTTACATCATTGGATCCTCTAGGGTGTTTTAATTTGTAATTTGTAATACGTAGTGTGTACCTTTTTCTTTTCAAATAAGGTTACACACTATTAGTTTTTCTGTGATAGTCGATTGGGGCCTAAAGCAACAGGGAACCCAAACCCTAAACTGAGGACGAAATCCAGGTTTTTATCATTATAGCTATATTTATTAATGAAGTTAAAAAATTAAATACAAGAAGGGGAAGGGGGACCAAATTAACCAAAACCTTCTCATGCCACCAAAAATATAGGACCCCGAACATATACTAGAAATTCTCCTATAATCAAGAGACTCTAAAGAAAACTCAAACTGAAAAGTACAATACGATTACAATCTAACTTCTAAAATGCTCCTCTCTTCCTTATGTCTATACGCTTTGCTATCATCACATGGAGCTTGTCTTGTAAATTACCTAGGAATTGGTAGTATGCATACCTCCACTTCTTCTTAAGTACTAAAGGACAGCAAACTCCCCAAAACCCTACAATAAAGCCAAGTGCAAAAGAAACATAAAACCATGGAATTCTTTGATCCTTCATATCTGCAACTTGGTTGTTCTTATTTCTTGAATCAGTGTCCTTAGTTTTCTGGCACTCATTTAAAAGTGGAGCACCACAAAGTTTCGGATTCCCCTCAAATGCAGAGGTATTGATACTTTGGAGCTGAGTGCTTGATGGTATTGGCCCTTGGAGATTATTGTATGAGACATTAAACCTTGATAAGAAATTCAGACCAGCGAATGAAGTGGGGATCTCTCCAGACAAATGATTCATGGAGAGATCCATTACTTCCACATGCTTTAGGTAAGACATCTGGTTGGGGATATCACCAGAGAGGTTGTTGTTGCTAAGATCCAACACTTTGAGAAGCTTCATTTGGCCAATTTCAGCAGGTATGTTTCCATGTAGGTTATTGTTATCTAGGAATATAAATGGAGCGTAAATAATACGATTGTACTGTAAGGGTGCTGCATCAACACTAGGACGGTAGTAGATAGGCAGTTCAATAGAAATACGATCTACTTGAGCTGCAGTTTGTTCAGATACTAACATTGGTAGGGTGCACAACTCCTTTGGAAATTCTCCGGAAAGTTGGTTGAATTCCATGTTTATAGATTACAGCCTTGGAAGAGTCCCCAGCCAACTTGGAATGGAGCTAGTAATTCTGTTGTGATTCAGATCCAAGACCTGTAATTTTTTTAGCTTTGATAGCCAATAAGGGATTGTACCACTAAGTTTACATGAACTCAGATCCAAAACTCGAAGATTTTGGAATCCATGAAAGTTAAATGTTCCAAGATCAGCGGGAAGTTCCTCACCTAAAAAACTAGATGCCAAGGAAAGGACTACGAGACGTTCACAACTCATCAGTGTCTTCATTACCCTTGTCACATTTGTCAAACGTTTGTTCCAACCAAGTGAGATGAAGGACAAATACTTCAAGGAAATAATTTCAGGGTGTATTTGAACCTCTAGATTATTATAGCTCAGTCGAACTGCTTTCAAGTACTTACATGAGTATAGGCTTCTTGGCAAGATACCTGAGAAGTTATTTTTCCGCATGTCAAGTTTACCAAGTTGACTAAGCCTGGAGAAATTAAGCATGGAAATATCGCCTTCCAAGTTGTTCGCTCCCATACGAACTTCTACAAGGTTCGTGCAATTCATCAAAGACGGGGGCAATGAACCTTCAAGATAGTTGAAATCTAAGAGCATGTGTTTTAACTTAGAGAGCTTACCAATATGGAGAGGGAGGACGCCAGTAAATTGGTTATAGTAGAGGTCCAGTATTGTGAGGTTAGTCAGGTTGATAATTTTATCAGTAATGGCTCCAGATAATGAATTTCGAGCTAATGAAATTTCTTCAAGTGCAGAAACATTGTAGATATCGTCTGCAAGTAATCCTGAGAGGTAATTATAACCGGCACGAAAGACCTGCAGTTTGGAACATTTCCCGAGTCCACGAGGAATACTACCATTGAAATTATTGAAGGAAAAATCAAGGTGTCGTAACGAGGAACAAGGAAGACAAATAGAGGATGGGATAGGACCTGAAAAGGTGTTGTTACTGACATTGAAGCTAGTCAAGTTCCAAGCTTGTTGGAAAAAAGAAGATGGAATCACACCATGTAAGCGATTGCTGGAAAATTCCACCATCTGAATATGACTGGATTGTAGAGAAGATGGTAACACTCCAAAGAGAAGGTTATAGCTCAAATCTAGGATTTCAAGATCATTCAAGGACAAGAAGAGCTCAGTTTGATCTAGAGAACCAAAAAGGAAATTGTGTGAGAGATTCAAGTAAGTGAGATTTGCAAGTGATGATGAGGGAAAAATACCTTCCTTTAATGTGAGCCCTTTGGAGGGTAATCGCAAGTGGGTTACCCAACCATATCGATTACAAGTAATCCCTTCCCAATAGTAGCAAGCCAGCAATTACTAGAAGTCCAGTTTAAGGAAGGGGAAGATAGAGTGAGGGCAAAGGACAAGAGAGAGGTACGTTCAGTTTGGATGCATGCATGAATATTATGAGTAGATAAAATGAGAGAAAACAAGATTAGCTTGAGAATAAAGCCTTGTGTCACTGGGTACTCTTGTTGTACTGTTATGTTTTTTCGAGGCTGAGCCATGATCATGTGGTTGTGGACTTGTGATAGATTTTGATCGTCAGTTTTTGCATATATACAGATTGAAGCAGATTTGAAATTCCAAGACGACCCAGATTATATATGGTACATTTTGTCAATGAAATTATACAATTGGAAGAAAATAAAACACGGCAGCATATATTAAGATGGAAAATAGAAGCAATGGCATATCGACAGAAGAAGGAAAAGCGCGGCTGGCGCCTGCTCCAGGTAACATTTATGCACAATATTATAAATTGAGGAGTATGGTTTTCATATATAATAGCTAGCAGTTAGCAGAAGAACAAATTTAGTAGAAAACTATGTTCTACTTCCAGAAGATACCGACATAAAGTCTTAATTAACAACATCGAGATCTTTAAATTGGCAGCTAAGTATATATTATAGCATAAAACACTAAAAACAGAGTTGCGGAGAGCTTCAGTCCAATTAATGTCTAGCTAGAGCTTCATACAAAATATTGGATAGCCTGAAGCTTGCAAAGTTAGTCTTCTTAGGATTACAAGTAATCAGAATGAACTAAGCCTTCTAGATAATGTCCTTTAGTCTTTTTTTTTTTTTTTTTGTTTATTTGGGGGAATAAATTTGTCTTCTGCCATCATCTCTTCAAAAGAATGAACTGAGCTTTCTTAATTTAGTTGGACCACTGTAAGAGATAGGATGATTATATATATAACTATTTACACATAGATTATTAAGATGTTAATCATAGAAGAAGAAGAGTAAGATGCTGTCTACCCAATAGAAAAAAGAAAAAATAAAGAGAGGAAACAAGAATTTGACTTGAATAGAAGTACAAGTATCTAAGAACAGTATCATGAAAACAAAGAGTACTGTGCCTTGCATAATAAGTAAATCTAAAATACACTGAAATTAAGAATAAGTACAAACTTCTAGCCTCATAAGAATTCTTTCCAACCCGCCCTTGTTATGCAAACTGTCCAATCTCATTCATAATTTGAGCCTCTCTTGTACAGTATACAGGAAATTGAAATATGCATCCCTCCAGGTCTTGATAAGCAATAATGAACCACAAACTCCCACTAACCCAATAATGAAGCCAAGCACAACGGAAATATACAAGCCTTGAATTTGATTCCCGTCATTCTTATCATCATCTGAATCAGTACCATTGAATGGTTGGCACAGATTTAGAAGCGGGGAACCACAAAGCTTTGGATTCCCCTCAAATGCTGAGACATTCAAGCCTTGGAGCTGAGTGCTTTTTGGTATTTCTCCTTCCAAATTATTATATGAGACATTTAAAGATGACAAGAAACTAAGATGCGCCAATGAAGCTGGGATTTCTCCTGACAAATGATTCATTGAAAGATCCAGAGTCTCCAAGTTGTTGAGATTCGATATTTGGTCTGGAATGTTGCCGGACACCTGGTTGGCGCTGAGATCCAACATAAGGAGAAGTTGCAACTTCCCGATTTCAGTAGGTATATTGCCACTGATGCTATTGTTGCCTAACAATATCGATGGTGGATAGTAAGACAAAGAATTGAACTGTAGCATGCTTGCATCAGGCATGGCTTGGGAGACGTAGAGAGGCAATTCAAGATAACCATGATCTACTTGAGCTGCAGTTTGTTCAGATACCAACATTGGTAGTGAGCAAAGTTCTTTTGGAATTTGACCTGAGATTAGGTTGGACGCCAAGTTTATAGAACAGAGCATTGGAGAAGTCCCCAACCAAGTAGGAATTGAACCTGTGATTCTATTACGTGACATATCCAAGATCTCTAGCTTCTTGAGCTTAGACAACCACATAGGTATCTGACCGGTTAGCTCACAACCATTCAAAGCCAAAATCCTAAGATTTTGGAACCCATCAAAGTCAGCGATGTGATCACCATCTGGCATTTCTTCACCTATGAAGTTGTATGAAAGAATGAGTACTGTGAGATTTCTGCCCTTCAATATATCCATAGCACGTGTGAGATTGATCAGTCTGTTCCCAGAAAGTGAGAGGAAGGATAAGTGTTTTAATGAGGCAATCTCGGGTTGTATTTGTCCCTCTAGATTGTTGAAGCTTAATCGAATTGCTCTAAGGGACTTGCATGAGTAAAGGCTTATTGGCAAGATACCAGTAAAATGATTACTCATGAAGTCAAGTTTACGAAGTTGACCAAGTCTAGAGAAATTATAAGTTGAGATATCTCCGTCCAAAAGGTTGAATCCTAGATTCAGTTCCATAAGGTTTGTGCAATTCAGCAAAGATGGTGGCAAAGAACCTTCTAGATTATTGGAATGAAGGAGCAAGACTTTCAATTTGGAGAGCTTCCCAATATCTATTGGAAGCATGCCACTGAACTGATTCAAGTAGAGGTCAAGGACTGTGAGGTTAGTAAGTTTAACAATTCTGTTATTGATGCCCCCTCTAAAAGAATTTGCAGGGATTGCAAGTTCTTCTAGTGCGGTAGAATCATAGATATCTTCCGGAAGTGATCCTGAGAGGTTATTGTGACCAGCACGAAAAACTTCCAGTTTGGAACAGTTTCCTAGTGTGCGAGAGAGATTGCCTCCAAAATTATTGTAGGAAAAATCTAATAGCCTAATCAAAGAAGAGTGGACACAAATAGGGGACGGGATATAACCTGTGAATTGGTTGTTCGTGACATTGAAATGAGACAAGTTCTTTGCTTGTTGGAAGAAGGATGATGGAATTGCACCATGGAACCGATTGCTAGACAAATCCACCATCCGAATATTATTGGATGATGATAGAGAACCCGGTAGCTCTCCAGAAAGAAAGTTAAAACTCAAATCAAGTATCTCAAGACGACCCAGGGACAAGAAGAATCCAGCTTGATCTAAAGAACCACGAAGTGAATTGCGAGAGAGATTGAGGTAGCTTAGATGTGTGAGATTACTGAGTGATGATGAGGAAAATAGAACTCCTTTGAGTTTGAGACCTTTGGAGGATAGGTGCAAATGGGTTACTCGACCAACCGCATCACAAGTAATGCCTTCCCATTTGCAACAATCCAAGCTAGTCCAATTTAAGGAAGGAGAAGATAGAGTGCGGGCAAAAGACAAGAGAGAGGTACTTTCACTTGAGGAGCATGCATGAATATGTGTAGATGAAATAGAGCCAAGTAGAATAAGAAGCAAGTATTGAGCTATTGGGTGATAAGGTTGCACTGCTAGCATCTTTCTTGGTTTGTGGGACAGTTCAGGTTTAGTTTGAGTTGGTCACCTAGCTAGCCTTGTGCTTGTTTATATAAGCAAGAGCCTTTACTTTTTTCTTAGCTTTTCAATTCTTGAAACAGTAGTAGTTCACAGGAAAAACTATCACGTACTTGATTGCAAAGTTCGAACACGAAGATTTAGCAGGGAACTCCCACAACCACAAATCACCAAACATCGTACGTCTGACGTTTGAACTCTAACGAAGGGGCAGGACCTCTACCGGAGATTATGAGTCTGATAGCCTTGCATCAAATTTTTCATTGACGCTGGAGTCACTTAGATACTCATGACATTTGACGGCATGCATGTAGACTTCTCGATTACATGTGAAATGGCGTTATGGAGTGAACGACTAAGATCATGTTTGGATCGGTGAGTAATGTATATCATCAAGGCAGACATTGGGATCCAGACATTGTCGTTACATCAGTTAAATTAAGTCCATGTTGGCTTGCTGTGCTGTTGATGACTTTCAAAATGTCGATTTCTCTGAAATGTGAGTGAGTTGTGACTTGTTAAGTTTTTGATTATTTGTGAACCTAACATTGTAGAGGTTATGACCCCGAACAAACTATTATATGAGAATATGCGGGGTGGGAAAACAAACAGAAAGAAGGAAGAACTAATTTCTAGCCTTGTGGTGTAAGTGACGAAGGGGATGGAAGAACCTCCATAGGAGGAGGAAGTCAGTGAAATGATCTTGTATTAAATTTTTCATTGACGCTGGAGTGTCACTAAGATACTGACGTTCGAAACACCCATGTAGACTTCTCACTAACATCTTGTATGGCTCTGTGGGTAATGTTTATCATCAAGGCAGCTATTGTCATCTCAGTGGTTATAAGTCCATGATGATGATTTGTTGAAACGTTTCTCTAAAAATGTGGGGGTGAGTCGATGGTTTGTAAGTTGTTGTCTTGTTGATTATTTGTAAACCTGACATTGTAGAGTTATAGGTCTGAACATATGAATATATGAGAAGGAAAATGATTGTTTGCCTCGATAAATTTTATGACAACAAGGATCAATCCTTTTTGTCATGCCTTTGTCACCTATGTATATAATGAGAAATTTTAAATACACATATCTAATCTCTTAATACACATCCTTATTATTTTATATTTCACATCAGATTTTATAGGTATGTTTAATTACAAAAACATCCATCAATTATTAGGGAAAAAAAGAAAGAAAAAAAAACTTCATCTTCCTTAAAACCTAACTCTTCTCCACTATTACTACACATAAAAAGAAAAGAAATAAAAATCTCTTCTTCAAAATCCATCACCTGAATTTCGACTACTGTCATAATCACATGTACTATTTTTTTTTGTTACAAAAAATGGTAGTCGAGTGAGCTACCACTCCGGGGTTGGGAGCAATTTGTAGGTATGACCCCTCCCCATTCATTTGGTTTTTTTTTATCAACTTTAGTTTTTATCGTGCAGACTAAAAACTAGTTTTTATGCTATTGTACTTCTACTAGTTTCTTAACTTTGAAAAAATTATGTATGTTTAATATTTTTTTTTCTTCAAATTCTAGCCGATTGATGTCATATTGGAGATTTGGAGTTCGAATATAATATTACTCTTTTGATTATAAATTGAAAAATATCAAGAAAAATTTCTAACCCGATCAAAAAAAATCTAGCAGAAAATAAAAGAGAATACATATTATTATTAGTTTTAGATATTGAGAGTATTTTAGGCAGTTTGGGATGTGTATTTAGTATAATATTGAAATGAAAAACTAGATGTGTAGTGTATTAAGTAAAGGGTGTGTATTAAGAGAATATGAGTGTGTATTTAAAATTACTCATATATAATTTCATCCTGAAATTCTTAAGAAAAATACTATTTCATCCTTCCAAAATCTAAAATGACTCAATTATATTGTTTTTTTTTCTTTTCTTTAGACATAAATGAAAACAACAATTTTTATTCTTCAATCAAGAATCGAAAAATTTCATGTAATTCAGTCAATAGATTTGTACAAACATCAGAGCAATTGAATTGCATGGCACATGTACGTGAATTAGAATCGAACTTTGTTGCGTTCCGAAATTTTTTGAAAATATAATGTTAATACATTGAAATGATTATGCTTATTTGTGTGTGTATATGATAAGCGTTAGTTTCATAATACAAAGCTAACTCCCCATTAACTAAACTTTTCGGTCATATCTCTAGATCTTTCACTCTTCAGTTTATAGTTCCCTACGTGCGTCACAGAAAATTTTCAGCCAATCTAATAATGGTTTGGGTATCGAGTAGTGTCAAATTAATGGACGAACCGATATTCAACTTCAACCGATCATATTCATAATTAATAAATCACTATTTTGAATACCCAAACGATTGTCAAATTGGCTAGAAATATTCAAGGATGATCCACGCATAGGGAACTACAAGCTGAACAATGAAAGATCCAGACATATGACCAAAAAGTTGGGTTAAGAGCAGGTTAGCTTTGTATCATGAAACTAACTAGTTAGTTGTATAACGCATTATTCAGTTTGTCTCTGTATACAGTCCCTATCCACAGCGAAGCTTCGTTTTGAAATTATAGTGTGAAGTTCCTTTTTTAACTCACTTTTTAGTCATATTACTACATCTTCACCGTTCAGTTTGCAGAGTTAATGCATAGATTGGTCTTAAGTGCTTAAAACGCCCCATTTAGTTTGTAAATACGCAGTGTTTCGTACTGTTGGTGTGACCGTGTTAGGTAGCCGTGAGCTGTAGTAACCAGTGTCGGAATGACACGTGTCTGTCATGTCCACGACTCATCTATATGAGCTGCTGCTTTCTTCCTTTGAGATATGCATGACTATTTTTTTTTGTTAACTTTTTTATTAAATAACTTACCCACCCTTATATCCGTGATGTTTTAACTCATGAAATCAACGTTGTTGATTAAACACCCTAATCAACCTGACACCGCTCACGAACTATGCATGACCATTTTACTTTCTTAGATATTTTCTTGACACTTTCATTTTCTTCTAAGAAGTTAGGGTTAGAACCCCAACACTCTTTTGGGGATAAAGTTAACCAAGAGAGAAGTTCCAGAATGAGAATCTGCAATTGTATTACAAGTTTACAACCACCATCACAGTCCATCACAATATCATGCATAAAAGTATGTTCAAGTCCTATCAGGTATACATCTCCATTGAAAAATTTGAAAGTAGAATATCGAATATGCTTCTTTTTTTTTTTAACATAAAATTATAACAAAAGTAAAAGTAGACATACCAATTGGTTTATCCCCAACAATCTAAAATCCAATTTGGATGACGAGAACTGAACCACGTAATTTGTGAACAAGCAAAATAGCGAGACTGAGGGGTTGAGAGATGGAGACTGAGAGAGATTTAGAGATAGACGATGAAAATTTTGGAATGCTCGCCTATTTATAAAGAGATTTTGAAGAAGATGAATCTTCTTCATAACTTGGTAACGGGTACTCGATTAGTCGATTTGCTTCATTTTTGCTAGTATATTACACGAAACGCTAAAAATTGCTTAGCTTCTTTTTTTTTCCCGATATCTTCATTAAAAAAGATTTTGGGACCCTAAATTTTAGGTTAAGGCTTATCACCTTGCTTGCCCTGAACAAGTGCTGGGCCTGTATAAGTACTGTTTAAGCATTAAGATTGTCATTTGTTTATTTAGATCGTTAGAAATTTAGTTCATTTGTAGGCTCCCTTTAAGGATGAGGTTGTTTCATGCACACCAATAATTCTATGAGTTGACATACAAACTGTATCCAGGAACACAGATATATAGGATACTGAGATGGATTGCGAGTCATTATAGAAATATTTTTAACAGTTTTATTATAGGATAGAATAGTACTTATGTGTTGAACTGTCATGCAGTACATGTAAGTACGTAGTGTAGTAAAATAGGGCTGTATAACATAAAAGCTCCCTCTTGATATTTCTCTTATTCATATTCACTATTTGACTAAAGTTTGACGGTACTATGGAGCGCTTGGTGGTGGTGTAGTTCCACTCCTTCCACAGATCCCTGCAAAGTAAACAAAATGGACAAGGTATATATGGTATTAGTTTAGTGAAGGAAACACTAGCACCGGCCACTTTAGTTGTACCCCTAAAAATGAGAATGGGATCACTTCAAGTCTTCAACCAACTAGTTATATATCTGATAAACTTTTTCTGGAAAAGAAAATGAAATCGCACTTATATGTATATCAACTGAATAATATTGTTGTTTGTTCGTAGGAACCCATTAATAATGGAGAGAAAAACAAATACCATGAATGGGGGTGGAGCGGCAGAACTCTCTATTAAGGGCAACGCCCATCCGACGAGGGTGGCGATGAGTAGAAATCCGGTTTGAGGGAGGAGATGACAGACCGATTGAGTTGTGTTGAGCTTGGTTGGATGCATATGCATGAAGAATGGTATTAGTTGATATGAAGGAAGAGAAGAAGATCAGGCCGAGAAAGAAGATGCGATGATTCATCACCATGTCTCCGTTCAGTTTAGAATGATTTCTCACCTAGTACTGCAGGCTATTTATACAGTTATACGTTGGAGATGAGGACTAATTTGATGCATTTAAGGAAAGTTAATTACGCCGATTGAGACCCCTGCACAACCAGAAAGTCCATAACCCAATCTGACGGGCATTACATTTTCCATATCAGTGAAGAGAGATCATGACTTTAGAACCAATTGAACGAAAATGCATATTATGAGTCGCTATTGGGTTAATTAGCAAGTGTGTATGTTCTAGGTGATTCCTATAAAATCAGTGCGATTTGAGTGGCGTAATGAGGAAGAATAAAAAGTTACATCTATTCCTGAGAATAAATCACTCATCTTACTAGTTTGAATTACCTTGATGAGATGAGTTGGGGATGTACTCTGTATTCTTGCAAGGATCCCAGAGGACGTCAAAGCATGACCCCCTCGAGGCATGCATATGCTTATCAGAATGAGGAGTGCATGAATTTTCCTAATGAAATTAGAAGCTGTGGGACTGAATTGATAAAAACCCTTTTCAGATATAGGATAGTCAGTATAATTTAGTTCAAAGATAGACATCGAATCATTACCTTAAACTATTCTAAAGCTACTAAGTTGGTTAATTACCTTTGAATAGGCTAGCTAGGTTTATCTTTAGATGTGTGTGCTGGTTTTTTACCCTTTCAATCGTTGGTCATAGTTTCATAGTTTCATTAGTTCATTCTTGTTAGTTAAAGAAAAAGATGAAAATTCTTGTTACACTTTCGTTAATTAGTTAATTTTTAATATATATCTTGTTCTTTCTCTCTGGATATTAAGAATTGCTGAAACGTGTTGCTCATGTTTCTTGATTTATTAAATATCAGCTTTTGTGTTTATGAGTTTTATGTAACTACTTCAATTTCAATTTCAAACGTATGATTGTTATGATTTTATATCAATAATTTATTTATTTAATTCATTATATCATAAAGCATGAAATGTGCTTTAATGCCTCCAAAGTGCCAGCAAGATGTAGACTTCACGCTACGTCGCCTGAGCATGGGAAGAAGCAGTCGTACTTGATTTCTTAGTTTACTACTTGTACACCAATTGAGGTATTAAGCGGCTAATTTACTCTTGTCCGGAGATTAGGTGTTACTGGTTTTGTTTCTTATGCTCGTGGCTTTTCTCGAGCTTATTATCAATGAGGGTACCGGCCATTGTATTTGTAGGTCTCTATCAACAGTCTATAGAGTTCGGCGTATGATGTAACATGTCTTAAAAGAAAGAAAAAAGTGCTTTATTGCCTCAAGGCTTTCACGGCTTAAGGCTTCGACCACACGCCTCTCCTCAAGCTTAAGATTTCGTTATTTTAAACACTGATTACATGTAGTGAAAAATTTGAAGCTTAGAAACTAGGTATGCTACCCGGGATGTAATCATCACCGACCCTGTGCTTACTAGCTTTTCTTTATAATATGATTTACTGAGAGATTGGGATCGAACTGTTCATTTATATCATTGCATTGAGTCCTCTTATGCATAGTGTACGCAGTCTACAGTATATATAATTCCCATTTGTACGTAGTCTACAGTACTAGAGGACAGCAAACTCCCCAAAACCCTACGATAAAGCCAACTGCAAAAGAAACATAAAACCATGGAATTCTTTGATCCTTCATATCTGCAACTTGGTTGTTCTTATTTCTTGAATCAGTGTCCTTAGTTTTCCGGCACTCAAATGCAGGGGCGTTGAAACTTTGGCCCTTGGAGATTATTGTATGAGACGTTAAACCTTGATAAGAAATTCAGACCAGCGAATGAAGTGGGGATCTCTCCAGACAAATGATTCATGGAGAGATCCATTACCTCCATATGCTTTAGGTAAGACATCTGGTTGGGGATATCACCAGAGAGGTTGTTGTGTTGCTAAGATCCAACACTTTGAGCAGCTTCATTAGTCTTTTAGCAGTCTACTCTTCTCTTTTCTTTTCTTTTTCTTTAGTAAATTTGGGAATAAACTTGTCCTCTGCCTTCTTAATTTAGTTGGTCCACTGTAAGTGATAGGATGATTATATATATAATTATCCACACATGTAGTTATCAGTAAAATTCCTGGCAGCTAATTAATTAAATAGATTATCAAGAATTTAAGATTCCAATCATAGAAGAAGAAGAAGAGTAATTAAGAGAAAAAAAAAAAAAAACAATCAAGAATTTGCCCCTGTTGATTTGGAGTACCGTATCTAAAAACAGTATCGTGAGAACAAAGAGTACTATGCCTTGCATAATAAGCAACACAAAAATACACTGAAATTAAGAATATAGAACCATCTTCTAGCCTCATAAGAATTCTTTCCAACCAGCTTGTCTTGCAAACTGTCCAATCTCATTCAAAATTTGAGCCTATCTTGTACAGTATTCAGGAATTTGAAATATGCATCCCTCCAGGTCTTGATAAGCAATAATGAACCACAAACTCCCACTAACCCAATAATGAAGCCAAGCACAACGGAAATATGCAAGCCTAGAATTTGATTCCCGTCATTAGTATCATCATCTGAATCAGTACCATTGAATGGTTGGCACAGATTTAGAAGCGGGGAACCACAAAGCTTCGGATTCCCCTCAAATGCTGAGACATTCAAGCCTTGGAGCTGAGTGCTTTTTGGTATTTCTCCTTCCAAATTATTATATGAGACATTTAAAGATGACAAGAAACTAAGATGCGCCAATGAAGCTGGGATTTCTCCTGACAAATGATTCATTGAAAGATCCAGAGTCTCCAAGTTGTTGAGATTCGATATTTGGTCTGGAATGTTGCCGGACACCTGGTTGGCGCTGAGATCCAATATATGGAGAAGTTGCAACTTCCCGATTTCAGTAGGTATATTGCCACTGATGCTATTGTTGCCTAACAATATAGATGGTGGATAGTAAGACAAAGAATTGAACTGCAAAATGCTTGCATCAGGCATGGTTTGGGAGGCGTAGAAAGGCAATTCAAGATAACCATGATCTACTTGAGCTGCACCTTGTTCAGATACCAACATTGGTAGTGTGCAAAGTTCTTCTGGAATTTGACCTGAGATTAGGTTGGACCCCAAGTTTATAGAAAAAAGTGTTGGAGAAGTCCCCAACCAAGTAGGAACTGAGCCTGTGATTCTATTTAGTGACATATCCAAGATCTCTAGCTTCTTGAGCTTAGACAACCATATAGGTATCTGACCGGTGAGCTCACAACCACGCAAAGCCAAAATCCTAAGATTTTGGAATCCATCAAAATCAGCCATGTGATCACCATCTGGAATTTCTTCACCTATAAAAGTGGTTGAAAGAATGAGTACAGTGAGATTTCTGCAGCCCTTCAATATATCCATAGCGCCTGTGAGATTGGTCAGTCTGTTCCCAGAAAGTGAGAGGAAGGATAAGTGTTTTAATGAGACAATCTCGGGTTGTATTTGTCCCTCTAGGTTGTTTAAGCTTAATCGAATTGCTCTAAGGGACTTGCATGAGTAAAGGCTTACTGGCAAGATACCAGTAAATTGATTACTGATGAAGTCAAGTTTACGAAGTTGACCAAATTTAGAGAAATTATAAGCTGAGATATCTCCGTCCAAAAGGTTGAACCCTAGATTCAGTTCCATAAGGTTTGTGCAATTCAGCAAAGATGGTGGCAAAGAACCTTCTAGATTGTTGGAATGAAGGAGCAGGACTTTCAATTTGGAAAGCTTCCCAATATCTATTGGAAGCATGCCACTGAAATGATTTAAGTAGAGGTCAAGGATTGTGAGGTTAGTGAGGTTAACAATTCTGTTACTAATGCCCCCATGAAAAGAATTTGCGGGGATTGCAATTTCTTTTAGTGAGGTAGCATCAAAGATATCTTCTGGAAGTGATCCTGAGAGGTTATTGTAACCAGCACGAAAAACTTCCAGTTTGGAACAGTTTCCTAGTCTGCGAGGGAGATTGCCTCGAAAGTTATTGTAGGAAAAATCCAATAGCCTAATCAAGGAAGAAGACTTGACACAAATAGGGGAGGGGATGTAACCTGTGAAGTGGTTGTTCGTTACATTGAAACGAGACAAATTCTTTGCTTGTTGGAAGAAGGATGACTGAATTGCGCCATGGAACAGATTGCTAGACAAATCCAACATCCGAATATTATTGGATGATGATAGAGAACCTGGTAGCTCTCCAGAAAGAAGGTTAAAACTCAAATCAAGTACCTCAAGACGACCCAAGGACAAGAAGAATCCAGCTTGATCTAAAGAACCACGAAGTGAATTGCGAGAGAGATTAAGGTGGGTTAGATGTGTGAGATTACCGAGTGATGATGAGGAAAAAAGACCTCCTTTGAGTTTGAGGCCTTTGGAGGATAAGTGCAAATGAGTTACTCGACCAACCGCATCACAAGTAATGCCTTCCCATTGGCAACAATCCATGCTAGTCCAGTTTAAGGAAGGAGAAGACAGAGTGAGGGCAAAAGACAAGAGAGAGGTACTTTCACTTGAGGAGCATGCATGAATATGTGTAGATGAAATGGAGCCAAGTAGAATAAGAAGCAAGTATTGAGCTATTGGGTGATAAGGTAGCACTGCTAGCATCTTTCTTGGTTTGTAAGACAGTTAGGTTTAATTTGAATTGCTCACCTATCCTAGTGCTTGTTTATATATCAAGAGTCATAAGCAAGAGCCTTCACTTTTGTCTTAGCTTCGATTCTTGTAACAATAGTAGTGTTCATAGGGAAAATTATCACGTACTCACAAAATACAAACCGAAGATTTAGCAGGGAACTCTCAGAACCACAAACTATCACGTTTGACGTTTCAATTCTGACGAAGGGGCATGTCGACCTCCATTGGAGGAACCGAGTCTGATGACCTTGTATTAATTTTTCATTGACGCCGGAGTCATTTAGACACCGACGTTTGATGCACGCATGTAGACAATCCCGATTGCATTTTGAAGTGAAGATTGAAAGACTAAGATCACGTTTGGCTCCGTGAGTAGTGTTTATCATCAAGGCAGTCATTGTCTGAAGTCTGAACGGTTAAATTAATAGTCCATGTTGGGGTGCTGTGCTGTTGATGACTTTTTTGAAATGTCGATTTCTCTGAAACAGCTGGGCCATCCTGGACTTGAACCAGAGACCTCACCGTGATCGGCTGTTAGGACGATGGGAAGGATAGAGAGTCCTCTAGTCTGTGAGCTGTGACTTAACGTGAGGTTGAAAGTTAAGGGAGCGAAATATTTGAACTCCGAAAATTATAGAGCGCACCCGGGTGCACCGCGCACCCGGGTGCACCGCGCACCCGGCCGATCTCACCGTCCACTCACCCGTGCCGGCCCCACCCGGTGATCTCACCGGCGATCTCACCGTTAAATTTCCGGGTGCGCGGCGCACCCGGGTGCTCCGAATACGCTCTCTTTGAACTCTCCCAAAGGCTCACATACCCGAATTCTCTGCAACTGAGCTGGTCCCTTGCCTAAGAATAAAGGTAAGGCCGTAAGGGATCGTTCTCTTTTATTTATTTTTTGTTCTAGGTTTCTTATTAGTCATAAGTCATACCGTTGAAGCTTATTTCCTTGTGCTCAATGGAGTACTGTTTAAGGCTTAAAGCAATCAGATCGACAGAAAAATGAACATAGATACTGAGATGGATTGCGAGTCATTATAGAAATATTTGTAACAGTTTCCTTGTAGGAATAGGATACATTATGTCGAATTGTCACAGTACATGAAGTAGCTAGCTAGTGAGTAAAATAGGGCTTGTATTACACGTACAACAGCAAGAGTGAACAACATTAGTGTTCCCTCTTGCTTAATAGTACTCTTATTGTACTATTTGACTATATATAGTTTGAAGGTCCTATGGAGCGCTTGGAACTGGATGACGTGCTCCAATGATCCCTGCAAAGTAAACAAAATGGACAAGGTACATATGGTATTAGTTAGCACCACTTTAGTTACCCCTAAAATTGAGAATGGGATCACTTCAACCAACTAGTAATATATCTGATACACTTTAGTTTTCTGGATAAGAAAATGCAACCGCCCACTCATATACATCAACTGGATTGTATTGTTATGGGTTAGACAGGAACCGATAATGGAGAGAAAAACAAGTACCTCCAAGGGGGGTGCCGGGTTGTGGATGAAGGGAGACCAAACGGTTGTGATTACACTTGGTAATGCCCATCCGACGAGGGTGACAATGAATAGAAATCTGGTTTGAGGGAGTAGATGACAGACCAAGTGAGCTGTGTTGAGCTTGGTTGGAAGCAGATGCATGAAGTGTGTTATTAGTAGATATAAAGGAAGAGAAGAAGATCAGGAGGAGAAAGAAGCTGCCCTGAGCCATCGCCATATCTCCGTTAAAGGTTAGTATGATTTCTCACCTAGTCTTCCAGGCTATTTATATACATACATACATACATTGGAGGGGATAAGTTAAATAAGGATTACTTTCATGCAATTAAGTCAACAGAAAAGGAAATGAATGATATATCTCTCCGGGGACCAAGTTAATTAAGCCGATTGAGACACGACCAGAAAGTCCTCCATAACCCAATGTCCTAGTTAAGAGAGATATATCATGGACCTTTGAACCCATTAAACGAAAATGAAATGTTATGACAGTACATTGTAGTGGTGTATTGTAAAGATCCTAGAGGGTTTAGGATTTGAATCCTCTTACTCATTGTGTACGTAGTCTACAGTATAATTCAAATTTTATTATTAGTCATATATGATTTGTAAGTCGAAGAAGACTTCAGAAGATGTTTGAGACATATCTATATAAAGGTGAACTTTTTGTCCCTCTGAGGCTCTCATACCGTTCTCTGTAACTGAGGAGAGCGTATTCGGAGCACCCGGGTGCGCCGCGCACCCGGAAATTTAACGGTGAGATCGCCGGTGAGATCACCGGGTGGGGCCGGCACGGGTGAGTGGACGGTGAGATCGGCCGGGTGCGCGGCGCACCCGGGTGCGCTCTATAATTTTCGGTAACTGAGCTGATCCTTGCCTAAGAATAAGGGCAAGCTGATCGTGAATTCTCTTTTATTTTTTGTTCCTCAGAGGTTTCTTATTAGTCATAACAAGAGAAGATTATTTCCTCGTGCTCACTCAGTACTGTTAAGCAATCAGATTGTCATTTGTTTATTTTAGATAGTTAGTAGTTTAGTTCATTTGTAGGAGTTCACACACAGATTATCTAGGAGTTACCCCAAAAAAATGAACATGTATACGGGATTGCTAGTCATAACAGTTTATAGGAATAGAATTGAATTGTCATGCAGTACATCTAGTGGCTAGTGTAGTAAAACAGGGCTTGTATATAACATTACACAACAACAACAGCAGTGAATTACATAAGTTTTCCCTCTTAACATTTCTCTTATTCATATTCACTGTTTGGCTATAGTTTGATGGTACTATGGAGCGCTTATTATCGGATGTCCTGCAATGATCCCTGCAAAGTAAACAAAATGGAAAATGTACGTATATATGGTATTAGTTTAGTGAACGAAACACTGGCACCACTCTAGTGAGTCTAGTTTAACCCTAAAAATGAGAATGGGTTCAACCAACTAGTTACTGATACACTTTCTGGAAAAGAAAATGAAATTGCACTTGTATATATCAACTGAATTGTTGTGGGTTAGATAGGAAGAGAGAAAAAACAAATACCTCCAATGGGGGTGCCGGTTGAACCTGCATAAAGGGAGACCAAACCGTTGTGATTACACTTAGTAATGCCCATCCGACGAGGGTGACAATGAATAGAAATCCGATTTGAGGGAGAAGAGGACAGACCATGGTCTGTTGAGCTGTGTTGAGGTTGGTTGGATGCATAGGCATGAAGAATGTTATTAGCAGATAGAAAGGAACAGAAGAAGATCAGGAAGAGAAAGATTCTGCCCTGAGCCATTGCCATTTCTCCGGTAAGTTCAGTATGATTTCTCACCTAGTATTGCCGGCTATATATGATAAATTAGGATTATTTTGATGCAAATAAGTGAACAGAAAAGGCTATCTCTCTGGTCCAAGTTGATTAAGCCGATTGAGACACGACCAGAAAGTCTATAACCCAATCTGACTGGCATTACATCTTTCGTTTTAGTCAAGACAGATCATTAACCTTCGAACCAGTTAAACGAAAATGAAATGTTTTGACAGTACATTGTAGTGGCGTATTGTAAAGATCCTAGAGGGTTTAGGGTTTGGATCCTCTTACGCATTGTGTTTAGGGTTTAGGGTTTATTGTATGAGACATTAAATACTGCCAAGAAATTAAGGCTTGTTAATGATGCAGGTATATTTCCAGAGAAATGATTTACGGAGAGATCCAATGTTGCCAAGTCTTTGAGGTTGGATGTTTGGTCTGGAATCTTGCCTGAGTAGAAATTGTTTGCAAGGTTCAACACACGGAGGAGCTTCGATTGGCCAATCTCAATCGGTATATATCCAGTCATGTTATTGTTCATTAGTACTATTGCCACTGGAAAGAACAACAAAGAATTGTATTGTTGAGCTCGCTTGCCATCAGCAGTGAAGTAGATAGGCAATTCGAGATCATCACTGGAGAAGTTGTTGTTTTGAGATACCAACATTGGCAGGCTGCACAGTTCCTTTGGAAATTCCCCAGAAATGAGGTTGGCTGCCAAGTCTATGTGAAAGAGCCTAGGAAGAGTCCCAAGCTGACTAGGAATTTGTCCTTTGAATTTATTTCTATTCAGATTCAAAACCTCTAGTTTCTTGAGCTGGTATTTGACCGATGAGCTCGTTCTGACTCAAATCCAAAAATCGAAGATTTTGGAAACCATCAATATCAGCCATTACAAGATTAGCTGGAAGTCTGGAACTTCCTCCACTTGGAAACTAGATGCCAAGGATAGGAACACTAGACTTTCGCAACGCATGAGTATCTTGATTGCTCCTGTGATATTTGTCAATCTATTGAAAGAAAGCGAGAGATAGGACAGGGATTTCAATGACAGAGTGTCAGGTTGTATTTGTCCCTCAATATCATTCGCACCAAGTCGAATTGCTTTGACGGACTTGCATGAGTATATGCTTGTGGGGAAGGTACCTGTGAACTGATTCCTCAACAGGTCGAGTTTACTGAGCCTACCAAGTTTGGAGAAATTATACAAGGACAAATTCCCTTCAAAGAGATTTCGTCCTAAATTTAGTTCTATAAGGCTTGTGCAATTCATCAAAGATGAGGGCAGAGAACCTTTCCAGATAGTTGAACTGAAGGTGCAACAATTTGAGCTTGGAGAGCTTCCCAAAATGGAGTAAAAGCACGCCGTTGAATTCATTAAAATGGAGGTCAAGGATTGCAAGGTTAATTTGTGAGGTTGAGAATGCCATCACTAAGGACTCCGTAAAGCGAACTGCGAGGTAATGAAATTTCTTCAAGAGTTGTAACATTATACATATCTTCTGGAAGTATTCCCGAAAGGTTGTTACACCCAGCACGAAACACCTTGCATGAGCTTAGAGCACTCCCCTAGTCCGGGAGATATATTGAAGTAATTGGAAGAAAAATCTAACACTCTGATCAATGGAGAAGAAGTGAAACAAATGGAAGATGGTATGGATCCTGTGAAGTTAGTGTTAGTGGCAGATTTATATTAGTTCCTCACACTGCATACCTATATACACTTCCTATCAGATTGGAGAGTTATTTATGAGAAACATTCGCTGCCGCCTGCAATTGTTGAGAACATGTTGAGATTCTGATGCAATAAGGACCCAAAAATTAATTAGTAAGATGCAATTAGCAAGTATTGACTTAGGTGATTGAATAGCTAACAATAATATAGCTACAAAGCATTAAATGATCTTTGTATGAAACTGAAGGTGAAAGCGTGGTCTTCAATTTGGTTGTTATGAGAAGGCGGTTGGTAATTGAGGTCGTCTATCATCTTAGTGTGACGGTGGTCAGGTACAAGGCGAATGAACAGTCGTGGAAGGATGCACGGCTAGCTCGAACAATATTTCTGTTCTCACTGATCTTTCAACTCAAACTAAAAATTGAAGGAGCCTTCCTTTCTTGAGTGATGTGTAGAAAACAAGGAAGGAGCTAAGCATTACTGTGTTGGTATTGATATGGACGAAGGAACTTACATAGACATGGTGAGAAGACCTTGAATCATGAAGAGTTCAACGAAAAGAAAGGTTTGCTTTCTCCACTAGCAGTAGCAGTAGAATTTCATCAACAGAATAGAAAAGGCGGCGGAAGGAGATAGTGACGACGGCAGAGAACTGAGGGGTAGCGGCAAGGTCGGCCCTAGACGAAATTTTTTTCAAGGCCCCATAATAAATAGAGAAATTTTATTAACATATCCCTAAATATCAGATACACATCTTTTTTTTTATACAAATTATTGTTGGATCATAATTCATAGATAATTTTGTGCCCTAATCCTTGAGAATTACTTGTTCTAAAGTTCATTTTGTTGTCAACTAATCCAATTCCATGTTTTGTAGAAAATATTGACATGAGAAGAGAAACGGTGAAACTCCGGCGATTTTCCGAGCACCACCACTTTTAGCGGCCCAAGTAGCGGCGCACCACCACTTTTGGTGGTGTCATGTATTTTCCGGTCATCTTCATAGTAGAGGAGGGAAGGAGGAGCAAGAGTTGTTTCATCACAACTAAGTCCAAACCTTCTAGTTCAAATTGAACTAAATCACATTTCCCTTTTTCCCACTCATCCATCCCTTTTGCCCAAAAATCCATGAATCCCTACAAAATCCATCATGTATTTGTAGATGAATCACCACATTATCCTATACATTTTCTCTCAATCATTACCTTTTCTCTTACACCTTCCTTCCCACCACCTTTTTGCCTTGTTTTTGGCAAAGTTATGGTCATGTTCACACTCATTCTTGGGAGCAAATCGGATAGGAGAAGAAGAAAAGCTAAATTGGTTTGGCCACTCCCACATTTTTCACTCATCTTTGCTTTATATTTAAATTTTCCTTCACCCTTTTCTACACAACATCCACCCATCCACCACTCTCTCTTTTCCTCCATCTCCACCACAAACCTTCATCTCCTTCTCCCAAAATCCAAACTCATCTTCTTCCTCTTTCACTTCCAAACTCTATCTTCTCCATCACCACCACCATTTCTAATCTCAATCCTCCATTAACACCACCACTACTACACTATTTCTCCACTCTCTTTCCTATATCACTTTCTCAATCCACTCCACCTATTCACACAAAGCATAGATCTAGCTTCACTACCTTTCATCATCAAGTCTTCAAGAGCAAGAAGGAGAGGGAATCACCACCATCACCACCACCAAAACGTGAGCTTGGGGACAAATCGACACACCACTAAGCCAACTTTCTCCCTTAAACTCTAGATCTATTTTGATGTTTGATTTGATTATGGAGTTTGTTTATGTAATTATGAGTGAGTAGTACTTTGTTGGGGTTAGGGTTGAAAGCCCTAACCAATCTTGTATGGATTGATGCAATTTATGATTTGATGCAATTTTAGTTAACATTCCTACATGCTAGTTCAAGAGTTGAATGCATATGCTTATAATTTACCACTTTAAATATGTGTGTTTGCCATGTCATGATATGATGTTTAGAGCTTGGTAACCTTTGAATGTTAAAGCATGAAAGCACACTAGGTGTGCATGTAGGGGTTGTGAATTACAATCACTTAGAGATAAGCTTGGTTGGTTTGCATAATTTCTTCATCTTCAAACTTTATGCACTTAGGGTAATGCATTAGATGCCTAACCGGATTGAAATACATGACTTAAGTAGTTAAGTACTACACCCGAGAGGGGTTGCTTGATACCACAAAAGGAGCATGTCCCTTGTCATACCCGAGAGGGATGCAAGGAGAGAAATTGGTTGATTAGCTTAACATCATTCATAGTGATTTGCATTAATACTTGCAAGAGAGGTTAGTGGTAGACAATTCGAATCCTAACATCATTCATTAGACCACTAGTTTAGTTTAGAGTAATTTAGTTTACATTTAAGCATTTAATTTAGTTTAGTTAACTACTTCAAAAAACCCAAAATCAAATCACTACTTCATGTTGCACATACTCACCATGAGCCTAGATTTCCTTATGTGTTTAGGTTTGTGATTGTACATTTGCATATTCTAGCTCTCTTAAGGTTAACACCCTAGCTAGTGAAAGGAATCCAATCCTCATGGGTTCGACAACCTTTCTTAAATCCCTATACTATTACTTGTACCCCTTATACTTGAGGGTGACTTTTTGGCTAACAATTATATAAGACTTTGTAGGTACGTAAAATTACCAAAAAAGACATTCATATCAAAAATAAAGAAACTTGGTTGAAATAAAATATCTCGTTTAAGACGTTCATATTAACTATTGTATTTCAAACACTTTTTAATTTTTAGTTTGAATCGAGTACCAATATTTTAACACCGCATATGAATATTATGCAATGGTTCTCAACAATCGATTAATTTAGTTTTACACAGGATTGAACATTCTAATGCTGAAAGTTCCGTTAAGGTCTTTGGTGATGTATTGTTTTGTTTTGTTTTGATTCTGATTCGGTAGGCTCAAGAAATCTTGAAATCAATTTGAGTAAGAGGCTCATTGAGAAGAAAATTTGTCGAGGAAAACTGATGGGAGAAGATGTTATCAAAGGAAAATCTCTCGAGGAAGATCTTAACAAGGTACAACCCTTTTAGAGAAAAAAAATAAAAACATTCGAGGAATATGTCAATGAGGTGAAACAATACAAGGAAAGATGAAACATTTTGAGAAAAATCTCAGTTGTATATTTAGTGAATAAGTTGTGTATGTTGTTTTGACCACGATCCTCAGTAAGAGATAGCGAGGTAATTAGCTACCAAAAGTAATAAAGATGCGGGCGTGCCACCTCGCTGACGAGAAAAGAGAGTGCGTCGGGTCTTGACTTCTTAATCAAGCGGAGGGATTCCGGTGCCACCTTGCGGACGAGGAATTACGAGTACTGAGCGAATCGATACTCACTGTGTGTCGCGAGCAGAGCAACCAAAGAGGGATCAAGAGTGATCGGAGATGAGTCCGAAAGGACTCTGAGAACTAAGACAATGTGCACTTAGAACTAGGGTTTCGAGAGGCTCGAAAGTATCAACTGGGTTGAAAGTTTGTTTGTTTGTATTGAGTTGTTGTTTTTTTTTTTTTAGAGAGTTTTTCTGTAAGCCTTCGAGCCCCTTTATATAGTAGCTCGCCTTCTGCCAGAAGTAATCACTATCCAAGTCGGACTTTGAAACAGAATACCACAAGGACACTGCTTCACCCGCGCTTCTCAACTGTAGACTCCTATGCGGACTCAAATTAAGAACAATCTTACCCCGCGAGGTGTCACAGTCCTTGTAGAAACCTATCTCGCGTGCTCCTGAAGCTAGTTTCCATCTCGCTCGCCCCTGATGCTCGCCAGACTTAAAAGGTTTTTTCATTAGAAGGGACACAGGAGTTGGCCCAAAGCATGTCAAAGACTTGTAGGAGTCTTCAACGATAAATGTGGCGTAGGTGATCACGTGCATGCGGACTCCGCCTCTTCCTTCTTCGCGAAGTCTCCTACGCGGAGCCATCTTGCCTTGCCTTCATGTACTTCTACGCGAAGTCCATCTCGCATGCAACCTTACACTTCGTATGCATATAGACCTCGCATGCAAACTGTATCATCTAGCTCGCGTCACCTTGTAGGCAGCTAAACATCAGACCAAGTCAACCCACGTTCTTCTAGTCTTCTATGCGAACTGTACACCTAGCTCGCATGACTTTGTCGGCGGGCCATCACTTGTAAACTCAATTATTTGGGCTCGCTGGTGTGACGTAGATCAAGAATTTAACTAATATTCACATAGACATTTACGTGTCCAGTAAAATATTAATTTGGGTGTAAACATATGTTAAATGAGGGTATTGTATGAAGTTTGGGTATGTGTATCTAGTAAAATGTTAAAACAAAAAAGTTAATAGGTAGTGTATTAAGTATGAAATGTGTATCTAGTAATTATGGATGTGTTAATAAAATTTCTCTAATAAATAACCAAATAAAATAAAGACAAAAAAACAAAACTGTCCATTTAAGAACTCAAACCCTGATTCCCCACTAAGTAATTACAAATGCTTACCATTAAAACAAGTTACTCATAATATTTATTAACACCAGATTTTATATATACGGGCCTTAAGAATTTGAGGCTCTAGATCTGCTTGGCTCGTCTCGGCCCAAGGCCGGCCCTGCCGTAACGGCGGGAGAGTCTTAGAAATACAGCCAATTTTATTTTTCCTTTTTTTTTTTCAATTTAAACGGTGGGCCACGCAGCCCGTTAAGGCCCGCGCCACCTGGACCGCCCAGCCCCACGTCACATCTGCCTAGCCCGCAGGAATTATTTTCTTTTACCTCTTAAATTCTGGACTTGGAATTCCGCAGAGACGAAACAGAGGCAACGAAACAGAATGAAACCGAAAGACAACGATAAGAAGAAGAAGAAGAGAGATCATGAGAATGATAGTGACACGCAAGCGGTTGTGCAAGACTTGCTGAAGGAGTTTCCGAATATTAGGTGCGATTTGAAGCAGCTTTTGCAATTGATCGACGGTGGCAAAGCGGTGGACATAAACGGAATAGCTCAGAAATCTCTGATCAAGCCTCTCAGAGCTCTCTTCCTTTGCTTGAATCTTAAGGAACTAGATCACGGATCTTTTGTGTTGCCTCCACATGTTCCTCCAACTTTGGAGGTTATTGGGTCCATGATCACGCCTTGTTTAGATGATGATGATGATCATGCTCCTCCTCCTGAGAGAAGAAGGCCGATTGGGCCGGATATGCCGACGCCGGAGCTACTTGCTGCTGCAGCCAAATTGAGAGAGGCAGAGGCCGAGTTGAGGGAAGCTGAGTTGGAAGAAAAAGGTGATGGTGTTTTTATAGGACCTGCACCGCGTGTTGTGGCTGCTGAAGGTGAATCAGCTAACCAGGGTGATCGTTTCGAAGAGGTGACAAGGATCATGGAAGCAGAGGACGATAACCTGTACGACATATTGGGAGCAAACCACAATGTGTCTGCTGATAACATCAAGAAAAGGTACTGGAAGTTGTCGCTTTTGGTGCACCCTGATAAATGCTCACACCCTCAAGCAAGCAAAGCATTTGTAAAGCTGAACAAGGCGTTTAAGGAGTTACAGGATCCGCAGAAGCGGAGAGCGCTGGACGAGAAGATTGAGGTTAAGGAGAAGCAGGAGAGATTCAATGTGGAGTTGAGGGCAATGCGGGAAGCTGCAATGTGGAGAAAGATGCAGGGGATTTACAAGGAGGGTGACGAGAAGCTACTGGCAGGTGATGTGAGTGTTGTTAAATCGGCACGAAAGAGAGATGAGTGGATGCAAGAGCTTCCGCCGGAGAGGAAACATGGTAGGAGTACAATGCAATCGACAATGTTTAGCAGGACTAGCAGTTGGACTGATGCTCCTTCTGAGAGAGCTCGAAAAGCTAAGATGGATTATTTACAAGCCTATAATGAGTTTGCATTGCTTGCTTCGAATGAGGAGGAGAGGAAGAGGAGTTTAGATGCTGAGTTGATGGACAGACACAATAAAGAGAAACGATCGAAGTCATTGTTACAAAGGCACAAAGAGGAGATTAGAGCAAACCGATTGAAGAGAAAATACTCCAAGCAACAGGTAGAGGAAGACTGGGTGGGGAAACATCCGTGGAAGCCTTGGGACCGTGAGAAGGATTTGACAGGTGGTAGACAAAGTTTGAAATTGGATTCAGAAAACATGACTCGAGGTTTGTCATCAAGGTTTTCTGGAGGATCATATCAAAGGAACTTTCTCTAGCCATGAAATGGCATGGGTGAGCATCTTGGTTTTTCCCAGGCTTTAATTCACAAGTCTTTACTTTTACACTGAATGAATGAATGATTGTATCTTGTGTCAAGTTTACTGTTAACATGAGGAAAAGAGGTACGATATTTCTATGTATTGGGGTGAAATGTAAAATTTTATGATACCATATCTCTGTAAGAGCAAGGCTTTCCAAGGAACTGATGTTGAGCTAATGTGAAGATGATCTTGTATTCTCTGAAAGAGGGAGGTCTGTTCCATTCATCCCATACAGAACTTTAAGTATCCATTTAATTCCAGTTATTTTCATTTGTGTGAAGGCAGTGCTTAGGGGACTCATTGCTTCCATAGTTGTTCTATTAAGATAATTAAGCTAGATTTTAATTGTCACCAAGTCTTGCACTAATATTTAGAGAACTGTTGCAGGTAGAAAAAAGCGCAACGGATGGTAGAAGGATATGAACAGCAGATACATAATTTTGTTTTATACTTTATTACTTCCTGATCTCATCACTTCAAACAACAAACAGAAGAAGACTACAGAATATTTGTGAGAACTTACTTTATAGTTTACACATTACCAGCACACGAAACAGACTAAATTAATACATACCTGGAGATATATATGTCATCTAGCTACAGTTTCTGCATACATACTGTTATCATCACATAAAGCCTACTGTGTACATTTTCCAGATATGCATATAAATAGAACTACAAACTCCAAAGAATCCTAAAATGAACCCAAGAACAACTGAAAGCCATGGAATTTGTTGTCCATTAATGTCAAGAAGATATTGATTATTGTTTTTGCCTTTCTTAGTGCCTTTATTTGGATTTGGCAGGCACTCATTTGAAAGTGGTGGACCACAAAGTTTGGGATTCCCCTCAAATGCAGAAGCATTGAAGCTTTGGAGCTGAGTACTTGTTGGTATTTCTCCTTCAAGATTATTGTATGAGACATTAAAAGATGACAAGAAGTTGAGACTAGTCAATGACAATGGGACTTGTCCAGACAAATGATTCATGGAGAGATCCAATTTCTCCAAGTTTTTGAGGTCGGACAGTTGCTGTGGAATGTTGCCGGAAAAGTTGTTTTTGCTAAGACTCAGTGTATGAAGAAGCTGCAGTTGACCAATCTCAGTAGGTATGTTCCCACTAATGGTATTATTGCCTATGTTTATTGCAGGAGGGAAAAAAGAGAATTTGTACTGCACTAATGTTGGACCCTGAAATCCATACAAGGGCAATTCAAGATAAATATCATCATCTTGAGCTGTAGAGCTTTCAGATACTAACATTGGTAGTTTACAAAGCTCTTTCGGAAATTCACCTGAAAGTTGGTTATTTTCCAAACTTAAAAAAAAGAGCCTTGGAAGAGTCCCCAACCAACTAGGAATTGTTCCTGTGATTCTATTGGACCCAAGAGCCAAGATCTTTAGTTTCTTGAGCTTAGATAGCCATACAGGTAGTTGACCTGTCAGCTCACATTTATCCAAAGATAACATTCGAAGATTTTGGAAACCATCAAAATCAACCTTGCCAAGATCATCCGGAAATTCCTCACCTACAAAACTAGATGAAAAGGATAGGACTACAAGATTTTTGCAATGCATCAGTATCTTCATTGCCTTGGCGATATTGGTCATTCTGTTATAACCAAGCGAGAGGAAGGACAAGGACTTCAATGACTGAATATCAGGTTGTATTTCTCCTTCTAGATCATTGACACTCAGCCGAATTGCTTTCAGGTACTTGCAAGAGTAAAGGCTTATTGGAAACATACCAGTGAGATTATTCTTCCCAAGATCAAGCTTACTGAGTTTGATAAGTCTGGAAAAATTAAGCTGAGAGATATTCCCTTCCAAATTGTTGAATCCCATATTCAGTTCTGCAAGGCTTGTGCAGTTCATCAAAGATGGGGGCAGAGAACCTTCAAGATTATTGAACTGAAGGAGTAATAGTTTCAGTTTGGAGAGCTTGCCAATGCTTTGAGGGAGCACGCCAATCAATCCATTAGTGTTGAGGTCAAGGATTGAGAGGTTTGTGAGGTTGGCAATTCTTTCACTAATGGGTCCGTTTAGCAAATTGTGAGGTAAAGCAATTTCTTCAAGTGTGGTAGCATTGTAGATATCATCTGAAAGTAAACCTGACAAGTTATTGTGACCAGCACGAAAAGCTTGCAGTTTGGAACACTCTCCTAGTCCTTGAGAAATATTGCCACTAAATTCATTGAATGAGAAGTCCAATAGCCTAATCAAGGGAGAAGAATGAAGACAAATTGATGATGGGATAGAACCTGAGAATGTGTTGTTGCTAACATTGAAACTAGTCAAATTCAAAGCTTTTTGGAAGAATGAAGTTGGAATTGCACCATGTAAGTGATTGCTGGACAAATCAAGCGTTTGGATGTTTTGGAATGGTAAAGAAGATGGTAGCTCTCCGAAAAGAAGGTTATAGCTCAAATCCAGGATCGTCAAATGACTCAAAGACGAGAAGAATCCAGTACTTTGATCTAGTGTACTGTAAAGTGAATTGTGGGAGAGATTCAAGTGGGTGAGATGTGTGAGATTTCCAAGTGAAGATGATGGAAAAGTACCTTCCTTGAGTTTAAGTCCTTTGGAAGGCAACTGCAAATGAGTAATCCAACCACCCTGATTACATGTTATACCCTCCCAATAACAACAATTGGTGGAAGTCCAATTCAACTGAGGAGATGACAGAGTGAGAGAAAACGACAGCAGAGAGCTGCGCTCACTTTGGTTGCAAGCATGAATATTTTCAAGTATGATATTGGAAGAGAATATCAAGAGCAGGAAGAAAAGGAATGCATTAGCCATTTGGTAATAGAGCTGCACTAGCAAGTCTGTCCTATGGATCATATTTCACTCATGCTTGTGTTTATGTGGAACTAAATGAGGTCTGCATTGCTAATTTAATAGCTGACCGCATAGGTTGCCAGAAGGATCAGCAAGTCAATAATCCAGTCTGACCGTCATTACATCTTTTTTGAGACAGATAGGTATCATTTCATATAGATAAAATAAAAGAAGATATTATGGCATGAACTCTATCTAAGTTTTGTGGTATATGTCAGCTCGCGCGTCTTCATTTACTCATAGAATTTGTCTAGCAGTCTTTGTTTACTTAGAGTTATTATGAGAATGAAGTGTCCCTTAATCAGCCAAACAAATCAAAACACCACAGCAGGTACAATCTAGCTAGCTAGCATCTGATTGATGTTTTTTTGTCCTGTTGATTTGCACAGTTATCATCACAATGAAAAAGGTCGGAAGAGATCAGACCCATCTTTGGCCTTTCTGGTGCAGGAAGTTCAAATTATGAATTAAACCATATGTGGTGTGTATTTGCTGATTTGCGTATATGTGGTGTGTTGCTATATGCTCTTTGTTTATCTGTTGATTTACAAACACAACCCTTTCATGGCGTATTTCTGTTCGTTTTTTCCCTTTCTGATCTCATTACTCAAAAGTCCCACACGACAGACAGAAGAAGACTACATAATATTTGCGAGAATACACTGTAAGTGTGCCTTAAATTATACACTACCAGCAAGTAAAAATAGGCAATATTAGTACAAACTTGGGGATATGTCATCTAGCTACGCACTGTTATCATCACACAAACTCCCAAAAATCCTACAGTGAACCCAAGAACAACTGAAAGCCATGGAATTTGTTGCCCCATAATGTCCAGATAACCATGGTTGTTGTTGTTGTTGTTGTCTTCCTCATTTCCCTTCTTTGGATTTGGTAGGCATTCATTTGAAAGTGGGGCACCACAAAGTTTGGGGTTCCCCTCAAATGCAGAGGCATTGAAGCTTTGGAGCTGAGTACTTGCTGGTATTTGTCCCTCAAGATTATTGTATGAGACATTGAAAGATGACAAGAAGTTGAGACTCGCCAATGACGGTGGGATTTTTCCAGACAAATGATTCATGGAGAGATCCAATATCTCCAAGTTTTTTAGGTTGGACATGTTCTCTGGAATGTTTCCGGAGAAGTTGTTGTTGCTAAGACTTAATTTGTGGAGAAGCTGCAACTGACCAATCTCAGTAGGTATGTTCCCACTGATGGTATTATTGTCTATGTATATAGCTGGAGGAAAGTAAGTCAATTTGTATTGTACTAATGTTGCGCCTTTGTATCCGTAGATAGCCAATTCAAGATCAATATCTTCCACTTGAGCTGGTGTTTGTTTAGATACCAAAGCTGGTAGTCCACATAGTTCCTTTGGAAACTCACCTGAAATTAGGTTGCTGTCCAAGCCAATATAAAAGAGCATTGGAAGAGTCCCTAACCAAGTTGGTATTGACCCTGATAGTCTGTTAGAATACAGATTCAACATTTGTAGCTTCTTGAGCTTGGATAACCAAAAGGGTATCTGACCAGTGAGCTCACAGTAACTCAAATCCAAAAGTCTAAGATTCTGGAATCCATCAAAGTCTTGAACAATGCCAAGATCAGCTGGTAGTTCCTCACCTACAAAACCAGTTGTTAAGGATAAGAAAACCAGACTTGTGGAACGCATCAATATCTTCATTGCTCCCGTAACATTGGTCAATGTATTATTACCAAGCGACAGGAAGGACAAGGATTTCAACGATAGAATCTCAGGCTGTATTTCTCCCTCTAGATAATTATAGCTCAGTCGAATTGCTTTCAAGGACTTGCATGAATACAGGCTTATTGGGAAGGGACCAGTGAAGTTATTTTTCCGTAGGTCAAGTTTACTGAGCTGAATAAAATTAGAGAAGTTAATCCTGCTGATTTCTCCTTCGAAGAAGTTGTTTGCAAGGCGTAGTTCTACAAGGTTCCTGCAATTCGTAAGAGACGGGGGCAAAGTACCTTCTAGACTGTTGAAGTCAAGAACCAGGAGTCTCAACTTAGAGAAGATGCCGATATGGTGAGGGAGCATACCACTCAATTGGTTATAGGAGAGATCAAGGATTGTGAGGTTCACGAGTTGAAGCATTTTTTCACTAAGGACTCCAGAAAGAGAATTAGCAGGTAATGAAATTTCTTCAAGTGTGGTAGCATTATACATCTCTACTGGAAGTAATCCTGAGAGGTTATTGTAACCGGCACGAAAAACCTGAAGTTTGGAGCACTCTGCTAGCCCATGAGGTATACTGCCGCTGAATTTATTGAAGGAAAAATCCAACAGCCTAATTGATGGTGAGTAATCATGAACACAAGTAGAGGATGGAATAGAACTTGAGAAGTTGTTGTTCCTCACATTGAAACTAGTCAAATTCCAAGCATGTTGGAAGAACGAAGATGGTAGCTCCCCGGAAAGAAGGTTATAGCTCAAATCAAGAATCTCCAAATGATTTAAAGACAAGAAGAATCCGGTACTTAGTGAACCAGAAAGTGAATTGTGGGAGAGATTCAAGTGGGTGAGATGTATGAGATTTCCAAGTGAGGATGATAGAAAAATACCTTCTTCGAGTTTAAGTGCTTTGGAAGGTAACTGCAAATGAGTGATCCATCCATTCTGATTGCATGTGATCCCCTCCCAATTGCAACAATCAAAGGAAGTCCAATTCAACTGAGGAGATGACAGAGTGAGAGCAAATGACAGCAGAGAGCTGCGCTCACTTTGGTTGCAAGCAATAATGTTTTCAAGTATGATATTGGAACAAAATATCAAGAGAAAGAAGAAAAGGAATGCATTAGCCATTTGGTGATCAATTTGCACTAGCAGGTCTGTACTATAATTCTATGTTCATAACCCAGTCTGACCGGCATTACATTGTCATTTTCATATAGGCAAATTATTGAAGATATTTTGTCCTGGAATCTATATCTTAATATGTGACATAGACTGATTTCCTGATTTTTGATTTGTACAATTGCATGAATCAGTTGTCTGAGTCAGAATTTATCTTCCAGAGTACTTGTATCCTCAAAATTGAAAGGATTAATTACAAAACATCACCCGAACTATGATGTTATTTTCATTTTTATACCTAATTATCAAAAACTTGTATTTTCATACCGTAAGTTTCATTCAATTAGTATTTTAATACCATGATCACTAACATTGTTAAAGATATCATGAATTGACATAAACACCTTTGAATATTATCAAAATTTAACGGTATTAGTAGTCAATGTATCAAAATGCTAACGGAATGAAACTTAGGATATGTAAATGCAAGTTTTTGAAAATAACATCATAGTTCGGATGGTGTTTTGTAATTAATCCAAATTGGAAAAAAAAAAAAACAGAAAGGTAGAATTATTATGAGAACGAACTGCACCATGATCAACCAAACAAATCAAAACACCGAAGTAGATACAATCACCAAAGTAGCTAGTTTCATCCTGTTTATATGCACTTGTATCATCACAATGAACTTTTCCAATCAGTCTCACCTTACACCAATTTTTGGCCATGATGTTAAGAGTCATTTGGGATCGTACTTGCGCCAGGAGATTACCTAGCTTTGTCAAAATACTCTTGTAGACCTCAGTTTGGATATTGAATGTGTGTGTCTAACTTGCTAACACAACCGAAATGACTTGTTACCTCACTCTCAATTAAGGATATTACTTTCTTCCTGAACCAACCTCGATCTAAAAAATGAATTAAATTTAGATGATGTCTTATCTAGCTAGACTTCAAACTCCCAAACTGAATCCTCCTATGCAAATTATTTGAATCTTTCCATTTATCATTAATCATTTGAATGTTGGATGACCAAGATTGAACCAAACTCTAATTTCTTGTGGGGCGTGTAATTAACCAGAAACAGAAAAGAAAACAAATGTCTTTCGCAATTTACATCATCATATGCTCTCTATCGGAAATTTCCCTCCAACAAGCAACACCCGTACCAACCGGCCCGTTCCCACCAATAATGAAACAATTCTTCTTCCAATCTTACCCTTCTCTACTCTTCTAAATTACTCCTCGTCTGTTCTGTTCTGTTCTGTTCTTAACCCAAAGTCAATTCCCTTCTTCTCCTCTAGCTCATCATCCATGGCCTCATCCACCACCCAATTCTCTCTCTACCTTCTTCTCCTAACCCTCTTCTCAGCAACCCAATCATCCCAATCCCTCAGAGACCTCAAACCCAGTCCCAGCCGTCCATCCACCTCACTCCAATCAATCACAGATGTCCATGACCTCCTCCCCAAGTACGGCCTCCCAAGGGGTCTCTTACCCGACAACGTAAGATCCTATACTCTCTCCGATGACGGAAGTTTCGAGATCTATCTCGAAAGCCCTTGTTATGTCCACTTTGACCAGCTGGTCTACTACAACAAGGACATCAAGGGAAAGTTGAGTTTCGGCTCTGTTTCCGATGTGTCAGGGATTCAAGCCAAGAAGCTGTTTATCTGGGTTTCCGTGACGGGGATGCATATGGACGAAGGTTCTGATTCTGTTGAGTTTTACGTTGGTGCTTTGTCGGAGAAACTGCCGGCTAAACAGTTCGAGGATGTTCCTGTTTGTAAGACCAAGGCTTGCCGAGGAGGAGCTGGCATTGAGTCAATGTGAGGTAGATTTGGGTTTTTACTCTGAAATAAAAATAATAACTTTACTGTTTTTGTGTGAATTTTATGGGAAAGATTGGATTTTTTTGTTTGTTTTGTTTATGACTTTGTTTAAAGGTTGAGTTTGTTTTGGTACAGAACGTGTTATTCTACATGAAGAATCAGCTTAAGAGGTTCTTAATTACGTGCATTTTCTTAGTTAAGGACTTTGAAAATTTGATAATTTCGGGTTTTCTGCGTGATTGAATTTGGAAGTATGAAGTTTGTATGCCATATGTGTTGATAACCAAGTCAAAGTGTCTCTTTTTTTGGTGAATAATGTTTTCAATTGGTATTGTAGGCTATTAAGAGCATCAGTTGAAGGATCAAAAGATTCTTGTAGTCAGTTTAAATGTTTAATTGGAGATGTCTAATGTTATTTGATAAAATCATCTTCTTGAACCTATGTTATGATTTTTCCATTTTCCATTCCGATCAAAAACTTTCGTGCTTTGATAAAGATAAGGGAAGTTTGTAGGTTTTACCCCAATCCTGAATACCAAGTTCCATACTTGCATCTTGCATATCTATGTTCATGTTTCTTTTGAATTGCAAACTTTTCTCGAATCCTCTTTCACTTTGTATCACTCCCATCTATGTCTAGTTCTTGAGGTCAATCATATGTACTGCTCATGAACTAGACATATGATTGGAGTGATACAAAGTGAACGAGGATTCGAGAAAACTAAAAATAAGAAGGAAGAAAGGTATCAGCCTGAAAATTAGCATCCAAAAGATAAAAATAAATATGGTATCGTCCCCATCTGCCCTGTCTACTATAGGAAGCTTAGATGATGAGTGAAATCATCTCTGTTGTGTTGCTCTTTGTATTATTGTTTGTTGTTGCCTTGAATCGCTTGTTCATTTAGTATAGAATGATAATGCAATATCCTTTTTCCTTTTGATTGAATATATAGTGGAGCTATATTGGTGGAAATCTTGAAACCTGTTCAAGTTTACAATAACAATAACACATGCCTAATCAGCACATTCTCAAGGGAACACGCTCAGATGTAGATACTAATGCGAGAATTATACAAAAACCAAATTCGCAATCACTAAGCTCCAAACCTTCTATGTCCTGTTGCTTTTTGTGTGTAGAAGGCTTTGGCTTCTTAGCAGTTTCTTTTCTTTTTAAGAAAACGCTTAGTGGAGGATATGTTCCCATGATAAAAGTAAAATTGCCCTTTTTGGCTCCTATCATCTTCATTTGTGTGATTGACATCGAGTAAATCACTCCATTATGGACTATTGCATGCTGTACTTGCTCTCCATGACCTAATCTACATCCCATTTAATCGCTAAGTTGAAATTACGCTAATCTTTGGAGGACTAACGAAGTTGCCTTGATGGTGCTGCAGATAGAAAAAGAGTCAAAAGCTCAATGGAGTCGGAAATTGGAAGAAGTACGAGGTGTGCAGATATTTTTATCTCTTCCATAACTTTGTGCTAGTTGCTATCAAGTTCCCTCAACCCAAGTGGCCTAAAGAAGCAAATATATGTGCATATCAATTTCTTGTTCAAGTGCCACAAAACGAAATAATGTATTATTATTTTCTCTGTGTGCCAACTGCAGACATTGATCTTACCTTATGAATTATGTGTAAATATGTCGAAATCTCATGTTTTTCAATGAAAATGTGTTGGATAGTTTATTATGATTTTTACAATAAGAGTACTATCTAACGTCTAATAAACCTTCCCTTCACTCTGGCCATACTCCTTGCTATCATCACCATGAACCTGTTATGTACATTGTCTAGGAAATAGTAATATGCATACCTCCATTTCTTCAGAAATACTAAAGGGCCAAAGACTCCCCAAAATCCTATAATGAACCCAAGTGCAGCGGAAACATAAAACCATGGAAATTGCTGCTCCTTCATGTCTGCATCTGTGTTGTTCATATCAGGTTCATCAGTGCCCTTAGTTCTCTTACACTTATTTGGAAGTGGATCACCACAAAGTTTCAGATTCCCCTCAAACGCAGAAGCATCGAAACTTTGGAGCTGAGTGCTTGATGGTATTGGCCCTTCAAGATTATTGTAGGAGACGTTGAATTTTGATAAGAAATGAAGACTTGTGACAGATGCTGGGATGTTTCCAGACAATTGGTTCATGGAGAGATCCAAAAACTGCATGTCCTTCAGGTTAGCTATCTGTTCTGGAATATTACCGGAGAAGTTGTTGTTGCTAAGATACAAAGTTTTCAGAAGCTTCGATTGGCCAATCTCAGAAGGTATGTTCCCATGTAGGTTATTGCTTTTTAGGGATATATATGGCGCGTAATACAAGAAATTGTACTGTAAAGGTCTTGCATTATCAACAGTGGAGTGGAAGATAGGCAGATCACTAGCAGTACGATCCACTTGAGCTGCAGCTTGTTCAGATACTAACATAGGAAGCATCCACAGTTCCTTTGGAATTTTACCTGAAAGTAGGTTGAAGTCCATGATTATAGAATAGAGCCTAGGAAGACTCCCTATCCAACTTGGGATTGAGCCTGTGATTCTATTATGATTCAGCTCCAAGCACTCTAACTTTCTGAGCTTGGATAGCCATAAAGGGAGTTGACCAGTAAGGTTACAGGAACTGAAATCCAAAATTCGAAGATTTTGGAATCCATCAAAATCAGCTTTCCCAAGATCAGTCGGAAGTTCCTCACCTACAAAACTAGATGCCAAGGATAGAACAACAAGGCGTTTGCAACCCGACAGTCTCGTCATTGCTTCTGTAATATTCGTCAGACGTTTGTTTCCTCCCAGTGAGAGGAAGGACAGGGATCTCAGTGAAACAATTTCAGGCTGTATTTGAACCTCTAGATTATTATAGCTCACTCGAATTGCTTTCAAGAACTTGCACGAGTAGAGGCTTCTCGGTAAGACACCAAAGAAGTTATTCATCCGCAAGTCAAGTTTACTAAGTCGGCTGAATTTGGAGAAATCGAACATGGAGATATTACCTCCCAAGTCGTTGGCTCCCATACGTAGTTCAACTAGTTTTGTGCAATTCATCAGGGATAGAGGCAATGAACCTTCCAGATAGTTGAAATCAAGGAGTATGTGTTTCAACTTTGAGAGCTTCCCAAGATGGAGAGGGAGCACACCACTCAATTGGTTATAGGAGAGATCAAGTGTTGTGAGGTTGATGAGCTTGGCAATGCCATCACTGATTGCTCCATTCAGTGAATTTAGAGGTAGTGAGATCTCTTCAACTGTGGTAGCATTATAGATATCTTCTGGAAGTGATCCTGACAGGTAATTGTGACCAGCACGAAAAACCTGCAGTTTGGAACACTTCCCAAGTCCACGAGGAATACTACCATTGAAACCATTGAAGGAAAAATCAAGGTGTCGTAACGAGGAAGAAGGAAGACAAATAGAGGATGGGATAGGACCTGAAAAGGTGTTGTTACTGACATTGAAACTAGTCAGGTTCCGAGCAAGTTGGAAAAAAGAAGATGGAATCACACCATGTAAGCGATTGCTGGAAAAATCCACCATATGAATATGACTGTATGGTAGAGAAGATGGTAACACTCCAAAGAGAAGGTTATAGCTCAAATCTATAACTTGGAGATAGTTCAAGGACAAGAAGAGTTGAGTTTGATCTAGAGAGCCATAAAGTGAATTGTGGGAGAGATTCAAGTGGGTGAGGTGTGTGAGATTTCCAAGTGAGGATGAGGGGAAAATACCTTGTTTGAGTTTAAGTCTTTTGGAAGGTAACTGCAAATGAGTGATCCAACTACGTCCCTGCAGGTCACATGTGATGCCCTCCCAACTGCAACAATCGGCGGAAGTCCAATTCAACTGAGGAGAAGAAAGAGTGCGAGCAAACGACAGCAGAGAGCTGCGTTCGCTTTGGTTGCAAGCATGAACGATTTCAAATATGATACTGGAAGCTAACGTCAAGAATAACAAGAAAAGTAATGCATTAGCCATT
The DNA here is from genome assembly GCA_009720345.1 of Fragaria iinumae. Lineage (NCBI taxonomy): Eukaryota > Viridiplantae > Streptophyta > Magnoliopsida > Rosales > Rosaceae > Fragaria > Fragaria iinumae. Next base: position 38,582,081 of record CM019119.1, read on the forward strand.
TGGTGACAAAGCTGCACGCCTGCACTAGCAGATTGCTTTCAATGTTCACTGTATTTATATTGAACAGAATGATCGAGGTTTGCTTTGCCCGATTGTTGATGACCACATAAGTTCCCTGAAAGATCAGCAAGTCCGATCAACCAAGTCTGACCAGCATTAATTACATGATTCTTTTAGGAAGACATGTATCATCTACATTTTGTGTACAATTGGTTATATCAGGTCGTTTTCCTCTATGCGAAATTATTGAAGCTCTGAAACTGAATGCTTTTTTGTATAATTGATGGGTCAGTTCCTCATTAATGAGGAACTGCGCGCGCCTTGGTGACCCATTTTGTTGCTAGTTGCAACATGATAGCAAAATCGGTGCAGTAAACGCTGAAAGATAAGAAACAAACCTACAAGTCAGGTGGAAGCGATCTTTGAAGATGGAAGAGATCAACATGCAATAATAAGCATCCCAGTTATTGAATCATGAAATAAGGAGGAAGCTTGACTTTTTTGATTGAAAAAAAAAATAATAATAAAGGAGGAAGCTTGACCTTACATTCAATTACACATTATGAATAGTCGATGTTCTAAAAGGCGATAGGCCGGCTGTAACCCGCAGCCTAGAGCCTGGACAGCCTAGAGCCTGGACAGCCTAGGCGGGAACTAGGCGATTTGTTTTTTTCAAAGATTTATTAATTAAAAATATAATTTTTATGCAATACTTGAAAACAGTCAAATATAAATAAATTATTCAACATAAATCTTGTGAGACCTATTTATAGGATAAATTTATCCAAAATTTAGCATAATTTCCTTATACACTGTTTACGCCTAGATTAATATTTTACTGGACAGTAAATGTCTATGTAAATATTAATTACTTCTTGGACCATGTTATACCGGCAAGATGGAGTTTCTCTAAGTTTTCAAGTAATAGCCCGCCAGTGAGACCACGCGAGCCGAGTTAGACTTCGCGCTGAACGAACTGCATGCGAGCTGGACTTCACTTAGCTTGCGCGCGGAATGGACATAGGCGGACTACGCAGTTCGCGTGGAACACTTAAATCGCGCGCGGAATTACTATTTGACACTTCGCGAGGCGAGGCGAACTGGCGAACTGGTCCGCGTAGAAGACTTCGCTAGGAATTGACATGCGGAGTCCGCGCGCACCACGACAAACGTTGAAGACTTTTACAAGTCTTTAATATGCTTCGGGCCAATCCCTGTGGTCCATTTGACATAAAAAGCCATTTTAAGGCTCGCGAGCTGCAATAGCCCGCGAATTGGAAGCGAGCTTCACGAGCACGCGAGATAGCATCTGTGACGACCCGTGGGGCGAATTCCAGTTCGCATAGGAGTTTACAGTTGGCAACGCGGAAGCAATGCCTTATGAGGAATGAAGTGTGCGAACTGGACATGTGTCACAAGATGGTTGGTTCGCATGGACGAAACAGTGCCCTTGTGCTATTAGGTTTTCCGAATCCAACTCGAAGTATGATTATCTCTCTCTTCTGCCGCAAGTCGAGCTCCACTATATAAAGGGTTACACAACTCTCAAACAGGACACAACTCTCAAACAATAGACAACTCTCAAATCAATACAAACACAAAACCAATACAACTGAAACCCAGTTCCCTTCGAGCCACTCGAAACCCTAACCCTAAGCGCCGCCGCTTAGGTTTTCCTCCAAAGTCCTCCGGTCTCTACCCCGCTTTCTCTCCGAAACTCCCTAATAGTTGCTCTGCTCGCGCCGCCGTGAGTATCGATCGCTTGTGCTCGTAAATCCTCCTCCGAGGTGACACCTGTAACCCCCCTTCTGCCTGATCAAGAAGTCAAGCGCACCCCCCATCAACCTTTTCCTCGTCCGCGAGGTGGCACGCCCGCAACACTCCCCTCTCTTTGTCTGCTAGTTACTTCTGCTCCGCGCGTTGAGGATCGTGGCCAAAACATACACAAATACATCATTCACTCTTATATCCTCATGCTCCCCACAATATCAACCCCACCACAAAAAGAAAACCGGATAGCTTAGTAGCCTAGGCGGCATTTAAGCTGGATAGGCGGCATTTAGGCGGCCGCCTAATTGCCCACAGCCTAGCACTAAGGCCTAAAAGAAAAGCGAGGCGGCTTGTTGTAGCCTAGAGCTTAGGCGAGGACTAGGCGGTCTTAGGTGGGGCCTTTTAGAAGCCTGTTAAGAGCATGTTATGTGTATGAAGTCGATTGCCTATATATTTTTTTAAGAAAAAAAAATTCCCTATATTTTCACGTTAAAGATTGCAGCAAAAGAACTCGAGGCAGAGTTATAGATATAGAAATGGATCAAACACAGATGAATCACAGGTTGAACAACAATTTCAAAGGCTTGGTGCAAAAACCTCAATGAGGGAAAAAGCACCAAGCTAGAGGATTCTTTTACTTTCAAATAAGTGTTACAAGGTATACTTCTCACACAACTACACACTTCATACACAAAACATTCTCCTTACTTCTCACACAAATAATGCAGAACAAGTAACCTTAACAAAGGAAACTGAATTGCTAGATTGAGATCTCACACACTCATCTATGCTAGTTCTCACACAACTAGATCATGTTACAACTGATTCTTACACACAATCAGTATTTATGCAGCAATACTGAACTAGATCACTTTTCAGTTCTTGTTCAATGATTCAACACACAATCAGTTTTCTTTGGATCTGCTACGCATCCGGTTTTCACTTCCACCAGAAACTAGCTTCAACAATCTCAAATGCAATCAATCTGCAAGTAAGAAGGGAGACTTAGTTTATAGGAAACACACACAAGTCAGTTTGTATGATGAATAGCAACATGTAATCAACTCAGAGACAATGTTAACAAAGTCTATTTCAATCCATACAAAAAGCCTGACTTTTCTAATCACAGCAGAAACAATTTATAGTGTGAAACACTCCCCCTTAACTGATGCCTTTCAATGACAAGATCAATTTTTATTTATGAAAAAGATGCAATCAGACAACCATCATTTTGCACTTTCCAAAACACATATATCAGTTTATTGCTATAACATAGCCATTAGACAGAACACAAATCAATTTCTTAATCACTTGAGCACAATGATTAAGCAAATAGGATCAGATATGTTTATACAGGTACTAATATGAACATTACTGATATGGAACCAAGATATCTTGCAAATTATCAATTAATGTTCCTAATATGGAAGTCTTTAAAGGAAAAACTTTTCCATAACAATTTCTCAATCACACATTATTAACTTTAAGAGATGGATCAACTTACCATATATGAGATTGTCTAAAAAATCTCATTACCTTGATTCTTGAGTGATACCTCTTATCATGCAGGTCAAAGCTTAGACTTCCGGATCTTGCGGTCAAAGCTTGGACTTCCGGATCTTGCGGTCAAAGCTTGAACTTCCGGATCTTGCCTCACTTCTTTCCTCTTTTCCTTCCTTCATTAGGAGTTTTTACGTTGAATAAAAATAGACAATATGCCAACAGGAGTCTCATCCAAATTTTAGAGATTATGTGATAGTAGTAATAATATCCTCACATCAGAAATCAGTGAGAGTAAAAAGATAGAATAATGTGGTTATCTCGCACTTCAGCTAGTTATTAAGTGATTGCAATTGTTTCGTGTAATCTCTTTGTCTGTCATAATATGTAGAAGAAAGAACCATTACTGTCTCAGGGGCGTAGACACATTTGTCGAGTCTCGTCAAATTTTGTATCCTAATTGTGTATATATTTGTTGTTATTTCTACGAATTACATGAGAGAGGTTCAAAAGTTTAAAAACCTGACAACTAGAAACAAAACGAAATGTAAAAGACTAACGTAAAAAGATAGACAAATCCAAAACTAAAACCCAAGAAGAAAAAAAAATGAAAATTAACCACACAATCTTACTAGGATTATGAGATGCCCAAACAATAAACGGTCTGCTAAGAAACGAAACCCAACACCAAACTCCAGCCCAAACCAAACAAAGGAGATAGAAAGGAAAACTATAAAACAGATTGAATTGAACATGAATGCCATCTCATCTCGTCTCCTTCTTCTTCTTCTTCTTCTTCTTCTTCTTCTTCTACTTGTTCTTCGAACCCCTAACAAGCGGACCCAATCTGAAGATTGGAATAGCTCAGTACCTTTTGGTATCTTTGGCAAAGGAAACAGTTGCTGAAATTTGTAAGTAAAGCTCCCACCACACTCCAATTCGAATCTCTGCTTGCTTCGCTGTGTTTATCAGATATTGACCTGCTTATGTTATGTTTATATTAATCACAATTATGCATTAGTCCATAAGTGATTCAAGCCTATGGGTTGTTTGATCTGTTATTAAAATTAATCTGTCAAGTTAAAACGAATTAAAACATGCATGTTTAGGGTTGAAGCATGTCGAGCCAGGGCCAGAGGTGCGTAAATTTCTTATTTTGCTTGTCGTCACAGTGGGACCCCAATGGAGGTATTGAACTAGCTTGCATCAAAGGAAGAAGCAGTGCTCTGATCAAATACGTCTTCTTCAAGATAACTCGCCCCTTTCGTCTTTGGATTGACCCACGCAGTGCTCACATGATTCCCATCCACTTAATGTTCTTCGAGCAGTCCAGAACCCGTGCCTCGATTCATTCTCCAATCAACATTGGTGAACTGAAACTGTTTGGTGAACGACGGTTCACGGTCCCTGTCTCAGATGCCATACCTGAAAGGAGGGATGTGTATAAGGAGATCTTTGAAGGGTATATTTCCACCATGGTTATTTTTTCAGAAAATGTACAACCAGATGTCATGCAAAAGATATGGAAGGCGATTGAAAAGGCCGAGCCTGGTTGGCCTATTGATGTGGTCCTGATTGCCGTGACTGTTAACATTTTGGGCAAGTCTCTCGTTCCAACAAGTAAATCAGTGTTTCAATCTCTGGACAACGTGAGACTTGATAGTTTGGAATCTAGTACCAGACAAGAGCCGTGTCGTATTTGTGGCAAGAGCCTTGATCAGTTTTATGATGCAGGAGAAGGGATTACTCGCTTTCCCTGCTCCCACCTTTTTCATGTAGGTTGCTTTGTCCAGCGTTTAGAGCTGAGTTTTGCACATGCCTGCCCCACCTGCCATCGCCCACACAGTGTTGTGAATTGTCGGGAAAAAAAACTCCGTATTGTGAATGCGATAACAAAACCCTCAGAGCCATTTAGGGCTTGGCCTATTTTGCTCATGGCGTCGGCAGGCTCTGTATTAACTGGTGTGCTTATTGGCAGACTGTTGTTGAAGAGAGCCTTAGAATAGGACCTTTCTCATTCCTGGAGAGTTGCCTTGTTGCTTATTGGGATGTCTTGCCCCTTGTTTTGGACAAATGGAATTATGATACATATTATTGATTACAACGGTCAATCTAGCCATGAGTTCTTCTAATTGTGTCCAATGATTGCTATCTTTTCTATATTCTTCCTGTTACTTGTCAGCTTGGCTGGTGATGGCATCTTGGTATGTTTCAAAGAAAATCAAAATTCTTAGATAAGGTCTTTCAGTATAGGTGAATTATAACTTTGTCTAGTTGATATGGTGTGCAGATAATGCTAGTTCAACTTAAGAGATGCTTTGATTTAGGCTGCTCGCAAACATATGATGTGGTTGCCCTTTAGTGTCCAACTCTTCATGTCTTATGTATACCATTTTTTTATGTAATCTCACAACAAAAATGGCTTGTGGTATTACCTGACTTGAAAATGTTGAAAATGCATGATTTCGTCATGTCAGCCTTTCAAGATTATTCAATTTCATTTTTTACATTTCTTCTTTGTCAACTTTCATGGTACTCTATTCAAAGGAAAGCTCGCTTTGAAACATTGATATTGATTTTTGAAATTTGTTCAAGCAGATCGTTTCATATTGTCTGTGTTCAATGTGTTTGCCTTTCGTTAACAGACTTGTACCTAGTTGTTTTGTAAGCCATTGAGTTACAATCTAAATTTCTTTTTTAAAATTAAGATTTTGAGCAGCTAATTTGATTTCTCTGCTGTATTGCCTATTGTTTAGGGACTTGTATATTATGTTGTGTTGGGTTTACATTTTGTTGCTTTTAGAAACAGAAGCTAACCTTGAAGAATATGCTTTGTTAATGTGAGGAAATAATTTGCAAGTTTTTGTAGAGTTCTCTTGTAAAGTTTAAGGATTCGTCATATTTTTTTTCGATCTTAAAGTATTTCCTATGCTGGAGACCCACAAATCATTGAATATGATGAAGGAAGTTGGTAAGGTATAATCTGGTCTGATAATCTACGTATGAATATTTTTGTATTTCAGGCCATGCAGTTACTGAATTACTGAGACATAATGGCGTTGCATTTTGTTGTTATTAGCGGCTTCTGTTTTGTGCGTTTTTTCAGAGTATTTTGGAACAAGGCAGTGTTGAATTTTGATCCTTTGTAAATGATTGTTGTTACATGCTAGATATGACTAAATTTTTTGTGGTAGTTTTGGTTGTCTTGAATTACATTATTATCAGAAAGTGCAGTTTTCCCCCATTCTTAACAACTTCAAATATTTCAACATCCTAAATATTGTTAGAATCCTTTGTAGTATCCAGCTAGGTTAGAGGGTCTTACAGGCTGTTTCATGAGCTGTTAGATAGTAAAGAACAAGTTGTATTAGTTCCTCTTGTCTGTTCTAAGATAGTATCATGAAAAACTAAGTATTGAATTGTTTCCCTGTCTCTTTCTAAATTCTTGAAGGACTGTCTGATATCAGCTAGTTGTTCATGCCTTGAATCTTGAATTCTCGCTAAGCTACAGGTGCAGAGCAGAGGTGTCTGCGCTTGTATATGCGGTATTGGCTACTAAAGCTCAGCCGAAAGCATTAGATTTGAAAGTTTATGAATTGAATGACTGAGGAATGGTTTCAGGTTGGGACAGGGTGAAGGAGGGGAAAAATGGGTGAGCAGGTTTCTCATTGATAATTCTGCTGATGTTTGATGATTTTTAAAATTTGACAATTATAAGCAACTTTTTCATCAGGAAATATCATCCATTTTTGGGAAATAACCAGCATGTTAAACACATAGTTAATGGATGAATCAAAAGCAACAGTTAAACACACGGTCAAAAATAACTAATGTACAAATGATCATATTAACCAGCATGCAGAGACCCGGAGTTTCAACTAATGTAAGAAAGGAGAATCTTCATCTACTTTTGTAAACAGCCAAATACAAGATCAACGGTAAAAACCGTGAAATATATATACAGCACGTACAGGCGGCTGTGCAAAATGTGCTGAGTATCGTCATCCTCAAGCTCGCTCGCTTCAATAATCTGCAAAGAAGCGTAGCAGTTATTATACCGCCAGAAGACATGATGAGCAACATAGGGCAACGCCGCCGGGCTGAGGATCTTGATGATGACTTGGTCGCAGGCACCATGGAGTATCAAGAGCCGTGTCGTCTTTGTGGCAAGAGCCTTGATCACTTTTATGATGCAGGAGAAGGGATTACTCGCTTGCCCTGCTCCCACCTTTTTCATGTAGGTTGCTTTGCCCAGTGTTTGGATCTGAGTCCCTCGCATGCCTGCCCCACCTGCCATCACCAACCTCGTATTGTGAATTGTCGAGTAAAAAGACCCCGTATTGTGAATGCGCCTAAAAAACCCTCAGGGCCGAGATTGCTCATGGCGTCGGCAGGCTCTGTATTAACTGGTTTTCTTATTGGCAGACTGTTGTTGAAGAGAGCCTTAGAATAGTACGTTTCTCATTCCTGCAGAGTTGCCTTGTTGCTCAAGGGGATGTCTTGCCCCTTGTTTTGGACAAATGGAATTATGATGAATATTATTGATTACAACGGTCAATTTATCCACGAGTTCTTATAATTGTTTCCAACGATTGCTATTTTTTCTATATTCTTCTTATTGCTTGGCTGGTGATGGTATCTTAGTATGTTTCAATAAGATTATAGTTCTAAGATATGAAAGGTCTTTCAGCTTAGGGGTGAATCAGAACTTTGTCTAATTGATTTGGTGTGCAGATAATGCTACTCCACATATGATGAGGTTACCCTTTAGTGTTTAACTCCATGTCCTCTATATATAATTTTTTTTTCTTTCATGTTATCTCACAACAAAAATGGATTATGATTTCGTCATGTCAACCTTTCAAGATTATTCGCATTCGTTTTTTACATTTCTTCTTTGTCAACTTTCATGGGACTCTATTCAAAGGAAAGCTCGCTTGAAACATTGATATTGATTTTTGAAATTTGTTCAAGCAAATCGTTTCATATTTTGTCTGTGTTCAGTGTGTATGTCTTTTGTTAACAGACTTGTACCTAGTTGTTTTGTATGTGAGTGTTTTAGTTGGGCCATTGAGTTACGATCTAAATTTCTTTATATACTCTACAAAGAGAATATACCATAGCATAGCACAAAATGTCCCAGAACAATGCCACCAGATTTGCGTATACCAACTCATAATTCTACAGCCGAGAACAGGCATCACCATTACAGCAGTACCACACTCGATCTAATGCAGGCGATGACCATCATAAGCAACAGGAGCTTCAGGTATCAGGCTTGGAGCACTTGACAGTGTTCAATCCGACTCTCTAAACATACTTGACCATATGACATTATCCCCCTCTCTATTTCTATTTATAACAGGGAACATGAATAATGGATGAATCAAAAGATACAGTAAATCACATAGTTAAAAATAACTAATGTACAGATGATCATATTGACCGGCATATGAAACGTAGTTTCAACTACTGTGAGAACAGAAAATCTTCATAAGAAATATAAACAGCACAGGCGGCTATGCAAGTATCCTCATTCTTAAGCTCGCGATTGCTTCAACAATCTGCAAAGAAGCGTAGCAGTTATTACACAGCCAGAAGACACAATGAGCAGCATAGGCCAACGCGGCAGTGCTGAGGATCTTGTTGATGACTCGGTCTTAGTCGCTTGCGCTAGAGGCATGGAGTGTCGACACAAAGGGCACACCCGACGCCTCTTGAGCCAGGGGACAATGCAATCTCGGTGATAGAGATGCAGGCAGGGCAAGAGAATAACCGTCTGCTGCTCATCTTTATCAATCCCTCCTTGAAAGTGATCAAGGTCCTCTGTACAAATAGCGCAGGGTGTGTTTCCCTCCAAACTATCAACCCTCACTATGTGAGCAGAATCCGCAGATGGAAACTCATCAACTCTGGGAACAGACTGCACCGGAGACTCATCAACTCTAGGAGCAGAAACCACACGAGACTCATCAACTCCATGAGCAGAATCCGCAGATGGAGACTCATTATCATTTCTCGGACCAGGCACATTGAAGGTAACAGGTGCATCTAAGGTAACATGTGCATTGAAGGTAACAGGTGCATTGGAGGTAACAGGTGCATTGAAGGTAACAGGAGCATTGAAGGTAACAGGAGCATTGAAGGTAACAGGAGTACTGATGGTAAGGGGTGCATTGAAGGTAACAGGTGTGTTGAAGGTAAGAGGTGCATTGAAGGTAACAGTTGCATTAAAGGTACTGGGTACTGCAAAAGTACTTGGAGGATGCTGAGAAGGAAAGAAAGATGGGAAAAGGTACCTCAATGCATCAGAAAAGAACATGTTCATATAGTTCCTATACCAGATGACGCGCCTTATGCCAAGAGAAATGCCCTCGTGAGTTAAAATGATAGACAAGGCATGAGTGATGTAAACTGCAAAAAATTGCATTTCAGGTGAGAGTCTTGAGAATGATAATATATAAACCGGAGCCAGGAGATCAATACCCTTAAGAAGCCACTTGAATGAGGAACAGCCAGAAGACACAATGAGCAGCATAGGCCAACGCGGCAGTGCTGAGGATCTTGTTGATGACTCGGTCTTAGTCGCTTGCGCTAGAGGCATGGAGTGTCGACACAAAGGGCACACCCGACGCCTCTTGAGCCAGGGGACAATGCAATCTCGGTGATAGAGATGCAGGCAGGGCAAGAGAATAACCGTCTGCTGCTCATCTTTATCAATCCCTCCTTGAAAGTGATCAAGGTCCTCTGTACAAATAGCGCAGGGTGTGTTTCCCTCCAAACTATCAACCCTCACTTTCTCCAACCCCTCGATATATGATTCGACGGAGTTTGGACAATGAATAATGAGACGCCTTATCCACACAACAAGGGGCAATCCAGGGTCGGCCAAGTCAAGCACCTCACACACGTGTTTGATCATTTGTGGGTGCTCATGTTCAGGGATTTGCAAGCTCCTAAGATAAGCAGACATGATCTTTGTATAAGCAGCCCTTTTGGGTTGGAACCGGAAATCAGTGACAGGGACTTGAAACCGTCTTTCAGTTACCCAACTCCATTCGCCATAACACTTGTCGTTGGGCCCATAGTAAGTTACTGTTTGGTCGTAGAGCTTGAATGTGATGGGAACCATGTCGAAGCCCGGTGGGTCAACAAATTGGCGACAGAAATGGATTAGCTTCAAGAGGCGAAAACGGATAGGGGCAGTCATCGTTCTGATGATCCAAAGTCTCTTACCGAATCGAGCAAGACTCTTAGCGTATCCAGTACGGCCATAGAATTGGATTGCGAGGCATAAATACATTGGATTACGCTCGGGCTCGGCGGTGGACATTGTGTGATGCTAACAGTTTGATACAGTTGAAAATCAATGTGCATATACAACAATACATAAACAATTTGACGTTATTTGAGAGATAGACTTACATGTCCGATTGCGGAGCTCCTGTTGGAATTTCCAATCCAATCTAGGGTTTTTGTTTTCTCAGATTGGAGAAGAAGAAGCTGGACTTTTTTATACGCCGACCCTGCTGATCACGTGGTCTTCACGTGGTCACTTAAGTGTCAAGGGGCCGCACTGCAGCCCAATCCAAACAAACAAAGGAGATGATCATCCACAATCTGAAGATTGGAATAGCTCCAGAAAACAGTTGCTGAAATTTGTAAGAAAGATTAAAGTTGTTAGATATTTCCGTTTAGGTGAATTAGAACTTTGTCTAATTGATTTCCAGTGCAGGTAAATGTTAGTCCAAATTTAGAGATGCTTTGATTTAGGCTGCTCGCAATCATATGATGAGGTTGTCCTTCAGTGTCCTACTCTTCATGTCTTCTGTATATCAATTTCTTTTGTCCTCGTTATCTCACAACAAAAATGCCTTGTGGTATTAATGACTTGAAAATGCATTATAATTTCGTCATGTCGACCTTTCACTTTGATTTTTGACATTTCTTCATTGTCAACCTTCATGGGACTCAATTCCATGGAAAGCTTGCTTGAAACATTGATATTGATCCTTTCATATTTTGTCTGTGTTCAGTGTGTTTGCCTTTTGTTAACAGACTTGTACCTAGTTGTTTTGTATGTTGAGTGTATTACTTGGGCCATCATATCACAAGCCATCATGCTATAGACCGTTGCAAAAATACCATAGCATTACACAAGTCCTAGACCAAGACCAATACTACGAGATTTGCATAAGCACCCTCGTACTTCTACAGTCGAGACCAAGTATCACCGCTAGTCCAGTACCACACTCGGATATCTTGCAGGCAATGATGGTCATAGGCAACAGAGCTTCAGGTTATCAGACAGTGTACAATCCGACTCTCTAAATATACTTGACCATAAGAGATCATCAGTTCATCACTCGCTCAGACACTCTCACACTATTTCTGCTGTATAAATGGAGAGAAGATCAGGAATTCCAGAAAGAGAACATCAATTATGGATAATCAAAAGAGATACAGTTAAACACAGAGTTAAAAATAACTAATGTACAGATGATCCTAATAACCAGCAAGACACATGGTTTCAACTACTCTGAGAAAGTTGAATCTTCATAAAATATAAAAACAGCACAGGCGGCAGTGCAAGGCTTGTGAGTATCCTCATAGCAGTTATTACACCGCCAGAAGACATGCTGAACAGCATAGGCCAACGCCGCCGGGCTGAGGACTTGGTCGGTTTCGCGAGAGGCATGGAGGATCGACACAGGGGACACACCAGACGCCTCTTCAGCCAGGGGACAATGCAATCTACGTGATAAAGGTGCAAGCAGGGCAAACGAATAATAGTCTGCTCATCATCATTATCAATTCCTCCTCGAAAGTGATCAAGATCCTCCGTACAAATAGCGCAGGGTGTGTTTTTAGTACTAGCTTCCTCCAAACTATCAACCCTCACTTTCTCCAACCCCTTAATATACGACGTGAAGGCTTTTGGGGCTACTTGACGAGTGACACGCACTATCCTCACACTAATGGGCAATCCAGGGACGGCCCGGAGAATCACCCGGGATATTTTTTGGATAAAATCTGCGTGCTTATCTTCAGGCACTCGCAAGGTCTTAAGATAAGCAGTAATGATCCTTGTATAAGCTGGTCTCAGGCATTGGGCCCGGAAAATTAGAGACAGGGACTTGAAACCGTCTTTCAGTTACCCAATTGGATTCGCCATAAGAAATGTCGCTGGGGCCTCCCCGAAATTCAACCCCGGGGAAAGTTACTGTTTGGTGGTAGAGTTTCAATGTGATGGGAACCGACCAAGAAGAGGCAGGCCATGGAACCCGATTGATTTCAGGCCATGAACCATGCTCTGATACCATGTGGAGAAACCAAACACAGATCTTGCGGAAGCTTTTCTGATATTTCTTCTTGGTAATTAACAAGGTTACAAACCTAAACTATATATAGAAGAAGTTGGGTGAGAAACACACTTCATCACCCATACATCTCTTACACACACAAGACTATCCAAAAGTAACAAGGCAGCACAGCTGTGGCACTAAGACCAAAAACACCATGCTGCTTTAGGAGACCAGCAGCAGCCACCATGTTGCTGCAGAAGAGGAGACCAGCAGCTGTATACAGCCCATAAGTAGCTGTCACACACTTACACAATCTCACACCTCTAAAGTTAACTTAAACTAGATTAGTTCAAACTGAACTAATATCTAATGCACAACTCTCATATACAAGTAAGGTAACATATACAAGTTACATATAAACAGTAAACGGTAAGCCTGGAAGGAGACCACAGCAGCCATGTATCCTCAGATCTGGGAGACCACAACACCCATGTATCCTTCGGATACAACCATACTTGCACACCATAGTCATACCTCCAATAACGTCGGATGGGTCAACCCAACGGCGACAGCTATGGATTAGCTTCAAGAGGCGAAAACAGATGGGGGCAGTCCTCGATCTGATCCAAAGTCTCTTATCCCCAGAGAATTGGATTGCGCTGCAGTAATAGAATTGATCCTCCTCGCTCGACATTGTCTGATGCTTTAACAGTAATAGAACATAGATAGATATTGAGCACGAAAGCAAAAACAACCAAACAATTCGACATGATTGATTTGAGGGAGGAGAGATATACTTACATGTCCGATTGCTGAGCTCCTGCTGGAATTTCCAATCTAGGGTTTTCCAAGGAGGGGGAATCGGGGCGAGAAGAACTCGAGTGGTGGAAGAAGAAGAAGAAGAAGAATGGGCTTTTTTATATGCCGACACCGCTGATCACGTGGTCGTCACGTGGCTGGAGAAGGAGGAAGGAAGGATTAGGCAGGCAAAGCACGGAGCAGATTCAGTGCACCAACGTGGACATGAACCGGTTAACAGACGTTAGGTTAGCAAACTTTAAAAAAAGAATTGAAATTTGTTTAGTTGTTGGTTTGAAGTCGACGTCTGTTTAGTTGGTTTTATTTTAATGTGAATAGTCTTTAAAGTCACAATTTTTCATCCAAATAGTCCTTATAGTCACAATTTTTCATCCAAATAGTCCTTATGGTTTTATTTTAATCTGAATAGTCCTTAAAGTCACAATTTTTCATCCAAATAGCTATTTCGACAATTTTCTCAGTTAAAGGGCATAAGAACTATTTGGATGAAAAATTGTTCTTGGATGAAAAATCATGACTTTAAGGACTATTCAGATTAAAATAAAACCTTTTTTCATGACTTTAAGGACTATTCAGATTAAAATAAAACCATAAAGACTAAACAGATGTCGACTTCAAACCACTATATAATATTTTACTCTAAAAAAAATAAAAAATAACGCAATGAAAATAAAATTACCTATCTCTTGATTACCCTACTGGCTCGAGAGGAGACGACGGGGACGAGGGCGGCGATCATGACTGTGGGGTTCTGGTGAGCTCGGAGGCTAGGGTTTTGGGAAGCTAAGAGGCGAGGGAGGGGATGAATGACATCGAGGTGTGATGGGACTCTATTCCATGGAAAGCTTGCTTGAAACATTGATATTGATCCTTTCATATTTTGTCTGTGTTCAGTGTGTTTGCCTTTTGTTAACAGACTTGTACCTAGTTGTTTTGTATGTTGAGTGTATTACTTGGGCCATTGAGTTACGATCTAAATTTCTCTTTTAGAATTGAGATTTTAAGGAACTCATTTGATTTCTCTCCTGTGTTTCCTATTGTTTTAAGACTCGTAAATTATTTTATAAGTTGGGTTTACATTTTGTTGTGCTTTTGTTTCTGTGAGGAAATAATTTGCAAGTTTTTGTAGAGTTTTCCTGTAAAGTGTAAGTTGGGCTATGTTGAATATTGATCTTTTGTAAATGACTGCTGGTACTTGTTGGATATGACTAAATTTGATGTGGTAGTTTTGGTTGTCTTGAAGGCGATCAGAAAGTGGAGTTTGCCCTCCACAGCTTCAAATATTTCCACTTGTTAAATATTGTTAGAAGAATGCTTTGCAGTATCCAGCTTAGAGGATCTACAGGCTGTTTTGTGAGCTGTTAGGTGGTAAAAGACTAAAGAACAAGTTCTGTTAGTTCCTCTTGTCTCTTGTTTGTTGCTAAGATAGTATCATGAAAAAACTACCTCTCGTCTGCAGAGGAGTCGTATGTTGCTAAGATAGTGTCATGAAAAAACCAAGTATTGAATTGTTTCCCTGTCTCCTTTCTAAATTTGTTGGGAGATCGCCTTCAATTCTTGAAGGACTGTGATATCAGCTAGTTGTTCATGCCCCGAGTCCTGTAATCTCGCTAAGCTACAGGTGCAGATTTGACTTCTAAAGTTCAGCTGAAAGCATTAGATTTGAAAGTTCATGAGGAATGACTGAGGAATGTTTCAGGTTAGGACGGTGTGGAGGGGGAAAATGGGCGAGCAGGTTTCCCACTGAATTCAATTTTTAGGAAATAACCAGCATGTTAACCACGTAGTTAGCGGATGAATCAAAAGCAACAGTCACATAGCTAAAATGACTAATGCACAAAGGATCATACTAACCAGCATGCAGAGACCCGGAGTTTCAACTAATGCAATGTAAGAAAAAGGAGAAACTTCATCTACTTTTGTAAACAAGTTCATCTGTAAAAGGAGATGTGCGAGTATCCTCATTCTCAAGGTCGCTTCAATAATCTGCAAAGGAGTGTGGCAGTTATTATACCACCAGAAGACATGAAACACACCAATCCTAACCCACCTTTTGAACATTTTCCCCCCACAATTTTTATCTCGCCTGTGGTCAAGTGACATATCCCCAGATGAAAAGGTAGAAGAGGATCAGCAAAGCAAGTGATCAATCCACTTGAGCGAAATGGTTTTGGTAATGTTTTTGAAGACTTTGTAAGTCCCTCTACAATTCAAAAATCCAAAAGAGGTTATTGAAGAACAAAGTGCAATCTTTATTCTAAAAGTGCCCATTTTCTAAGATCAGTTTGGAGAATTGCAAAAAGGCTAATTATTATAAAGGGAAGTATGACAGAGTCCAAGTGAACAACTATAGGCAATCCAGTGAAGAGGTAGGCTTGAGGAGAAAACTGGAAGCTCTGGGCTTGCCGAGAAAAGCAATGTGATGAGGGCCTCTAGTAACTGAAGTTTCTAGGTCTAGAAAGGTCATATGAACTTCCAATGAACAATATAACGATCATGAATGTTCTCACCCCAAAATTAATAAATATTGCTTGACAAGTGATATATATATATATATAGGAAAATACTTGAGAACACAAAAGTTTCTACCATAACTATATCCCAAATGATGTGGCAGTGCCATATCATTTCCTAAATGTATATATTTTGATTCCCAAAATTATTTTTTATTTTTAGAGAGAATGGACATTCTCTTATAAATTCTCAAAAAAAAAAAAAAATTACTTCTCTTCTGCAAAACAACAACTAACAGTTTCACTTGGTCTTGATTGTAGATTTCATTTGTCTTTAAACTACCCTAATTCGTGAATAATTGAAGACTGTTTAGAGTTATTTTTCAAACCTATCACTGAGTTAAGCACCATAATTTAATCGGAAGTCCAACTAAAGTTAGGTGTTTTTCTTCACTGAAATTTTGATCTATTGTGTTAGCTAGGTATCTACAGTTCATGAGATAACCTAGGATTGATTCTTAGGGGCTAGATAGCGAAATAGGTTTTTTTTTCTTTTCTGTTTTATTAGTTTTACAAAATAATTCCATCTTTTCAAAACAAAATAATACCATAAATTCTTTTCTTAATTAGTCACAATCCACGTCAATAGCATTGATAAACAAAAGTGTTGAGCTGGTTTCCGCCACGACATTTGAGAAACATATTTGGTAAAATATTTTGATCGATGTAGCACTGCTCATATCTATCTATCTATCTATCTATATATATATAGATGAAACAAACATAGAACATAAATGATTCAGTTAACGTGAAACCGAAAAAATGTACTGTCAAAGACTAAAAGCGTACAATCACAGAAAACAATACTGGAGTTCTGGAAGTACAAATTAACATACAAAACCATGGTAAATCAAATTGCAGCCTCATCTGCTGAAGACTAATCCGCAGATGGAGACACATCAACTCTAGGAACAGAATGCACCAGAGACTCATCAACTCTGGAAGCACAAACCACAGGAGACTCATCAACTCTGGGTTCAGAATCCGCAGATGGAGACTCATCGACTCTGGGAGCAGAAACCACAGGAGACTCATCAACTATGTGAGAAGAATCCGCAGATGACTCATCAACTATGTGAGCAGAATCCACAGATGGAAACTCATCAACTCTGGGAACAGACTGCACCGGAGACTCATCAACTCTAGGAGCAGAAACCACACGAGACTCATCAACTCCATGAGCAGAATCCGCAGATGGAGACTCATTATCATTTCTCGGACCAGGCACATTGAAGGTAACAGGTGCATCTAAGGTAACATGTGCATTGAAGGTAACAGGTGCATTGGAGGTAACAGGTGCATTGAAGGTAACAGGAGCATTGAAGGTAACAGGAGCATTGAAGGTAACAGGAGTACTGATGGTAAGGGGTGCATTGAAGGTAACAGGTGTGTTGAAGGTAAGAGGTGCATTGAAGGTAACAGTTGCATTAAAGGTACTGGGTACTGCAAAAGTACTTGGAGGATGCTGAGAAGGAAAGAAAGATGGGAAAAGGTACCTCAATGCATCAGAAAAGAACATGTTCATATAGTTCCTATACCAGATGACGCGCCTTATGCCAAGAGAAATGCCCTCGTGAGTTAAAATGATAGACAAGGCATGAGTGATGTAAACTGCAAAAAATTGCATTTCAGGTGAGAGTCTTGAGAAATGATAAAATATAAACCGGAGCCAGGAGATCAATACCCTTAAGAAGCCACTTGAATGAGGAACAGCCAAGAAGGAGTCCACATGACGGTTAATCCAGCGTACACAAGCTCGAGCCATAGGACGGGCATTTCCCCTCAATAGTGAAAAAGTGGGCGAGGAAGAAGACGGAATAATAGATAGGAGGTCAACAGAACCAGCTTCAAACGATGACAATGTGACACCAGTGTAGTACCCGAAACCAACAGCGATTCCAATTCCAACAAGAGGGATCAAAACTCGCAGAAAAGTAGGCCTAAAACAAGAAAGAGGCCTGCATTCAAAGAAAACATATGAACAATTGACAACAAGTAGTTGCAGATAGAAAATTCAAACACAAGAGAACATCATCAATATATATCAACTTAACCCATCAGAGCACCCTGCCACTTGTTAGCCTTCCCTGTCATAACCTCCTTGTTAAGCGGCTTACCCTTATCCTGTTTCATCTGAACCACACTGTGTAACATCCTATCATAAACCGCAATCTCGCCAACAGAGGAAACATCTTGCTTCTTCTCCACAACAGGGCTTTCATCTTGCTTTGTATCCTCACCAGAGCCATCAACTTGCTCTATATCCTCAACAGAGCCTACAGCTAGCACCATCTGCTCAGAATGGCCTTCATCCTGACTAATCTTCCCCTGCTTGTCACCTTCATTTGCAGAATCTTTCTTCTCCATATCCTAACAAGAAGTATTCATAAGAAATTCATCATGGAAACGTAATCAATTAGCTGCTTACAAAATGTCATTTTAGAAATTCCTTCAACACCAACAAACATCTACATATATTCCTCTTTCAAGACCCCAAGTGTATAAGATAACATGTTCGCCACTCTATGTAGTCCTCCTGCAAATCTAATCCTCACACACCAAAACAAGGCCAAACTTTTTCCACACGATTTAAAGCAATCCGTTACAATACATTTAGTCAGAAAACAAAATCTGAGTTCTCAGTCGGCAAACACAAACAAAATATACAGTTTACTTCTCTTCTATATCCTGACACAACCTAAGTTCATACTAATAAAGAGTGTAGTTACACAGTGGAAAACCAGCTTCAAACGATGACACTCTTCTTTTACAAGCAACGAACTAAAAATTCATGGACACAGTGGAAAACCAAACAAAAACAAAAGTAGAACCAGAAACGGGGGAAATGCAGAATTTTAGGAGGAAAACAAACCAACGCAATAGAAATCAAACACATAGAAGAGTGAAAACGCAGAGATGAAGTAAGAAAACCGACCACAGATCTTAGATACAGAGGAAGAGCTAAAACCCTAGATCCACTTTTGATATCTCTCCTTTGTCTTTTTTTGATGTTCGTTCTCTCCTAGTCTCCACCGATGAAGAAGAAGACAAGGAGGGCAGTTTAGGAGTGTAAAATACGAGAGACATGTCGTTCTAGAAGTTTCGTACGGCCAAAATTGGTGATCAGGGACATGTCGTTCGGATACGGTGAAAGCGACCCCTTCTGTCTTCTTCTTGTGCATAATGAAGAAGACAAGAAGGTGATTTGATGAAACTCGATCATACCTCATTCTTCGATATGAATCGATCGAGAATGAGGAATGAGATGATTTTTGATGATTAAGAAAAAGAAACTCGAGATCACCGCTCGATATAGATCGATCGAGGATGAAGGTCGAGAGTTCATGCAATGAAAGAAGAAGATTGTTTGATGAAAGATATCATGTGCAGGAGGAGGAGGAAGAAGATAGAAGATGAGTGGCACTCCTTCCTATAAACTTGTTAAGCAATATGCAAAACACTTTATATTCTCTCGTCTGTTGGGCTACATTGTAGCAAGGCCAACAGACGAGAGAATAATTGTATTATCTCTTGTTTCCTTTGTTTTTCCTCTTAGAATACAAGTTTATCCTATCAGTTTAATAGTCCGAGATTAGGGTTATAAGAGAGAGACTTAGTACAATTACGAACTAACCCTCTCGATTATTAGTTTATTTTATTTTTTCTATTCGTTAATTACACCAAGGAACACGCGAGACTATTAACTACAATTGAAGACTGCTTGGTATCAATTTGATTAATGTTCCTCATCAGATTGGTTAGGGTTTATTATCGATCACCAAGTTTCCTTGTAGCATATCTTCTAATCATTTATTGTTAGTAATCTTCAATTCCATCGATCCTACGTACATGCCATGAAATAAGCATTAATCTATTTTTGACTCTAAACTTCCTGGATTCCCAAACCTACAAATTAAGATACTATTAACTACTCTCTTTTTTTTTGAAAGGCTGAGCACACCTAGCCTATTATTATTAACTATTAACTACTCTTAAGTCAAACAGAATTTGTATATGACTGCGTAGTTATACACTTACATGAAAGGTGAAAAATCCGTTTTACATCGATTGCGAGAGACTTTGTGGTCTAACATTTTAGATTGATCGATAAGTACGTAAGACTTAGAGCAAGTCCAACAGATTCTCTAAATTCTATGATTTTCTCTATTTTGGGGAATTTGGGGTCATTTTCCACTCCAATAGCTTCCCTATCTCATTTTCTAAAATAAGGAAAGAGATGAAAGAGAAGCTTTGTTTTTCTATATTTACAGATTCCCTAAAAATATTTAGGGAAAGAAGAATTGAATGTTGCACATTCTTCAAGGCTTAAAAATAAGAAAGAAAACATTATTTATTCTAAAAAAATAAACTTTTAAATTTTTATACTTATTATTATATTATAATAAATGAGGATTGTTGTTGTAATAAATATTTGAATATTTAAAATAGGGAAACTGTTGGATTTGGTATATAAAATTTTTAAAAATTTTAAGTTTTGATTCCCCATTATATAGAAAATATAAGGAAGCTTTGGACTTGCTCTTAGTAAGTCAAGTTCATCATCACCAAGTATGGGAAAAGGAAATTAACTTGGTGTCTTATAGTTCTTATCATGAAGTACAGAATATATACGCACACTGTATTCCTCTAAGATGAAAGGTTACGTTAGGATTGGAGTTGTGAACCCGTCAATAAAACTGCCGGAATATCTGGGTTTCATATATATATATACCCGAAATTATTTTACGTTATTGTTGAAATCCCAGACCTCCACATATGTTTCTCAGCTATTCTACTAGCTAGGGTTTAAAGACCTAGTCGCTCGATATGCATGATGCATGGAAGCAGCTAGTTCTGATATGTAATACCAGTCAGCTGGATCAATTGGTCGCGGTGGTTCAGTTTCTAGAGAGATGAAGCTACCTCTGATCGAATTTATATATAACGGAGCGAGGCTCATATATCTTAGAATGTAAAAGAGTCTTCAATTGGTTTCAAATACTAGCCCGAGTAACAGGCCAAGCAACCAAAGTGTTTTCGTCAGACGTGGTTCAACGGTTGAGGTCAAAGTAGAAGTAGTTTCTACACTAACGGCATACAAAGTCATTCCATATCCACAAACTATGTTTTTCAAGACCAGAATCAGGGAAGTGGTTGGGGGATCTGGAGACCCTTCAGGATCAACAATCAAATTTTCATAGGATCTACTAGCCCTAAACATGATTCGGAAAACAAGCAACCATCTTCATAGAATGGGGATAATTGACTGCTCAGCATATTACGATACTTAAAATACTCCCAAGATCAAGAACACTGAAATAAAGGGGGGAAGATGTTACTCAACTGAACTATGAAATAATCAAAATAAAATGAACCTATTGGATAACATGTAGCATTCATTCGTACCCAGGGGAAAATTATAAAAGCACCCATTATATGAAGTGAGCTCATTGTTCCTCTACAGACCCCCAAAAAGCCATCCTAATACAGAAAAACTAAGTAGAAAAAAAGAGGAAACGAATGAAAAATCAGAAACAGAAGATGCCACATTGTTTGCTGGAAATGATACATATGCTGCAACAGTGTCGCCACCCTCTGCTGCTTCCTTTTGCTGAAACTTGAACACAATTCAAGGAAGCCTCACCTTCCAATCTTACAAGAATATCTCCAATTGACCACCACTGTTGTGAAGTTATAGTCTTAAATTAGTAGAACCCTTAACACATAAACCTTCTAGCAGGCAGCAGCAGCAGGTAATTCAGCAGGCAATTATAGGAAATAATCAGGTGTTCTTCGGGTAACGTCTGGCTCTCCCCTCCTTGGAGCTGGCTCAAACTGTAAAACAAGAAAACAAAGTTTCAAATTCATTCCATACAGTTTGGGCATACAGGCAAAAATCACGTGTGAACATGCAGGATCATTGAATAGTTTGTCACACAATACTTATATTTCTGGTCAGCATGGAGTGGCGTGGGGTAGGAGAAACTAGAAAGGAGAGGTTAAGAGAAAGAAGAGGTACCAACCTGAATAAATGTGTCATCGACTTCCAGGATGGATGCCATATTTCCACAGCGATAACAGTAGTTGGGTAACAACTTTTTGTTCCTGCCACAGGAAAAACAAATTAGCACAGAAGTTTAACTTCCCAAATAAAAACCATTTGCCAACGCACAAACAAGGAAAATCGATACGTACATGACCCCAGTTGTAACCTTCCATGACCAGCTGGTGTGCTCTAGCAATCAACTTTAAGTTATTGGTATGATTGAACTGCTCGGATATGTCCTGTTCAATTGCAGATGGAAAATTTGTTGGACCTTCAATTTAATTTCAACCCAATACCCCCAGCCAAGAAAAAAAACAAAGAAATATATAGAATAGATAAGCAAAGTACCTGGCCAAAAGTATATCCAGCACCTCTGGGAGAGATACCCCCAGCCACACCGATCATCCGGGTCAGACCAAAGAAGATCACACATGGGACCTTCGTGAGGAACCTCTTGAACACCGTGCAAGCAGAAGATTTCAGATTCAACCTTCAAAAACAAAATAAGAGAATATTCAGTATATGGGAAAAGAAGCATAGTGCTACACCGGCACCTGAGTCTATCAACTACGATTTACATGGCAAATGTCACCTATGACCCAAAAGAGTTGCCAAAATGATAGATGAAACTCTAGCTGTATAGCAATCCTACTAAGTGTGATTTCAAATTTAGCATCAACAGGCTTATTGCTGTCCACCTATTCTGCTAGAACAAAACAAATAGAAAACTTTCAACATGGCAATACAGTAGTATGGCCTACTGCATTTGAGTGTAGCAACATAATAGATGACACAAGGAAGCAACCAGAAATTTTAAAGTCCTGCATCTTCAACCAAAACAATTACAGTTTCATGGCTGTCTGGAGTACTACCTTGAACATACAAATCAGAATGGCCACTAACATAAATTAACTATTTATTTAAGCCAAAAAAAAAAACTGTATAACTCTACTAACCAAGGCTGTTAGCGGAAAATAGTCAAATAGATCTGGAAAGGTCTTCCAAACATTGGCATTCCCATACATGCAAATAGAAACAAAAACTAAATTAACTTCGCAGACTTGAAAAATATGACCAGTTGATGGGACAAAAAAAAGTGTGAATCAATATATAATACGTAGGTGCCTGAAGCAACCACACATCATCCCACTCAAAAACATAAACATTAATCACGAGCAACAATTACTACAATTCTATCTTCTCAAAATTGAATGATTTAATACACTCCAAGAACTGATCTTAAAAAGTTGTAATTATTTATAAAAATTGAAAATATTAATTTTTTTTAAGAATCGATACCCAATAACTTCCATATCTAAATAAAAGGACACATTTCATGCATACAATGTTTAACTGAAACCACGCAAATGGAGAGTAGAGTTCTCGGTTTAAGTCACAAGCCACACAAACTTGCCTGTTGAAAAGCTAAATACATGTAGGTTATTGCTTTTTAGGGATATATATATATATGGTGCGTAATACAAGAAATTGTACTGTAAAGGTCTTGCATGATCAACACTGGAGTGGAAGATAGGCAGATCACTAGCAGTACGATCCACTTGAGCTGCAGCTTGTTCAGATACTAACATAGGAAGCATCCACAGTTCCTTTGGAATTTTACCTGAAAGTAGGTTGAAGTCCATGATTATAGAGTTGAGCCTAGGAAGACTCCCTATCCAACTTGGGATTGAGCCTGTGATTCTATTATGACTCAGCTCCAAGCACTCTAACTTTCTGAGCTTGGATAGCCATAAAGGGAGTTGACCAGTAAGGTTACAGGAACTGAAATCCAAAATTCGAAGATTTTGGAATCCATCAAAATCAGCTTTCCCAAGATCAGTCGGAAGTTCCTCACCTACAAAACTAGATTCCAAGGATAGAACAACAAGGCGTTTGCAACCCGTCAGTCTCTTCAGCATTCCCAATTCAGGCTGTATTTGAACCTCTAGATTATTATAGCTCACTCGAATTGCTTTCAAGAACTTAAACGAGTAGAGGCTTCTCGGTAAGACACCAACGAAGTTATTCACCCGCAAGTCAAGTTTACTAAGTCGGCTGAGCTTTGAGAAATCGAACATGGAGATATTACCTCCCAAGTCGTTGGCTTCCATACGTAGTACAACTAATTTTGTGCAATTCATCAGGGATAGAGGCAATGAACCTTCCAGAGAGTTGAAATCAAGGAGTATGTGTTTCAACTTTGAGAGCTTCCCAAGATGGAGAGGGAGCACACCACTCAATTGGTTATAAGAGAGATTTCCAAGTGAGGATGAGGGAAAAATACCTTGTTTGAGTTTAAGTCTTTTGGTAGGTGACTGCAAGAGTGATCCAACTACGTCCCTGCAGATCACATGTGATGCCCTCCCAACTGCAACAATCGGCAGAAGTTCAATTCAACTGAGGAGAAGAGAGAGTGCGAGCAAACGACAGCAGAGAGCTGCGTTCGCTTTGGTTACAAGCATTTCAAATATGATACTGCAAGCTAACATCAAGAATAACAAGAAAAGTAATGCATTAGGCATTTGGTGGCAAAGCTACACTAGCAGATTGCTTTCTATGTTCACTGTATTTAGAACAGATTACACTCATGTTTGTACTTTGTATTTATATTGAACAGAATGATCGAGGTTATAGTTCCCTGAAAGATCAGCAAGTCCGATCAACCAAGTCTAACCGGCATTAATTACATGCATCTTTGATCTTTCTTTTAGGAAGACATGTATCATCTACATTTTGTGTACAATTGGTTATATCAGGTCGTTTTCCTCTTTGCTAAATTATTGAAGCTTTGAAACTGAATGCTTGTTGTATAATTGATGGTGACCCATTTTGTTGCTGTAAACGCTGAAAGATAAGAAAGAAACCTACAAGTCAGGTGGAAGCGATCTTTGAAGATGGAGGAGATCAACATGTAATAATAAGCATCCCAGTTATTGAATCATGAAATAAGGAGGAAGCTAATTGACTTTTTTGATTGAAAAAAAAAAAAAAAAAAAAAAAGAGGAGGAAGCTTGATCTTACAGAGCCTTAGAATAGGACTTTTCTCATTCCTGCAGAGTTGCCTTGTTGCTTATTGGGATGTCTTGCCCCTTGTTTTGGACAAATGGAATTATGATACATATTATTGATTACAACGGTCAATCTAGCCATGAGTTCTTCTAATTGTGTCCAATGATTGCTATCTTTTCTATATTCTTCCTGTTACTTGTCAGCTTGGCTGGTGATGGCATCTTGGTATGTTTCAAAGAAAATCAAAATTCTTAGATAAGGTCTTTCAGTATAGGTGAATTATAACTTTGTCTAGTTGATATGGTGTGCAGATAATGCTAGTTCAACTTAAGAGATGCTTTGATTTAGGCTGCTCGCAAACATATGATGTGGTTGCCCTTTAGTGTCCAACTCTTCATGTCTTATGTATACCATTTTTTTATGTAATCTCACAACAAAAATGGCTTGTGGTATTACCTGACTTGAAAATGTTGAAAATGCATGATTTCGTCATGTCAGCCTTTCAAGATTATTCAATTTCATTTTTTACATTTCTTCTTTGTCAACTTTCATGGTACTCTATTCAAAGGAAAGCTCGCTTTGAAACATTGATATTGATTTTTGAAATTTCTCCAACCCCTCGATATATGATTCGATGGCTTTTGGGGCTTGTTGAAGAGTGACACGCCTTATCCACACAGTAATGGGCAATCCACGGTCGGCCAGGTCAAGCACCTCACTCACGTACTTGTTCGATAATTTGTGCTTGCTCATGTTCAGGGACTCCCAAGCTCTTAAGATACGCGGTAATGATCTTTGTATAAGCATCCCTTTTGGGTGGGAACTGGAAATCAGAGACAGGGACTTGAAACCGTCTTTCAGATACCCAATTCCATTCGCCATAACAAATGTCGGTGTCCACAGAGTAAGTTGCTCTTTGGTGGTAGAGCTTGAATGTGATGGGAACCATGTCGAAGCCGGGTGGGTCAATAAAAAGGCGAAAGATGTGGATTAGCTTCAAGAGGTGAAAACGGGTAGGGGCAGTCATCGCTCTGATCCAAAGTCTCCTACCGAATCGAGCATCGCCAGAGAATTGGTTTGCGCTGCATTAATAGCATTCCTCGGTGGACATTGTCCGATGCTAACAGTTTGACAAGTAGAAATCAATTTACATATACAACAAGCTTGTTTGGTTTGTTTATGGATTAATCGATTAACAACACAGATAGAAATTGATCACGAAACATTAAAACACAGTTCGACATGAGTTGGGTTGAGTTGAGTTGAGGGTGGAGAGATAAACTTACATGTCCGATTGCTTGAGCTCTGTTGTTGGGTTTTCTTTCGAAAGAGGGGGAATTGGGGCGAGAAGAAAGAAGAAGAAGAAGAAGAAGAATGGGCATTTTTATATGACGACACTGCTGATCACGTGGTCGTCACGTGGTAACTTGGGCGAAGAAAATTCGAATATAGCAAGAAAATTCGACACTGTAAGTACGAGAGAAAAGATATTCTAACAAAAGAGTTAGCAAGAGCTACTTTTCACATCTAAGATTAGAGATTTGAGCTTCACGGAATACCACATGAACCTTTGACTCAATCGATGATAAGTGAGGAGTCGCCTTCAATCTGATTACAGTAACGACTCTTAGCCGCAAGGAGCCATTATCTCAGAGCAACACATTCACCCAACGAAACAGATGAATCTTTAATTATGAAAAGAGATGAATTTTTAATTGTGAAGCTTCCGCGCACCGGACATAATGAGAAAGCCATATGAATCTTTAATGAAACTGCAAACTTGATTTTTTTTTTTTTCAATTTTACCAAGGTGTTAAATATCGAAATTATCGGCGATAATTTCGTTTTTTTTCACTCAACGATATTAATCTTACATATCACGATAATATTGCGGTATTTTGGTTAAACCATGATATTTTGGCCCAATTCTCTATTTCCTGCCATCAATGCAGGCAGCCCAATTCTCCACTTTCGGCCCAATTCTCCAATTCGCCACTTTCAGCCCAGTTTTGAAAATCAGAATAAAAATCAAGGGTTCACACCCACATGAATCGAACCTTGGTTGTCCAATTGTCATCCAAACACCTTATCCAATCCTCCTATATATGTTGGCATTTGAGTAGCTCTAAGGTGACAAAAATATTGACGAAATAACGTTTCGTCACCTTACTTGACTTGGATGACGAAAACTTGTACTGAGGTGACGAAACTGATTTCGTCACTAGAGTGTTCTCTTAGGTGACGAATTATAAATATTTCGTCACCTTAAAACCTTTTTCTAGTAGTATATGTTGGCATTTGAGTAGCATGTAAGACATTTTTGTATATAACCTATTTATATATTTTCACAATCTTTTTATCTTTCCTTCTGAAATATTGATACTTTCCGATATTTCTGATGAAATATCCATTTTTTAAACCTTCGAAATTTCCTCGAAAACCGAAATTTTACTCCTTGGGTAAAACAAAGGAGGAAGCTTGACTTTGCTTCCAATTGCATGTTCCGTGCATGAATAAGAATAACATGGTATGTGTATGAAGTCAATTGCCTATATATTGGCATGAAAGATCAAAATTGCAGCAAAAGAACTAAATAGAGATTGTTACTATATAGATAGAGATATGAGGAACCTAATTGAGATCTAGTTAATTGATTGAATACTATATGTTTCATGATGGACTCGGACATAAATCAATGTTGTAAGAAAACGACTCATTGATTTGGATGGTTGAAGCTTGCAGTCAATAATGGCTATGGTTCAAACTGATAAACTATTATCATCAACCAAACGTTCACATTTGCATGCACTAATTAACAACAGTTAACGTTGAGACCATGGTCCAAATTGCATAATTACATCAATTAGTTATTCATAAGGTCTCCATCATCCATCATCTTTATCCACGAGGGAGAATCAACATATATTACTGATATTCACAACCATTTGTTAATGGGGATACGACCAAAGAGATTATTGATGCCTTGAAAGTTGGCAATAGAATACCAATTCTAATTAGCATTTGATTGACCTCCTCAGAGAAAGCATACAAACGGCTCATCACTATTTGACAAAGCATAACTTGTTCCTCTTTTGTAACTTCTTCGCTCTTTCTTTCCTTTGCTTCAATCCATATTAAACTCATGCTTCTAAGTTAGAGGTATTCATTATGCTATAAATACACCGTTGAGAACATTGCAGCCAACACAAAGGGATTCTGAAGCACATTACTCTCCGGACCCCGAAATCCGACATCAAGAAATCTTTGAGTTTTCTTACCAAAAGCAGCTGTCATGGATGCTCGTCGAGAGGTTGCTGCGAGTGGAAGCCAGCGAGTGGTGCAGAAGGAAAGGGATAATACAAAGAAACAGGCGATGAGCAGAAGGATGATGGCAGCCGATGATCAAGGCGACATTAATGATATGGCTGATGCCTTCATCAAGAAGTTCAGGAACCAGCTAAAGATTCAGAGGGAAGAATCATTCAAAAGGTTTCAGGACATGCTTGCTCGTGGAGTTTAAAGCCTTGTGTTGTGTGAACAAAATAACTAGGAATGTTCAGATATATTGAAATGGTTTGTTGGCTTGTAGCCTTAAAGATTAATAAAGATGGAGCATTGGCGACCGATTGATTTGTTCTTTGCATTTGTACATTGAAATCTAAGCAAAATAAATAGCGTGCTCGATTCTTACATGACTTTTCCTGTTATTCACTGTTTCAATTTTTGCTGGTCTATCAAGAACACTGATTATATAACCGGGACTCCAAGAGTAAATAGAAGACTAAACTACTGGAAAGCCTACCAATTTGCAGAGATGAGCACGTATATATTGAATGATCTCTAATCACCCACGTATATTCACAAAGCATCTCTAAGATACATACTAATACATAAATCCCCATAGCACAATACAAAAAGGCCTAGACCAATATAACAAGATTTACAGATGTGAATGCTTCCTATCTCTCTCTCTCTTGATGAATGTAAAGAAATGACCACATAATTCTATTGCCGAGACCAACAACAACCTTGTAAATCTATTGCCGAAACCAGCATCACCAGTCCCATACCAGATGATCGCAGGAGATGACTGCCTTAGGTTTACAGATACAACTGAACAACAGTGCTCCACATCTCAAGCCTTGCCTCCCACATTGACACTAAGCAGAAGCAACATGAATGCCCGTTTTCATGCTTGGAGCACTTGACAGTGTACAATATGACTCTTCAAACCAGTTCGGCCTGCTATACTTGACCATAAATTTGAGACTAGAGTTCTGAAATGACCTTTACCAGCAATATTTTCCCAAAGGTTAGGGTTGCTTTCAACCTGTTTATCCGGACTCGAAACATCAACTAAACTGATGCTCATGTTATTACGAATAATGCAAAGCTTCCCATTGAGGGGAACAAGTGCAGCAGCCTCCAAAGCACGAGAACTACCCAGATGAAGCTTGCTATCAATACATTTGTTCCATGAATCTGTCACCCGATCATAAACCCTAACCTTGCACCCATCACGGCAATCCAGAGCATAGAGTTGCCCATTTAAGGAAATACTTGGGTTGCGCCAACCAGCAACCATCCCATCACTGATGGGGTTCCAAGTGTTAGCCTCAGGAGAATATGCTTCACTCATTACCTCACGGTGCGATCCAAGTCCTTTTAGGAACCACATTCCATCGTGAACAACCCCAATGAAGGGAACCATAGCTGTGCTCATATCTGAAATAAAGCTCCACCGGTTCTTGTTAGGGTCATAAATTTCAGCAGAACGGAGAGTCCTTTGAATTCCTTCACACTCTCCACCAGCTACATAAAGGCAGTTATTAATAACACAAGCACCAAAAAAGTGCCGCTTCCGAAGCATATCTGGGGCCCTGTGCCATTTATTTGTCCGAGCACTGTAAAAAATAACCCGTCTCATAGACCCCTTCAATGGATCTTTCCCTCCAAATAAATACAGGTGGCAACCGCTAAGGACAGCACAGCCAAAACCAAGCGCTGCAGAATATTCACCAGGAACGGGCGGAAGTGGCTGCCAGAGCTGGTACGTGGGATCAAAAGCATGCCACGAGATTCTTCCATCACGGTCTCTTTTGATGACATAAACCCACTCTTCTGCCATTCCAAGACTTTTCCTAAGAGAATAAAAGAAGTTTCCAGCCAGAAGACGGTACCATCTTTTGCAAACTAGACGGAGTTTTCTATGATCCACCCGAGGGACCCTGATTAAACAAGCAATTGCAAGATCATCAGGTAGGCCAGGCAGAAGGGGTGGCTGGATTCTAGTCCTTTCCCTTCTTTGTTTCCCCCTGTGTGCGTTTGGATTGATATCAGGCTGGATGCAAAGTTTTGATCCTGGGACAAACTTTCTTGCCCCTGCAACTGTTTTCAAGCCTGCATCTACTTTGCAATAGCATGATACGGAGTCAACCTGCAAAACTAGCCATGTCAGGGTGCTTGACATAACAAGAATTACCAAAGTATATGTAGACAGGTAAGCAAGAACCATCGTTAAATGTGAGAATCATGATAGAAATTTTTGGCGAGGAATCAGTATGTTCTATGGATATGATTAGTTAAAATATCATGATTTACACCACTAGAAATCAAATCTAATCAGGCATTGTAACCTCCTTAAGCTCTAGATACCTTCAGAACAGCACATTTCATATTACTTTCTATGTAGAAGGGGAGTAGATTTCAAATGATCTATATCCTAATATCCATTAGAAACAATAGTGATAGTAAAGACAATTTATAAGTCCAGGAGTCGTTAAATTCAATACATTCCTTTCTGAAGCCCACGAATGATGATGACCTCATAAAACATTTAAAGATCCCAATGAGTAACTTGAACTTGCATTAGGTCAGATAATGTTTTCATGAAAGTAAAGGACTTCAAAGAGGTTACTGAACCACTTTCAGTTGATCTCACAGATATCTCAGATGCTCTGAATATGTACGCGTCTTTTACATTACTGTTGATCATTTAAATAACCAGCATTGATGTTCTACTCCCTTCCTATATCATATGTGCCAATTTATATCCTCAGCTTCTAAACCTTTTCTTACAGACCCTGTCTCTCGGCCTTCAAGACTTCTTCCATCATCTAAATTGATAACAAAGACCAATAACATAGCTATTTGACCCTTCACAGCACTTTTAAGCTGGAGACTTCTACATGGTCCTAACAGGAAAATGCAACCAATGATGTTCTTGAATCTCATACAAGCCAATATTATAATCTAATCTAACTTCTATTAGTACAAGAAGATGCCAGTAGCATTTGAAAACTTTGACAGCGCCAGAGAGGATGGAATGGGGCTAAGGCAGCCCATAGTTATTCAATTTAATTTTAGCAGGCATAAGAATTAAATGTCTGATCAACAACTAAGCTGCATAAAGAGAGCTTTTGTACATCAATCCAATGGAATTAGCGTGCCCTACTATACATTGTAAATAAAGTCAAAAATAAAAATGAAAGTTAACATGTCTATTACAAGTTTTTTGGGATGAGAAAGTCAGGCATTTGGCCGAATCTTTAGTTCCATTGACTATTAATGAGGAGCCTGGTGCACATACATCTAAACTTAGAAGAGATGCAGAGAACAATACAGAAAAAAATATATAATATAGGAAACAGCATGAACGAATTTCAGGGTTTAGTCATTTTTAGAGAACAACCCATATCCAAAGCGGTTTTATCCAAACTACATACGAGAACATTATGAACTCAGAGGCAGCTAGCCAACCTCACTACTAATCTCTTACATTCACCAAAGTAAAAGGAACACTAATTGCTTAGCAACAGAAATTTTTATGATGAGAAAACAAACAAAATCCTCACATACGATCCTTATCTTAAAGAACACCTTCATTAGGAGGAATACACCTTTTTACTGAACCAATTAAGGTGGAATGAGGATGCAAAGCAGCTAATATGAATGCCATATGCTCCAAATCAAGCCAAAACAGGATTTCATCCTTAGATTACAATACCCCCATTAATTATACAACCAAAACCTCAGACATTTCGCGACCACCGAGCTATAAGCTTATTCCAAATATTGTGTCCATAAGAATCGCACATTTTTCCAGATACAAGCTGGGTTCCCTAGCAATTTCATGAAGACAATAAAGCAGAAGGACAATGCATAACACTATACATCAAACACACTGCAAAACCAGCCAAATTTATCAATTTTCCTCAAAAATCTCACCCCGTTTCACTAATTCTCAACTGGGTATCTCCAAAATGTCATGAATCCATAGCCAACACAACCAAAACTATCATAAAAACACAAAATGCAAAAGGAGTCTCAGAGATCAGTGAGAAAACTAACCAGTGGAGCTTGAACTCTATAACCCCTCGAAGACTGTACAGCGTTTGAGTCCATCAGAGAAGCACAATCTCATAGAAATAAAGACAACACCTTTGAGTCCAAATCAGAAAGCTCAAAGCAAATCCTGGGGACCCAGATCGAGATTCGACTTCAATTCCTCGAATCTGATCCGAAATGGAGAAAAGCTTCAGTCTTTGGGTTGTGGGGTTTGGTTTTTGGGTTCAGTTGTGCAAATGCAAACAAAGAAGAGCAAGAAAGAGAGAGTCTTGCTGTACCGAATTAGACTCTGAACAATCACAAGACCAAAACTTGAGGGCACACATCTTCACTCTCTCTTTCTAGAAGACTCTCTCTCTCTCTCTCTCTCTCTAAGAACTTGTGTACAGCTGGACCCTTGGGCTTCACCAACTTCTGATTTTGTATTGTAATTTCCAAGTGAGCGTAGAGGCTGAAAAATTAAAAGAAAAAAGATTATAAAGTGAAACATAGAGAAAGAGGTAGGTTTGAGTTAGTTTAATGCACTTTTCAGATGTGGATTTTTGATTCAAGGCAAGGATAGAGATACAGTGATAGACAATAGCAGTTTCAACCAAATTAATAATGAGCTTTACCTTTATTTTTGATTGTTTGTTTTGATGACTCTACGTATTCAAGTTTGGATTATGTGAACTCAACTATTACGTTTTACATTTAATAACATATATTAAATCAGGGTCAGACTTAAAATTTGAAGACCCGAGGTCAGTTTTAAGAATGATGTTTCTTGCCTAATATCATTTGGTCTAGTGACATAAGTCTCTCTTTGTAATAACATATATTAAATCAGGGTCATACTTAAAATTTGAAGACCCGATGCGAGTTTTAAGAATGATGTTTCTTATCTAATATCATTTGGTTTAGTGACAAAAGTCTTTCTTTATAAGTAAGAGGTCGTGAGTTCGACTCACAGTATTGTAGCACATTAATTATGTATTTTATCAGAAAAAAATGACGTTTCTTAACAATCATACGAGAAAAAAGAATTAACAAAAATCATGTTGGTGTGCTTCTCAAAAAACAAGATTCAGTAAAGCAATCTTATTTTCAACATAAAATGGCAAAATAAAACAAAGTCCGGGTTTGTCAAGCAACATCAACATAGATAGACTGGAGCCTTGAAGTCCGGAGAGAGTGAGAGGGAGAGAGAACCACAGAGACTGAAAAGTCTTTTGAGCGAGCTTTGAGAGAATTAGTCACAGAAGAGAGAATTTTGAGCAGCCAAACCCTTTATAGTTCCAAGACAATTGATTCGCACGAAGCCAAACTCTTGATCATAACAGAGACATATAGGCTGAATCAGAAGCGGACATCCACACTCGATGCAAAAATGTTGACAGCTTACCATGGTGCAAGGTTTTGTCCTCGAAGACAGGGGCACCCTAGATGATGCACCATCAAGGTGATCGAGGTCGAAATCTTGTTCGAGAAGTTCACCAAAATCTCTAAGCACCTCAATTCATCTTGACTTCAAACTCATCACCGACGAGTCCTTCACTGGCAAGAAGCTCAAGATGCAGGCAAAAATATGCAGCCACAAGACCAATGCCGCCGTGCACGCCTCCTTGAGCCGGGTTTGTGACTTTGCGCCATATATCTGAGTGTGTTATGAACTTAAGTCCCCGAATTAACTAACGTACAAAACAGCTCAAAATAGTGATGGATGATTCGAGGACATAGATGATATTATCATCTACATGTTATTAGGATACATTCTCCTCAACGAAGTTGTGGAACCAGATTGTGCAGCAAACCGCGAACAAAATCCATCTATAATTTCATCTAAAGCATGAAGTGATGAAGACTAAACAATTCGGACCTGTCATGTTACTAACACCGACCCTTCTGGCTCATTTGCTCACGTCAAAACTCAAAAGAGACTACCGAAAGAAAGCTACCGTTACATACACATCATTTGTCAACATTTTTCAGTTCTTCTTCACTACTTGCTCCACTAACTGAAGGTCTGCTATTTTCTACAACTTTAGAACAACTTTGTGAAAAAAGGTAGAGGCTGAGGGCTTGAATCTATCAGACCAACGAAATAAGAATCCCTACTTCCATAGGTCCATTTGAGTTCAGGTTTGTGTATGGAGAAAAACGAATGAAACATTACAAGATGGTAAGAATGCTTCGACCTTATATTGAGGTCAATCTTCATAAAAATAACTGTTTCAAGCTAAACAGTGGGTAACAGTTCTGCTCTAAAATGTGTCATGCAATTTGCAATATTCCAACTTCCAAAAAGAGCTTTGTATATTCATTTCAGTTATCACCAAAATATTACAAAAGCCCTATGACTGATAACTCAAATGAAGGAGGAAGAAAATGGCAGGTCTAGAACCTCACCAATATAACCCACAGATGCTGGGTTGAAAAGAACATGCCTATGAGATAAAAAAGATGCAGCCGAAAAGAAACCTCTCTCCACCTCTCTCACTACACACTCTACAACCCATCCAAATAACAAGCCAGAGTATAATCGTACAGAAAATAAGAAGCCAAAGGAATCCCTAATCTGTTAGTACTTTTAATCAACACCTACCAACATTACAGACCTATTCCTGTGGCATCAATACCAAACATATGACCCCCTCCTTCAAAACATTGTCAGAGTATTTCTAACAGTATAAAACATTCATGGCTTAAACCACTATAAAACGACATCACAAAAACAAAAATATGACACTGTAGAGAAGGAACATCTGCAATCATTACCTAGACACTGAAACTGCTCTTGAGAGTTAGGCGGTTAGTCCCATGCACTGGTTACCCCAGGACCACCATAACCTCCTCCTCCACTATAACCACCATATCCTCCTCCTGCATTATACCCACCAGAACCGCCATATCCGCCACCTCCTCCACCACCACTATAGGAATCCCTTCGGAAGTCACGGCCACCAAACCGGCCTCCCCCAGAACGGCGGTTCCTCCCACCACCATAAGAGGATCGAGCTGCATACCGTGACAACCAAGCAGGTACTTCTTGATTTGATTCTGTCATCAAATCTGCTAGAGACTTGGCCAGTGATGAATTGTTCTCATTAAAAAAGGCAGTAGCTAGACCAGATTTCCCAGCTCGTCCAGTACGACCAATGCGGTGAACATAATCATCAATGTCATTTGGAAGATCAAAGTTGACAACATGAGCAACGTGAGGAATATCAAGCCCACGTGCAGCAACATCAGTAGCCACCAAAATTGGAGTATTGCCGCTCTTAAAAGACCTCAATGCTTGTTCTCTTTCCTGCAGACCAATACAAATATATAAATACAATACCAAAAAGATGTATAGAGTAACGCAGCACAGCAGTAATCTAAACACAGCACTATTTCTTATTTACTATGGCCTCACGCCATGCAATACATAAGATGCACAGCACACTTTAAGTCCATTAGACCTTCCACTAAACCCAATTTAGTCTATCCTTAGTTAGACTCTCGAAACCACCTTATCACTCCCTTAAGATATCAACATTAACAGAAAAATGATTTTATATAACAGCACAGTACATACTTGACAACAAGAAACTCAACCAACACGACTCGTGTGACAAGGCTCCCCAGAAATAAAAGGAATGGCACACAAGCAGAAAGCACGCACCCAAAGACACATAAAATCAATATTATTTTCTTCTCAACCTGTTATGGACGTAGCCTACTTTTAAAATGAAGGAATTCTGGCAACATGCTACTCAGGAAAAGGGATTCTCTACCTAGCTTCCCATGCATGACCAACCCGCTAACTCAGCAAGTAATGGTCAAGTTTATCAACTTAAATGTTCTCATAGCATACTACTTGTGAGCCTTGATAACAGCAAGTACCCAGCCACACAAATGTCACTAGAAGGGAGAAAACAAGAACTTGGCATCACAGAACAGATGGAAAAGCCAACTTACCTGCTGTGTTCTGTCACCATGAATAGTAGTCGCAGGAAAACCGTTCATACACAACCAGTGTTCCAGGGAATCAGCTCCCTTCTTTGTCTCCACAAAAACTAATGTCAGAGCTTGCTGCAAACAAAAATTATGAAAGTGAGTAGAGAAAAAAAACAACTCCTAATCCCAGCCAAACCATTTGAAAAGATTAATTGAAATATGTTTCTTAAGAATACCTTTCCCTGTGTACCATTGGCCCTTTGTGCATGCAGAAGGTCCATAAGGTGACTTCTTTTATCAGACTCGTGAACAAATTCCACTCGTTGGACAATCAAATCAGTACTAGAACCCACCCTTCCGACAGCCAGAAAGATATACTTTGCAAGAAAATCAGAGGCCAGTCTCTGCATGCCATCCACAAATATCAAATTAAACACGACTTATTCTTCAGAATATTGTAACAGAGATAAGATATAAGAAGACACAAATTTCTTTTTTCATAGCACGAATTCATCTAGAAATCCCTCGAGTCCAAGGCCAGCTTAACTTGAGACAAGTTTCAACAATGATATTATTTTGAATCAGAGAGAAGAGAGTTTATTGCTGGTATGAACACATCCAAAAGATTGATGGATGCGATTTGAACTCCAGTGGGATTAAAACAAAATATCTATGATATTTGAAACTGAGTTCCCAATTGTTTAAAAACAGATCTAAATGGCCTTTTTTTCATTTCCCTTTTAAACATTGTGTC
The DNA here is from genome assembly GCA_009720345.1 of Fragaria iinumae. NCBI lineage: Eukaryota > Viridiplantae > Streptophyta > Magnoliopsida > Rosales > Rosaceae > Fragaria > Fragaria iinumae. The sequence goes on from CM019119.1 coordinate 38,619,065, forward strand.
AGAAAGGCTGGGAAACATCTATTTACACATCAAAAAAATGTTCGAGTCAAGGAATCCACTTCAATATTTAAAGCCAAATATAAAAATTTCAAATGACGAGTCATTATCAAAACATAAACAATTGCCATATCTATATATGGACATACTCCAATTTGACATTTGCGAGAAAAATACCTGTATTTCTTTAGGAAAAGTGGCACTGAACAGCATAGTTTGTCGCACACCTGGTGGAGGCATGTCCATCTGTTCCACAATTTTCCTTATTTGTGGTTCAAACCCCATGTCCAGCATTCGATCAGCCTCATCAAGAGCTAAATACCTAATATTCTGCAATGAGACTCTAGCTCTTTCCAGCAAATCCACCAATCTTCCAGGAGTTGCCACAAGAATATCAACACCTCTTTCCAGTTCGCGCAGCTGTCCAAAAGTACATCATCAAAGTCTGCTATATATCTCAAAAATAAAATTCTTATGCAAGTACAACAATGGATTTTGTCCAGATCACAGGGAACAAGTCAACTGCCAAGCACATATGCAACAGAATCACCAGTACTGTAACAAAGAGAATATAAAAAATTTCCTAACTGCGTTATAAATCCATTTACAAATAGAAAACAGAAACTGGTATAAATTAAGGAAACAGGATTTAGCTAGATTCTAATTGAGATGGCCTGGAAAACCAAAACTTCTGCTGCTTCTTTTTCATAATGTTCAAATAAGATGAGAAAAACAACATGCCCTTTCAATTTACTTGATAAAAGAAGAAAAAATAACAAAAAAAGGGCTCCTTGTGAACGAGAGCTTGCACAAAATGCAATCTTAAAAGCTGCAAATAACAGTTTCAGGATTCCTATCAACTCTAAGACCGATTCATGCTCATAAAGATCCTCGGTGAACCAGGCAAAACACACCTAGACGTTCTCCATGAGGTTTGTCCAAACACAAAATGTGTTAACAAAAGTTAGCTACATCCTCCACAAGTTGTCAACGGTAAGAATAAGCAGTAATTTGTTAACCGTAGCAATAGTGATTATCGGCAGAGAACTTGCACCCAGTAAGCATTGAAGCCTCTCAAGTAGAAGGAAAATAAAAGACAAACATAAAAATTCAAAAACTATGTCCAAAGCTTGACAATCGAGATTAAGATTCTTATGCTAAGTCACCAATACCGGTGTTTTTTAGACGATAGATAAAACCTAGAGAGACAGAGAGAGTATAGAATCGGCGTTGAAATGAAATTGCAAGCATATAAAACCACAGATAAACCTGTAAGCTTTGTGACTTTAAAGTCTATTTATAAATAAACTGATGCACTAAGTCAATAACAAAGCAATACATGAAGTCATGAAGACAAAAGACATTTCAGCTTAAACAGGGGGTGAAGACCAAAATATACAGATATAGTGAGAAAACCTGTTGATGAATTGGAGCTCCTCCATAAGCAACAACAGCTCTGACACCAGTTTGATATGAAAATTTCTTAGCTTCCTCGTGTATCTGGAACACAAAAGAGATTTCAGTTCTCCTGACAACACACACTGGTGGAAAATGTTAGGGAAGATAAAGGTACTAAAACCTACTTGAGAAGAAAGCTCCCTAGTAGGAGATAAAATGAGAGCAAGTGGGCAGGCTGTATGAGAACGGGGCGGTCTCTGCGGAGGTTGTCCCTTCATAATTCCACTAATGATAGGGAAACAGAAAGCAGCTGTCTTTCCAGAACCCGTTTGGGCACATGCCATCAAGTCCCGACCAGCAAGGGAGATCGGAATGGCGTGCCGCTGCACAGGTGTCGGTTTCACATATTTGCACCTCTGAATATTTTTATTAAGTTCGTCACCCAAGTCAATCTCTGCAAATGTATTCACAGGGGGTGGAACATTGTCACCACTAGTCTCAACAGGAATGTCTTCATAGGCATCAAAGTTAATGCCACTGTTCTCCTGCTCACTAAAAGGCACCTCTGTTTCGTCATCATCTTCAAAGGGATTCACTTCCCTGTCCCTCCCACCACCCCAGCCACCGCGGCCTCCACCCCAACCACCACGGCCTCCACCTCCACCACCAGCACTCCCTCCATACCCCCGACCACCACCACCACCCCAACGAGATCCACCACCATACCCGCCACGATCATTCCCCGCAGGCGCATTAAACGCCGGAGCAGGCGCATCCGACGAAGGCGGAGGACGGTTCCGAAGGTGCGGCGGGACATAGGTGGACCGAGACGCAGCGCCGCCAGGGGGAGCGCCACCGGCAGCACTGTTAGCAGAAGATCCAGAACCTACATTCTCAGCTGCAGAATTTGCAGCCAAATCTGCCCATGAAGCTCGCATAGTCGATTCAAACTACAACCGAAAAAATCCTCACTCACAACTCCAAACACTTCCGAAATTCAACCAAAAACGAAAATTCAATCTCTCGAGTCCAAACGAAATCGAAATGGAAATCAAAATAAAACCTGAACAAAGCAAACACAGCCGAATAATCAATACATAATCATCAAAACCAACTCAAAATCGCAAACAAACAGCAATGCACTACAGACCTAAAAATCGAAACTCATTCCCTCGGTATCGACACGAATTCAATCACAAATTCAATCACGGCAAGCAAAACCTAAACCTAATCATAGGAAATTGAAGAAGAACAATCGCCGATCTATATATATACACATACAAAAGCAGAAACAAGGAACCGAAAGATGCTAATGCAATAGAGATAGATATATAGACATATAGAGAGAGATGAGGAAGCAGAATAGGAGAGAGAAAGAGAGAGAGGAGATATAGAGAGAGGGAGAGATAGGAGGCGACCTGCGCGGATGAGAAGAAACCCTGAGGAAGCGGACGCGACGGAGAATGAGAAATAAGATCTTTGAGAGAGAGAGAAACCCTAATAATATTATGAGAGAGGAGAGACAAGGGGCAGCGTTTTAAGGCCTAACAAAAATATCTCTCTCTCTTTCTTTCTCTTTCTCTTTCTCTTTCTCTTTCTATATTTGATTTTTCTTTTTCTTTTTCTTTTTGTAAAAATGATAAAGGTGTGAAAATAGTTCACACAAAATTCATATTGCGGCTGGTTGGCGTGAGAAAGCTTAGAATGAGAGGTCTTGATTTTCTTTCCCTCTACATCCTTCTCTCGATCTCTATTACCCATAATTTATTGATTGGTTAACTTTATGTATGTGTTAGATTACGTGGAAAACATAAGTTAACAAGAAAAACATGGACCTAAATTTTGATGACGTGTCTCCCGTGCCTGAGTAGACTACAACAAGTCGCCAAAGAGATGGTCTATGTACAGTGCTCGTCGGTAACTCAGTGACTAAGTTATCTTAGCTCAAGGTTGTAGCTGTTTACGCCTGAATTAATATTTTACTGGACAGTAAATGTCTATGTAAATATTAATTATTTCTTGGACCATGTCATACCGGCGAGATAGAGTTTCTCCAAGTTTACAAGTGATAGCTTGCCAGTGAGACCATGCGAGCCAAGTTAGACTTCGCGCGGAGCGAACTGCATGCGAATTGAAAACACTTAGCCTTCGCGCGGAATGGACATAGGCGGACTACGCAGTTCGCGTGGAACACTTAGCTCGCGCGCGGGAGGCCTTCGCGCGGAATTACTGTTCAACACTTGGCGAGGCGAGATTGCCAGTCCGCATAGGCGAAGCGAGGCGAGCTGGCGAACCAGCTCGCGTAGAAGACTTCGCGAGGAAGCAAACAGGCGGAGTCCGCGCGCACCACGACAAACGTTGAAGACTTTTACAAGTCTTTGACATGCTTCGGGCCAATCTCTGTGGCCCATTAAATATAAAAAGCCCTTTTAAGGCTCGCGAGCTGCAATAGCCCGCGAAATGGAAATGAGCTACAGAAGCACGCGAGATAGCGCCCTGTAGCAGCCCGCGAGATGAAGATGCTCCTAATTCCAGTTCGCATAGGAGTCTACAATTGGCAGCGCGGAATGAAGTGTGCGAACTGGACATGTGTCACAAGATGGTTGGTTCGCATGGACGAAACAGTGTCCTTGTGAAATAGTGTTTCAGAGTCCGACTTGGATTCTAATCACTTTGCTTCTGCCGAACTACTATATAAGGGGGCTCAGACACAACAACACACACACAACTTTACAACAAACAACTCAGAGACAACTCTCAGACAAACCCAAACTGAAACCCAGTTTCCCTTCGAGCCCTCCTCGAAAACCTAACCCTAAGCGCCGCCGCCTAGGTCTTCCTCTAGAGCTCTCCGGACTCTGCATCCCCGCTTCTCTCCGAACTCCCTTTATTTGCTCTGCTCGCACCGCCGTGAGTATCGACTCGCTTGTGCTCGTAAATCCTCCTCTGAGGTGGCACCTGTGACCCCCCTTTCTGCCTGATCAAGAAGTCAAGCGCACCCCCCATCAAACTTTTCCTCGTCCGCGAGGTGGCACTCCCGCAACTCTCCCATCTCTTTGTCTGCTAGAAGCCTCTGCTCCGCGCGCTGAGGACCGTGGCCAAAACAGTAGCACAAGGAAGAGATAGAGGCAGTTGGTACGAGTTGGCGGTAATTCGATTTCGGTGATGCAACCACGTGGTTAGGAGGTTAGGCTGGTATCGGTTGTGGCTAGTGGGCTTATGAAACCATACACCGGCTTTTGGGTCTTGTTTGTCTATATGTTACTCATTATTTTACTTAATCTAGTGTGTTTTTACCTTTTAGTACTTCATGGTGTTTTACTGTTATCAAGTTACAATCAATCCAATATGACGAGATGGGTTTGATCTCGGTATGTACACTTGTGTGTCTTATTAATCCTAGTTAGGTGGCACGTTCCTTACTTAGTCAAATAGTCGCAACTTTCTAATGATAAGATGAAACTAAGTGTCATAAAATTTATTTCCCTGTTGCAAAATTATAGGAAAACTCGTCTTATGACATTGAGTTTCGCTAAATGGTTTTTCCCAATATTCCTCTTTTTCTCTTTTCTCTTATTTTAATTCCGCCACTAATATGTAAAGTTGTTAGGTCTTTCTGACACGACTCATCCCGAATTTCACCCTGAAATCCGGAGTAAGTCGTGCGGGGACCACCTCCAAGGAAAATTTACTGAAAAGATTGAGAAAATCTCCCTTACAGGTGGACAACCCTAACTCGAAAATTCCAAATTTTACTCTTAATTCAACACTTCCAAACATCACATAATATACAAATCCCAAAGTATTCAGAGCTACTAAACACTAGCGAAAGCAAGAAAACCCGAGTAGGTTAAACATGTAACCTACTGATGAAAACTGACGGAAATGCGGGTGACTATGCCTCGTCTCCTACTAGATCCAACCCGAACTCTGCAGATTGGGCAATTTAAAACGAAGGGCCCAGGGGAAAACATATCATAACGTTAGAGTGAGTGGACAAAAATAAAATAATGAATAAAATATTTATGTTTCCCCAAATTAATTTCTAAGGAACAATCGAATGCATGCCGCAAGCGATAAAACTTTTATCTCAAAAAAAAATATCGAGCCTCTCAGACTCTATAATATATGTATGTATTTACACTCGTCCATACTCCCTATATAAATTCATGGGTCTATATAGGGCTACTACGCTCGCGTCCAACGCTCACGTCACGCCTTAATGCGGTGCTACACTACGCCATCAAGGTGGACAGACGGGTGTATAAATATGTGTCCATACCCCCTATTTGAATTAAACACTCAAATAGGGTTACTACGCTTACGTCCAACGCTCACGTCACACCATAATGCGGCTATATGCTGCGCCATTAAGGTGGACAGACACATATGGCTAGCTAGCATTTTTTATACATACTCTCTCATAAATACATATTTATATCCACCGAAAATCCCATTTTCGGTATCTCTCCAAGAGAAATAAAAATCGTCAAAAATTAAAATGACGTCAAAATGCTTCACGACATTAATTGTTCATTCATGAACCATAGCATGCATATTATTTAAAACAAAAGTCCACTCACAAATTAGGCCTAAGCCTGATGTCAATCTGGGGCCTCGTCTGCTCGAGCCTCCTCACGTCCTGTTCCAAATATAATATTAATTTCCCAACCAATAATCCAATATTTAATCAAAATAGGCAAAATTACCCGAGAGCCATAAATACGCTCATCATTGCCTAACTTCGATATTCTTAAATCGGAACGATCCGAACTTAAATATCATACTCATCAGTCGTAAATACAACCTCCCCAAAATACGACTTAAATCCTACGGCCGGATTCTACATTAATTAACCGCCAAAAATACCAAACTTCGGAAAATCACAAACCTATCCCATTCTCATCCAAAAATTCCATAAATCACACCAATATACTCCTCTTAATATTCCACATTTAAAACCCTAAAAATCTCCTAACCGGCGGCGGCGCTGCCGGCGGCTCCGCCGGCAGCGGCGGCCGGAGGCCAATTCCGGCGACCTCCAAAACCTATGAAATTTTGACAGAATAATCTCCTCATCATGCTCTACAACTTTCCTGACCAACACATCACCCAATTCCAAGCCTAACTAGGCTAATCGAATGAAACAACTTAAAAGCCCTAGAAATTTCAACTCCACATTTCTCCTTACCTAGCTCAAGAGGGAGTGAGCTGATTGGAGGGGTTGCTGCACGGGAGGAGGGCTACAAAACCGTACCAAGCTTGCCCGGATTGGTGGCCGGAGGAGGGAGTTCCGGCGACCGGAAGTTCGGGGCAGCCTAACCTTTCGGGCGGCACCGCTCTCTCACGGCGGCGCTAGGGGGGCTGTCACCGGTCCTGGAAGATAGCTGGGTCGGAGACCGATCGATTGGGACCGGTGCGGCGGTCTGGGGCGGCCGGACGGCGGCGGTCTGGCGGTCGGAAATCCGAACAGCGGGAGGGCTCGGGTGCGGGAGAAAAACCGGGAGGAGAGAGAGAGAAAAGAGAATGGGTTTGGGCCTCACACCCCAAACCGGTCCATCACCTATATACTACCCAATTCTAAAATTAAACACCCCGAAAAATAATACCCGAATAAAAATTACCTTTTACTAGCTAAAATTTACCATTTTTACCGTCGTCATATTTTCCTCTTACGAATAATCCTCAGCACAATAATCGTCCCTGAAACCCATCTAGGGACCAATTAAGCTATTAACTCAATGATCGAGACGGTAAAATTCTTATTATAATCACGCTAGTAAATAAGGTAATTTTATAAGGGTCGGGATGTGACACTTTCATTGTCTAGTTAATATTCACAAGCTTTCCAACATCCTTACATGTTATACCTAGGGCAGAAAGCAACTTATTGGTGGTTCGATATTGTTGAGAATATATACATCTCACATAGAAAAAATAGAAATTTGTCTATGAGTAAGAGTTTTGGTCACTCTATCAATTGGCAACATGTTCAGGATGTGAACACCACACTTTGTCATGATTTTTAGAGTGAGTTACCTACATAGCATGTCTAACAGGCACAACGACTCGATGTTGCCAACAATTGTCCACATGTATGGCTTAAAACTTCGCCTCATGTACGCTCGTGTGCTAAGAATATATACATAACATATGAAAAATTGAAAAAAAAATGAACTTGCTTAAATGCCTTAACGATTTTTAATTTAGATGAAAATTTGTAAAGATGATTTACTCATATATATCTACAAACTAGACGGTCGAGATGTGAATATGTGATCGAAAAATGGGTGAAACGAAAAAATCTTCAACTTAGTGGTCCTCATTAAAACCACTCTCTCTATAAATATAGGCTCACTTTAATTATGTTCTATTATATGCTTATTGCTTGTTGTTATATACCCTCTGTACGCTTCATCATTTCCTAGAATAAAAACACAAAACAAACATCTATGAAGGGCGTTGTCGAGAGCCAAACCCTAGAAAACCTCTCCTTGCTCTTCCCTAGCTCTCGTTCGGCTGTTCCATCGTGTTGATGCAGGCTTCTGCCCTCGTTGGCGAGCGTCGTGAGTGGCCAGACGGGAAGTTGTGATGCCTCTGACCGGAGTGATGGTGGGATCTCTTGCTCGCTGGTTTGAGTCAATGGTGGTTTGAAGGTGTCTTGGTCGAATCGAGAGGCTAAGTCGTGGAGGCGGATGAGATTGGAGGAGGAACTGCTTTTGTTGGATCAGAGCGTCATCATCCGGGTTAGCCAATCAGTTTTGTTGGCCGGTGGGTGCAGATCTTAGACAAGTCGGGTACCACGACTTTGCGGTGTTGTCAAATCCGAATATGTTCGAGGGCGATTTTTGGTGGTGGCTGGTTTTGGGTAACCTGAGGGGGATCAATGTTGGGTAAGTGGCGATGATTTTGTCAGTGTGACTCAACGCTGGTCGGCTGGCAATGAGGATGGTAGGGATGCACATATCTCAGGTTTGGGCCGGGTACATTGGGTACTCCTCAGATTTGGACTTTTGGGCTTAGATGCTGCTGTTGGACCGTTCTGGGCTGGTGGAGTTTGGGCATGTGACTTGTTCTTGGGCCCTTTCTATGTTCATTTTCTTAGTCTTTCTAGTTTTCTAAGCCCATCTTTTTGATGAGCCACTAGGGTATAAATTAGTTTTTATTAATTTATTTCCAATAACTCCTTATGTAGGTTTTTAGGAATCTAAATAGGTTTTTTATGCTTGCAGATTATGATGTTTCTTTTATATCTAGATAGTGAACATTTCATGTCGTACCGCAATTGAGTGTCTTGGTGACGAAAGTTTCATGCAAAATTATCTTTATTTAGAGCTAGATTATAGCTTGTTAGGCTCATCGTCGATGACCGAAAATGTACAATGTAATAATATATGAATCACCTCAATTCGTTGAGGTCTGTATCGGTGTCATTCTGGCTGCGACTATTAATATAATGGGTTATATGCCCGTCTTTACGTAAAAAAAAAAAATATGCCCTCCGTGAGTTAAGTAAATATTTCTAAAAAAAAAAACATTAAAGCTCTCTCTCTCTCTCTCTCTCTAAGTCGGCAGCCAACCACGAAATTCCACCCTCATCCAGCGGCGGTCTAAAGCTAGGCGGGTCTCTAAATTTGCTGAAGCCGTATGACTTTGTTGCCGAATGAAGGATATGTCAGCAACCAAATACTTTGAGAGGTAATTGGCCAGAGATTCTTAACAACTTTTGATCAGCATGGTTTTTCAGATCAAGTTAGAGGTATGACACCATGGACTATAGGAGCAGACCTGGTTTCATCTTCCTGATTCCATCTCCGTCCTTGTTTATTCATGAGAGAAGTTTTTGGTTTGGTGGAGATGTTGTTTGGTCTATAAGTTCGTGACGATGATGAAGTTTCTTCTCCCTGGAGTGTGCTTGCGGCTGCGCGGAACAAGGCGGTGGCATCTCATGGCGGCGATGTCTCACGAAGGCAACTTCATCTCACGGCGGCGACGGCTACGGCTACGGTGTTCTTCTTCCATGTCCTTCCTGCAACAGTGAAAGAAAGTTGGGTTAGGTCAACTGTTTTGAGTTTAGGTTTAATTTCTTTTTGGACTTTGGACTGCTTTTTTAGTTTATAGTTTTCTGTTACAATGAGTTCCTTTCATTAGGACTCTAAGCACTTTTGTGTGCCTCATGACGTCTTGGCGTTATGAGTCTATTTTTCTATTAGTCTTTTTCTAGTTTTCTAGGTAAGATCTTAGCCTATAATCTATTTTCTATTAAATTGTAGGCTCACTTGTGAGCCAAAATGTAAATGAGGATGCAACCCTCATACAAATCTTATGATCTTTTTTGTCCTTTGTACGTATGACAACAGATCAATTTGTATTGTACCATCTACTTAAATAGTAATAACAAAATTGTCTTTGAATTCAAAAAATATGCCCTTTGTACACATGCAAGGTAAATATCTGTCTGAGATCAAATGAATTATTTAAGATTAAATAAAAAGAAAATGAAAAAAGAAACACATACACCTGTCGTCCCTCACGCGGTCTCTCAACCCAGTGCCCCGTCCCGCCCAATCAAAACCCGCGAAGCCCACAGATTGGTCCCAAACCCTCTCCAACGCGCGTAAGCCACCCACATTTCCCTTTTATCGTTTTCCCAAAACCCGAAAATGAAAAAGAAATTAAAAAAGAAAACGAAAAATTCAAAACAAGTAAAAAAGAAAGCCTCTTGGTTTCTCCACCACCACCGTCCCTCTCCCTTTTTTTCTCTCTCTCTCTCTCTCTCTCTCTCTCTCTCTCTCTCGCTCTCTCTATTTTTCGAAGAAGCAAAAAAAAGAAGAAGAAGAAGAAAAGAGGAAAGAGCAAGAAATCTAGGGTTTTCTGGATCTCTCCAGAAATAGGGTTTTCTCTCCGATCCAGTTAGACGGTGTCGTTTTGGGGGAAAAGACGACGAGAACATGGATTCGGTCCCTTCCAACTCCCATGGCAACCTCGACGAGCAGATTGCTCAGCTCATGCAGTGCAAGCCTTTGTCCGAACAAGAGGTACCCTCGCCCATTTTCTCCTTCGATTTCTGGATCCGATTCTGGTTTTGTTAGGTTCTTTGTGGAGAAACCGATCTCTGAATTGAGCTCAATTAGGGATTATTGGGGACCGATCTAGGTCTGGGGTTGTGAATCAGATCTGTGGTGGTTTTGGTTGTTTTCGGAAATGCGTGAAGATTGGGTTCTTTGTGGGAAATGTGGGGTTAGATCTATTGGGAAATAAAAGTTTGCATCTTGAGATTCTTGTGATGAGTAAAAAAAGGCTGTTTTGGATTGCGGTTTTCGCTTTTGATTGCGTCTTTATTGTGTGGATCAATTTGTTTGGAAACTATGAGTGAATTCCGTTGTGTCGTGACTAGTTCGATTCATCTGTGCTAGGAGGAAAATGTATCTTATTTTACACATTTTCATTACCCAAGCTGCTGGGTCGGATTTGTGAGATGGTATATCTTGAGTTTTCATATTTGATGTTGCTGCAGAAGTGTTTGCGATACTAGTGGATAACTATCTCTCTCTTATTGTATGAGTTTGATATTAGCTTAATTATATATATTTTGTGTAGTGTCCTGGTTATTTTATTTTAGTCATATTTGTTTTCATCCTTCATTCGTCTAATCTATTGTCAACATATTTGTTTGCTCAATAGGTAAGGGGGCTCTGTGAGAAGGCTAAGGAGATATTGATGGAAGAAAGCAATGTTCAGGTTAGCTTTTTTGGTTTATTCAGATTACGTTTTCTTTATATAACGATGTTCACTTCCTCAATATCTTGAAACAGATTGTGCACTTATGCATTGAGATTGTTAACTAGTGCTTTCAGTTGCTTAAATCAGAAACTCAAGTATAGCTGGAAATTGTGCATATGATTTTTTTTTTTCCCGTGTCTATGAGTGTTTGGTTTTCATACAAGGCTTTAAAGTTATCATATATTTTGCTAGGTATACACGTAATATGTAGTTAATCTTTTTGGTTTTCATGTGTTGCAGCCTGTGAAAAGCCCAGTAACTATTTGTGGTGATATTCACGGACAATTTCATGATCTTGCCGAGCTTTTCCGTATTGGAGGAAAGGTATCTTTTCACGTTTGAGCTGTGTAGTTCTACGTATGTTTGGTCTAAGGGAGAGTGATAATAGGCACAAAACTTTATTAAGAGATGTTATGGGAATGTAATTTTATGAATTAGAAAGGATTTTTTTTTGATTTAAGGATGATTACTGTACTAGTTTACTTTAGTATCTTCGATCAACTTTAAAAATGTCCAAGAAGCCTAATGGTCTCGTGTGTTTCCTTATCTGATTGATCTTGTGATTTTGATGTTAATTTGTATTTCTCTGTTTTCTGTTATTCAGTATTTCACATTTTACGAAAATAATAGTTCTTGTTGTTGCAATTTTGCTTGTAGTGTCCAGATACCAATTACTTGTTTATGGGAGATTATGTGGATCGTGGCTATTACTCTGTCGAAACCGTAACAGTAAGTATGAGTTTTTTTGGTATCTGATTTTTATCTTTCAATATGGTTTAGTTATTCATTTGGAGTTCCCCATTTCTTGTTTGTCATTACATGCAAGCTTTTTGGAATCTGGGACAAGAGTTGTCTGGTTAAAGTAGTTGCGGGGTTTGTTACTGTAATGATTTTACTATAGAAAGTTGGATACATGTTGAGCCTTAGCTATGTGGTGCACCAGTTGACCTAAGAAGAGGCTAGAAATTTAGGAATACTATCTAGATAATTAGACGGTTTACGTTGTGTTGCCCTTAGGAAAATTAATTTTGTTATGATGGAAGTTTCCCATTTTCAAGGCTGCTTCATCTTTCCTTTTTGCGTCCCCATGTCTAGTATTGCTCCTGACTCCTTTATCTGTTAAATCAGCTTTTGGTGGCCTTGAAGGTTCGTTACTCTCAACGTATAACTATCCTTAGAGGGAATCATGAAAGTCGTCAGGTGTGTTCTTTCTCTCTCTCATATGATATGCTGCTATTGTTTTCTCAGGTTGTTTTTGTTGATAACGCTCTAATATTTTCCCATTGCAGATTACTCAAGTTTATGGTTTTTATGACGAGTGCTTACGGAAGTGAGTTTCTTAGCGTCTTTTGAGTTGTCGTTTTTTATTTATTTAATTTTTATAACAATGATGTTTGTGTGGCATTTTATGTATTTATCTTTTCAATAGACAAGTTTGTGTGGTATGTGACTTAAACCAAGTAGAGTACTATTCTTCATTTGCGTAGGTTCTGTTTAAACATTATATAAATGTTGTGTCGTTTTGTTTAAATGTGAAAGTCATTGGGCATCAATTCTTAAAAAAAAAAAAATATTTACAATTTTTTTTAAATATGTACAACTCTTTAAGATGATGTTCATGGAGTGTATTAAATCAATCAAGTCTGAGTAGATAGCATAGTAGTAATTGTTGCTCAGATAAATTTTTATGTTTTTGAGTGGGATGATATCTGGTTGCTCCAGTCACCTACGTATTATATATTGATTCATACTTTCCTGTCTGATCAACTGGTTTCATCATGTTTTTCAAGTCTGCAAAAATAATTCAATTTTTGTTTCTGTTTGCAGGTATGGGAATGCCAACGTTTGGAAGACCTTCACTGATTTATTTGACTATTTTCCGTTGACAGCCTTGGTTAGTATAGTTATACAGTATTTTTTTTATGCTTAAACAGTTAAAGTAGGTTAGTGGTCACTCTGATTTGTATGTTCAAGTTAGTACTCCAGACAGCCATGAAATTGTAATTGTTTCGGTTGAAGATGCAGAAATTTAAAATTTCTGGTTGCTTTCTTTATTTCATCTATTATGTTGCTACACAATTATTTCTGGTTGAGTAGGTCCTACTACTGTATTGCCATGTTGAAACTTTGTCTATTGGTTTGTTCTAGCAGAATAGGTGGACAGCAATATGCCTGTTGATGCTAAATTTGATATCATACTTAGTAGGATTGCTTTACAGCTAGAGTTTCACCTATCAGTTTGGCAACTCTGTTGGGTCATAGGTGACATTGGCCATGTAAATCGTAGTTGATAGACTCAGGTGCTGGTGTAGCACTATGATTCGTTTCCCATATACTGAATATTCTCTGATTTTGTTTTTGAAGGTTGAATCTGAAATCTTCTGCTTGCACGGTGGACTGTCTCCTTCTATTGAAACTCTAGATAACATACGTAATTTTGACCGCGTTCAAGAGGTTCCTCATGAAGGTCCCATGTGTGATCTTCTTTGGTCTGACCCGGATGATCGCTGTGGCTGGGGAATTTCTCCCAGAGGTGCTGGATATACTTTTGGCCAGGTACTTTGGTTATGTATTCAATATCTTTCTTTGAATTTTTTTGGCTGGGGTATTAAATTGGCCAGATCATTAAAGTTCCAACAAAATTTTCATCTGCTTGTATTAATTCAACAGGACATATCTGAGCAGTTCAATCATTCCAATAACTTAAAGTTGATTGCTAGAGCACACCAGCTGGTCATGGAAGGTTACAACTGGGGTCATGTGAGTATTGACCTTGTTTGTGTGTTGGCAAATGGTTTATATTTGGTAGGTAAAACTTGTGTGCTTATTTATTTTTAATGTGGCAGGAACAAAAAGTTGTCACCATATTCAGTGCACCCAACTACTGCTATCGCTGTGGCAATATGGCATCCATCCTGGAAGTCGATGACTGCAAAGGTCACACATTCATTCAGGTTGGTTCCTCTTCTTTCTCATAACCTCTCCTTTCTAGTTTCTCCTACCCCACCCCACCCCATGCTGACCTTAAAGTATAAGTACGTGTGACGAACTATTCAATGATCATGCAGTTCATGTGTTGTATTTTTTTGCTTGTATGCCCAAAATGTATGGAATGAATTTGAAACTTTGTTTTCTTGTTTTACAGTTTGAGCCAGCTCCAAGGAGGGGAGAGCCAGACGTTACTCGAAGAACACCTGATTATTTCCTATAATTGGATTGTGAAATCAGTTGCTGAATTACCTGCTGCTGCCTCCTGCTAGAAGGTTTATGTGTTGAGGGTTCTACTAATTTAAGACTATAACTTCACAACAGTGGTGGTCAATTGGAGATAATCTTGTAAGATTGGAAGGTGAGGCTTCCTTGAATTGTGTTCAAGTTTCAGCAAAAGGAAGTAGCAGAGGGTGGCGACACTGTTGCAGCATATGTATCATTTCCAGCAAACAATGTGGCATCTTCTGTTTCTGATTTTTCATTCCTTTCCTTTTTCTACTTATTTTTTCTGTATTAGGATGTCTTTTTGGGGGTCTGTAGAGGAACAATGAGCTCACTTCATATAATGGGTGCTTTTATAATTTTCCCCTGGGTACGAATGAATGCTACATGTTATCCAATAGGTTCATTTTATTTTGATTATTTCATAGTTCAGTTGAGTAGCATCTTTCCCCTTTTATTTTCTCCTTGGAACCATATTCTATATCAGTGTTCTTTATCCCCTTTCTATGAAGATGGTTGCTTGTTTTCTGTAGTATGTTCAGGGCTAGTAGATCATATGAAAATTTGATTGTTGATCCTGGAGGGTCTCCAGATCCCCTACTGGGCTTGTAAAAAGACCCAATTACCTGTAATGAGTTTGGCAGTTGGCACCTGGGGTCTTTTGAGGTTAAATTGAGCTTATAAATTTGATGGAGATGTGGATATTGGAGTTTTGGCCATTAACCCTCGAAAGATCTAACCACGAGTTTTCCTAGTTTATCTGCGTACAGATTCAAAGCCACGAGCACATGCAAAATACATTCATACTTTATAGACTTGATTTAACAAAAATGAATACGCAACATACACGGCTAATACTACTGAGAGATCAAACTAGGTGTATGAAGAGATTTTGTGTAAGCCTTAGGCAACATGAGAAGTTTCTTAGCTCTCCCTACATATGCTCTCTTTGTCAAGTTATCATAGTCATTTTCCTCAATTGCGTCCAAGATGTTTCGGTATATCAGCAAGGATGACCATACCTGCAAAAGATGCTGATTATTAGAAACCATGACGAATGCAGAGAAGAAAATACAAAACATGTCTTTATCTGCTTAGTGGCCTTGTGGGAGTTGATTGTCTTTCTTGTTTATCTATGAAAAATGATTATTTTCAAGTATTTGGAATGATCTAGTTGGTGACGTGAATGTTGTTGAGTGATTGTATATCTAAAAAAGATGCTACATACCGGCCAACGGCTATCCTTGTCAAGTTGAGAAGCACCTTCTTCTGCCAGGTTGAAATAGAATCTCGCTCTAGAAATCTGTTCTTTCATGAACTTTCTCCATTGATCAGTGACCTTTCTTGCAAAAACATCGTTGTCGCATAACCCAAATTGTGCAAGCTCATCTTGAGGAAGATAAACTCTACCTCTTGCAGCACTAGAATAGAGTAACAGAGAAAAAAAATGAGGAACTAGGTGATGTGAGGAATCAAAAAACTGATCAAGATCATATCAAGAAACTTACTCCTCTCCAACATCTCTAAGTATGTTTGTGAGTTGATTCCCTATACCCAAGTAGAGTGCAGCATCATATGTACTTTGAGTAGAATTCAGAGAATCAGGTGCAATTCCCATTACAGGAACGCTCATTAGGCCAACAGTTCCAGCTACATAGTAGCAGTAGAGATAAAGCTCTTGAAAATTCTGATATCGGCATTTTCTTGTGTCCATTCGCATACCCTCGATCATGTCTCTAAAAGGCTTTAGCCAAAGAAAACGATATTTTATTAGATCAAAATGACTACTTCAAATTTGTAAGCAATCATTTCATGAAATTAAAAATAGCAATCAAATCATAAGCACCTTTATGTCTAAGGGGAAGCTGAGAACAGTATGAGTCAATGCAGCATCAAGCATGTCATAAGGCCGTCCATCAAAAATGTCTTCTAGTCTCTCTTCCCATCTATCAAGAACTTCCGAGTTCATGTGCCCAGAATTGGGGCCATCAACCAGTTCATCTGTTCTTCTACACCAAACTGCATTTCATTTTCAATAGAGCAATTCAGAAATGACCAAAACTGAACTTAGAAAGGGTGACTTCTAGTGGCTACAAGACTAAACTAAGACAATGTTCTCTTGCCCAACTGTCAATCTACCACATATTAAACTAGAATCCACCTGATCAATAGTCCAGATCAACAGTCTGCCAAGAAAGCTTTTTGCATTATATATGAACCCAGAGGTAAGTTCCTTACCATAGATTGCCCATATTGCCTTTTGACGCTCCTCTGTCATTAGCAAAGTACCTGCATCAATAGAATCATTCAGACATGAGTTATCGAATCTCATATCATGCAAAAGCTACCAACTTAGAAAGCAAAAGTTTGGAAAGCCAAAATGATGGAATATGCATATTAAAGATATTAGGAAATTTGATGGAAAAAGAAACAGGCAAAGTAGGGAAGGGAATGAAATTGGACCTAAATAGAAGGTCTTGGCATATTCTGCACAGATGTTCCTGCACCTTTGATACGCTTCTTCAAGAAAGCTTGGATCAAACTGTGACTTTCGGCTAGTACCTACCTTGGCTATGCTCTTGGATTGCCTCTGAACAATTTCTTGTACATGCAAATCAGCAACAGGAATGCCTTGTATTGATAGTTCAGGAAAAATACGTGTGTTTCTTTGCTTGGGAGCTGTAATCACTTCAGCTCTTATTGTTGTGAGCATAGATTTTGGGGGCAGGATATTTCCATTGCTCTCTCTAATGTAAGGCTTTGGTGCAAGTGAAAATGTAGAACTCATTTGGCAATTCCTCTAGCACTTCTTTCTGAAGGTCTGGCGACTATGATAGAAACAGGGAAGGACTCTCATATATATATATATATGAACATTACACCTCTCTCTCTCTCATGTGGTTATCATACTGTACCAACTATTTGGATATACAATGCTGAATGCAATGAAGATATGGCCCACAAGTAAAACACCCTTTTTTTTATTATTATTTTTTACTTCAGTCTCTTCCAATGCTAATGATGTGAATTTTACCTCTATAATTGAATTAAAATTTAGGTTAATATGGTAGATTGATTATACAGTCTGTTACCTTAAAACTTGAATACAATGAACTTAGTTGGGTGTGAGGCAATGACGAGTTTTACAAAGTGGGTGGGTGTTGTCTTTAGCTTATTTACTAGAAAAAAAATCATAACAACATTGTTTACAAAAGCTGTCCTGTACTGTGATCTAATACTAGAATCTTTCTCAGCCAAAATGCCCCCTTTAAACTTTGGTTCCATTTTGATGTTTTGTCCTCTAGTTATAATTAGGATTGAGGTCGGATCCAATAGGAATTAACCATGTAAGAAAAGAAAGATTCCAGGACAGGATGTATAAAAAACATGAGAGAAAAACAAGGGTGAGCAGATCATACTAGTGTCATGTAGTAAGAAAGGGATGCTAAAGGTGGCCTGGGAAGTACTATCAATTTTGAACATGTATAATACAGTAAATATACCTTACTGGTGACAAATTTGACTAAGTATTCATTATGTTTTGGCCAATTATAGATGATAAGTGGTAGAACTGCTGCTTCTAGTGATGTGATTGATAACACCATTTTAACTTATCATTTGGCAAGATCAAATCTGATATTCTGAGACCTGATTTCTATTTTCTTGATAAGCAAACAGATCATTAAGTTTTCTACTAGATACAGAGATGAGGACAACCATGGCCATTCAAACAAGGTTTCACATTTTGTTTTTGATAAGAAACAAACAAAGAGAAATTACTGAAGTAAACTTACGTAAAGATAAATTTACAGATAATATATCCAGTGGTCGGTGGAAGGAAGAAGATTGGGGAGAAAGTACCATCACTTAACAACCAGTGACATGTTTATTATGAGAGAATGATGTTTGGCACCCTAACATAAACTGGCTTTCTGGGAGTCAAATATATATCTCCAACAATCAAAGCATTAGCACATGAAAGTATCATGTGCTGATCTAGAGATGTCCGGGAAACTGGGAATCATAGACAGAACCAGATCAAATTAAAGTATGGAAGTTGATGCATAGAGGCACCATGGTATGCCTAAAAGAGTAACATGGCAACAATATAATACTAATGCAATCTCTGACTGATGAAAGTCATGAAACACATCTTCTATGCATGTGCATCTGTATTATCTTATGTTATCATGGAAATCATGCTTACACTACATTATTTGACTTCCTTTATTGCAAGAAACATTACTTTTCATTTTTTGTTATGAAATTCTCAATCATCAAAATCTGCATATTTATATTAATATACGGCAAAGCATAAACTATACATAGTCATCTGTACCTCTCCAGCAACTTTAGATTGCAACTTTGTGGTTCTGTGATCTTTGATAATGTTGTAACTTGTAGGTAACAATAGAAGTGTTGCTGCAGTTTTTCATTCCTAATATATACAGCTGATTTGTCTCCATTGCAGATTACAGAGATGTTACATCACTCTTTTATGTTCAAGTCTATTGTCATGGGTTTAATTGCCGCCAAAACCACAGCAACTTTACATGCAAGAAATCCCACCATCCCAGCCAAGACTTCTTTTGGTGTGAAAACCATTGGGACATCCCCAGAGCTATACTTCACTGTAAACAAAGCAAAACCAAAAGCCAATGCCAGGCCAAATATTGGCCCCTTTGTTCCTCCAAACATTTGATTTGTGTTTTTTCTGTCCATGGAAATTGATTCCGGAGCAGGTAATCCATCAACTGATCTTTGCAGTAGAAGAAGATACAAGAAGCCCCCAATCCCACCTGTCAAAAACGCAGAACCAGCATTTTCCCCAAGCAAAAAGGATGCAACTGATGTACCAAATAAGACCAGAATGGCATCGTAAAGTAGCAAAGAGAACTTCAAGTCCGCGTATTCTCTCATGGTTTCCTCATTTGATATACCACGGCTCACGGATAGAGTTGATTCAGGGAGGCTTTGAGTCAACATGGTGAAGGGGTCAACCCCAGACAACTTGGTGGCAAGGCAAGGTCTAAGTTCCACCATGGACCTGTCACTTCCCTCTCCAAGCAAGATGTCCTCAGCTTGGAAATTGTAATCAAAACCAATATACTGAGGTCTCTCTCCATCTGATTCCTCGAAAGAAATATTATTCCCATATATAACAGTCAACTTCACACTGCCTAACCTCCATTGGCCTGACCTTAGAGAGTTTATAAACAACTGTTAGAGATTTGGTCAACATCGGCCAAATGAAATTTACAAGCTCACAAGAGTAGTCTCATTGTAACCTAGACAGATCATAAAACAAACTCTTTATATGCAACTGCAAAAAAATAAAAAATAAAAAAAATAAAAATACAGGCATATTCAGTGGCCTACGCTACTGGTGAGGACTAACCTGATTCAAGACTGATCCAAAGAGCTTCAATTTTTTCAAGTTTAGGTCCTTTAAAGGTGAACTCATCAAAAGAACCTCTTTGAAACTGAATTATCTCATCCTCTACCTCTGTAGAATCATCTGGTCTCAAATTTGAGGGTATCCTCTGTAGTATGGAGTTACCATTTTCGTCTATCACGCACAGGAGGATGCCAGCAGTAATGTCAGAGAGACTTGAACCATAAGCATTACTAGTACCTAGCTTGACCTTATATAAAGCCTCAGATTCATGATCTCTTAACGATACGAAGCTTCTTTCCACCGAGGTATCTGTGCAAACATTCACCTCTGCGGCTTGCAATAGGCGTGAAGGCTTTGCATAGTCTGAAAAATGAAATCTCTCAGCTTATAGGGAGCTAATCAATGCAATCCAATGCAGAAACGTATAGAACTCTATTAACGGATGTAGTGAACCAGACACAATGGTGAAGAAGTTACAACGACATCGGCCATATACACATTCATGTATTGAAACAAAAGTACATATTTAGTTATTTACAGAAGATAATAACTTTAACTTCACTTTAAGGATTTAACAGGCAATAGCTTAGGCTCTCAAAACATCAAACTTGTACTGTGAACACACAAAACACCGTGTTTAACAGATGATGATAACTTTCAAGATTAAACTGGCACGTTAGGCTCACAAGTCTCAAAGATCAAACCTTTACTGCAGAGTGCAGACACATATATTATATATATACACAGTACAGACACTCAAATGACATAAAAAAAGAAAATGAGAGTTGTACAGAATCATGATTCATGACCACATACATGAAGAACCAAACTCGAATCCAATTGAATGAATTCTAATACACCATTGTGACACAGGCTTTCTTTTATTTGTATTACATTAATTTTACTTTTGAGAACTGGAATTGTATGTGCATGTATAGTACACATGTATACATATAGATACAAGCCTGTGCAATATGATGATAATGGCATATATAAACCATTCAACTAGTTCATCATCAAAGAAGTAAACAATCCAAATAAAGAAGCTTTCTTTGTATTAAAGGAACGAAACACATGTGAATATGTGTACCTTGGAAGTCAGAGAGTTTGGAATAAATTTGGAAACGGGCAGTTGGTTTGTGAAGGTGAAACCTTTTGGTCTGGAAAGGCTTTTCTGGGTTTAGTCGTGTTCTCCTGAGATCGGTGTGATGTGTTGCAGAGATTGCATGCCTTAAAGAAATGGAATCCATAGTTGCAGTTTCAGAGAAAGCTGAGTGAGACACGGAACAATGAAAGAGAGTTGTGTGTCGCAGATTCTCATCATCAAAAGGGAAATCGAAGCTGATAAACATGTCCAACTGTCATGTTCAGCTTCACGAGACAATTTAGCATCGAAGCGTCTGTAGTCCAACGGTTAGGATAATTGCCTTCCAAGCAATAGACCCGGGTTCGACTCCCGGCAGACGCATATTTTTTATTGACATTTTGTTGCTAGAACAAAGTCTATCTTAGGTTTCTTCACTATCAAAGTTGGAGTGAGCAACGAATTCTGAGACTTTTGGTGATGCGTGATGGTAAGGGAAGAGTAACCTTTGATATAAATCTTGGTTATGGCAATGGAAACATAACCATTAAGTTGTTGTGTTTATGTGCAGAGTCTACTTCTTACATTGAGAGATGTTATTGAGTGAAACATGAAGAACAAAATCGTGAGCGCCGGTACACCCAAATCAGACACTATCTCTCAACTGTGTAGACTGACGTTAATTACATTCTATAATTCTTTTTCAGTATAATTTGGGTGGTCAGGCACTGAGACTTGAGGTTTCATTTATTGCCCTTCATCAATAATTCTTTGGAGTCATTGTAGCAATGTGTTGAATATTTTAGGCGTGATTGCTTCACCATGAATTAAAGCAATTTGTGAAGCAACCTCATTGCAAAATCCAAAACCCTAAATCAATCTCAAATTGCAATCTTAATTTGACCGCCCAATAATACATGCAATTTCTCTCATTATATATAGCAAAGTTGGCCACGGTCTTCCTGTAAAATACCAAAAAGAAGCTGTCTGCTTTTGAATTTGGACCAATGACACTTGTTTATATAGTTATATCGGAATGCAAAGTCTACTCCAGATTATCTGGCGCGGGCCAAATGCGTGCCACTAGTTTCAGTTTGTAACGAAAACCAAACCTCACTCCCTACGACTCTGTTTCAACCCAATCTCCAACCTTTGATGTGAAAATCGAAACTCAAACTCAAAACTCAAACACCAAAACAAACCCAACATGGAATCTCCTCCAAAGTCAACACCGGACCTCCCAATCACCACCACCGCCACCACGCCCGCCACTCCAACCCCAAAGAAGCTCACTCTCATCCCCCTAATTTTCCTCATCTACTTCGAAGTCGCCGGCGGCCCTTACGGAGAAGAACCTGCCGTCCAAGCCGGCGGTCCCCTTCTCGCCATTCTCGGCTTCCTCATCTTCCCTTTCATCTGGAGTGTCCCTGAGGCTCTCATCACCGCTGAACTCTCCACCACCTTCCCCGGCAACGGCGGCTTTGTCATATGGGCCGACAGGGCCTTTGGGCCTTTCTGGGGATCCATTATGGGGACATGGAAGTTCCTCAGCGGCGTCATCAATATTGCGGCCTTCCCTGTTCTCTGCATTGATTACATGGAGAAGATATTCCCTGCTCTTGAGTCAGGGTGGCCTAGGTACCTCTCTGTCTGTCTTTCAACTCTGTTCCTCTCTTTTCTCAACTTTACTGGCTTGGCCATTGTGGGATATGTTGCTGTGGTTCTTGCTGCTGTTTCGCTTTCGCCTTTTATATTGATGTCCTTGATTGCGTTACCGAAGATTAAGCCGCATAGGTGGTTGAGTTTGGGGCAGAAGGGTGTGAAGAAAGATTGGAACTTGTTCTTCAACACTCTGTTTTGGAACTTGAACTTTTGGGATAATGTGAGTACTTTGGCAGGAGAAGTAGAAAAGCCTCAGAAGACTTTCCCCAAGGCTCTTTTTGTGGCTGTGATATTCACTTGCTTGGCGTATTTGTTCCCTCTTTTTGCTGTGATTGGAGCTGTGGATGTTGATCAGAAGAGATGGGAATCAGGGTTTCATGCTGAGGCTGCTGAGATCATTGCAGGGAAGTGGTTGAAGTATTGGATTGAAGTTGGTGCTGTGTTGTCTGGGATTGGTCTTTTTGAAGCTCAACTAAGCAGCAGTGCTTACCAAGTTCTTGGTATGGCAGATATAGGATTCTTGCCTACGTTTTTCGGGGTTCGACACAAGAGGTTCGATACCCCATGGGTTGGGATTTTGATCTCCACCATGATCACACTTGGAGTTTCCTACATGAACTTCACGGATATAATTTCATCTGCAAATTTCTTGTATAGTTTGGGGATGTTATTGGAGTTTGCGTCTTTCATTTGGTTGAGGAGGAAGATGCCAACATTGAAGAGGCCTTTTCGAGTTCCCATGAAGCTGCCAGGTTTGGTGATCATGTGTTTGATTCCATCCGGGTTTTTGATTTTTGTGATGGCTATTGCTACCAAGACAGTGTATTTGGTTAGTGCTATAATGAGCGTGTGTGGAGTTGGGTGGTTCTTTTTAATGAAATATTGCAAGTCAAAGAAGTTGTTCAAGTTCAGTACTAATGAAATTGAAGATATTGAAGAAGAATGACAAGAGAAGTTGTGTGGTTAATGTGGAGTTGTAGAAGGATTGTTCTTATGTTTAAGTTAGAATTCTGTAAGGCGTTCAGATCAAGAATTGTGGATGATTGGATAGTTCTCCTGGCATAACATGTAATACAGAAGCAAGGAACAGTTTTTAGGTGCCTCAGTTTTAGCCGTCTCTTGGATCTTAGTTGCTACATATATCAATTCACCCCTTGTAATTCATCTTGCTGATTTTACTATTCGTATTGTTGTTTCATAGATCATTATACTAGCGAACTTTGTTCAGAACTAGATGCTGTATGTTTAAATCTGACAGCTTCCACAGTCAAATTAAATGTTGGAACTGGGAAGTACAAACAAGATGTTCTAACTGTACCAGCTGGAACTGCAGATCACAAAATTATACCTGTGAAGTTCAATTTAAAAAGAATTCGGATTTAAAATCGAAGACCACTTCTTATTATTGCTATACCAGGTACAATTTGAAAAGTTAGATGAAATCATGAAAACTAAAGCTTCTACACACTACCAATTGAAACTACTTACCATCTGAAACTAGGAAAAGACAGAACGAACTTACCTAAAACAATTTTTTTTTTTTTTTGAGAGCTACCTAAAACTATTTGAGATTACTTACCATCTGAAACTAGGAAAGCAGAGAATGAACTTACCAAACTGAAAATCAATATTACCAATTGAAACTAGGGAAAGGAGCGGATCTCTCCCAAGTTGAAAAGTTCAAATTTTTCCTATCACAACCTGAAATGCTGAAGATCTTTAATTATAAGTAGACATTCCTTGCTCTTCAATTTCATTCAGTTTTATTCCAATCATCATTCACAAAGCCATCCATATATATCTCTCTCATTCCGGCAGCAAGTATAGCAGTCTATTTTCAAGAATGATGGAAGCACCCTTGAAAACCCTCAATCTCATCGACAAGTTAACAGGTGAATCTTGGTCATCCATTGCTAGTTCTAGTAGTAGTATCGATCCATTGGAACACCACCGACTACTATGCATTGCAGCTTCTACTTTCACTTTGCATCAATCTTGGTGGCAGCCACCACCCTCCACTACAAAGAAGAGAAAAGGAAAAGAACTGGCGGAGGAAGAGTCAGCAGCACCTAACAATCATCCCAAACGTCGAAAAATAGTACTGACTGATCATCAACAGAATATCAGTGAGCTGAAGAAAAGAAGTGACTTGGTAACCAAAAATAATGACAATGAGAGCTTTCTCGGACTTATTTTGGGGGCTCCAGTGAGGCCAACCACCCTGCCGGCTCATGATGAACAGTTGAAGGAAATAAGGGATGATAACCGAGTAGCCAAACACGACGACGACGACAGCCTTCTTAAGCTTAGTGTTGGGACTAATGAAGTTCATCATTATCATCAAAGGCCGGTGGTGCGCCGCAGTGACCCAGCCAAGTTCAAGATAAAAAAGAAGTTAACACCGAGCGACCTCGGACACCTGAGCAGGCTGCTGCTGCCAAAAGACATGGTCACAAACTACATTCTACCTAAGTTTGATGAAGACTTGAAAGCAAGGATGAGGAGTGAAGTAGGTTTGGAGGTTACTGTGTTTGATGAGGTTCGGCAGACGGAGTATGAGTTAATATTCAAGTACTTGAAGTCGTCGGGAAGTTATGTTTTCAACGGAAAGTGGACACATGACTTTGTGAAGGTGTTAGATCTCAACAAGGATGATGAGATCGGACTTTACTTGGATAGCAGCACTACTCCATCTCCCAAACCCAAGTTTCACTTTTCACTCTTGAAACTCGCAGGCCAAGCTGACGAGGGTTCTCCTGCTAGCTCTTCTACAAGAAAAGAATGATCGATATACAGTAGATGATCGATGATTTGATAGAAAACTGTATATTTTATTAATGATTATGAGAATGACTGTTATCACTGTTAACATTTACTAACGTATTTTCAGCATCGTAACTTTGTACTTGCTCTTTCTTCGGCTGAGAGGATTGTATTATTAATTATATCTTTTTGAATAAAGAGACGGTGCGCGCTAAAGTTCCGATTAACGTAACTACTAAATACATGGAGGGACATTAAGCCTAAGTTCATGATTACAAAGATTTGAAATAATATCAGAAATCTCTATAATAAACATGTACTCCAACAAACACCAACTAGCAAACAATACTTTAGGTTTGGAGTTTTATCGTTAGATTAGGTTCAAGAAGTAAGTGATGACATTTTTCCACTTCTTCTGTTTGTTTCTGGTTATAATTATATATTTTTGTTTCTGGCTTTCATATTATGTTGGATTGTCATTATCAACTCCTGTACATATATATATCCTTTGTTCATATACGTATCAAATGCATATGAAATCTCCCAACGCAGAGGGACGATGGATGGTTGTGTAAAAGGGCGCCACGATCATATTTTTCTCTTCCAACTGCATAGTTAATTGGAAATGTCGAAAAGGTGAGTTGAGAGTCTGCAAGTATAGATGAGTTGAGTGATCGAAGTTGAAATTATAGTATGCAAGTGCATATAGTCATCCTCCGCCAGATTGTCTACGACCTGACCTCTCTGATGCCGGGGTTATATACATACAAGAGTTATACTAATTTTTATCACTATTGTAGTATTGTTGCAAAAACAAATATTTAATTTTAGAGTTTTTTTTAATATTTTTGCTAAAGTAAATTGTTTTATTTGTATTTGATAACCTCAAAAAATAAATTATTTTGTTAAAGTAAATGTATGATATATTTAATGAAATGACGAAAATGCCCTCAAAATCTAACGATGTTAGTGGTCAGAGTATCGAAATGCTAATGGAATGAAAGTTCGGGTATAAAAATGCAAGTTTTTAATAGTTAGATATGAAAATGAAAATAACATCATAGTTCGAGTGGTGTTTTGTAATTAATCATTCTTTTAGTGATGAGTCTCTTGCACGTGACATATTTGCTGGGTGATTAGGCCATCACAGACGAATAGAATCTAAGTTCCGTGTAGCCCGCTTAGGCCCAACTCGCCTAGGCTTCACCCAACCCGCCTAGCTGCGAAAATGTTTGTTGTGCCCTTGGTCTAAGCTTCGGAGCGTCTTTCCACTCTTCTTGTTATCTCTCTCAAACCCTAAATTCAGAGTTCAGCTTGTTGTATATATGTAATTGATTTCAACTGTCAAACTGTTAGCATAGCACAATGTCCACGGAAAATCAATTCTACTATTGAAACGCAATGCAATTTTCTGGCGATGCTTGATTCGGTAAGAGACTTTGGATCAGATCGAGGACTGCCCCTATATGTACGTTTTCGGCTCTTGAAGCTACTTTATAGCTGTCGGTGTTGGATTGACCCATTCAGCATCGACATGGTTCCCGTCAGATTAAAACTTGACCATCAAACAGTTACTTTCCCTGGATTCCGAGAGAGGCCACAGGGACATTTGTTACAGCGAATCGAATTGGGTAACTGAAAGACGTAAGATCCGTATACATAGCCTTAGATCATCTCTAACAGCTTCTCAATTTTCTTGATTTTATCAATTTTGAGGAATATTAGGTTGTTTTGTGGTCCAACAGCTTCCTCATCTCATTCCCCAATCCCCAAAATGGAGATGAAGAAGAAAAAGAAGCACTCATTCCCCACAATTGTAGCAAAGCCTTCATTCCCCAAAATTAAATTCTTCATGTGCTCCAACAAGAAGTTTACATATATAGAATATTTTATTAAGTATTTTATTGGTACAATAAAATATGTAATTTTTTTTTGTTATAATTAATAATGATGTAACATATTTTATTGTTGTAGTAAATGTCGGAACCTCTAAAATGGAGAAGCTGTTGGAGTTGGAGTTGGAGCATACTTTTTTTTTTTTTAGATTTTGGCTTTTACTTCCCTATTTTAGAGAAATTTTGAGGAAGCTGCATCTCCAACAACTTCCTCATTTTCTCGATTTCCTCAATTTTAGGAAATATTGAGCATTTTTTAGGTCTAACATTCTCCCAATCTCATTCCTTAAAATGGGGATGGAGAAAAAAGATAATGATTCATTTCCCAAATTTACAGTAGAGTCTTCTTTCCCCAAAATTAAATTTAGGGAATCTGTCTGAGATCTTAGCCTGTTGCCGTCTATTTTACTCCTTTCATAAATTACTGATCATATCTGGCTCAAAAGAAATGAGTCATCATTCCCTCTAGTCCTTTCGTAAATTAGTGACCATATCTCACCACGCTCTCTACTCTTAAAGTAAGGAATATAGCCTGTCTTGGTAAAACCCCAAACAACAATAACCAGTGAGCGACGCACTGATATTCCCGCAGCCACGAAATATAAACAAGTATGCAGTGCCGGTCAAACTGGGTTAATTAGTGCCCGGCGGTTCTACTTCTTAATTCGAATTTTATATATATACTGACAATAAATATCAATGAAGTATCCCTTTCTCAATAAGAAAAGAGAAAAGAATATACTGACAATAACACTAGCTAGATAGCTTGGAATAAGTTTCGTCTGTTATGCTTCTACTCTCTTGCATGACTTTGTTCCGCTATATATACACTCAAACCTATGAGCAATCGACCTACAATTCTACATCCACCTCTAACAGAGAAATGCTAGTGCAGCCTGCAATTCACGCAATGGTTCGAGGCTTAAGCTTTCTTCTCATTTTGATGTCATTGTTTACTCGTAATATTCATGCATGCATCCAAACACAACGTACTTCTCTACTGTCCTTTGCCCTTGCTCTCTCTTCTCCTTCCTTAAACTGGACTTCTGGTAATTGTTGCTATTGGGAAGGCATTACTTGTAGTCGAGATGGTTGGGTCACCCATTTGCAGTTACCCTCCAAAGGGCTCAAACTCAAAGGAGATATTTTCCCCTCATCCTCACTCGCAAATCTCACACATCTCACTCACTTGAATCTCTCACACAATTCCCTTTCTGGTTCTCTAGATCAAGGTGAAACCTTCTTGTCCTTAAATTATCTCGAAATCCTAGATTTGAGCTTTAACCTTCTCTTTGGAATGTTACCCTCTTTTCTACCATCCACCAGTCATATTCAGTTGGTGGATTTTTCCAGCAATCGCTTACATGGTGTGATTCCATCTTCTTTTTTCCAACAGGCTTGGAAGTTGACTGGTTTCAATGTCAGTAACAACACCTTCTCAGGTCCTATCCCATCCTCTATTTGTCTTCCTTCTTCCTCGTTACGACACCTTGATTTTTCCTTGAATAATTTCAATGGTAGTATTCCTCGTGGATTTGGGAAGTGTTCCAAGTTGCAGGTTCTTCGTGCTGGTTACAATTACCTATCAGGATCGCTTCCAGAAGATATCTTTAATTCTACCTCACTTGAAGAGATCTCACTACCTCTAAATTCATTGAATGGAGCAATCAGTGATGGCATTGTCAACCTCATCAACCTCACATCACTTGATCTCTCCTATAACCAATTGATCAGTGGTGTGCTCCCTCTCCATCTTGGGAAGCTCTCAAATTTGAAACACATATTCCTTGATTTCAACTCTCTGGAAGGTTCATTGCCTCTATCCTTGATGAATTGCACAAAACTTGTTGAACTTCGTATGGGAGCCAACAACTTGGGAGGTGATATCTCCATGCTCGATTTTTCAAAACTCAGCCAACTTAGTAAACTTGACTTGCGGATGAATAACTTCTTTGGTGTCTTACCTAGAAGCCTCTACTCGTGCAAGTTCTTGAAAGCAATTCGAGTGAGCTATAATAATCTAGAGGTTCAAATACAGCCTCAAATTGCTTCATTGAAATCCCTGTCCTTCCTCTCACTGGGAGTAAACAAACGTTTGACGAATGTCAAAGAGGCAATGAAGATACTGATGGGTTGCAAAAGCCTTGTAGTCTTATCATTAGCATCCAGTTTTGTAGGTGAGGAATTTCCTACTGATCTTGGGAAAGCTGATTTTGATGGATTCCAAAATCTTCGAGTTTTGGATTTGAGTTCCTGTAACCTTACTGGTCAACTCCCTTTATGGCTATCAAAGCTCAGAAAGTTAGAGTCCTTGACTCTGAGTCATAATAGAATCACAGGCTCAATCCCAAGTTGGATAGGGAGTCTTCCTAGGCTCTATTCTATAATCATGGACTTCAACCTACTTTCAGGTAAAATTCCAAAGGAACTGTGGATGCTCCCTATGTTGGTATCTGAACAAGCTGCAGCTACTGTAGGTACTGCTCTTGATCTGCCTATCTTCTACCCCAGTGTTGATTATGCAAGACCTATACAGTACAATTACTTGTATTACGAAGCAATGATATCCCTAAAAAGCAATAACCTATATGGGAACATACCTTCTGAGATTGGCCAATCGCAGCTTCTGACATATTTGGATCTTAGCAACAACAACTTGTCCGGTAATATTCCAGAACAGACAGCTAACATAAAGGGCATGCGGGAGTTGGATCTCTCCATGAACCAATTGTCTGGAAATATCCCCACGTCTTTCACAAGTCTTCATTTCTTATCAAAGCTCAACGTCTCCTTCAATAGTCTTGAAGGGCCAATACCATCAAGCACTCAGCTCCAAAGTTTTGATGCTTCTGCGTTTGAGGGGAATCTGAATCTTTGTGGTGACCCACTTCCAAATAAGTGTAAGAGAACTAAGGGCACTGATGAACCTGATATGAACAACACAGATGCAGACATGAAGGAGCATCAATTTCCATGGTTTTATATTTCTGCTGCACTTGGGTTCATTATAGGATTTTGGGGAGTCTTTGGTCCTTTAGTATTACTGAAGAAATGGAGGTATGCATATTTCCAGTTCCTAGACAATGTATATGATAGGTTCATGGTGATGATATTAAATCGTATGGCCAGAGTGAAGCGCTGGTTTAGTAGAAGTTAGATAGTACTCTTATTGTAAGAATCATAATAAACTATCCAACACATTTTCATTGAAAAGCATGAGATTTCGACATATTTACTCATAAGTCATAACTCATAAGGTACCATCAGTGGCTGCAGTTGGCAAACGCAGAACATAACCATACATTATTTGGTTTTGTGTATCTAAACAAGAAATTGATATGCACTACTATACCATGATACGCGGCATACGCCTGACACGTACATACCCATGCGGTAACGCAGGGAAGTCTTTTCCTAAAAGCAGAGGTAAAAGTTGTAATTACAGCACTAGTCAAGAAAGTTTTACAACATCTATGCATGTTAGACAGATTATGAGGTTTATACAATATGGTTCCTTTTTTATCTTGGGTGATAAAAAGCAGATCAAGAATGTCAGAACAAGCAAAAATGTCTCAAATTTAAAGGTGTAATTTGAAGAAGATCAAGATTTTCAACTTACAAATTTTCCATTTCGAATATGCTCCTAACAACCATTGGAGTTTCAACCTGAATTGCTGGACCTTGTTTAAAACAGCTTACTCGTATTCCATTTTTTGTTCACCGTTGTTGAATTCAAACCACATCTTTGATTTGCAGATATTCATAAGAAAGTACCACACAATTCCAAACAGAGTCATCACTGCACTAACCAAATAAACAGCTTTAGTAGCCACAGCCAGAACATAGGCCAAAAACACAGATGGAATGAAGCACATGACTACCAAACCTCTCACACCAATTGGAACTTTAAATGGCCTTTCTAGACCTGGAAACTTCACTCTTAACCAAAGAAAAGATGCAAATTCTAATAGCATTCCCAAACTGTATAGGAAATTGGCAGAAGATATAATGTCTGCGAAATCCAAGTAAGAAACGGAGAGTGCAAAAGCTGTTGAAATCAGAATTCCTAACCAAGGTGTGTTGAACCATTTGGACCGTGACCCAAAAATTAGTGGTGAAATCCCCAAGTCTGCCATCCCCAAAAGCTGGTATGCACAACTACTTAATTGAGCTTCAAAAAGTCCAATGATTGATAAAACAGCACCAATTTCGATCCAGTATTTCAACCATTTCCCAGCAATCACTTCTCCAGCTGAAGCTAAATACCCATCAACCCAATCTTCTTGTTCAAGTGGAATAGCACCAGTTGCAGCTAGGAGAGGAATTATGTACCCCAAACATGTGAGAATGCCAGCTGAGAAAAGTGCTATTGGGTACATCTTTTGGGGTTCTTCAACTTCACCAGCTAATGTACTAGCATTGTCCCAAAAATTCAAGTTCCAGAATAAGGTGTTTATATACAAAGTCCAATCCTTTCCCACACCCTTTTGACCCAAACTGATCCATCTACTAGGATCAATCTTGGGAATTGCAGCCAAAGACATTACTATAAATGGACATAATGACAGTATTCCTAAACCTACTGCAGTGTAACCAACAATGCTCAAACCAGAATAGTTCAAAAATGAAAGCACTATAGTTGATACAAATATAGCGAAAAATCGAGGAAGGCCTGAAGAAAAAATTGGGATTACCAGCTTGAGATAGTCCACACAAAGAATAGGATATGAAGCTAAATTGATGACTCCACTGAGGAATTTCCAAGATCCCATTAGGGATCCCCAGAAGGGTCCAAAGGCTTGGTGTGCCCAGATGACAAAACCACCATTTCCGGGGAAGGCGGTGGCCAGCTCAGCGGTGACAAGGGCCTCAGGGATGCTCCATATGAATGGGAAGATGAGGAAGCCAAGAATGGCAAAGAGTGGACCAGCTGCACCAACTGCAGGTTCTTCACCATAAGGACCTCCAGAGACTTCAAAATAGATTAGGAAGACTAGTGGGATAAGGGCAAGTTTTTTGGGATTCTTGGTGGTAATTTGAGGCTGTGATTCTAGTTGTTGTTCATGTTCAATCAAGGACTGGGAGCTTGCAGAACAGGTTGAGGCTCCCATTCTCATGAGCCTTTGGATTAATTTTTGGAATGACACTGTGATAACAGAACTTTAATCATATTCAAATGGGATTTAAGTGGTTTGGAATTGTGCAACCCAAGATTTTGAAAGGTTGGTGGACAAGATAATAGATAAGCAAGTTGCTTCAAATTTTACTGTTACTTTGGTTGCATTGTTTCTGGTGTATGATTGCCTCAAACTTGGAAGATAAAAAGCTTAAAGCAGAATGCAATGATGTCAGTATAAATATCTCAAGGGCCTTGCTACATTTTTGCTTTGTACACATATCACTCTATTATTGAGTCTCAATAGTCAATACTATTCAATTTAGTAATAAATTTACTTTAAGCTAAGCGTTGCAGTTTGAACATAATGGTAGACTAAACAGAACCTATGAACATGAAAACTAGCAAGTAGCAACTGCAAGATTCAAACTAGTTGTTAACATTGATCCTGACTCCTCAAAACCAAAACTGTAAAACACAGTTTCGAGAGTCGACCGTATAAGCAGTATAGCAGTAGCAGATGCTTATATAACTCATCGGATTAATGGTAAACAAATACTTGTATAAACTATCTGACTAAAACACATGAAACCCAGTAGTAAACCCACTTGTTTTAGAACATCCAACTTATTTTAAGCTCATTGAAGTTTTGTTCAGTCTGAGTTGTAGGCTGAGGCCTGGAGGCTTTACTCCATAGTAATCATCAAATCATAGATTCGTAGTATATCAGACCACATTCAAAGTGATTGATTACATTGATTACGATTGTATGAAATTCACAACACACACATCATCACTACTTCTCCATCTTCTTAGGAAACTTGGTATGGCTTACCAGATGAATTTCACCAACATTCTTTTGTTTTATACCAAGAAACTTCTTAGAAAGAAGCAGAGGGGATTGAAAGGAGGAAAGAGTTTGCTCAATCATCTATGTAATATGGCTGCATGGGTACAGTTAGGTTTTAGTACAAACTACCCTTTTCTCACAACAAGTTATAACATGTACCAACCTCAAGCAATTTCCAAGAAAGAAGCATAATCAATACAAACAATAGAGAGCAGAAGCATAAAGCTACCCAGCCTGAAAGATCTATGCACAATGAAGTAGCAAATTTGACACCCAATCTAAGTTTGCATTGAACACATCAAAGCCACTATGGAAACACCCCAACAATGTCCCAGTTCCAAAAAGCTTCTTGCAGATGAAGAAAAAGAATGCCTCAAAGAACCTCCATCTATCAGTAAGATCACAACCAAAAAACTAGCTTTCATCCCTTTACTCTTCCTCATCTACTTTCAAGTCTCTGGTGGACCTTATGGCACAGAAGCCATGGTTGGTGCTGGAGGTCCTTTCTATGCAATCCTTGGCTTTGTCATCTTCCCAATCCTCTGGAGTGTACCCGAGGCCCTCATCACTGCTGAACTCTCCACCGCCTTTCCCGGCAATGGTGGCTTTGTCATATGGACTCACCAAGCCTTTGGTCCCTTCTGGGGCTTCCTCATTGGGTTTTGGAAGTTCCTTAGTGCTGTCATAAACTTATCTTCATACCCACTTCTCTGTTTAAACTACATTGATCCAGATCTTCTAGCTTTATCCTCAAGCCTACCTCACTATTTTGTAATCTCTGTTTCAACTCTGCTTCTCTCTGTTCTTAACTTCACTGGTTTGCCTATAGTTGGTTATGCTTCAGTATCTTTGGGGATTCTGTCATACTTGCCCTTTATAGTAATTTCCCTTTTTGCAATTCCCCAAATTGATCCTAGAAAATGGGCACTTTTAGGCCAAAAGGGTAGGAAAAAAGATTGGCCTTTGTTCTTCAATACCCTCTTTTGGAATTTGAATTGTTGGGACAATGTCAGTACTTTAGTAGTAGAGGGAGTTACAAAACCTTCAAAAACATTACCAAAAGCATATCTCTCAACTGGATTGATCACTTTCTTTGCTCATTTAATACCTCTTCTAGCTTCAACTGGGGCTATGTCACTTGACCTAGATGATTGGGTAACTGGATATTACACAGAGGTGGGAGAAAAAATTGTGGGGAAAAAGTTCAAAAGGTGGGTTAGGCTTGGAGCCTTTTTATCTGGTATTGGTGTGTTTCAGTCCCAGCTGAGCAGTTGTTCGTATCAGCTTCTAGGTATGACTGAATTAGGGTTATTACCAACAATTTTCGGTACACGATCCAAACGGTTCAACACTCCTTGGGTGGGGATTTTGATCTCAACAGTGATATCGATCTTAGTTTCATACATGAAATTTAGGCATGTCACATCAGTAGTGAATGTTTTCAACAGTCTGGGGATGCTGTTCGAATTCACAGCTTTCATTTACTTGAGGATGAAGTTTCCTGATTTGGATAGGCCTTACAAAGTTCCAGTTACAAAGCTGCGGAGTCTGATAGCAATGTGCTTCTTTCCATTTGGGTTTTTGTTGTATG
Source organism: Fragaria iinumae (assembly GCA_009720345.1). NCBI lineage: Eukaryota > Viridiplantae > Streptophyta > Magnoliopsida > Rosales > Rosaceae > Fragaria > Fragaria iinumae. Next base: position 38,653,815 of record CM019119.1, read on the forward strand.
TGGTTTGTGTTGGGCACCCAATTGTGTATCTGGTTGTTGCTTTGCTGACTCTGCTGGGCGTTCTTTGGTATTTCTGCATGAGGATTTTCCAGGCTAAGATGTGGATTGACTTCAACCATGTTATGAAAAAGCTAGCAGATTATGAAAATTTGGGGTAAGTTTATAGTGTATGCTGGTGTTTTTCATGTAAACGATTATGATACGCATACAAAATACTGACTCATTTTCTTCTGGGTGTTTTTGCAGCTACTATGATCAGATTGTGAAATAAGCTGGTTTACAATCACAGATTCTTCATTGCTACTCTGAAGAAGTGCCGAGAGTGTAGCTGTACATTGTAGTAGAACTATCAAAGTTTGATGTGGTACTTTATTCCATATCCATGTACCTTGTCAGAAAAATAAAGCAAGAAGCTAGCTTTAAGTGAGTTGCAAAAATTAATTTTAGCACCCGACTGTTGGAGCAGTTAGGTATTCTTAATCTCCTGACCTTCTGTTGGGAGGTTGAACTCTTCTAGAAGCTATTGTATCCTTTTATATTTCTTTTTCAGATTTGATTTAAGAATTACAAAACTTCTTACTGATCTGAAATATGCAGGCATCAAATTTTATTAATTGGTGACTGAAATAGTGGTATATATTAATTTCTCAACATGCTCCTATGTTGAAACCAAAACTGGAAAGAAACAAATGGTCAAGAAGATAGATAGATCAAGTAACCACAGAATGTATAAGCTAAAGAATCACATAATGATGAAGGAGTTGGATCAAGTGACCATTTCTATGTCAAAATAATAACCAAAGCCACATAGTGGAGTGGAAAGCTGAAACCTTTTCTCTCTCAGAATATAGTGCCATCAGTGAAGCAACAACCTTCTGTACCCAACTCAACAAAGGATGGAGATCACGAGAGCTTCTAGAAGAACATTTCATTTGCCTTGGCCCTTGAGGAGAGCTTAGGCTAGCTCACAATCTGCACAACCCACCATGTGAGGATAGAAAGTATAGCCTTCAACCCAAAACAAACAATTAATGAGCTTCACATTTCCATCATATCAGATCCCATTTTGCAATCTTTGCTTCTCACAGCGACCGACACCAGGTGATGATGAGGCCTCTCGTAATCAACAAGCTAAAAATTCACCAAGAATATATCCAACTTAGTATATGAAAAAAGATCTAGCGTTTTGTATCGTAATCAGACGTTATCGATGCTCATATCTATATTATGATCGAAATGATATCCAACTTAGTATATGAAAAAAGATCTAGTGTTTTGTATCGTAATCAGACATTATCGATGCTCATATCTATATTATGATCGAAATTAGTATCATTTTGATCATAATACATATCGATTTTACGATCGAAATCGGCGTGGTTTCGATCATAACGTGGTTTGTTAACTGTATTTGATCATTTCAGAGTGATCAAATCAAAATCAAATGCTACACACGAAGAAGCATGCGAATGATTGAAAATTACACAGCGCACCAGGTCATCTCACCGTCCATCTCACCGGGCCCGATCGCACCCGGGTGAGATAGACGGTGAGATGGGTGCGCTGAATAGGCTCTCGTGAATGATGTGATGAGCCTGTATCGACATATATCCTCCCGCCTGCGCCCTAGGCCCTAGGCCGCAAACCCAGCTTCACAATCTTGATAAGCATCACGCCCGTCAGTTGCAGGCCACGTGTGAAAGGGACCCACCGGTAGGTCATGTCCATTCAGTTAGGACCAGATGCTAATCAGTTAGGGGTCTTTGGTTTCGCCCTTATCCAACTCTCTCAGTTTTTCCCCGGAGAGAGAGAGAGAGAGAGAGCCTTATCTTAGCCTTCATCATCATGTTTGTAACAGCTAGTCAAAAAATCTTATCTTGGGTCCACTCTCGCTGCCCATAGCCAGTGGCAACGCTAAAAAAAGTTATTCGCCTTCTAGAAGCTTTAGCCTGGATTTGTTTGCTTTGCTTTGCTTTGCTTCTTCAGAGAGTAATTGATTCCCAGTTTACCTCCCATCTTCCTCTGCCGCTATAAATACCCAGGCTTTCCTGGCCCTGCAGCAAACCAGGGACCCTCTCATACTCTACTACATAGAGATCGATTTGTTTTTATTTTTGTTAAAAAAAAAAATGGGGATTCCTGAAGTGCGGGAGTGGATTCCGGGCCTGCCGGAGGAGCTCGGGCTCGAGTGCCTGACCCGGCTGCCGTACTCGGCCCACCCGGTGGCTTCCCGGGTCTGCCAGCCGTGGCGGTCACTCCTCGAGAGCAAGGAGTTCTATCACCACAGGAAGCGGAACGGTTACACCAGGAAGGTGGCCTGTTTGGTCCAGGCCGGTAGTGGTGCGGTCAGTCTCGAATCAAATGAGGTGAAATCGAACGACGCTGGATCCGTAAGTTACGGAATCGCGGTGTTCGATTCGGTTTCGGGCACTTGGGAGCGGCTGGACCCGATTCCCAAGTACCCGAACGGGCTGCCGATGTTTTGTCAGCTGGGGAGCTGCGAGGGGAAGCTGGTGGTGATGGGCGGGTGGGACCCGGCGACGTACAAGCCGGTCACCGACGTGTTCGTTTACGAGTTCACGACGTGTCGTTGGAGGAGGGGGAGGGAAATGCCGTCGAAGCGGTCGTTTTTCGCGATCGGGTCGAGCGGGAGCCGGGTCTACGTTGCGGGCGGGCACGACGAGAGCAAGAACGCGCTCAGGTCGGCGTGGGTTTACGACTTGAGGCGGGACGAGTGGGCCGAGTTGACTCAGATGAGCCGGGAGAGGGACGAGTGTCAGGGGGTGGTGGTCGGGGACGAGTTCTGGGTGGTGAGCGGGTACGGGACGGCGAGCCAGGGAGCGTTTGAGGGCGGGGCGGAGGTGTTGGATCTCGGGTCGGGTCGGTGGAGGCGGGTCGACGGCGCGTGGGAGGAGGGGCAGTGTCCGAGGGCGTGTGGGGGCGGGGTTGGGAGAGATGGGAGGCTGGTGAGTTGGGCCGAGTTGGGCCCGGCTGTGCGGGTCGGGACCCGTGGGGTTGATCTCGGGTCTCGGGTCCTGGTGATGGGTTCGGAGTATGATGGCGCGAACCAAGGGATCTTTGTGAAGGAAGGGCGGAATGGTAAATTGGAGAAGGTTAGCGTGCCGGAAGAGTTTTCTGGGTTTGTTCAATCCGGCTGTTGTGTTGAGATTTAGGGTTTGGGGATGTTGTGAGAAATGGATAGCTACATGAGTGTGTGTAATTTTGAGAAGGGATTTTGCAGTTTCGTAAAATTGTATCGACTTTATTTATATTTATGGAGTAAAGTTTGTATATCGTATCACAGAATTTAGTTCGAGAGTTTATTATGAGCTCAGGAGTAGGCCTAACTTATGTCAATTAAATTCATACGTACAAACCAAAATTTAGATACGACTGGGGCAGATTATGAGGTTTTACAATCATGCATCATCTAACTCAAAAGTATGATCGATATACACAATGAGCAATTTACAAAGTAAACCCAGTTCCTTGTCATTTTAATCCTTGCATCCTTCTTCGGTTGAGTCTTCTTCTTAATCCTCCGCACACGGGGGGCAGGAGGCACATCATGAGCAATGCAGTCTTCCACAATCTTTGTTATCATCTTTATTCCTTGCGGCGAACCAATAACAGCAATGGTGTTTCCCTTAAGAAAAATGCCACAGCCAGTTAGCTCAGAAAGTTCCTGTATGACACCAACGAGAAGATTCCTCCGTGCAAGAAATTGCTCATTATTGATCCCAAACAAATCGCAAATCCCCCCTTCTAGATTCCCCTTTGATGATCTCAGTCATCTTGCTGGAACACTTATTGACAAAAGCTGCAAAACATCAATTGCCTTGAAAATTATGTCCATCTTCTGCCCCTTTGGTTTTAGAGACTAGCTTTCATATTACCGCGTGCACAAAACACCATGCTCCCTTTACACGACTCCACTATCGGCCAAGTTTTTTGCAGCACATCCGTGTTTAGGAATTCATCGTAGAACTTGATGTAGGAGATGACTTCAATGGCATCGTCGATCATCAAAGGGATAGCCTCCTCGAGCTCCATAACAATGGTGTTTGGGTAATCGTACAACATCGCAGCAGCAATTAAAACCCCAGACTGAATTTTAGAGATGGCGAAGAGTAAAGTTTTAGGTGAGGCCAAACAAGGAAGGGTGTGGGGGGTTTATAGGGGGAACAATAATTGCCATTTACTATGTTGAATAGGAATAGTTACATAATTTAATGAGAAAAATATTGTATAGTCCTTTTGGTTTGAAGTCGACATCTGTTTAGTCTTTATAGTTTTATTTTAATCTGAACAGTCCTTAAAGTCACGATTTTTCATCTAAATAGTCTTTATGGTTTTATTTTAATCTACTTTAATGTTTTGCTAATCTTTGCCAAGCGCTTCACTACGTCTAGACTTTGATCCCAATTAAATCTTGGAGAAATAGATTTTTAGATGGTAGAAACTAGAAAGTGCATTTTTTGTTCAACTAATTAAGTGGCAAGATTGATCCCTCTAACATAAGGCCTCGTTTGGTTTACGGAAAGAAAATTAGTTTATTCATGTCTCCTATGAGAAGGGAAAGTGAACGGGAATGAAATTTCAAAAAAAGTTTTCATTCCGATGTTTGGTAATGCTAAGAAAGTTCTTAAAAAATATAATAAAATATTATGATGTGAGTAATAAATGCAAGGAAATAAAGAAGGAAAGTAGTTCCATTGAATTTTGGAAACAACAATTTCCCCCCATATTTTCTCTTCAATCTGGAAAGTCTTTCATTTCCTTTGCCTTTCCCAAACGCGGGAAATGAACAATTTTCTTTTCATGCTGCCTACTTTCCGTGAAACAAACGAGGCCCAAGTGTTTGGTCCAAACAAACTTTCAACCTATGTTCCAAGGATTGAATCTAACTTTCTAAAGGTTTAGTCAATACCACATAGTCAAAATTCATGCTACCTTCGTCTCCAGCTTCAAGCGAGATGGATATATCAGACTCCGGCAGCGAGCACCAAGAGAACGAGGCTTCAAGTCCTCGGCAAGGTATCTTGACTGACCCCTACATTCCCCCATCATCCAAATCAACGATCAATGAGGGGATATGGTACACACAACAAGGGGGCAGACCAGTTACCATCACCAAGGCCAGGAAGCGGAAGTTGCAAAAGAAGTATGGCAACATCTTGCGTGCCTTGCGAGCTGTCGATGATGGCGTCATCTGACCCTCGCAGCTCACACAGACACCTGAGAGGATTTGGAGAGAAGCCGAAAGCCTGCGCGCTATACTCCAAAGGCCGCCTGTAACGTCTCCACGGGTGTGTGCACAGGAAGCAGATGATCCTGCTCCAAAGGCAAATGTCTTCTGTCGCCTCACCATACCACCAAGACAGGCTCCGCGCCCTGCCAGGAGCAGACCATCTCCAGAGCCAGAAAGGAGAAGGGATCCACAGCCCTCCCGGCGCAGGCCCTCACCGGAGCTTGACCGAAGAAGGGAACCGCTTCCTCCACAAAGGCGCAGGCAATCGTCGGAGGTTGAAAGGAAAAGGGGTCCACAGCCCTTCCGGCGCAGGCCCTCACCGGAGCTTGACCGAAGAAGGGAACCGCTTCCACCATTGAGGCGCGGGCAATCGCCAGAGGCTGAACGAAGAAGGGAACCGCCTCTTCCAGTAAAGCGAGGACTGTTCGCTACCTCGGAGCCTGAGCCAAGGCGCGAGTCGCCTCAATCATCACGGCCCCAGGCCCCAGGAGCCTCTACTACATCAAGCTGTCTCATGACAATGTCGATCTCTTGTTGACAAACCAGTATGGGGATTCATGAACTAACATGGCCTTGTAGATTAAACCGACAAAGTCACAACATACTCAAACTTAACGACAAGCATCCTACATTGCTATTTATTTCGGATTAACTGCATTGCCAAATTAGTCGAGTAGAAAAGCGTACATATCATAAAATGTGACCAGAAGAAGTTCATGCTTCATGGATACTGAAACAAGATAAATAAATAACGATTAGGAGTCTCACCGAAATGATCCTCAAAAGCAAACCAGTCACAAGAATTTGTTCAAAACCAACATATATTCGAATCAAATAGTTTTACAAATTCCACCGCCAGAGAAACATGTAAAAGTTTAACTTTGCACTCCTAGTTGGTTGTTTCTTGTTCAGGAGGTTTGGTACTATCAAGTTACCATGATCCTTCGGCACCAGCAGTTGGATTTTGGAAAGCAGAGTATCCCCAGAAAGTCTTCAAAGCGTAGGGTTTAGAGATTGTTACACCCTCTTCAGTGATCTTAGCTATCTGCAATTTTAAAAATGTAGAATGTTATTTTACATTGCGTATTTTCAAATGTCTCATTCAAGTTGTCTGACTAAAAGATCAATATGCGAAAATATCATTTTTTTAATGGAACTTGGAAGTTCACAATTCTTTGCTTTGTGTCCAAAGTTGGGTTACACAAGATGAACATAAATGTTTTTGAATATAAACACTATCCAGGAACTGGTTTCAAATAATGTGGCAGTATAGTTTGACCGAATCTAGAACAAAACAGAGTACGGTGTGCAAGGCGCATAATCTCCTGATAAGACTCTTAAATTGAAAGATTTTATCCACTTTCTAAACTCACTAAACAACAGTTCCTGCACTTGAGCAGAAAATAAGTAGACAAAGTAGCTGGCATCTAGTACCAGCTAAACTAAAGGAAACATTATTCAGTAGATTGTCTCACTTTAGGACCTCGTCAGAGAGAAGGTGAAAATTAAAAACCATGAAATCGTTGAGCAGCGGATAAGTGGAGCAATTCAACATGCATACAGGTCTCATTTTAGAACCATCATCAACTAAATTCTTCAATTGAATATTGTTTAAATATTAACAATCCCAAGTAACTCTATTATGTGATTCATATATGTATGTGGAGAGAGAGCACAAACTTTTGAAACCCTTTTTTAAGACGAAAGAAGGAATCTATTACGAAAGATTCGTAAATGCTGAAGAAGACAATGCTAACAATTTGAATCACCATATAACAAATAGAAAAGAAAAGCTTCAGAAGTTGATAGTCAAATGATCAAACTAGTATTTTGATGGACTATTAATTTATGGGAGCTACTACAGGAAAAGAACAGAGATATACAGTGAAGAATATTGATTAGTTACAATACCTGAAGCTTGTTGACAGCAGACCTATCACGGTACAGAAGGACACGCATGCACTTCTCCAGCAGCTTCACGCCTTCTTCAAAACTCAAGTCCGCACGCCACTCATCACGAAGAATAGGCCTTGCAAGGTGATTCCCAAATCCAGTAGCAACATGGTCGTCCTCAAAATTTACACCAATCATACTAACCTGGATAAGGAATACAAATGTCAGGTAAATAAGTGAGCTTGTTTAGAGGTTTTTTTTTTTTTTCTGAAAGAAAGGATTATCTTTTTCAAAACCAAAGATCATGCTACAGAAGCCAAGATTATGGTTAAAACAGGTACCATTCCAAGGTATTGCTTTCCGTTCTTCACTCCACCAAGGACAAGTGAATTCCACAGTGGATTGAACTTGTTACGCCGATTGTACATCACACGAGTCAGATAGTTGTGGATCTCTTTAGGTCCCAAAGAATTCCCATCATCCCACATGTTGTCATATAGGCTGGAAAAGAACACAGAATGAAAAATCCTTTAACCAACAGTTGCAAATAATAAAAAGAAGTATAGCTTGAAAAGAAGCACCACCATGAAGATAAAGGTAGCAACAATGCTTACACGAGCTCATCAAGATATTTTAACAACTCCTGGAAATCACTTATTTCTCCACTTGCGCCAAGAAGAGAATGCTTTCCAATAGGCTTCATGCGTTCCACACTCTTGTACCGCAGGGTAGACCCATATGAGCCTATAATAAACAGGTCAATTACATATTGTTAAGAACCTCATAACACACACAAATGCAAGCATAATGGGTAAACAGTATTAGAACTCTAGATCTAAGATAATAAGTGCTACTGGTAAAGTGCTGGATCTTATGTTTACAATATCCCATGAAAAACAAACTTTGAAAACCCCCCTTTGACCCCTTTGTGCTTGTTTAATTGCTCCCTGATTTCTGAGATCTTTCACAAAAGAGTGAGAAGAAATTGAGTTTTGAGTTTTATAAGTTAACTTTTGAAATAATGCATCTACATTATAAAATGTAATCTAGGATCCAAAATCAAAAGAAAAAGATAATTTTATCAAATACCACAACGCTAGACCGACTGCTACATTTTGGCTTTAACAAGGCTCAAGTCTGATTAATTTCTCCATGAACTCCAACAATTAACAACAACATCACAATTCACACAAAAGAAGCAATGAAAAGGAAGGCAATAACACTCCCACCTCTCAACAAAAACCTAGGGCAAAAGAAACCATGCACAACATCAAACATCAATGATTAAATTCTCGTAAATCGACAACAATTCAAGTCACACAATAAGCCCAAACACCACAAATAACTGCATTTCATGAAACAACATCATGAGATTGAAAGCTAACCTCCCATATCAGCAGCCATCAAAATCCCATCTTTATACTTGAGAGCCACTACAGATGTACCAGTGACATATGGGTACCTTCAAAACATCACCAAAATCAAAACCATCAAATGTCGTACAGGAAAATCTAAATCCCCAAAACCCAGATACCCAAAAAACATAAAACCATGAACAAAACGATGAGTGAGAGAAAAACCATACAGGGTTCTCTGAGAGCCTTCTGGGTTGCACAGTACGCTCGGATTGGCTTGGTTCGACTCCATTAACTGCGAAGAAAGCAGAGTAAAATTGGGAAGCAGAAATCGGGGAGATGTTGGGGACTTACGTTAAATTTGGTCTCTGGATATTTGAAGCTGTTGAGGAGAAGATAGTTCACGATCTGAGGTACATATAGACTAAGGTTTGGTGTTTGGTCGGTATATAGAGACTACCTTTTGCTCAAGAAACCCGGATCGGAGTTGAGAGAGAGGCCACGCGTGGGTTATCTGATACGTATAGGGTTGGGGTAAATACGGGGTTAGTATTTGGGGGTTAGGGTAAATACGGGGTAAGATTATGGAGGTAAATACACAAATGTATTTGGTTTGGATTACGTTCTGCTTTTGTCGTTGTAAACAGATGTTTCATGAGTGGAAGATGGAGATCGCATTTTATAAAAGGCGATGAATATCCGATAGGCTATTGGGTTTAACAGATCTGTTGTATACCAGGTGATTTAAGTGGTGTACAGTTAATATAGCTTAGTTTTCTGGAAATGTTGTTTCAAGGTGCCAATTTCTGGAGCTCTTAACTCACGCTTCATAGCAGCGAATGGCATGATTAATTTTCAGATTTGAATTCCCATGTCATGGCTCAACAATGGAGTAGGGCGAACAGAAATTGAACCCTTGGAAGGAGGCACGAATGAGCCACGAAAAAGCCTCAGAGGAAGCCTCTGAAATTTCCAGCTTTTTACTTATCATTTGGCTGAATTCTTGAGCTTGTATCTTGATCGTCCCTTGGCCTTTCTAGATGATTCTTGAACTCAAAATGCTCTATGACATCACATGTAGATGTAAAAATCAGTACCTCAATGATAGATACACATTAAGATTACGAAACCATGCCTAAAAAACTCCATATAGCTTAGTTTTCTGGAAAGGCTGTTTCAAGGTGCCAACTTCTGGAGCTCTTAACTCACGCTTCATAGCAGCGAATGGCATGATTATTTTTCAGATTTGAATTCCCATCTCATGGCTCAACAATGGAGTAGGGCGAACAGACATTAAACCCATGGAAGGAGGCACGAATGAGCCACGAAAAAGCCTCAAAGGAAGCCTCTGAAATTTCCAGCTTTTTACTTATCATTTGGTTGAATTCTTGAGCTTGTATCTTGATCGTCCCTTGGCCTTTCTGGATGATTCTTGAACTCAAAATGCTCTATGACATCACATGTAGATGTAAAAATTAGTACCTCAATAATAGATACACATTAAGATTACGAAACCATGCCTCAACAAACTCCATATAGCTTAGTTTTCTGGAAAGGCTGTTTCAAGGTGCCAACTTCTGGAGCTCTTAACTCCCGCTTCATAGCAGCGAATGGCATGATTATTTTTCAGATTTGAATTCCAATATCATGGCTCAACAATGGAGTAGGGCGAACAAAAATTGAACCCTTGGAATGAGGCACGAATGAGCCACGAAAAAGCCTCAGAGGAAGCCTCTGAAATTTCCAGCTTTTTACTTATCAATTGGCTTAATTCTTGAGCTTGTATCTTGATCGTCCTTTGGCCTTTCTGGATGATTCTTGAACTCAAAATGCTCTATGACATCACATGTAGATGTAAAAATCAGTACCTCAATGATAGATACACATTAAGATTACAAAACCATGCCTCAAAAAACTCAATATAGCTTAGTTTTCCGGAAAGACTGTTTCAAGGTGCCAACTTCTGGAGCTCTTAACTCACGCTTCATAGCAGCGAATGGCATGATTATTTTTCAGATTTGAATTCCAATATCATGGCTCAACAATGGAGTAGGGCGAACAGACATTAAACCCTTGGAAGGAGGCACGAATATGCCTCAGAGGAAGCCTCTGAAATTTCCAGCTTTTTACTTATCATTTGGCTGAATTCTTGAGCTTGTATCTTGATCGTCCCTTGGCCTTTCTGGATGATTCTTGAACTCAAAATGCTCTATGACATCACATGTAGATGTAAAAATTAGTACCTCAATGATAGATACACATTAAGATTACGAAACCATGCCTCAAAAAACTCAATATAGCTTAGTTTTCCGGAAAGGCTGTTTCAAGGTGCCTGTTGTTCATAAAATAACCTCTCAAGCCCGTAAACCAGTAAGCATCTCATCACAATCCCGGAAGGGGTTTGCAGAAGCTGCTCTAACCGGGTGATTTGGGCCCTCATATCTTCCAACATTTCCGCTACCTCCTGGGGATTGAGATCTCGCGGCACATACTCTGATGTTCCATCCCGCAGGTCTCTCCCCGTAATTCTTGAACTTCCCCCTCCTGACTCCGAGGTTCGTCCTTATGTCACCTCTCTTCGCCCTTCCTGTTCCGCCTCCTGTTCTTGCTGCTCGGTTAACTCAGCCATCGAATCACGCTGGAGTTTTTGTAAAGATTCACACAGACGGCGCCAAATGTTTCTGTACAATCCCCGAAGGGGTTTGCAGAAGCTGATGGCGTGTCCGATAGGTGATTGGATATCCTCCTGTTGTCCTGCAATAACAAGGGTGACCCGGAGCTTCCTGTCTTTCCTCCTCTAAAGCTTAAATCAATCTCTTGGTCGAATATAATTGATGAGGGTAGTTAATGATACCTGACAAGCTGGTGATTGGGCCATATTTATGGCCCAAGAGTGGATATTCCCTTCACCTGATAACCGATGTGGGACAACTCCCCTTCGCTGTTGGTTTAAGCTTCCAGCTTCCTTATGCCTTCCGAGATCTTTCCCGGCCCATGGTGGCACCGAGGTTGGGCCCGGTCCACTATGGCGGCCTCGGTTGTCTAAATCATGATGAGATGCTTACTGGTTTACGGGCTTGAGAGGTTATTTTATGCACAACCGACTACACTTACTGTTTTAGTATTTCCTGCAAAATAAAAATCTTGAGGGAAGCTTGAAAGTGATGATGGTGATGAGGAACATAAGGATCATAGGAGCATATGGGAAAGTGTAAAACAAGGCAAATGCTGCTGAGTGCCGACACTCTTTTAGAGCAAGTCCACCCCAACCTCAAAAACAAGACCCAGACCTTTGACTTGCGTGTTTTTCACGGAGCATTTACTATCCTTCCATATTCACGTGTGTTGCACTTGGTTGCAACATGCAAGACAAACTCCCACTCTCCAAGGACATGTGTCAAAGGGTTGTTGGTTGATTTCAATATTTAAATAGATTTCTACAAATAAATTCTTTACCCTAATTTCTTTAAGCATTTTCTAATTAGTTGATGAAAAAAATTAGAATATGCTACCAAAAGTCACCCATTGGCTACGAATAATTTTAGAAAACTTTTGGGTGTTGTTTATCCTAGTTTGAATTAAATTTTATAATTCCATATGTCATGGTATTTATTTAATTTGATGCTGAATAATATTCTAATTAATATAAACTCTTTTGTACATCATACTTTAAAATTTACATAAACTAAATATACTTTTTTTCTTTCGGTAAAACTAAATTCACTTATGTTATATATTTTAGTTAGTATTTATCATTTATTTGTATTATAAATCTTTATTAATTAATACAAAAAGTTACATAAAATTTAATAAATCGTAAATACCACGATGAGACTCAGGTCATTCACAAAACAGGTGAAAACTGCTACTCTGTTTCACTGCCACGTGACGACCTAGATCACACCCGTGACCCAAGCCTTCCCAAACGAAGACCTATGGGGTGGACTTGCTCTTATAGTGTTATGTGAAATCTCTATTTTTGTTTTTTTATGCAAATTGCAGAAGATAGAAAGAGACAGCTAAGATGAACAAGTTCAATCGGTTCATATGTTTAACTGACTAGACAGATTACAAACCTGTTTAGGATTAGATCATATCAGATAGTACTATTTCTAATCCAAAATTGAATCGCAACGTAAAGAACATTACGATATGATGAAACATTTTATGTTATGCAATGAAATGAAATGAATAGTACATTTCTCAACATGAAGCACCCATGACCACCAACCCCCAGATATCATATTGGCTTGGAGGAGTTCCTAGCTAATTAGCTAGCTGCCTCTGTTTAATTTGTTTTTTTTCTTTAGTTTACACATGAAGCACCCCCAATGACCTACCCAAATGCAAAGAAATAATAATATTTGTACTTGCACTTGGGATTTCTATTTTGATCTTTAGACGTGTTTATATCTATTTTACTGGGGTACGTATAATTACTATAGCAAGCTAAATGAATTAAGCAGAGTGCCAAAGCAAACTTGACCAGGAAGAACATGCATATGCATGCCAGGTGAGTTGGTGTTCTATGCCAATATATAGCCATGCGAATCAGTCATCAAATCCACACCATCCAGGAGACTACTAAGCTATTCTCATCCTCAGTTCTCAAATTCTAGAAAAATGGCACCATCTCTAAGCCAAACCATCACAGACCCTTCAGATCTCACTGACTTTGTCATTAACAAAGGCAATGGGGTAAAGGGTCTTTCCCAAATGGGACTCAAAAGCCTCCCAAAGCAATATATCCAACCCGTTGCAGAAAGAATGAGTATGAATATAGCAAAACTGCCTGAAGAATCCATTCCCATCATTGACATGTCAAACTGGGAGGACCCGAAAGTGACGGAATCAATTTGCAATGCGGCAGAGAAGTGGGGATTCTTTCAAATACTCAACCATGGTGTCCCCATTGAAGTTCTTGAGCATGTCAAGGAAGCAACTCACAAGTTTTTTGAGTTGCCAGCTGAGGAGAAGTGTAAGTTCTCGAAAGAGTATTCGCCTTCAAACAATGTCCGGTTTGGTACAAGCTTTAGTCCTGAAGCAGAGAAGGCACTGGAATGGAAAGACTGGCTTAGTCTCTTCTATGTTTCTGAGGATGAAGCCTCTGCACACTGGCCTCCAGCTTGCAAGTAAGCACTGAGATATCTGACTATATATCTCAGTTTATCATGAAGGCATTGAGTCTCATTTAGCTTAATTATTGCAGTTCTATACTTCTATCACATGGACACTTATTGGCTTGGTATATTGAATATATTTGGTTCATTCCTAGAATCCTAGACACCTCAAAGTTTTAGGGTATAAGGTTTGTCAGAATGTATATAGACGTATCGGAACGTATAATGTACGTAGAAAGGTTTTTCTTATGATTTATAACCATGAAGCCTAATGATTATGTACTCATTGTGTTACTCATTACATGAACTAATGCTTGTGTTTGTTTTTCAGGGCTGAAGTGCTCGAGTACATGAAGAGGACAGACATACTCATAAAACGACTCCTAGAGATACTGATGAAAAGACTCAACGTGACAGAAATAGACAAAACAAACGAAGCACTTCTAATGGGATCCAAGAGAATTAACCTCAACTATTACCCCGTTTGTCCAAACCCTGAGCTCACCGTCGGAGTTGGGCGTCACTCTGATGTGTCCACACTCACAGTCCTCCTTCAAGACTACATCGGAGGGCTCTACGTCCGAGCTGGGACTACTACTGATGAAGATAGCTGGGTGCATGTTCCTCCATTGGAAGGGTCATTAGTGATCAACATTGGTGATGCTTTGCAGATAATGAGCAATGGAAAATACAAGAGCGTTGAGCATAGAGTGGTTGCCAATGGAAGTAAGACTAGGATTTCGGTTCCCATATTTGTGAATCCGAGGCCATCGGACGTGATAGGGCCTCTGCCTGAAGTGCTTGGGAGTAGTGGGGAGAAAGCATTGTATAAGCAGGTTCTGTATTCTGACTATGTCAAGCATTTCTTCCGTAAGGCTCATGATGGAAAGAGTACAGTTGATTTTGCCAAATTCTGAAGGTAAATCCACTACTGCATCCGTATGTACCTTGTCAATGTTTCAAGGCTCTTTTGTTTTACTTAAATTTAAAGAACTATTTTCAATTTTCAGAAATAAAACTACTTGTGTACGATGTAAGAGAGGTGATCCACATGTGCACAAATATTTTGTAATGACCCGATAATTTCTTATTGGAAACAGTTGTTCGTGTGATGCAAAATTTTCCATACTTGTAAGTTGTAAGTTGTAACCGGGCATCAATGAATTTTTCCATCCTGAAATACAACCAATTTGTACTAGATATGTACCAATTGGTACAGTCACATCAATGAAATTTGTACAACATATGCTCTGTAACGATTTTCTCTAATCACGGCAAAAACATAAGTACAGGAACTTATACATACAGTTCATCAAACTAGGAAAGTATATATTCCAACTAGGATTGAAAAACATAATCCACATCCACTCTACAATAACGTCAATTCTCATCCTAGCTGCAAATTCATATTTATCATCCACACAGAAGGAATAAACTCTCTTGGCTGACATAGTACAGTAACTACATTCTACTCCGAACAGAAAGCTCATGCTTCATTTGGTCCCTCAGAACTCTTCTTAATAACTTATTCGAAGCTGTTCGAGGAAACTCTGCAACAATCTTGACGAAGCTCACCTGTTCATCCATTACAACAATTGGAGTAACAACATCAACAACAACGACATAAAAATTTGGTTATAGAGTGATGTGAAGCACGGACAGCTTTGTTGTGGGAAGGCATTTTTTTTTTTTTCAAAAAGAAAAGCCTTGAAGTTAGTGATATAAATTGAGTGAGCTCATTTCCCATGCTGAAAAGAAAGTATTAGAGGTGTTGATACCTTAAACAATGGGTTCAGGTTGCTATGAATGGCTCTTGAGAATTTCATCTTTAGCTCGTCTGCTTTGGTCTCAAATCCCTTCTTTAACACCACAAATATAACCAACTGTTCCGGACCACCATTCTCTGGTGCAAAACTAACTGCAGCCGTCTCCAGGACACTTTCATCAGACCGGTCACAGACACGCTCAATTTCAATAGAACTAGTCTGCAAATCAAGAAGGAATAGAATATTTAGTATTTCTATAATAAGTCCAAGCATATCAGTTGACACAAGAAGCAGCCGATGACTATTCCTGTGAATATATAAGATACATAAATCTAATTGTATGCTTTGAGAATGGGTCTGAATCACTAATTATAAAAAGTGGACGTATGAACATCTTACCTTGATGCCACCAAGGTTCATGGTGTCATCAGCCCTGCCTTGAACGATGTAATAGCCCCCAACTGTTCTTTTGATTATGTCTCCGTGTCTCCTGAGTTGCTGCCAATACAATTAATAACATTGCCAATCATAATTGTACTCTAGATCAATTGCTAAACTATGAACTTCTGTGGATGAGTCTCGAATAATTTCAAGAAAGGCCAACTCTTAAAGACTGACAGAAACCAGGAAGTCGAAAGGTGAAGAATAACACTTTGTGTGACTCAGACTGGTACTATTAGTGCTTCTAAGAAAGAATACGGGACCAGAGACAGTTCTAAGCATACCATTCCTTTGTACATTGGCATTCCCTTGAAGTAGACTTCTTCATGGTCAGCATTTAGCAATCTATCAGTTGCTCCCATGTACAGTGGAAACAAACCCACCTCCCCAACACAAGCTTCATCATCTGGCTGTCAAGTTGTTCAAAGAAATCAGAGACCTTGACATACAAATAGTATAATATCATCAATGAGTTGGCTTGATATTATCAGCCACCTGTTAATCTGTTACCATCACCAATTGTTTTGACAATAATGCCTAGACACTGGCATGATGTAATAGAGTGGCAGGTAGGTGATTACAAAAGTTAATGAAACTGAACCCCAAGTAGAAACTAGCTAGAGAAAGTGCTTACGTAAGGAATTCCACTATCATTAAGGATGACAAAGCCTGTTGTCATCGACTTTGTGCTAAAAGCCCCAAAAGCTTGTGGCTGCAGTGGACTTGCCATTATGTAGCATGAAGAAAGTTCTGTGCCTCCACAACATTCAAGGATGGGCTTGTAATAAGCACGGGAAGAGAGCCAAAGGTCATCATCGACGTTAGATGCTTCACCAGTCGAAGCAAATGATCTGCAAAAATTCATGTTTTATTTCTTTTCTTCATTCATGCAAATATGTAACTCTGATGATATAGAAAATTACTTTATCTTTGTCCAATCAAGGCCTTTCATACACTTTGTACTCTTCCAAGCTTTTACTAAGCTGGGAACTGTACCCAAGATACTGACTCCTGCATCCTGAGCAGATATAACACACACAAAAAAAAAAAACTAAGAACCGAATGAAGCTGGCAGGTGCTGATTAATGATTCTAATATGCCAAAGAAGTGGGAATGTTAGTTTTCCCGAGTTGTTGCACTTTATTGTGTGCATTAAAGTGGTTCATTTGTTTTATTCGGTACTTGAAATAATTTCTCAGCCACAAAAGGAAACAACACTTTTGTTAAATGAGCTCTGAGAGAAGAAATATTGAGGTATTACCTGAACAAACTTTCCGAAGCCACGACCTAGAGGAGATCCATGAAACAGAGCAAGAGTTGCCCCAGTTAGAAAGCATGAGTATATTAAAATCGGACCCATAACCCAACCTAAATTTGTTGGCCAGCAAAAGACATCTCCAACTTGAGTATCAATGTGAGACCATGAATCAGCTGCACATCGAATTGGCGAAAGTTGTGTCCATGGGATAGCTTTTGGATCTCCTGTTAAATGATGCAATATAAGCTGAAGAATGAGATAACAATGAATTTCAAGTGTAGATAACAACAAATGCCTGAAAGTGATTTCTGTACCTGTTGTTCCTGATGAAAAGAGAATATTTGTCATGGAGTCTATTGGCTGGTAGACTGGAGAGTAGTAATTCTTTCTGCCAAGAAAGATGTACCGTTACACTGATTAGAAAATTGGTCAGAACCAAAATCATTTGGAGAATGTATAAGATTTTCCAGATTCAGCAAATGATCATAATAACATAAACTCTCATTGAAAAACAAAGTTTTAACTGGCCTAACCTAATATCTTGGTGCACTAATTTACCTCGGGAGATGATTGACACTAGACAGAAAGTCATTCCAGGATATATCCTGTTCTCTTAATTGAATGCCTACACTGTTCCCGGTTGCTGGAAGCACAATAGCTTTACACATAGCAGCCTCCACAACCCGACTGCAAGGAAAGAAAAAGTATTAATTAACCATAACAATGCTACATTTCCCAAATGTGACTTTAAGTTAGTAGCATCTAGCATTTTTGAAAATGTAGCACGATCTACCTGTACAGAGGAAACTTTCGACCTCCTCGTAGTATGAAATCCTGAATACAAAGTGCAATCAGAAATCATTTCAGAGACAAATAAGTTAACGGCCTATAAACAAACTGGTAAGATTTAATGTTAAAGCTCCACATATTAAGGAAAGTCCACCTGGGTAAAGATCCCCTTTGCTTTAGACACACGCAGACGAGTTGCAATTTCGTTAACAGCAAAACTGTCAGCTATTGATACAACTACATATCCTGCTAGTATGATTGCCAAATATATGATAACTGCACTGACTGTCATTGGCATGTCAATTGCGATGGCATCACCCTTTGAAAAGGTTCCGTCCTGGTCTAGTGCATTAGCCACCAACCTGTGAAGTGAACACAGGAGAATGGTTTGACCGTTTGAGGAAATTGTATAAAAGGAGATAACATCTTAAACTATTTGAAAAAGGTAGAAGAACAAGTAGAATGAATGAAAATTTTATACAAGGCCAAAAAGAAAATTTTTGTAATCAAGGACATCCATGTTCCAAGTGATCAATCAAATGGGATTAAGAGTAGCAAGGAAATTTAGGTAAAAGAAGTCATAATCAATTATTAAATGTAGTAAACTCAAGGACTTGGGAAAGTAAAAAAGAGCATACATTACTTGTTCCCGAAGTTCTTTTAGTGTCATATGATTTACAGCAGAATCATCACAGCCTTCATCTCGCCATATAACAGCCACACCGTTATCCTCTTTCCTAGGTTGTCTGACGGGTAGCAAACAGCATTCAGCTATATTCAGAACTGAACCTTGAAGCCAAACTCCCCCATGCTTCGATTTTTTAGTCCTATCTAGAATACGCTTTGGGGCTTCCCGAAATGAAATTGAAAGCTCTTTTAAAAGAATTGACCAGTAAGCCTAATAATCAATGGCAAACAATGAGTTAACTAAGATATCAATTCCTAGTTATATATTTTTTGCACATGATCGAGTACTTACCTCGGGATTCTCAACAGTAAATTTCTGGAAAAGACTAAAACTTGTTATAGGATCCTTATATGATGTTCCTAAAAGCTGTGAACCATGCATTTCCATCACTCGGCCCAAGTTTGTGTGTCTAGACTCATATCTGACAATACAGAACAACATGTTCAGTTTGAGTTTGAAGTAAAATCACAGAACAAAATCAAGAAGGCATAAGACAGTAAAATGCAATCTCAAAGCCTCGCTCAATAATATCTGCGGTGGCGATCCTGCATACTTTCTACTTCATAAAATTCATATAAGAGGAAACAAATGTTTGAAATGATCAAACCCGAAGGCTTAAACTTGATTAATTGAAAGATGGGTCTCAAGATCTAGAACCTTTTTGATAATACAAGTTATATAAAATGAACTAAAATCAAATATGCCATAAGGGTAGTGACATAAATAACCAAGAAAACAATGCAGCAATAACAAAGTCTCACTGATCAAATTGCAATTTTCAATGTAGTAACAAAACCTCACTCAACTACTAATTCATAGAAAGAAGCATCAAATGTTTGAAATGATCAAAGTTGATGGGTATCAGTATCTCAATCCTTTTTTCATATTAGAAGCTATAACTTGGACTAAAATCAAATACGCAATATAGGGTATAGGGATTTGAATGACCAAGAAAGAAAGAAAGATAGCAAACTGAGAAACTTACAGAGAAGGGAACCAGTAGAGATGAGGGCCTCTGTTGGAGACATCCCAATCGGCATAGATGGAGTAGTAAACCAGTTGGTGCAGCTCATGTGGGTGTGAAGGTTTCAACAATCTCTGAGCCACTATCTGCCTCCACACCTCTCCCGGATCAAACGACGTGGCGTCGGTTGCAGAGATTGTCTGCTTAATAACAGCTTCGAAATCCTTGGCCTCATTGATGGTCAACCCTGCTTGAATCAAGTCATCCAATCCCAATTCAAATATGGTCTTCACCATTTTGCATGTTCATGATCAACACTGTTTAAGACTATAAAAAGACAATGTAACAGCCTAGTAGGTGAGGGTAGAGGTAGTTGAGCCGCCACGTGATAATTTTCTGTTGGGAGATTCTGAACAAGCCTCTCTCGCTTTGAATCTTCATTTCAGTACAAAACTCATTCAGGGTGTGGTAGTTGCCAAACTTGCCATCTTATGGCAGTTTGTTGGATATGTCAATGTTACTCACTTTTCATTCTCCATATAAAACACAATTTTCCTAACCCTAACAAAATTGTGTTTTATGTAACGAGTCAAATGTTTTAAAGAAAATACAGTTTTAAGACCATATTTGGTGGGTGAGATTAGCAGATCAAGTTTCTGGTATAACACCAGAGACGGGCTATTCACAATGCCATGCCTAATCATCATTTATTGAGACTTTTGGTGCCACAAAACTAATCTAATATCACAAACAGATTGCTTATGTTATGATACATATTCACATATGTTGCAAGCATTTTGCTTTATGGTTCTTGTAATAATTCAACCAAGACTCTGCCATGAAGCAACCACGATTTGTTACAATACATTTTTGAGTTTTCATATATCAACCTCTTGGGAACATGATGATGTCTGCTTGCAGGGCTGTTGGGATCTGATGCTTGAACTATGTGAGCAGATTCCGAGTAAAACTCACTTGGCAAATCGCATTGTCCACTCAGAAGCCAGTTCATCATGTTTAGCTCTATCTGCCAAGTACAAATGGGCAATGCTAGGGACAAGCGGATTATCTGCTCAAAGATGAAAGTCAGTAACAGATCATATGGAGTTGGTGTTAAATGAGTGTGATGTTAGGAAATATATTTTATTTTAGACCAAACTCGATTCACTCAGGATATGTAAAGAATATAAGCGTCCTTTGTTCTTTGATTATACTAGTGCTATACCAAGAGTAGAAGAGTGGAGAAAGGGAGGAAACTTAACTATATAAGGAAAGGAATACATGTTGCATACAACATACAAGTAAACCAGAAAGAAAGGCCAAAAGATTATAGAAGAACTTACAAGGATCAGGTTTTGTCAAAATGGACCGAATTGCTAGGAGCACCTTTGTAATTGTTCGAGCTGGACTCCAACCATCCTTTATGATTTCCAAACTCACATTACCAGAAGAATCGACGTTGCAATGAAAGACTCGAGTCCTAAATACGACCTGCAACACTAATCCTTTTAGAAGAGAAATAATAAAATAAAAGAATACTAGCACACAGATAACCTGCTGACCTACAGTTGAATGATCACTTCATTACTTTGTTTTTGGCATACTGATAGTTTCAGAATCTATATATGACTGTATGATGTAACTCTGGATGTAGAGATATACTATAGATATAAAATTATTTTTCATCAGGTGCCTAATGGGGTGTGGTACCTCTGGAGGTTTAAACGGATATTCTGTAGGAAACTTGATGTCAAGGAAGTATATGCCACCTTGGTATGGTGTTCCTAGGATCAAGAACATACAAATATGTCAATGTTGCCTGGTCATACCTAGGATACATGAGATTATCAACAGAAATATGTGCATTGAACAGAATAAGCAACATTTGACCCCAAAAAGAAAATAACAGAGTGAACATAAAGGAAATAACAGGAACCAAGTGAGTGATGCAATACTATCCCAAGACCATAAAAGAGCAGAAATGGCATCCTCAACTAAAGGACCACCAAAGAGAAACCTAAATTCATGGCCGATCAAAGCACAAACTAAGGCTGATATAGCACTAGGTTAAGTTCCGTTATTTTAAGGAGCATGACAAGGACTGCAACATCCAATAGCCATAAGCCTTAAGATGCAAAGCTCCCTCCCCACAGTTACTTAAAAAGATCAGAATATCTCACATAACCTAAGCAAACCAATAAGCATCTACTCCACATCTTAAATCCATAACTAAAGTTAGGTAATGAGCTAGTTTGCATTAGGAAGTATACACAAGGGCACCGAATCCAAATAGAACACCCAAATACAAAAAGTAAACCACAATATTCGATAAAAACTTAGCTACCCAATTCAATAATCTGCACACAATCCATAAATTCAAAGCCAAATCAATTACTTAAAACTATCAAACTCAGCAAAACCAACAAAACCCAGAAAACAAAAGCAAGGTAACAAATTGAGCTCAAAGTAAGAACCTCTGTAACCCAAAACACAGCAAAGAAGTAAACTTTGAGCAGATTAAAACTGGGAAGAGCAAAAAGATGAGATCTTTGATGGGTTTAAGAAGAAGAAGAGAGAACCTGGAGGGCCAAGGATGGTGCCAACCCAGTGGTAGAGGTTGTCACCTTTGGGCCCAGCTGAGCAATCTGGAGGTGGGTCCATGTTGAGGTCCACCATTTCTCTCTGGATTCTCTTCCCTGAGGAAGACACAGATGTCGTCGACACCCACGTTGATCCCGACGATGGTGTCATCGTCGTATGTCTGTCTCTCTAATCTCTGTGTATTAGAAATTAGCGGTTAAACTCCTTTTCAGGATATTAAAAAAAATTGAAAAATAAAATTTATCAGAGCCAGGTTTCGATCCTGGGACCTGTGGGTTATGGGCCCACCACGCTTCCGCTGCGCCACTCTGATTTATTACTTGTTTATTGCAAGAAGTATTATAAGGAGATTAGCGTCTCTGTTTTATCCAAGTATAAACATTGTGAACAAAAGCTTATGCTCTGCAATTCTATTAGGGGCTGAGTTTTCACTTTTGCCAAGTTTTATAATTTTGAGATTGGATATGACATTTGACGATACATTGTTTCTTTTGTAAGTATAAACGTATAATGGACCATCTTCTGTCCAACTTTGATAGATGTCAAATCGGAGGATCGTGCAACTTGTTAAATTAGTTAAAGTTCAAGTAATTTGGAATTTCAAAGAAGTAGAATGTTACCAAGACTCGTAGGTACACTACAAGCAAGAATTACACTTTTCATTGATAAGGTAGAGAACCAAGTTCTGGTACTATGTTCTGGTTAAATCTGCCCCAAAAAATGAAGGTCTAGCCGCTACTTCATCAGAATGCCTACAAAGAACTAAACAGAACTCTCCAGAATTCTTTTTGAGACAAAAAACGGTGAAGGAGAATGTGAAGTGGTTCAAAACAAAACAGACTAGATGAACAATGTGTAATCTCCATTTCACCTATAGCTTGTGCACTCCAGCATTTTTCTATCTCACATGGACTGCTTTAACCACACGCGGGGATATAATCCGGATGGAACCTCAAGTCAAAACAATAACAATGTAAGAAATGCAGCTGGTATGAGATACTGCAGTTGGGAGACTTTAAGATTTGAACTCCATCCTCCTACAGCGGTTGAAGGTGCAATCGCCGAGACTGGTGTAAGTCCCCCGATTGTGCTTGAATTAGAACTGCATGTTTCATAATATTGCAGAGTTAGAACCAACCAATGTATGCCGCTAAAGTTGTGTTATGAATATATGGAATATTAAGAGGATAAGTATTCTCACCTTCCAGCAAATTTGCAAGATCCATAACCTGCAATAACAGAAAGTTAGGAAGACTTAAGGAAATTAATGTAATGCTTAACTTGAGAGCTGAGATAACAGTAAAAGGCTAAACAAGTACTTCAGAGTTTGGAACAAGATGATAACAAATGAAGAGAAAGAAAAGTTCAAATGGGTATGTTCAGTAACTGGTTCAACATGTCACATCTAAATATCATCAGTATTTATGTCGATTAGCAATCAGAGCTATCAAATAATGGTCTTATATTATAGCTGATTAAAAATATTGCATCCTATAAACTACATAAAGCTGCATTTTTGCCATAGCTTGTTGAAAGGTACATAATTGTTTGGATAACTTGACTTCTGAACCATTATAAGAGCAGTGCATTTAAACAAGGAGAAAATGATAACAGAAACTTACTGGGATCAATAGTAGTTGTCTTAGCCGTGCCATCAAAGTCGCATGTTCCACCGACACTCTGCGTTCTTTGATAGTAATCATTATACGCATAGGAAGCATGATTGACAAGTGTATTAGGAAGATAGCACCCTTGGCCTTGTTGAATGGGAGTGCAATCAGCTTGGCCTTGCCCACAAGCCCAGTTCAAGCCATCTTCCAACTTATCGGGATCTGCCTCACTTTTCGCCACACAGAACAACCCTGAAGAATTTCCAGTTGGAGTGGAAGTACCCAAAGTTAATGGATAAACAGTAGACCCATTAGTAAAGAGCACACCCCAGTTTTTCTCTGACACTGGCCCTGGCCTCTTGTCTTCATTAAACAGCTCATAAATGTAAGTGTTAATCGGAAAAGTTGGCTTGCTCGGTGGACCGGAATCATTTAGAACTCTCCGAATCAAATTATTTGTGTATGTCTGAGCATTTTCCACACTTGCATCAGGTTCATTGGATCCACCCAACCATGGCCAACCACTCTCCGTAACAACAACAGAAATCCCAGTAAAATTGAGAGCATCTATAGAATAATAGGTAGCATCAACCATAGCATCAAACATGCTGTTATAGTGGAATAAAGTGTTTGGATCAACAATCTGCTTGACAGAAGGAAGTGGTTGGAAAAGAGCATAATCAATTGGGAAAATTCCATCACCCTTGGTGTAACCATAATAAGGATATGCATTTAACATGTAATAGGAATTTGTGTTTTTCAAAAACTGAAGGATTTGGAAAACTGTAGAGTTCCATGATGGATCAAAGGTAGCAGTGGAGGGGGGGAAAGCTCTAGGAATTACATCCATGGATTGTGGAGTTGAAACTTTGACCTGGAAGTTTAAGTTTGTAGCAACTAGGGCTTTGTGAATGTAATTCATAGCAGACACCAAAACTGGCGAAGCGTGAGGAAGTTGGGTAAGAACCTCACTGCCAACAGCAATGGCAGTAATATTGGTGGAAGGTAAGTAAGGTGCCACATTCTTATTAACCCAAGCTGCTGCTACTGATGGAGACTCTCCAATCCCTAGGACTTCCTCATTTGTAATACCTACCACTACTTCAATTCCACTGTTTGAAAGGGCTCTCAGCATGTGAGCATCAGCATCATAAAGGCGAACATGTGTAATTTGATGGGCAGTAAGGATCGCAACCATCTCAGTTGCAGATGGAAGGTCTGAAACATCAGTACCAATGTTTACCCCTACGAATGCACCTACAAGTTACAAAATGTGATTAAGTAACTTGTTAGAGTGATAACGTTCCAGCAATAAGAAAAGGCATTTCAATATATCTACTGGAGTGATTTTCCATTAGGATAAAGAACTAATATCTCAGTGTACCAATCAAGCAAGTTTTATCATGTAGACAGTACGGTAAAGGGGAGCTTATAGGTACTTGAAACATGTATTCAAGACAGCTTGTGACAAGAAATGTTTTTTACATGATATGAAAATAGTACGCTCAACTGCTCAAGATGATACCCTTTTGCAACAACTGTTAAGGACCATCAATTATTCAATTTGTTTCTTAATGTACATACACACTTATCTGAACACTACTAAATGATGCATGTTTTAAAAGCAGTCACTCAAACATGAAATAGGCGATGACTGCCATCTACGTAGCAGACGACTCTTAACTACTTCATCCTAAACAATGGAAACACAAAAATGGAACAAACAAGGAATGAAAGAAGCATGTTATTTTACCTAATCCATTGGTAAGCATGCCGACTAGGAGCAATAGCAGGCCTGCAGTCCATCTTTCAAGCATCATTGTCACCAGTAAAATGTATAGCGCGTAACTCCTGATCTGCCAATAAGATCCCAATGTCCATATGCAAAGTTCAGCAACAGCATTGTACATCAAAGCCTCAGAATTGTATAAACGTATAGCCCAATCATGTAACATGAAAACAAGGAGGAACAAAGTGAAACACGAAAAAATCCCCCACCACCCAAAAGTTGATGGTCCAAAGTATATCACGGCTTAGCACAAAATCATAGACTGATTTTGACATGATAGGTTCCAACCCCATGAATACAAAAACAATAATTGATAAAGAAGAATATCACCTAATATTGGCTCAAACCTAACCATTCCTCTTACAACAGTAAAAATGCTAAATGCTAAATGCTGCATCATACTTCTAACTATATGCACAGC
Source organism: Fragaria iinumae (assembly GCA_009720345.1). Classification (NCBI taxonomy): domain Eukaryota; kingdom Viridiplantae; phylum Streptophyta; class Magnoliopsida; order Rosales; family Rosaceae; genus Fragaria; species Fragaria iinumae. Next base: position 38,679,761 of record CM019119.1, read on the forward strand.
GGAACCAAATATCAAACTTAGACTACTAACATTGAGTCCATGATTAACTTCCATTCAAACCATAACTATTTCCTATAGTCTCCAACAGATTCTTTCAAAGTTTTAAACTTTCCTTGCCCTTTCCAAAAGCAACTCAGCTTCAGCAAACTAGCTGCATATACATTAACCACTTCCCAAACTCAGAAATCATGAAAAAGCCAGTCACCCCTACCCAAAAACAAGAAAACCCACATAAACGGAAAACACACCCAGATGAAGGAAATGTGAAAAGCCAATGTTGAAATGCCAGATCCAACCACTAAAGACATTAATGACCACGAACCCAGAAGCTGAAAGAGAAGCAATAAATAGCCATAAAATCAAAAACCCATACCCGATTCAACTTCCCCAGCCAGAAAGTCACTTCCTTTAAGATCAAAACGCTTCTATGAACTCAAACAAAAATCACCCAAATGAGTAAAAAAGTACTTGACAACAGAGCCACCACAGAAGCTCTAGTGTCACAGAGAGGCAACAAAAATCCAAAGAGAGATTCTTTATTTTCAAAAAGTAAGCAACGTCTTCTTCTTGTTTTCACAATGGAAGCCAGAACAGCACTGAAACACACTTCTAGACTAGACCCTGTATAAACCCTCCATTAACAACAATAAAATTTTGGTTGCTACCCTTCAAAAAAAAAAGAACTCTGACAAGCTCTGCCCCACCATTGCAATCATATTAACATTATTCGTGTTCATAATTAAAGAGTTTAGGAATAGAATAACAGTAGTAACGTTAAGAACAAGACGCAATGAGGTTACAGAGGTAGAGAGAGACCTGTTAGCAACTTCAGTACCAGAGTGAGCTACTGAGACTGAGGAGCATAGAAGGACCCAACTAAAGCGCAAGTCTTTGAAAGTTGAAACTCTGGTCGCTTCTTTCTTCATTGGTCTTGTTGTATGCTTTTTATATTTCCTTTTTCTTTTTCTTTTGAGGGAAATTTTCTTATTATCTTTTGCAGCGGAAAAAAAAAAAAAAGCAATAAGAAAATTGGTCAAAACACAGAAAAGAAAGGTGTATTCTTTGTGCAGGATCATTGGGATCAACGCGGAGGACATCTGGATTTTTCCTATTACATTATGGTAATAAAAGTCATTTTCCTCAGCTGGAAAGACAGAAAGAAACAAAAAAGGTGGTGTAAGTCATCAATGGCCGCGTAGGAAAGGATTGGTTTTGTTGTTTGAACTCAAAATCGATCATCACAAATTATGTCATAATTAGTAACAAGGTGATATAACCATACAAGGCAAAAGGAAACGATCTATCTTCAGTGCGCATCAGTTAATATTCTGCTTCAAATGAATGCGTCCTTGGTGGGATACCCATTTGAAAAGGTAATGCAGATCGTGAGTTTACGGCATAGTAAACTCACAAAAGAATGACTAACTGAAACAAACATCATTGACTACCAAAATCTAGATTAAATCCCAACAATAGTACATCGAAAACATTAAAAGAACCAAAACACAAGACAATCCCAATTCCCAAGTTCGGCACAACATGAGCGAAAACATTTAAACAGTTCCTTCTACTAGTTTATGGACTAGGGGACCTCTCTCCATTTGGTTCCCTTGAGTAGTCTTCATGATCAGTATTGTGTGGCCTAGGACTCAGGCTTCTACCATTTCGCCTTGGGCTCTGGCTTCTGCTCCGGCTTGGACTCCTAACTGGACTCTGACTGTGTCCCCTTGAGCCATTATATGGTCGAGGAGGGGATCGGGAAAACAATCCCTCTCTACCGTACCTTCTCCCTGGGGGTGAGACAGATCTGATCCAGAAGAAGCAGCAAAACACACATTAGAATAGAATGCATAAAAGCAAAATGCATTGCATACCACACATTCCTCCTCGTGTAGTATGATGATTAGCCAAAACCCTAAAACTAAAATGTATCTCACAACAAATTATTATCATTTAAGGCATCTGAGTTAAACTTTGGAAGAAAAACACATGAAAAGCTATGCAACCACAAATTAGTTGCTTCCACACACAAAAGTCTTCTCTGGAAACAAGCCAGTGAAGCCACAAAGCTGGAACTGACAATTACCTCGAATACTCCCTTCTTTTTGGGGGAGGGGAATCATAAGAACGGCTGCGTGGCCGAGATCTTGCATGACGTGAAGGTGGAGAGCGTGAATAGCGAGGAGGAGACCCTCTTCGATCGCGATATCGACCACTACCCCTGGAGCTGATTGAAAAAGATTTGAAATGCTTAGTGTTGATGCAACTCAGAGACAAAAGAAAATAGTATCCTGATACAGTACTTATTTCATTCATCTCCCTCAACATGCGTGGAACCACTCAGATTTGATCTAAGAATTGATTGTATTATTTTAATTGAATGTCCAGGCTTCAAAAAGTATGGCACATCCCAAAAGTAAGAGGTAGGTTTTACCTTGGACCCTCCCTTTGCCTCATATCAGACGGCTTCTTCCTGTTCTCCTCTGCAAATACAACAGTTACCTCGCGACCAAGAAGGACATGACCATCCATTTGATATTTAGCCTCTGCAGCATCAGCAGGATCAACAAATTGGACAAATCCAAAACCACGAGGTTGCCTGGCCAACAGAAAAAGTAGATAAAAAGAACTGTCAGAAAAGGGGCTACACCAAAAAAGACAAACATAATGATGAGTACTTTACACACCATCAATCTTTCCTATATTTGCCAAAATAATCTCCAACTAATACGTATGGCCATGATAAAAGAGCAAGCACTTGGCTGCTGACCTTTCAAGTGTGAATTTTAAGATGACTTGAAATTCTTCAAGACTTGGAACATCTTCACAATGTATTCAAACCCAACTTCCTTCAAATCTTCACTACCATTAACATCATCTTCAAAAGACCTCTAACTACTTGATTGTTGTCGTCAAAACTTTAATTTCACTGTTAAATCTCAGAAACTTCAATGAACACACCCAGCTTATAGAAACAGTAAGAGTGAACATATAATATAGCCTGATCATGAGAACAGCTCTTGATAGCAGGGCCAACACATTTTAAAAAACTGATTCAATACCTCAAATGTAAAAATAGTAGCATTGAAAATACTTTCAAGAAATGTCATTTTCAAAACATTTGATGTTGTTTAGGAGCAACAAGTGGGAGCAGAACCATCCAAAATACCATCATGCTAGTGGCTTAAAAAGAGATGTAAATCAAAAACTTAATGCAGGTTGCCAACTCAAGCCATATTCTCAGAAATCAATAGAAGAAAGAAACAAGCACAACAACTGTTAATTATTTAGGTGTAATATTCATAAAGAAAAGATTTAAAAGAAAAAAACAGAGAAAACTAATATCTTCACAACAGATATTCAGCAACTTTACTGTCACAAATATGCTTACCCAGAATAATAATCCTTTGGCAAGTAAATGTCCTTCAGAGCACCAAACTGCCCAAATGGACGCCGGAGATCATCTGGCCTGGTAGCAGACAGTGAACACATCATGTCATTAGTTAACATTCAGCTTGTCACTATTTCCATAAAATTATAACAATAGAGTGATAAACCCACCACATTAGATATTGGAGTAAAAGGAGCAAAATAGGTAACAATAACAATTAACAAACCTGCAATCATGGCGAAGGTTACGAACAAGGAGACTTGTAGGCATATCTCTGTCTCTACTATGACCACCATAACGACCCCTTGGGCTAGGACTCCGTCCTCTCCTACCATATCCCGTTGGTGGTGGTGATGGACTGTAACTCCTCCCCCTCATTTCTAGTTAGCTGCAGGCAGAGCAAGAAAATTATCAGAATGGAAAAATACAAGTTGAAACTTATCACTAAGGTACAAATCGCAATCGATCCAATTACTTTTGTACATCAAATCCTATTATTTTAGAGCAAAATTCCCCCACTTACAGCTTACAAGCCACAGTGATCGTATACTAGTTCTCATAAACCAATTACCACATCAATAACATTATTGATAACCCGTTGGGAGACAACAGGACATGACTACCTAACCAGATTATTCTTCTATCGGAATTCGATAATCAAAGAACACTAAATGACTCTTGAAGCAATGCTAAACACAAAACCCTACACGTGAAGCTTCAACGGAAACCAAAATCCTTCAATTCGATACGAAAACCGTTCTTGAATCAACACAGAAACCGAAATTCACTACATTTCTCAAGAATCACAAGCATATATAAACTAGAGCAAATTCGCAGCTGATATATAAACCCTACCGAGCACGACCTCGACCTCGTAAACCCTAACAATGCAAACAAAACCACAGCACAAAGAAAGCGAGCGACGAAAACAGACCTTAAAAGCGGCGAATCGACGGCCGGCGATGGTGACCTGAAATCGACGGCGGCGGTTTGCTTTGGTTTTGGGGAAGATAGTAGCAGCTTCCGGTGGATATGAAATTTTAGAAAGAGAGAGAGAGAGAGGCTTATTACTTATTAGGGTTAGTTAACGAAAGCGAAGGTTATATTTGTCGTTCCAAAACTACCCTCTTACAATTCGTTATATTACCAGCGTGTCCTTTCTGCACCGCCAAAACCGAACCTTCTCCCTCCTCCTCTGCTTCACTGCCGGCTCTCTCTCTCTCTCTCTGCGTTTGAATTTCTCTCAGGTGATCTTACCGGCCACCGGAGACTTCGATTTTCGAAGCGATTTCACATTCGGAGGTTAATTTCTCGATCAATTTTACATTTGGTTCGGGTTTAGGGTTTTGTTGTGTTTTTTCCGGCGAGATTAGGGTTTTGGATTTGTGCATTTAAAGACGGGGTCTTTTGATTTTGTAGCGATGGAGGAGCAGTTCGTACTGCGAGTCCCGCCGTCCGTTGCTGAGCGATTGGATCGTCTTCTGAGCGAGAATGCGAGTTCTTCAGACGACAAGTCGTTGGATTTGTCTTTCGAAGGTCTAGAGTTCATAGTTGCTTCTGTATGCAATGCATTTTAATCATCTAATAGGAGGATTTTAAAGAGTGGATTTTCGGTGTCGATTTTTCGATGGGGGATTGCGATTTTCGGCTTGATGTTTTGTATGTTGTTCAATTTTTGGTATGATTTAGTGTGCTTGTAGCTCTTTGTTCACACCAGCATTGTGATAGTTTATGATTTCGAGTGTGTTGGCAGTAGGTCCTTGTGTAGTTTTGTGATACTTGTTCCTGCATTGCGCCTTTTTTTTGTTATGGTTTGATGTGTAAACTTGAAATATGTTGCAGAGGATGGCCGGAGTGGGACATTTGTGGTTGGCAATGACCGTTTCCCTGCATCGCTCTTGGACCTTCCTACCGTGGTGGAATCCTACAAAACGTATGACGATAGTGTGTTAATTAAGACTGCAGATATTGGTCAGGTGGGGGTGGTGCCGTATGTGAAGGGTATATTCGAACTGATAATTTATTAAGTGCTTCTTTTCAAAGGCATCTATGTGATGTATTTTTGGGTTTTGAACAGATGATTATGGTTAGAGATCCAAATGATCCAGCTCCAGATACCGTCGAGTACAGGCATGGTCTCACCCCTCCTATGAGGGATGCTCGGAAGAGAAGATTCCGCAGGGAGCCTGATCTAAACGTATCATCTAACCTCTTTATATTGGACTTTTTATTTACTAATGCAATATATTTAATGGAAAATAATGAAGAAATCCAGTGCCGATTAGTCTAAAAGTGTACAACACGAAAATAAATTGGAAAGAAATGTCTTCTGAGAGAGATTCTTATGAATATTGTCCTTTTTTTTTTGTTTTACAGCTCAGTTATCGTACGCTCATATCCTTCACATCTGGATGTTGTTACTGATAGCGATATTGTTGCATTTTACAGCCTGAGCTTGTCCAGCGTGTTGAGCAAGATCTACTGAACATTAGTGCTGGTGGACCAGCTGACAATATGGATATCCTTTTACATAATGTTTGAACATTTTTTTTCTTTGTTAAATTTTGGCAAAATGTGGTCAAGTAAGAAATAGGATCCCTCCTGCTTTTGGTTTTAAACTTATACTGTTAAGCCTAGAATGCATATCTCTATTAATGATGATTTACATGGCCTTATTTTCCATGATGACTGCTTAAATTGCAATTGTATGTCTTTTTTCTTTAGCTGAAGATGTTGTTTTCCTTGCCTTTTTCTTTCTTTTACAAAAACTATGTACTCCAACTTTTCACTAGGTTATGAAGCTTAGTTTTACATTAATTAATGTGCAATACTATCACCATGCTAATACAGAAACTATTCTCGATTGATAATGGATTTGGCACTGTTGTCTTGTTACACTAAATTTGTGTTGTATGTTTATCCCTTGATTTGATAGCTCACATATTGAAGTAGCTGGGCAAGAGAAAAATGGAGATGGCAATGCTGGTAATACAAGTGAAAACCCTGCACCAGCACCTGAAGCAAAAGCTGATATTATTGAGACTGCTACAAATGCTGGGGAGCCTGATGGAGAGCCTAATAGAAGTGACTCTGATGAATCTGATGATTCAATTTGAAGCAAACTCTTATGCTGATATCATTTCCCCGTCAAGCTTCTTGATGAAGTTGAAATGTGCATAACAGGGATGGAAGATGTGGAAGATGTACCCGAAAGAAACAGGGATGAAAATATGTTTTCTGAATGATGGCATAAAATTTATGTTGTGTTGATAACATGTATGCATTAATTCTGAATATCCTCAGGATTCTCAAAGAACTAGTATGTATGGGAAAGTTGTAGAGTTTGTATTTCTGCAAAGCTATAATACATTTCTTTGTTCCGCAAGCATTTATAGGCTGTGGTGTTGTCTTTTTGAAATGTTGCTTGAATGTTTGGGCTGCAGTCACAAACCCAAATCCACTAGAAGTTTCTCTATGCTTCTTCCTATTGGGCTGAACATGCAGCATTCTTTTTCTATCCAAATGGTCTTGTTCGATTCTCTAACCTTTTGCAGCGATAGTCTAACTTCAAACCTTCGTATCCAAGAATCTCCGACCGCAAGTCTGCAATTCTAAATTGTTCACAGCTTCACATGTTTTCATGAATCGTATTCACGACGTGCTTCTCTCCCCCCATGCTACCGTCAAGTTAAATGTGCAAAGTGCAAACCAATTCGAAAATTGTAATGCCCTTATGAGCCATGAGATAATATGAAAATAGACAAGAGTGTCGGATGCAGCAGAGAGCCAGCTAATGTTGTGAGGATCAATCATGGCGGAAAATCCTAGAACTCGTCTTGAAGACTTAAAACATAGTTGTAATTTTTCATGTGATCCACGGACCATGATGCCAGTTTTTTAGTAGCTAGCTAGCTAAGCTAAGCTGCTCAAACAAATTGATTAATCTCCCTTTTCAGATCTGATTTTCCGTAGTACTACGTACTCTACTCCCCCACTACGTACTTTAGTAGCAATGGTCACTCACTCATTCCTATACATCATATCCCACATTTAAAAATGAAAAAAGACATCCTGTTATGATGAGGAATGAGCATTAGTCACCCTTCATTCGTATACGTATTCGTATTCGTATTCTTCATCTGTCTTTCGGATGAGATCGAATAAGCAGATGAGGGGTTAGCCTATAAACCAATTAAGAAACACTAATGACGAAGTTAGTAGTGTTTAACAAATAAGTAAGACTCCAACAGGGCATATGCACCAAACCCCTGGGTTTATGCATATCCTTATTAAGAAGACCATATATAATCGAGCTCGTGATGAGGCATAGATTAAACTCGAGGACATGCATGATTGCTGGAAATGAAGGCGGATGTTATCCATCCAAATGTGAATGGAGCCAAATTGCAATATGGTTTCGTATATGGTTGGTGGCCGGTGTTTATGAGTGAATGAATATGCACATTAATCATATATGCCAGCTTGTGTTAGCTTGATGGAGCATGCAGTTGGTAAGATCTACACAATAAGCTGTGTGTTTGACCCCCAAATACCACCGTACCCGCCCCCAAGAGACCTAATTCTGCAGCCAATATTGTGATCGAGCTTCAAACAAGCAGGTTAGCTAGCTTCTTCTTCTTTAATACTATATATCTTCCCATGCGAAATCTGATTAGGTTACCGACGAATGAGTGACCACCAAGCTAGTGTTACAACTTAGATCGATCAAGTTTGTCATATATTCATCAGCTTCATTGTCCAATTTCTTCTTCTTCTTCTTCTTTTTTCGTTTTAATTTCTCCGACTCCCTCTCATAATAAACATTAGCCTTTTACCAGTACATCTGCACGTAAGATGAAAAAATGAAAGATGTTTCACTCAAATTGCTCCACTTAAAGTGGGATAAATCAGCTAATCTTTTTTTTTTTTTTGTAGATATATAACTGCTTCATAAAAAATGAGATTAAACTATCACGTCTTTTTTTTCTCCTTATAATTTTAACGTTGTTTTATAGTAAAGCTCATAGTAAATATTATTTTTAGTTCTTTAAGAAATTTATACTACCTTAGTTTTTTGGGTAATTTAAAAAACGGTTTCATCAAAGACACCAAATGAGCGTCTCGTTTTTTAATATAATAGAGATGGAATATATATACACAAATACAATTCTAGAATTATTAGAAGACATGTATATAATTAGCATGTATAATTCGTTGGATCAGTTCAACTACTAAACATGTTTTGTTTGCTTAATTAGCTGTAGTCTGTGGGTGTTCGCCCATAATATTGTGCGTATATGCATGCTCCTTTTGCTCATAATATTATTTAAGCGTGCATGCTGCCTCTGATTCCATTCATGTTCTTAGTTAGTACAACTCTGACGATAATTAAAACTCGAATTGCGCCATAAAATTATAATCATAAGTGATGTTTAAATTAGTTCGATCAACCACTAAACACGATCCTATACGCACAAGTTTTGCTCTATTTTCTATTTGTTTCTTGCTCTTGTGTGTCTCCGATCCTCTGCACTATCTTATGTACCCTAACACATTTACATGCATGTACAATCAACAATTCTCAGAAATTTCTATATATTAATTATGCTTAAATTATAACAGGAGGATTAATTAATTGCTATGTAATACGCATGAATTTCTGGTTTAATTTCTACGTACGTATTTGCATTCATCTTTAGCCCCGGCTTATCTAAATGGTTGACATTTTGCATCTGATTAACTTGGTCGGATACGTTGCTGTATATTATGAACTCGATCATATGACTTGCTATCCGAAGTCAATCGTAAAGATATATATAAATGATGCAACTTGGGTTGCGACTTCTGCAATATTGTCACTATGATTACCTTATTCAACCACTAATTCGATAATCATGTCAACCAACAATTTCAAACTCGTCTCTGAAAGGGTGAGCTATATTTCGACCTAGCTGTATCATGAATTTTTATAAAGACTATCGACAACAAAATTACTGGAAGCTAGCTTATATATATATATATATATATATATATATATATATATATATATATATATATATATATATATATATATATATAAATATATACACAGTCTTTCTCAGGTGCGGAGGTCTGCACCAATGATTTTGGATCGAATTTCCTCATCTCCACCGTATAGTATCTAGATAATAGTGTGTAGATCATCTCTGCAAAATTTCAGCCAATTTGGTAATCGTTAAGGCCCTCAAACTCGAAAAACAAATTGACGGACTGAATTTTGTCAAACATGAACCGTTCATGTTTATAACAGAAAAACGCAATTTTGAGGGCCTTAATGATTACCAAATTGGCTGAAATTTTGCAGAGATGATCTACACAATATTATCTAGATAACTAGACGGTGGAGATGGAGAAATTCGATCGAAAAGTGATGCAAAAATGAAAATCCGTGCGGACCTCCGCAGCTGAGAATGGTTATGTGTGTGTGTGTGTGTGTGTATATAACTAGCTAGGTTGATGTACGTGTTTGAAATTTTCAAGTAGAACGAACCCATTTCTTACTCGTACAACTAAAAATACAGATAGATGTTTCGAAAATTGACTAGCTACTCGTTGCTTATTTGACAAGGTCATCGATCGGTAGTACTTGCTACTTACTTCTATGCATAAAACTTGCAGGGCAAGTCCTTCTGGTTGTTTGACAAGGTCTCCTTTGTTTGCTTTCCTTTCCTTGGGGAAAAAAAAGTACTTAATCATTTGTTGACTAGCTATGGATTAAAAATTATAAAGTGCTTTAGTCTTTTGGGTATTACCGGGTTAGACTAATTGTGGAAGGAATTGATGTGGAAGCCAGACTTCCTACTAATTATTTTATATCAATCACTAAATATCTCTCTCTCAATTTAACCTTTTCAACTTCTTACATCCGTCATTTTCTTGCGAGTTTCGTTCTCCTTTAATTCTACTCGCGTGTAGTTATTAGTCAAAATTGAATGCGAGATGTTCTGGCTAGGGTTTCTAATTTATTATTGAACTCTTGCTAGATTAATTACAAGGATATATATATATATATAAGGTATTCACAATTTTGAATACTTTAATGATTATCAATTTGGTTAAAATTTTGTAGAGATGATCTACTCATATATACATAAAAGATGAATGGTTGAGATGAGAAAATATGATCGAAAAGTATGTCAATTAAGAAAATCCTACCTTTTGAATAAATAAGGAGGTCTGTAGCCGTCCGGTAACGAACGGAGGAACGTCCGCACTTTAAGCCGAGTGCGGACGTCCATTTTGGAACATTTATATATATATATATAACTTACGATAAGGTTTCATCATATCTTTAATGTGAGATTGATATCTCAGCATGATCACGTGACTGTACGAGACATGGAATGGAGTTCTAGATCGAGAAACCCCCCAACCGACTAATTAGCTAGCTAGAATTGTAGATGGATAAGAAAAACATTACGACGGATCGATGCATGGTAGGTCGTGGACCATGGTCGGTAATCCATCAAAATCTCTCTATCCATCGATCGAATCTCTCAGCTGGTTAAAGGTCAAACTTGCCTATGCATTTCTGGACCGGTTCCAACCGCCCGGCAGGATCTCACACACAGTCGTCGACTCTCGATCACCATCTCTCAAGTACCGTCCAGTTCTATATCCAGCACGCAACCGTCAACTCATTACGATTAATATATCTCATGGTAGGGTCAGGGTACGTGCGTGCGTACGTAGAAGACCGACTATGATGATGATGATGCAAAATAAGCAAAACAGAGTAAGATTCAAGTTGAGCTGACTACTACCAAATAACTGGTTTTCTGTATTTGTAGCTATGCGTCTGGGAAAAAGCTCAGGATAGATAACTAGTCGGTGCGTGTATGCATGCCGACAAGTAGATCGAGTACTGGTAGTGCATGCTTACAACTTAGAAGCGCGTTTTTGTTTTTGTTTCTTTTAGAGTTTACTGGGAGAGCGGATGGTCGGAAAGTCTCAAAGTCTAAGTGAGGAGAGTAGTCGTGGTAGGAAAAAGAATGAGATGAAGCAGAGACAAGTGAGCAGTCAATTCGATCACCGCTAGCTGTCAATGGAGATATATAATAGCAGCTCCCGCGTGTTCTCCAGCTAGGTAGCTATATATGCATGCTTGATATATTATGCTATCTCTAGATAGATTATTTTCGGATCTGTACTCCATCGGTACCAAAACCCTAGCTAGCTAGCTAACTAACCATTTCTATATATCACACACCATTTCGATCGTTTTCAGTGTACGTACGTACGTACCCATTGATAACGAAAACCATGCCCTGTTTATTATTTAGCTAGCTAGGTCCCCGACACGACACTGTTATGCAATGTATAGTCGGAGCATTTCTTCACACGGTACTTGAAAGTTCTACACATTGTGTCTTTATACTTCATCAAACATTTCAACAAGAAAATCAAGGATCTGGATGATCCATACAAGAGATGTTACACTTAGATGGTGAAATGATCGACCAAAAAGAAGATTACAAAAACGAGTGAGAGCTAGTGGCCGGAAATAAACCCTGGCTAGAACAAATGAATGAAGATTATATATTACTACTCGTACGTAGCATCCAACGAGGGCGACTGTCATGGGATTTAGCTGTCTGGGTTGTTAGGTAAGCATGTACCACTCATCCCAGGCAAACCGACGTGGGCTCATTAAACAGCCAACACGTGGATTCAATGCACCGTAGTCGGCGGTCGAGCCTCCACGGCCCCTCTGTACGGTACTGCCGGAGGAATTCAAATCCGACGAGATCCCCCCCAAATTATATAACAAAGATTTTATGTGTCATGACAGTTGGAAGTGCCATGTTCTGTCTAAACAGAGCTTTGAGTTTTACGTGTATTGGGAAAATGGAAGCACAATTGGAATTGTAGGTTTGACTACTGGTTCGTCTGGTTGTGAGTATGGTGGCCGCAGCAGTATCTACAAAAGAAGATCGAGTAGTACGTTGTTCGTAGTACTATATAACTGAGAGAAGATCGAGGACGAGGTTTTGTTCTAGTTTTCAGACAAACACGTTGCCAATTCCCCAAAAGTGGGGTTTTACAGGTAATATGTGCCAAACTTGGTCATTTTTTAACAACCTTATTCGTATCAGAAAAAGAAGTGGGAAGCAAATCTAGATCTGTTTAATTTGTTCTGCGTTTAGATTACACTCGGATCTTCCATGGATCTCTTGTGCTTCAATTCGTTAACCCTGCAGGCTAGCTTCTTAATTTGGTGACCTCTCGTTTTGTACGTTCGTATATGGAATATCGATCGAACTTGGTCCCGAAAACATGCGAGTGAATGATTGATTAAACAAATTGAGTCCTGTTATGTACGTTGATGCGTGAACATGCATATTGCCTACACTTCACATGTTTTTAGTTTGATCCGCTAGGTTAATAAATTGGATTTATGTGATATATACAAATTCATGGAATCGAATCAAACTTTATATGAATGATCTACACATTATGTTATAGATATTGAATGGTGAAGATGTCAAAATACGACCTAAAAGTGAGCCAAATAAGAAGTCGTATTTTAATTTTAAAACGGTGCATGTCCCGCTCTAGATATATTGGAACCACACACACACTCCTTTGATGACTTTATATATGTACGATACACTTACATAAATAAATATATATATATATATATATATATATATATATATTTATGTATAGCAACTTGACTGATCGACTACTCTGAAAAATTTAACCCGCTTTACTTTTTGAATTTATATCCAAAAATATTGTATGATGACTTTTATATATGTACGATATGCTTACTCATATATATATATAGGGCCCTTCCACTAAGGGATCCTTTTTTTTGACATATATGAGGGATAAGAGATTACACTAATTTTTCGATCACAAAATCACATCTCCACCGTTCAATATCTAGTTCTATATGAGTAGATCACTTCTGCAAATTTTCAGAAATTTTGGTAATCGTTAAGGCATTCAAAACTACGATTTATAATTATAAGCATGAATGGTTCATGTTTGGCAGATTTGATTCGTCCATTGATTTAATCTTGTTCGACACCTTAAGGATCACCAAATTGGCTGAAAATTTGCAGAATTGATCTATATATAAGGACCAACAAATTGAACGGTGAAGATTCAAAAATATAATCGTAAAGTTGGTGTAATCCCTCATCCCTCATATAAACCAAAATAAGGGATCTCTTAGTAGAAGGGTTCTATATATATATATATATATATATATATATATATATATATATATATATATATAACAACCTGACTGACCGACTAATTTGAAAAATTTAACCCGCTATACTTTTCGAACTTCAATCCAAAAATACTGTAGATTTATTGATGCGTGAACATGCATATTACCTACACTTCACATGTTTTTAGTTTGATCCGCTAGGTTAATAAATTGGATTTATGTGATATATACAAATTCATGAAATTGAATCAAACTTTACAGAAATGATCTACACACTATGTTATAGACACTAAATAGTGGAGATGTCAAAATACAACTTAAAAATGAGCTAAATAAGGAGTCGTATTTTAATTTTAAAGCAGTGCATGTCCCGCTCTAGATATATTGGAACCACACACACTCCTTTGATGACTTTATATATGTACGATACGCTTACTCATATATATATATAACTTCTCAGCTACGGAGGTCCACACCAATGGTTTTGATGCGGATTTCTATTTTTGCACCACTTTTCGATCGAATTTCTCCATCACCACCGTCAAGTATTAGATAATATTGTGTAGATCATCTCTGCAAAATTTCAGCCAATTTGGTAATTGTTAAGGCCCTCAAAATTGTGTTTTTCTGTTTTAAACATGAACGGTTCATGTTTGACAAAATTCAGTCCGTCAATTTGTTTTTCGAGTTTGAGGGCCTTAACGATTACCAAATTAGCTGAAATTTTGCAGAGATGATCTACACAATATTATCTAGATACTAGACGGTGGAGATGAGGAAATTCGATCAAAAAGTAGTACAAAAATAGAAATCCGCACCAAAACCATTGATGCGGAACTCCGCACCTGAGAAAGACTGTATATATACATATACATACATATATATATATATATATATATATATATATATATATATATATATATATAACAACCTGACTGACCGACTAATTTGAAAAATTTAACCCGCTATACTTTTCGAATTTCAATCCAAAAATACTGTAGATTTATTGTACCTTATGACACATGGTTATGTTTTCAGCTTATTATCTCATGTATTTTGATGATAATTTAATTTTCGTAAACAATAATCGTGCTAGTAGAATAAGCATCGTGCTAACGGTGCTTTGGACTAGGGTACGTAGTTCAATTATGAACAATCTCTCATTTAAAACAAATTTTATTCATGGCTAGGGTTTCTGTACGGAACCCTCTTGCATCGAAATGGGTGCATGAACAAGCTACGTATACCCAGCTGTCAAGTTACCCAAAATCCAGCTACATGCATATATATATTTTGTTTGCTTTTACGATAGAATAATATATATATAAACAAATCATATATGTTTTTGCTGTATTACTACTTTCCGACATATATGTATTTTGTTTTCGGCTACGCGTATTTGCACTTTACAATGTAAATCTACGTATGCAACCCAATTAACTTTGCATTTTAATTCAAAACACATGCAATCCATTGGGAAATAGTTTATACTTATGCTCTAGTCAAGACTCTAAACTAGAAAAGTGGTTCAAAAATGAAATAAAAGTAGTTCGCAAAATAAATAAATATGCTCTTTTTGGCCGGCCATTGTTAGAGAGTCGCTTGGTTCAAAAAGTGTTTCTATTTAATCCGCCAATTAGCAAAAGTAGCACACAACTTTAGATTTCATAGGTTACTTTTGTTAATTATACTTAATCATCCGTACCGCTTGCTATTTTTGTTGTTCAAATTACAATGTCGGTCTAGATTTTATATATATATATACAGTCTTTCTCAGGTGCGGAGGTCCGCACTAATGGTTTTGGTGCAGATTTCCATTTTTGCACCACTTTTTGATCGAATTTTCTCATCTCCACCGTGTAGTATCTAGATAATATTGTGTAGATCATCTCTGCAAAATTTCAGCCAATTTGGTAATCGTTAAGGCCCTCAAACTCGAAAAACAAATTGACGGACTGAATTTTGTGAAACATGAACCGTTCATGTTTAAAACAGCAAAACGCAATTTTGAGGGCCTTAACGATTACTAAATTGGCTGAAATTTTGCAGAGATGATCTACACAATATTATCTAGATACTAGACAGTGGAGATGGAGAAATTTGATCGAAAAGTGGTGCAAAAATAGAAATCCGCACCAAAACCATTGGTGCGGACCTCCGTAGCTGAGAAGGCCTGTATATATATACACACACAGATTTTCTCAGGTGGTGTGGATGTCCACATTTATTCTTACAGTGCGGATTTCTACTTTACACTCACTTTTCAATCGAATTTTCATATCTTCACCGTCTAGTCTTTAGATACTAATGTATAGATCATCTCTGCAAAATTTCAGCTAATTTGGTTATCATTAAGGCACTCAAACTCGATTAAACCAATAGATAAACATAATTCTGTCGAATTTGAAATGTTCATGTTTATAACAGAAAAATGCAGTTTTGAGTGCCTATTAACCAAATTGGCTGAAATTTTGCAGAGATGATCTATACATTAGTATCTAAATACTAAACGGTGGAGATGTGAAAATTCGATTGAAAAGTATAAATCTGCACCGTAAGAATAAATACGGATGTCCGCAGCTGAGAATGACTGTATATATCTATATATCCACAACAAACGGTGATGCGAACTTATGACTCACGTGTCGGCCAGCGTATGAGTCATATGGCGAATGTTTATTAACAATAACAAATTACTTTATCCCTAAAAGAAAATAAAAGGTAACAATAACGACAACAAACAATCATGTCAATTATTAGTGAGGCATACTAGTTAAGATGATTTGCGAAGCTTGATGACTCTTACCAAAATGCATGTAGAATACTCGTATATTGCACAAATCATACATGAGCCTTTATATATTAATTTCTTGGATGAATATATATATATATATATATATATATATATATATATATATATATATATATGAATTAGTAGCTTGGCTAAGGACAAGCTTTAGACTTTTTCAGGGAATTTTGTTGTTATTAACCCATCATCAAACACCTCCCAAACCAAAACCCTTTTTGTAATTCGGAATATTCAAGTCAACTCGTGGGTCATGGTAGCCTTGCATGGAAGTTTCAAAGACTTCGAGCTTTCACTTTCGAATGTAATTAACAAAACAAAATTCAAATTAATCCTTAACCAAACTGATCTGTCTCGTATCCATCCAAAACAATCCACAACTTCACATACATCATCACCAAACCAACCAAATTGTTTGCTTCGCTCTACTTAATCACCCTCACACATTAGTCAATTTAATTATACGACTAGGTCTACGTATGAGTAATGTGTTTGTGCGTATTTTCATATACATGGTCCAATTAATTGAGACTTTGGTCTAGTTACTGTCACATAAAATGAAACTTGCAAGTTAAGCTACGTTGCCCGTTTCTTGGAGGTAGGAGAATTTTATTTATGACATAAGTGCTGGCGATTACGAATACAGGTCAATCTCAGTTTGAACTTGACTAAGATCATTTCCAAGTTTCGAGTGAAAATGACACATTATTGAGACTACACATTGTATATACTATAGCCTAGCTTCCATGAAATTGTCGCTTAATTATACATACACTTCGTTCAATATTTACTAGTGTTTACCTAAGAGTGCAAGTAAAGATGAACAATGTTTCCGTATTGACTTAATTGTTTAACATTTGTGTATATTAACAATAGCAAATTCTATGCACCAAGGCGTATTTATATTGTCTATGCGCAAGTCACAGCAACTAAAGTTGCAAATATATAATAAAAATGGGAGACCCTTAATTCCTTCTCCTCATGTAATTTTTGATCCAAGTAAATTAAACGTTCATAATAAGAGAACCCCTTATTCGACCGCGAGTCCTCACTTACTGTGTGTTGGAAATACTTGGACTAGTTTTTTTTTTTTTTTTTTTTTTCTTAGTTTCGATTTAACAGTGTTAGTACATATGCATTATATATGATGCCGTGTGAATGACTGAATCAAATACTACATATAAGTTGCTCGCTTTACTTGCATCTTGATCCGTAGAAGAATTTTCGTATATTAACATGAATATGAACTTGTTTTTCTAAATAAAACACATTAATCTTGTCGAGTCCAATAATTATTCTTAACAATTTCACTAATAAAAGAGTGTAAATTGTATGCAAGGCATGGTAAATTGGTAATTAAATTTCCGCATTTTGTAATCATAATCTGTGAAATAATTCAGTATTTGAGGTGCATATATACAAGATTTGCCTACCTGGTCAAGAATCAACATCACTGCTCATAATACCATGTCAATTTCTAAGAAAGTGCCGTATTATTAATTTTGAGAGAAAACAAGTAGGTTTATGCATTTTCAAATTTCTGTGTTGTTTTTTGTTTCCCAGTAAAACCTCATGCCCACGTGGTTGGAAAATGGAGGCTCTCTGTCTCTCATCAAACTCTCTCTTCTCGCTTTTCATTGCCCTATATATGAGCTTAAATGACAGGTCTAGCTTGAAAAACACACAGAGCTTTGTATAGCATACCAAGCAAGAAAGTGAGAGATAGAGAGAGTGTTGCCATTACTACCCAAACCAAACCTTCAAACAAATCCGGTTCAAGTTCCAAACTTTCTTCGTCTATCAATAGACAGCAACTGCTTTCTACTCCTTTGAAATCCTCCATTGAAGGTAAAAATGCCTCTTTAGTTCTATAAATGATCCATTTCTTGCTCCTTCTTCTCCTTGTTGTCTGTTTGGTGTTTGGTTTTTGCATAAAATGGTAAAAGTTCCTTCTTTCTTTCTTGGGTGAATGTTGGTTTTCATGGTAATCTGATGAAATGGGTGTTCTTGGTTTTGAATTTTGATCTTGGTTTCATGGGAATGTGATGGTTTTAGTTTTAGTTTTAGTTTTCTTTAGGTAATAGATTTTGTGGATCCTGCTCTTTTCTTGATATGGATGAGGCCTGTTGGGTTTCTCTATAATGGTTTGCTTTCTTCGAAGAATTAAACTTTTAGTAATGTTTTTCTAGATTCTTGGTCTTTTCCAATGGATTCTACAGCAGCAGTGTAAAATGTGACCTCTTATTGTTTGATGATATGCTTCAAATGGGTACATTGATATAGAATTCCGTTTAGAGAATGCTATTAGGAGAAACTGGATGTAGGGGTTTTTTGAAGTTGAATACAAATTGCAATTGTATCCGGATGTGTTATTTTAGTAGGTTTTGTCGATCCAATGCTTTTAATTGTTTCTGACTCGCTATGTTTACCTTCACATAAGCTCGAATTTGTATCTGCAGTGATGTTTTCCTGTTATCTAAGGCAGTATGAGAGGTGGAGAATTAACTGATTCTCTTTTGTTCTTTGCAGGAATCTGAATTGTCTGGATTGCTGAAACCCCTTTGCTATCATATGGGAATTTCCTTTTCTTGCCCATTTTCTGAGGACTGTGATTTGGAAAGTGGGTTAGAATCAGTAACTGTAAAGTCGATCAGTTTTGGAGATGATGAAGTAAAAACTCCAGTTAGATCAGTTAGTTTCAACCGCGGTGATGCAGAACCTTCAATAATGAGAGCCTTAGGTTCTGGAAAGATGACATTAGAAGCTTCTGTTAGCTTTAAAGGGGATGAGTTAGAGAAAATGGGTTTGCTTAAACAAAAGAGTATTGCCATTACATCAGTTAGCTCCCTTTGCAAAGAAGTGGACATTGGATCAGTCAGCTCCATTAGCAAAGAAATGGACATTCGATCCCCGAGGTCGGATAGTTTGGTGGGGATGATCCGACCCTTTCAAACAGATTTCACCAACCCCAAACACATGGCGGCAATTAAGTTGCAGAAAGTGTACAAAAGCTTTCGGACCAGAAGAAAGCTAGCAGATTGTGCAGTTCTAGTTGAGCAAAGCTGGTATATATTTCTTTCTTTTGTGTTAATCTTGCTTTTAAACTAAAATAGTGAAATGTTTATTGTGCTTCAGTCTTTCTCAGTCTAATTGTTTGTAAAAATATAGGTGGAAGCTATTAGATTTCGCTGAGCTCAAGCGCAGTTCTATATCATTCTTTGAAATTGAGAAACATGAAACTGCCATTTCGCGTTGGTCTAGAGCAAGGACCAGAGCTGCCAAGGTAATCTTTTAACAGATATTCATCTGCTTCATTTTTCAGTTTACATATAATTTGTTTAAATACTAAAACATATTTTTCTTTGAATTGCAGGTTGGAAAGGGTTTATCAAAGAATAGTAAAGCACAAAAACTTGCTTTGCAGCACTGGCTCGAAGCGGTAAGTTACTCGCATTTGAGATCCTGTTTTTCTTTTCTTCAATCTTTTATTGGCCTTTACTGATATCAATCTTTCATATGTGATTGAAACAGATTGACCCAAGGCACCGATATGGACACAACCTACACTTTTATTACGTTAAGTGGCTTCATTGCCAGAGTAGAGAACCATTCTTCTACTGGCTAGATATAGGAGAAGGGAAGGAAGTGAATCTTGAAAAATGCCCTCGATCAAAACTTCAACAGCAGTGTATCAAGTATCTTGGACCGGTGAGCCTTTAGGCCCTTATTGATAACTTTTATCTGTTAATCTTTTTAAATCCATTTAGTTTGCTGATAACAATTCTGCTCAATACAGATGGAAAGAATGGCCTATGAAGTTGTTGTGGAGGATGGAAGATTATTCTACAAGCAATCAGGGGAGCTCCTCCATACATTTGGAGAAAACGAGGATGCCAAATGGATTTTTGTTCTCAGTACTTCAAAAATCTTATATGTTGGCAAGAAACAGAAGGGAACCTTTCAGCATTCCAGTTTTTTGGCTGGAGGAGCCACATCTGCTGCTGGGAGATTAGTTATTGAGAATGGTATCATCAAGGTATGTCTCTGTCTATAGAACTAAAAAACTTGCAGAGTTTGGTTACCGTTTCCATAGTGCCCTGTGTTCTTGATATTTTTTTTATCATCTCTAACATATTTCTTGTTACTCTTCTACAGGCAGTTTGGCCTCACAGTGGTCATTATAGACCAACAGAAGAGAATTTCAGAGACTTTGTTTCATTCCTTGAAGAGAACAATGTGGATCTCACTGATGTTCAGGTATAAAGAAAAAGAACTTCATATTTTAGTAGTTTGGATGATTTGTTATCTATGGTGAGAAAATAAGTGAAGAAATGAGTACTTATAAAGCCTACTTTGTTGTTATATTCAGATGAGTCCAGTTGATGAAGAAGAAGATTCACTCAGCAAGAAAAGAATCAGCGCTCATGTGAGAAGCTACTCAGCTGAAGAGGAGTCCATCCCAGATTTATGTGATTTGAAAACTGAAAATACCATTGTTCGAGACTTGAGTAGGGAGACTGATTCAATGGAGCAAGCTGTTGCAATGGAATCAAAGATATCAAGCCGGCTCCACAGGCTTAGCCGAAATTTATCTAATCTAGAAATACCAAAAAGAGAAAGTTTGCTTGAGAGTGGAACTCAAGCAGCTGCTTCAAGTTGCAACAGTTTCCCTGTGGAATCTTCAGTATCAACAGAAGTACATCTACCATCAGAACAGGAATACATGGTTCCAAAGCAGAATTTGTTCGATGAAGACCATGAAGAGACTGAGGAAGAAACCATTCCTGAAGAATCGATTCTCAAAAGGATTAACTCACTCAAAGGAATGAAATCATATCAATTGGGAAAGCAGTTGTCCTGCAAATGGACAACAGGAGCTGGACCTCGCATTGGTTGCGTGAGGGACTACCCTTCAGAGCTTCAGTTTCGAGCTCTAGAGCATGTCAACTTATCTCCAAGAAAGGCTAACCGTCCTATATCATACTTCTCTCCCCGGATCACTAATGTATCAAGTCCAACGCTGCTGTCACCCACAACATGTGGCGGGGAGGTGGCGGCAACCTTAAGTCCAGCCGCATTTGATAGAACAAGCTTGCTATCCAGAAGCTTTAAGCCTGCTAGAACACAGTCTTCCCCATTGTTTGTAGGAAGTAGACTAGTAGAGTAACCAAAATCACTAATGTTTCATGACTGAAACTAGATCCCTTATTGATTTATTCTTTGGTGTGAATAGAAAAGATGATATAGGAATTCTTTGTCATTCTTTTCAACCCAAATCATGTATACACATTCTTTTTTAGTTCATCAAATGAGATGAAAAAATTGTAGATTTTTTGGTGGGTTTTGAAACCCCCTTTTAATACAAAAGAAGTTCCAATTCTACTTGATAGGGCCCACTTTAAAGGCCCATTGCTCACCTTTAGATAGATAAGTCTTCAACCCACATCACCCCAAGATTAGTTATTAGTCCTGAAAACAATGGTGTGATCCAAGGAGAGGATCCTAAATCCCTGTTATCCTCCACTCCATGAAACCAGAGCCTCAAGTTTCTTTGACTGAATTGCAAGTCCAAAGATTAACACTTTAAATTCTCCCATTTGTTGTTGTGGAGCTCTGAAAGTGGTAGCCATGGAAACCCTGAGAGTTTCATCTGTTCCATCATTACAAATTCCATCTAAATTTGATAAAACCCAATCAAAGAAACTCACTTTCTTGGGTTTTAATCAATCACCCAGTTCATCTTTCTCATTGGTTCAAAGACACAAAGCAACATTCAAGGCATCCTCTGTTGCAGCTGACACTGAAAACCCATATGCACCAGAAGCTGAAACTCACACCCAAGATGACAAATTTGACTGGTATGCCCATTGGTACCCATTGATGCCAGTCTGTGACCTTGACAAGAGAGTCCCACACGCAAAGAAAGTTCTGGGCATTGATGTGGTGGTGTGGTGGGACAAAAATGAAAGTACATGGAAGGTGTTTGAGGATGCATGTCCTCACAGATTGGCTCCATTGTCTGAAGGGAGGATTGATCAGTGGGGAAGGTTGCAGTGTGTTTATCATGGCTGGTGTTTTAATGGCTCTGGTGACTGCAAGTTCATTCCTCAAGCACCTAAGGATGGCCCTCCGGTAATTCAATCACAACCTACAGAGATTACTGCTCATGCTAATTAACCTCTGTACAATACAAGTTTCAAACTGCCTGCTTATTTCATACAGTTACTATTATTTACATGAACTAAAATATTATATAATGAACTTTAAAACAAGAGTAGCTAGCAGATGCCATATTACACCATAGTTTGTATCATGTTGATGAACTTGAGCATAAAAGTCTATTATCTTCCTCCTGTGGAAGATATTTTATTGGTATGTTAGTAATCTTTGCAATGCTTGAATAAATGATCCTTCAACCAAAAACGCAGATTCACACTTCCAAGAGAGCATGTGTAGGTGCTTATCCAAGTACCGTGCAGAATGGAATGGTGTGGTTCTGGCCAAGTTCTGATCCTCAATACAAAGATATTCTTGCAGAGAAAAAGCCTCCCTACATAGCGGAAATAGATGATCCATCATATGCTAGCTTGATGGGTAATAGGGAGATACCTTATGGGTATGTGAAGAAGTTATATTTTTTGCTACTTTAAGATTTAAAACATGTTCTGCAGAGGGAAATTACACAAAGAAAAGAGAAGTGTGTTATTTCTGGATCAGTGTCACAAACTGTCTAACTAATAGTTTGGAATATGAATTTTCTTTTTCCTTTTCCAGAATATCACATATAACTTTGCTTACGTTTTCTATTGCAATTCCAGGTACGAGGTCTTGATTGAAAATCTTATGGACCCTGCTCATGTTCCATATGCACATTATGGAATAATGCAAACTCGACAACCCAAAGGTTAATCACTTACGGATCATCATCTTTATTGGATGCCAGTATGTTAGTCTCTCCTTATGTAGTACGTTTACATGACTTGCTGTATCTTTCCTTAACAGAAAAAGCTGATAGAGAAGGGGGCAGACCATTGGACTTGTATATTCGTAAGTTAGACATAAATGGTTTCATCGCAGAGCAGAATCCAGGTCAAAGTAGATTTCTGCCGCCATGTGTGTTTTGCGTTTCTATCTTTAGTCCCATTGACCATGTTAATGGGGCTGCAGCACCCTCACCTGGAACTGAAAAGCTGAGCAATGAAAAGGTAGTACTTTATGATGAATGAATTGTTTACATACAGCTGATGCGGCCGCTAGACTTTCTGTTATCATTTGTTCATATCCTTTATCTTTCTATTCTTGATCAGATACTTACGTGTATGTTTTTCTTTTTCTTTCGTTTGTAGGTATCATCCCTCCAAACGAGCCAAAAGAAAGCTCTGTTAATTTTTATCTGTGTTCCAGTTAGTCCAGGTAATAGCAGATTGATATGGACTTTCCCAAGAAACTTTGGAGTTTGGATTGACAGGATTGTTCCACGATGGATATTTCATGTTGGACAAAACCTGATTCTGGACTCAGATTTATATTTGCTTCATATTGAGGTGACTCCCTACTCTTTGTATTAAGTTCTAAACTAACTTGGATCACACTTGTTCATAAGCATTTACCTTCTCAGCCAAAATGATTACGATGAAGTTCATATACATTATGATTATTGGATAAGCCTTACTCCCAGATTCTGGTAAAGCAAATGATAATTATGATCTATAAAGTTACATCCATGCAGCACAGGGATGCAGGATGCTAAAGGAAAACCCATAGGAAAATTTGGTTCTAAAAATTGTTATAATAGAGAAGTGTAGATAAGAATGACTTGATAACATGGTGTTCTTTCAAAACAGTATATTGGTATTGCAGAAATAACTTGGGCATTATTTAAAATAATAAATTTCTTGGATAACTTCAAAATGGGAATCATAATGGGTGAAGTTGTTTACATATTCATGATCGGCACCAAGTTGGATGCTTATAAGGAATTTTCATTTGTTGATACTTGTTAGATCAACAACAGTACAGAATTGCCGGCAGCATGCTTATGATGCAAGCAGCCACATGATCATGAAATAGATTCTCAGGGGAAAAACTCATTGCACCTAGTCTTGTCTAATTTGCTCTCGGGTTCTTATTGTACAGGAACGTAAGATAATGGATGTCGGCCCTACCCAGTGGCAGAAAGCCTGTTTTGTGCCAACAAAGTCGGATGCACTTGTTGTTGGTTTCCGAAAGTGGTTAAACAAGTATGCGGGTGGTCAGGTGGATTGGAGAGGCAAGTTCACTGGGGCTCTTCCGCCCACTCCTCCTAAAGAACAGTTGTTGGACAGGTAACTTTCATGCAGCAGTGGCAGCACCAAAGATGAATTTAACTCTAGTTTAGTCAAATGTTTATCAAAACCATTCAGCAGTTAAATTTCAGAGACAACAAAGTAGATCATTACGTACACCAGTCTTACCAATGCTAAAATTTGGTGGGAGCCTATGTGTGTAGAATACTTTTAACATTCAAATTTCCTTGAGATTTTAAGCACACGATAATACCAATGCCATTGTGCTACCTGTTAGTGTCGTGATGCTTAGAACTAAGTTGGAGTACATTATTGGACTCATTGAGGAGATTTTGCACAAACTTTTCAGGTACCGGTCTCATGTGCTCAACTGCAGCAGTTGCAATGCTGCCCACAAAGCTCTAGGTGTGCTTGAAGTCGTATTGCAGGTCGTCTCCTTTTGTTTACTAGGTATTGTTGCTGCAATCAAGCAAGGAGTACTATCATCAATGGTTGCGAGAACTGCGCTAGTTGCAACAGCTCTACTATGCTTTGCAGGATCGAAATTGTTGGCTCATTTTATCTACAAAAACTTTCACTTTCACGACTACAACCATGCCCTTGTGTAAGATTGATGCACCGGCTAATTGGTTACCATAAGAAAACTTTCCATACGAGGTGCAATGTACTTAGAATACGATATACTGGACGCATGTAACCAAACTTGGTTGAATACAAGTATATATATGGTTGTATGAGAATGATCATGTGAATAAGGAATTTAGTCTCTGAAATTCTCTCCAAAGATCATGTTATATATTCATTCTAATTCAAGACAAGTTACATCCATTCTTATCGAGTAATGCTAGACACTAGTGAGACAGAATGTTTGAGTATTACAATAATAAGCATGAATTAAGATCTGAGAGCTAGAACTACTCAAATTTGGAGGGGAATTCAGCAATCTTCTCCCATGATTTGTGACGTGTCTTTCTAGTCGATTTTGTATAATGCAAATCGAGTTACAGAAAAGCTCAAGCTGCTGATGCTTTCATCCAGTGTACTGACTTTTTCCTCAGCTCTCTTCCTCTCTGTCAGCTTCCCAAAAAGGAGGCTCAAATGTGGCCTAACTTCTGCGGAAGACAGACATTAATTTTGTCCGTCAGTAAATCGAAAAAGTAGCTACTTCTGCGATTGTAATCTAAAAAGTAGCTAATTACTGTATTAGTGTATAAATGACATATTATTAGAGTGTGAAGTAAAGTTACCTCCTCATATTATTCTTTCAAACTTAACATCGATGGTACCAGAAATTCTCGTAATGGTAATATTGGAGCTGGAGGTGTTATTAGAGATTCTAAGGGCAGTTGGATCTCTGGATTTTAAATCAACCTTGACATTGGAGAAATTCTTGATGCTGGAGCTCGGGGATTATTTTATGGTCTGAAGGTTGCTCTGATATGCAGATCAGGAATCTTGTTGAATCTGGTTTTGCTGTGCTTGTTTAACTGATGCAGAAGCCTAATCTCTCTGCTCATCCTCTTGGCTCTCTTATTAAGGGATGTTTGAACTTCATGGAAGCCATGGGAGTTAACCAGATCTCTCACATATTTAGAGAAACCAATATGACTGCTGATGCGCTTGCCAAGCAGAGTGTGGATCATGCCATGAGACTTATTATCTTTGACAAGCCTCCTCCTCATGCTGCTAATGCCTTCATTGATGACCTTGTTTTTGTAACTCGAGCTAAGAGAGTCTCCTGCTCCAACTCTTAATTTTTTTTTTTTTTTGCTAGGCCTTTTAGGTCCCCTGTAACAAAAAAAAAAGAAGTTACCTCCTCATATGAAAAGGAGGGAAACACACTGGTAATAAAACCTTCTAGAAACCACTTGAGCAGCTTTAGCGAGATCTAAACTTGTCGAGCAAGTCCTCATGTGTCATACAAATGGACCCAACAATGGTGATGTGGGGCTCGATCTCCGGTCCACCAAACTTAGCCTGTAGACCCTCCATCACATTCTTGATCCTAAGAGACGCATCTTTGGTATCATTGCCCACACCCTTAAGGAGTGTCTGTATGGGGAAGAGTTCGTCTGTAAAACAACAAGAAACATCAATGACTTGTAGAATCTACAATTTTTGTACAAGAAAATAGTAGTAGCAAGTTGTACGTTAGACGTAGAATTTTTCGTCTTGAACTTGTTATTCTCTCCCAAGACTGAAACTATACTGTTCACGTACAAAGCGACACAACCAGCAAACTCGATACGATCAATGGGAAAGTATCTAAGCTTGTTAGTACCAAAATTATAAAACGATATGCGTTTTTCAAGCATAAGAATCTCGTCACTCTTCAGAATTGCCCACGGTGTCGCCCCGAATTCTTGAATAATGTCAACCATAAGTATTACTTGTTTTGTCCAAGCACCATTAAGATCATCACCATCCATCAGCCATATTACGAAAGATGAACTAATTTCATCCGTATCACACACTTCAAATCCCAAATGTACATAACCAAACAATGGATGTTTGTGTAATATATGAGCGGTTGACTTGACCCTCTATATACGTCACAATACAAGTTTACAAACGGTCGTCGTAGTCTCTGTTCCCGGATCTGCCTACAGAAGTAACACGCTAGGTTAGGAGAGGAGAGCGGTCTTCAACGCTCTGATGCCTAAGTCAGTAAGCAAATCGGCAGAGTGACAGCAAGTAAGTAATGAATTGTTTAGTAAATAAAGAGAGAAACAATTACTTTTATAGGCTGGAAGTGTCTTAGCCCTTTTGCATCTCTTCGATGTGGGACAAGTGCTCTTGGTCCTGCTCCAAGGAGTGGTTTTGATGACGCGCGTACGGGCACGTCAAGACTTCAATCGCGAAGCGGTTTACACCATTTGATAGCGGTTGTTGCTGTCTTCACGCTTGTACTTTATACGTGAGCGAATATGACAGTTATGACCAGTCTAGAGACAGTCAAAGTATGCTGACCAAGTATATGTACCAACAAGTCCCCCAAGTTCCCAGTCAAAAGGGACGTCTTAGCTGGGGAGTTTTAGTCACCGCTAGCACTGGTCAAGAGCGTCATATTTGCTAGCAGGTCCTACCCTAAGTCCCCCACTCCCCGGGTAAGATGTCTTATTCTGTGCATTCGTCCTTGTTTGTTTGGAGCGGTTCAAGCTGCAAGTAGTGAGGGGCAATCATAACAGATTAACTTCATTATTCTCTCACAAGAAATGAGGCCTCTCACAAGCGGATAAACATCGCAGCGGTCAAAGTATGCTGACCAAGCATATGTACCAACAATGGAAATTGCAATTAACGAAATTTCAATTGATAGATATCTAAATTCCATCATTTCAAAATTCGTCAAGAATTAAGAAAACTCTTATCCAAACACAGCGTTAGGGTTTCATTTTCAGTTACTGGCAACAGCTCATTTGCAGGTTTTGTGTGTCGAGGTAAGGCGACGCTATCTATGTGTGTTTTTTTCTTTTGGAAAATTTTAGAAACGGTATATGTATATCAACTAAAAGCAACTGATAATTTATAATTTTATATACATTTGTTTCAGATCAAGCATTTTGTTACTCGAAATATGAGGGCACACCCATTTGGGTCAGAATGGTTTTCTGCATATTCGATTGAAAAGCAGGACCACGTGTCAAACTATGGCACTCAAAAACTTCTGTTTGCTGTCGATTGATAAGCCTAAAATAGACTTACAAATAACCCTGCAATCACAATCAAGTTATCGATGGTGGTATAGAAAAGTAGGGTGTCTCCCGCAGAGGATTGTGACTCAACAATTGCAAATATAACTCTGAAAAACTGAACAGACACTAGACAAAGACGAAAACAAAAACTATAGCTAGACCCAACGAAAAATTACGAAATTAAATCTGGAGAAACTAGACACACTGAAAAAGACACACACAAAATTTGGGGGGAAACTGTGTAGTTTTGCTATGCTAACAAAATTCAGAAATATGACAGACAAACTGATCAAAAACAGAAAACTAAATTTGGGGATTTTGGTTTTGGAAATCAAATAACAAAAACTAGTTAGGAACCACTCCTCACCACTAGACAATGATTGCACCTATGATATGTTTACTAACATGTTCAATTCATTCGGATATCCTTACTCAAGCTAAGCCAATGATGTGTTGAACTTAACCTATCAATCTTTCTTACTTGGTATGTTAAGAGAATGATGTTTTCAACTTAACTTAGCATCTAGAATGGAGCCTAGAGTGATGTTCTCGCACAGCTCTCACCTAGAAGTCATTAAGGTCTAAAAGATTATGAATAAGGCTAGACAATGTCGGTACTGATGTTGTCCTAATCTACCTAGACATTGATTTATGTGAATGGGCTCAAGTCACACTCACTCGCTACTCTAGAATGCAAGTAGACATGATGATCATACAAAACATTCATAGCTTTACAACCTAGTATGCATACTAATGTTGGCCACCATCAATAAACATACAAAATTGATCAATGATATAACGATAAACCAATGAATATCCGAAATCCATGGAACAAATTAAATAAATGCCAACTTCATAGTTACACCATGTCTAGGGCTTGGAAGCAGCCCCTAACTAAGGGAAAATTAGTTACTCATCATCTTTAAAAACACATAAGAGAATTTCATAAGATTCGGGAAGAAAAGAAAATACGAAAGATGAAAAGCAGGGGAAAAAATTGATTTTCTGAGTCGAGAGATCAATCTCTTATGGGCTCTGAACTTTTCTTCTTCTCCCTGAGTTCTTGACGGCTCCCCCTTCTCTTCTGTGTTTCTTCTCCTCTAGTATGACAGCTTAGCCTCGTTCTGGTATTAGGGTTCTGCCTTAAGTAGTCTCCAAGTCTTCAAAGCTTCCTTTTCAGACTATGTTTCCTTCTTTGACTAGGATCAATGTTTGGGCTATCTTTTAAATGTCTTCCATATATAATCTGGGCTTGGTTTTTGGGAAAATTATATTAATGATATCACTCTTTGAAATCGTGTAAAAACCCCCAAGAAAGCTTCTCAAAATCCAGCCCAAACACTGCCTCGAACTTGACTGCTGCACAGCTTTCCCGGAACTGCTGAATTTCTGT
Organism: Fragaria iinumae; assembly: GCA_009720345.1. Lineage (NCBI taxonomy): Eukaryota > Viridiplantae > Streptophyta > Magnoliopsida > Rosales > Rosaceae > Fragaria > Fragaria iinumae. Next base: position 38,709,553 of record CM019119.1, read on the forward strand.
CCAACTTCGACGCTTCATAACTCCTAGATGCCATCACCGATTTGGATGATTATTGACTCTAAATTGATCTACAAACGCACCTCTACAAATCTGGGTGGTCATCTTGGTGAAACCATTCTCGGAACCTCATGGAAATAGGCCTTGAAAACCGGAGAAAATAAGCAGAAACCAGTTTTCAGCTTTTTGTGTTTGTAGCTTCTGTTTTGGTGAAGTGGTTCCATCGCCTTTCCTTGATATTTTTGACCATGTGAATGATCAAACTCCATCCTTGACATCTCTACTTCGTATTGGAAGCCTTGCTTGCATCACTTGAACACATATTTGCATTATCTTGCTCCACGAAGTACCTAAGAAAATAACAAAGTTAAAACGATCTTTTTAAAGGAAAATAGCTAAGTTAAATGCAAAGGTTAAACTATAAAATCATCGCATTTTATGCTCCTATCATCGATTCTATCTCAGCTCTTGAAATAGATATTTTTAATTTTGATTGCATTGCCATAATTAGAGGGTGTTGTTTTTCCTAGGGCCGGATATTTAACCGAATATGTGCTGAAAATCGACCGAGTCAAACCGAAACATTCATGCAAAACAAGTATTGAACAGATCAGAACCAATTTAAACCGGACTGAATCTGGTTCAAGCTCTTAAACGAACTGAAAATAACCGAACCGACCCAAATTAGTTAACTTATATATATATAATATAATATATATATATATATATATATATATATATATATGTGCTAAACTATTATTAGTTGATTACATCTCTACTTATAATGTACTCTCCCATACTTAATCTGTCAATATAAAAGACAAAAATCCTAACGAGAAATCTGTTAAGAATCGTTTGGTTCACGGATTGGAAGGGTTGGGAAGTGAAAGTTGTTTATTTCCTTTGTTTGGCACACCTAAGGAAAGGAAAAATTTTACTGCAATATAGGAAAATAGATGGGAAATTGGATCCTCCCACATACTATGTGATTCAATCTCCCTCATACTTTCCCAACATTAATTGCATCTTTCAAATATTATTTTAATTAATGTTATTACCAAATTATCCACAAAATATTTAAATCTTGAGTATTTTATATTTTAATATTAAGGATATAATTAGTAAATTAATGTTACTTGCTTTTCTATCCATGCATAAACCAAACATTAGAAATGAAAGTAAAATAAATTTCCTAGTTATTTTCCCGATATTCCCAAACAGGTATGGAAACTAGTGGTAAATTTTCTTTCCTATGTACATAAGAAAGATCAAGGAAACAATTTCTTTTCCATCAACCAAACAAGGCCTTAATGTAGAGAAGATTTGCAGTACATTAGATTGTTTGTTGTTCTTTGAGTTTATAAAAAAGCATGTTGTACTCAAGTAAGAAACTTGAAATTCAATAGAGACACTAGATGGTTCAAATGTTTTTCTAATATGTGTCAAAACTGAAGGCAAATACTTGTGTGTCTTAAGGTATGGATACCTTAACCACATGGTTGCTTATGATTGGTCCAACTAGATTAATGACGATCTGCTACCTGTTTGACTGATCATCCAATTTAAATCTCAAACTAACTCTCACTCTCTCACTAACGGTGTTAGTTTCGTCTCTCTAACAATTTGAACACACTCTCTCTCTCTCTCTCTCTCTCTCTCTCTAACTCAAACAATTTGAACACCTTTGTCTCGTCAATCTCTCTCTCTCGTCTCATTGATATGTCATTTTCTTATCAAAATCGATCTCGTTGCAAGAAACTAACTCCTTTTGTGTGCTCTCTCTTCTCACTCCTCTCACATAGTAGGTGAATATTCTAATGTTAAATGTAGATTTTGCAACTTTACCTTCGGTTGATTCAATCTCAAGAACCATTTTGATTTCCAGAAAGTCTACTTTTCTATGATTTTGCTCATCTAAATGGTAGTAGACGTGTCTTATGTTAAATGTAAACTTTGCAACTTTTACCTTTGGTTGATTCAATCTCAAGAACCATTTTAATTTCCAGAAAGTCTACTTTTCTGTGATTTTGCTCATCTAAATGGTAGACATTTCTAATGAAAATAGTAAATGTATCTTATGACTTGCAACATTTTCTGTGATATTTTTCATGACAGCAGTAGCTGTTTCTTAAGGCACACAAGTGGAACACCGAAATCAATCCGAAAATACGGATTGGCCGAATATTCGAGTTAAAAATTTTAAATCCGAATTCGGTTAGAAAAAATCTTAAACCGAATAATCCGGATTGGTTTCGGTTTCGCCTTAAAACCGACCCGACCAGAAGGCCCAACTACTTTTTTTCGTGATTTTTGTTTTCCGATCTCGTATATGAAGGAAAAGAAACAGAGATATTGACAGGGCATCTCCCAGCAGTGGAGTGAAGTAGAAGACAAAGCCAGTGGTGTTGCAGATCCACGACCACACTCGTAAAGCTCAAGTCTTGCAGATCCAACTCTCTCTTTGCATGCAACTGAATCTTTGTTTCAAGATCTGGTTTCTGGTTTTCCGATGAAGAAAGAATCATCGAGTGAGCCCATGGGGCAGAACATGATAAAGCTGATCAGCAATCTCTGCTTCTCACTCTTTGTCTTTTTTGTCCTTATCATCACCGTGGTTGCCATCACCTACCAACCCCCAGATCCATGGCTCCAGTCCGCTCCCGCCCTCACAAAGCTCTTCACCGACTCCGAGAACGCTACTTTCAAGAATGACAATTCTGTCCTCAAGACCGGCGAGGATTTCATCGCCCCGGCTGCCCCTCCGGACAGCCGGATCACCGAGGCGGTCATCCAGACCGCCGAGGCCAACCTCTCCAGCTCCCCACAGCTCGATGATTCGGGCTGCGGGGATCTGGAGACAGTCAACTGCTCAGACCCAAGAGCTTTGATTGCGGTTGAGAAGTTCAATCTTAAGCTGTTCAAGACGATCGTGTTCTTGGAGTATCAGACGCCGGTTAATGGGTCGAGGAGTGACGAGTGTGATGTGCTGTGGAGGTTTCGGAACAAGAAGGAGAAGTCTTGGAGGAAGTACAGGGACTTTAGGAGGTTTCAGTTTGGGTTCGGAGTGAATTGCAGTTACAAGGTGGTGCACGCCGGAGGGTGGCATTCCGGTGTGAATGCGCGACGTGCAGCACAGAGGAGTAGGATTGCTCCACCGGGGCGTGATGAGGAGATCAACGATACCATACCGAGCTTGGGGGAGAGGAATTTCAGGAGGGGGAAGTACTTGTACTACTCGCGGGGAGGGGATTACTGCAAGGGAATGAATCAGTACATGTGGAGTTTCTTGTGTGGTTTAGGGGAGGCAATGTACTTGAACAGGACATTTGTGGTGGATTTGAGTGTGTGCTTGTCGGGGAGTTATAATCCGAGTGGTAAGGATGAGGAAGGGAAGGATTTTCGGTATTATTTTGATTTCGAGCATTTGAAGGAGGTTGCGCCGATTGTGGAGGAGGGTGAGTTTTTGAGGGATTGGAAGAAGTGGGATCGGAGCCATAAGAGGAAGCTGCCTGTTAAGAAGGTCGTGAGCCATAAGACCACACCAATGCAACTCAAGAAAGATAGGAACACGGTTTTATGGAGGCAGTTTGATGCGCCGGAGCCAGAGAATTACTGGTACAGGGTGTGCGAAGGGGAAGCTGCCAAGTACGTTCAGAGGCCGTGGCATGCTTTGTGGAAGTCAAAGAGATTGATGAACATTGTTTCGGAGATCAGCGGGCGAATGGATTGGGATTTTGATGCTGTTCATGTGGTGCGAGGGGAGAAGGCGAAGAATACGCAGCTCTGGCCTCATCTGGATTATGATACATCCCCTGACCAGCTACTTGAGAAGGTCAAGGGTATGGTTCAGCCTTGGAGGAATCTGTATATAGCCACCAATGAACCGTTTTATAATTACTTTGACAAACTGAGGTCTCAGTACAAGGTTCATTTGCTTGATGATTATAAGGAGTTGTGGAGTAATACAAGTGAGTGGTACAATGAGACTACAACTCTGAACAATGGACATCCAGTTGAGTTTGATGGGTACATGAGGGTAGAAGTGGACACTGAGGTTCTTTACAGGGCAAAGACGCGAGTCGAAACATTCTATAATTTGACAAAAGATTGCAAGGATGGAGTCTTCACATGCTGACCAGGTTTTTTCCATGGTTTGATTCACTTTTGAAATGATGCTATTCAGTTCATGTCAGGCTTATTGTTGTGTTTTCTTCTTGCTTAATTATATTGATGGTTGGCTATTCCAGTTGGTCACAGTAAGCCTATATGCTGTACTATATAGATTCAACTCATTTTGAGTCACTTACACATCAATGTTATTTCTTACAACTTACAAGCTGTTTGTGCAATGCTCACATCTATTTCACATGTGCACAAGATAAGCAGAATATGATTTGAAAATGAGGTTGAGGTCATTGATCACATTTACGTAGAAACCACAGAAAGTTAGTTGCGTGAATGACACTTTCAAAAAATTTGCACTCAAGAAATGCCTAAGATAGCTTTGTAATGCTCTGCTTCTCTTTAACACATGCTGTGCGACTTCCTTAAAGTCTTTGTGGCTAATCTTGGCTCGATTTATCCTATTAGAACTTCACCTTACGTTGTAGCATCAGTGGGTGGAGTCTCTTAAGTGGAGCTCCTGGCTTAGAAGGGAGCCTTAGGCTACCAGCCTTAGTTTTGCACATCCATATGACAAAAAGACACTCTACATTCAAGTGATGTCCAAACTGTTTTTGACCAGATTCAGCATCTCCTGAGTCCTGCCATGGCACTAGCGAATCCTCTGTGAAGATTAGTGGTAATGTAGATGGCTTCTGGAGGAATTGCTTGCTGTGTAATCTTTCGTGTTATAGTTTTTAACCAGGCACACAAAGTTGAAAACTTGGAAGTATCAGAGTTAGGCCTCTCAGTAGTCATGATCATTTCTGTCTAAGGGTTCTTTTTCTTTCTTGTTGAAAGGTCATAGTCTTAGGTGGACAATTTGACATCTCAAGCCGTCTCATGTGGAATGGGGTGGTATGTCAATTTTTAAGTGTTTGAGGCTTTGAGCACAGTATGATTTCTTGGACATGACTGTGTTCGACCCGTTACTCTGAGTTTAAAGATTTCTTTTTGGGAAGAGAGATTCATGGGTATGTGATGAAACATGGAATGGGAGTGTGTTCTAGCGCTCTTGAGAATATGTCAGTTAATATAAGCTATAAAGATCAGTAGAAGATATTCGATAAAATGTCTCATTCTTGCTAAGAAATTAGCTTCTCGCTTTATGTGAAAAAAGGAGAGCTTAAAATTGAAAGTTTGAAAGGAGCAATTCCACTTAAAATTGAATACTCACTTACTCAGATAGCTTTTCATCAATACGAAATAGACCACCTAACTACCCCTAAGTTGAAAATAATAGCTTGTCTAATTTCTTGTCAAGGTTGGTAAGGACTAGGCTTCATTCTCTTGTCCGATTTACTCCACCATAATATACTAATATAACTATATAAGTCTATTAAAATCTCAGTTGCTCATCATGATCAGGCCTGAAGAAATTCATCAAACACTCAACTTGTCAATCATAAAAAGATTTGTAAGGATTCTTGTTGGGTTTTTGCAGTTGAGGATATAATTCAAGGTATATTTCCTTAATTTGACTTCATTTAAGAAATAAACTACGTTTTTTTTATGTCAATGCTGATTATGGAGTTGTGTGACTTGTGTCAAGTATTAACCCTTGATTGAAATACAATGTAACATTTTTCCTATTATAAACTTGCAGAGTTGCAGGGCTTGTTGGTAATATATGAGATTAGAAGTTTCAAGTTCATAAAACAGAGCACAAAACCAGGTTCTTTTGTTCCTTGCTCGAGTAGTTGCATACATACTGTGATTATTTGAGCTTCAAGTTTCTCTGACTGAGTTGCAATCCAAGATTAACACTTGAGTTCAAGTTGTTACCTTTAATACTCCCATTTCGGTTGTGGAGCTCTGAAAGTGGCAGCCATGGAAACTCTGAGAATTTTCTCTGTTCCATCACTTCATATACCAGCTAAATTTGATAAAACCCAATCCAAAAAACGCACTCTTTTGGGGTTTAAGCAAACACCACGTTCATCATTCTCATTAGTTCAAAGACACAAACCCACATTTAAGACATTCACCACCATGTCATCTTCTATTACAACTGACACTGAAAAGCCATCAGCACCACAAGTTGAAACTCAGACCCAAGATGAGAAGTTTGACTGGTATGCCCATTGGTATCCATTGATGCCGGTTTGTGACCTTGACAAAAGGGTACCACATGCAAAGAAAGTTCTGGGCATTGATGTGGTCGTGTGGTGGGACAAGAATGAGAATACATGGAAGGTGTTTGAGGATGCATGTCCTCACAGATTGGCTCCATTGTCTGAAGGGAGGATTGATCAGTGGGGAAGGTTACAGTGTGTTTATCATGGCTGGTGTTTTAATGGCTCTGGTGACTGCAAGTTCATTCCTCAAACACCTAAGGATGGCCCTCCGGTAATTCAATCAAACTTAGAGAGATTGCTCGTTATGCTAAACCTCTATACAGTAGAAGTTTTAAACTGCCTGCTTATTTTATATAGTAACTATTATTTTTAATGACCTGAAATAAAACAGTAACTGTAATGAACTTTAAAGCAAGACCGTAGCTAGAAGATGTCATATAATACCATAGTTCTGTATCATCTTGGATGAACTTAAGCATAAAAGTAATAGTATATTCTATTGTTCTTCCTCTTGTTGAAGTTCTTTTTTTTTTTTTTTTGAGTGGGTGTGACTTGAATAAATGATCCTTCAACCAAAAATGCAGGTTCACACTTCCAAGAAAGCATGCGTAGGCGCTTATCCAAGTACCGTGCAGAATGGAATAGTGTGGTTCTGGCCAAGTTCTGATCCTCACTTCAAAGATATTCTTGCAGAGAAAAAACCTCCCTATATACCAGAACTGGATGATCCATCGTATACTTGTTTGATGGGAAATAGAGAGATCCCTTATGGGTAGGTAAAGTTATATTTTAAAACCAATTTGATAAAATGTCATGTTCTACAAAGGGAATTAACACTTGTATATGTATATAAGAAACCTCTTGGATCTACCTGGTCTCATTTTCTGAAATTTTAAAGAACTTGTAGAGCTCTTTCTACATGAAATATTAATATCCATTAATGGCAGAAGTAGCTCCTAGTCACATAGAAAGAAAAGTGTCTTTACTGTATTGATTCGTTGCACAAGAGTTTTGGAATCTAAAATTTTTCTTGTTTCAGAAAAAAATCATATAACTTTGCTTGATTTTTCAATTGCTCTTCCAGGTATGAGGTCTTGATTGAAAATCTTATGGATCCTGCTCATCTTCCATATGCGCATTATGGAATAATGCAAACTCCACAACCCAAAGGTAGATACTTATTTCTGAATCATCCTTATTGGATGTCATTATGTTAGCCCCGTATGTAGGACTCTTATGTAGGACATCTACATAACTCACTGTATCTTTTCTTCTCAGAGAAGGCTGATAGAGAAGGGGGCAGACCATTGGACTTCTATATTCCTAAGTTAGACATGTATGGTTTCATCGCAGAGCAGAATCCGGGTCAGAGTAAATTTGTGCCACCATGTGTGTTTTATGTCTCTCTTTTTGATCCAATTGACAATAGTAATGGGGCTCCATCCTCACCTGGAAGTGAAAAGGTGCTACAATATGTTGATTGATTTTTTAGATATAGATGATTCTGATAGCTAGACCTTCTCTTATTATTTGCTCATATTCTTTATCTTTGTATTTATTTTCTGTACTTGTGTATAAATGGTCTTTTTATTTTGTAGGTCTCATCAGCCCAGAAGGGCCAAAAGAGAGCTCTTTTAGTTTTCATATGCGTTCCGGTCAGTCCAGGTAATAGCAGATTGATATCGACCTTCCCCGTAAACTTTGGTGTTTTGATTAAGATTGTTCCCCGATGGATATATCACATTGGACAAAACCTGGTTGTGGACTCGGATTTATTTTTGCTTCATCTTGAGGTGACTCCTTACTCATTTATTAAGTTTATGGCTTCTGTTCGACGTGCATGATTATGGAATGAGGTGCATCTTTTGACTTGCTCTCGGGTTCTTATTTGTACAGGAACGTAGGATAATGGATGCTGGTCTGAACCGGTGGAAGAAAGCCTGTTTTGTGCCAACAAAGTCAGATGCCGTTGTCATTGGTTTCAGGAAGTGGCTAAACAAGTATGCTGGTGGTCAGGTAGATTGGAGAGGCAAGTACACGGGGGCTCTTCCCCCAACTCCTCCTAGAGAACAATTGTTAGACAGGTAACTTTCATGCAACACCAAAGATGCATCAAACTCTTGTTTAATATAGTTCAGAAAATTGGTGCTATTTTATCTGTATAATTTCGAGACAGCAAAGTACAGTCACACAAGTCTTGGAAATGCTCTAGTCTGGTGAAAATTTACGTGCATAGAATACTTCTATTACGACAATAGAAATGCCATCAAAATACAAGCATTTGTCTTATGCTCTTACCTGGTTGTGTTGTCATCCTAGAACTAAGGAGGCATAGTATTGCAAGTCATTTGATATATTAATTAAGGAGATTTTGCACTACTTTTTCATCAGGTACTGGTCTCATGTGGTAAACTGCAGCAGTTGCAGTGCTGCCCACAAAGCTCTTGGCGTGCTTGAAGTTGTGTTGCAGGCCGTTTCATTATCTTTACTCGGGCTTGTCGCTGCAATCAAGCAAGGAGTGCTAGCATCAGCTGTACCGAGAACTGCGCTGGTTGCAGCAGCTCTACTCTGGTTCGCAGCTTCAAAATGGTTGGCTCATTTTATATACAAAACTTTTCACTTTCACGACTACAACCATGCACTCGTGTAAGATCGAATGTTTAGCATGCGGCGTAATGTAATTACCGTATATGATGTATTGAACGCTAAACACTATAAATAAAAGAGAGCGTCACGTACGAACAGATCAGAACAATCCCAAAAACCCTAAACCTAGCTATGGACATGAAGAACAATGAAATTGCAGCTTCAGAGAGGCATGAAAAAACCACCCTTTACATATCTCTCCAATTGAGAGAGAGTACAGTAACGCTGTTGCTTCAAATTCTTTGCTTATTCAAGCGGTCAATTTGAGCCATCTTCTGTTACCTTCTTCATCCTGCTCTTCTATCAATAGTGATACTAATACAAAACTGGTACGCATAGTGGCTCGATTTTCTGTTAGGGTAGTGGCCCTAACTAGTGAGAGAGAATAAAACGAAAAAAAAAAAACTAGTGAGAGAGAAGGAGAAGAGAAGAATAGAGAGATAAGAGAGAGAAGGAACAAGAGAAGAATAGAAAGATAAGAGAGAAGGAAAATATCTGATGTTGCCTAATCCCAAAATAGGTGAAGGATACAGCTAATATAGCACCACCATATCATGACTGACATATGCTTCATGTACCTAATACAAGTTAACTACCGAATTAACTCTTAAGCAACGCATGCACCACGCACTTGCTAGACTTCTCCTAGACAAAACAGGAAAAACTGGTAAATCCCAATTTCGTAACATTTTCCAGTTGATAAATTTATCAATATGTATCTGCAATACCCATTCCGGTGTGAGAGAGCCTTAACTACAGCTCCAAGAAATCAGCATCTTTACTTTGCAGCACAAAGCAAACAAACTGCAATATCGGTCAGGTAGTTTATGAAATACTGGATGAGAGTGCAGCATGGCGTGCCACAAATGACTCGACCAGTGGATTTACAAGATCAGGCGCCTCATCCTTCAGGTACATGATAACAAAATAAGAATTAATATTGGTTGCCATCAAGAATATGATAAGCATTTGTACAAATTAAACTCAGGCATCAGTGACTAACTGACTATATAATAAATCTACTTATGATTCGGAGCTAGGCACCAGTTTCTCATAACCCAGGTTTTAGAGTATGCTACCAAACCGTAGTATACAATATATATAGTCATGAACTTCCTCAACTATTTAAACTAAAGTACCAACTACCAAGCTATATTATGAAGATTCCACTCAAAAGAAGATTAGAAGTACCTATACTAGTTCAACATATATCGTTTATACTTTATAGAAACAAATTAGAACCCATGCATGTGTGTGCACTGAAGAGAGAGAGAGAGAGAGAGAGTGGAAGAAAGAGAGCGAGAGACCTGAGGGCAGTGGCCAACATTAGGAAGAACAACAAAGTCTTCTACAGATTCAAAATTCCCATAGGCACGTCCAAGCTCAATAGGTTCCCATGGATCCTTGTCACCCCACGCTATCAAAACAGGACACTGTAAAGAGAAGAAAAGCAAAACAACAAGCAGCATGTTTAAAGTTACCTTTGACTGCTGTGAATTGGTCATCATACCAAAATCGGTTTAGGACACTAACCTTGACTTTAGGTAATAGTTCCTCAGGTAGAGGGCCATCTGAATAACAAATGAACTCCAAAAACACGTCTACGGCACCAGGCTCAAGTCCTGGAAGAAGAATTTTTTCAACTAGTTCATCTGTCACTTGGGAGGTATCATGGTAGCACTGAAATGCAATAATTGGTATCAGTAAACATGAAACAAAAAACAAACAAAAAAGCCGGTAAGTTTTCGTGATTCTTTAGTTGATATTTGCCCAGATGACAGAAGGAATTAACTGCACAATTCAAAAATTAATGAAGCAGAGAAAGTGTGCTGATGGAAGAAACAAGAAATGCTTGTCGTGGCAGGAATGCAGTATTAAGAGGCTTGTTTGGTATTGAGACATATGTTCCAAGTTTGCCTCAGAGTGAATATGCTAAATTTAGCTACGTGTTTACGGTTTGCAATGAGGTTGCCAGGGTTTATCAGCAGATCAAGGCTATTGACTCATACCAAACTAAAGAGCTTATCATAGATAAAAACGCTGTCGTTGACTTGTTACAGTAGAGACGCAAAAGAGTTATATGCATTACAATTCTGTGACCCAGCAATGAACTGTTGCTTTTGTATGCACTAATTCTGTTGGACCACTCATCATCGGGGCTAGGCAATTCTCAACCATGTGATGACAAAGAAGTCAAAAAATGAAAAGAAAAAATAAATTTCTTTGGTCAATCAGATTACCTTGGTTTATGATTAGTAGCTTATCAAAAATTAATATAGTACAACATATTACAACAGAATACCTGGCAAAGGATATCAGAAATTACCTGGCGAAGGATATTCCTCACAGACTCTGGTGTGGCAACAGTTTTGAAAAAGTATTTTCCAACAGCGGTATTTCTGCCACAACAGCATACCTATCATGAACTTTATGTTTGAACAAAGGAACTTAACAAAAGAAAGACGAGCTATATAATCTAGCTGTACCTCAGTAAGTTCTGAAATGATTTTATCAATGGTCTCCCAAACCAAGGCTGCTTTTTAATATGAAGCATACGCAGAGATATATTTATAAGCATTAGACCCTTGCATATCTGTGGCTCCATAAATGCTGCCTGAAGACCAACAAGACCTATGTGAAGGCCGCAAAAACTTATAAGGCTATGGTTAACGAACTAAAAGTTGAAAATAAAAATCACAGGCTCCAGTTAATATCTTAGTAAATGGATATGCATAAGGCTCATGCATAAAGCATGAGAAACATTGGTACCTCCGATAGAGTTGCATATGAAGAATGCTTCATCCTTGACCACATCAATGCAAAATTCATTTATCTGAGTGGCCCATGTATCAAATGTGTAAAAGGGACTTTCACCAAACTGACGAGGATTTGGTTTGTCTGAGTACCCATAACCAATGAGATCAATAGAGTACACCCTATGTGCTCTTGCTAGAACTGAAATATTTTTTCTCCAATGGTCACTGCAAATAATAACAAGTACTTACCCTGATAAATTAATCACGAAATGAAAGAGATCATGGAACAAAACTCTCAAGCATATAGCATATACTGACTCAAAATTAACTCCGGGATTGCAAGTACTTGAAGCAAGAAACTCCTAAAAGGATATTAATCATATTATTAAACAACCAAAAAATGGATGTGCGCGCGCAAAGTCATGGATGTATGTAGCAATTTGTGCATGAAATACCTATAGCAAATAGTTGTCTGCTAATGAGAAGTAGTGTGTAGACCTGTTTGCTCCAAAACCATGAACTAATACTAAAGCCGGGCCACTGTTGCCAGCATGTTGATAGCGGATAGAATAACCCTTCCAGTTCCAAAAACTACAACAAAACAAGGTAAAGTTTACATTACGAATTAGACAAGAGAATCATCAAACTCCACATCAGAAACGGAAAATTTAAATACTCATCCATTAAAATTAACAAGAAAACAAAGGAGAAATGCAAAGTAATAAACAATAGAAACCAAAACTAAACTTTAAGCTAAAAACCAGCATGTATATTTAATTTCTTCAGATCTGATCAGTATATCAAAAGCTTAAAACCATATGAGCAGTTAAAGAGGAGATTTCTGGAGCGTTGCAGAGAGAGAAAGATGTACTCTTTAATATTGTGAGACTTCCAACTTGCAATTCTTCCAAGTTCACTTTCTTTTCCTCTTAATTTTATTCCTCACTCCTCTAGTCTTTAATTTTGTTTCAGGGTTGTTATTCCCAGTTTCTCCCATTATTCCTATTCAAAACAACCAAACGGACCACAAATCCAAATGCCAGCTCTAAACCAATTCAGAAGATTATACAATAAGAGAATGGTACCTGCTTTGAACTTGGACCTCAGGAGCATTGTTGGCTTCAATTTGACCATTTACAGAAGAAAATAACACAAACCCATTTGATCTCAACCCATCAAACTTAGAAATGCGACCAGGCGTCTGAAATTGATGGAGGTTTCCTTTGCTGAAAGTGAGTGAAATGTTTCTTTGAGATGACAGAAATGGAAAATCCAGTTTTGACAAAGACAGAGCAGGAGCACTAGTACTTGCCATGTCTCTGATACAATCAGAGAGGCTAATGGAGTGTGATACAGAAAGATCACAGTACGGCCATGAATGATGAACTCAAGCCAGTCAAGTGGTTTGTGTTTAGTTGTGAAGAGGTTGTTCAACCAAGCGTTAGAGGTGTGTGCTTTGTTCCATGTTTAGGCTACCTCCACGTACACAACTTGCCAATTGGCCCATCCTCTAGTTAAAGAGCTAAACGACATCATTCTGACCACCACAAAAAAATTCACTGCAACTTGAGTGGGATAGCATGTACTTGTAAACACATTACAAAGTAGAAACTGGATGCATCACGTTGGGTGCTAAATGAACAGGGAAGGATCAATGCATTCCAAGAATAAAGACATTACAAAGTAGAACCAGTACCGAATCGCCAGAAAGGCGAGCTCAGGCCAAAATTTGTTCAAAATTGGCAATATAGTATTTTGCTTGATGAGAACTCATACTACAAGGAATACAAATGGGAGACAGAGTATTCCAACTCATACTGAATTCAGTATAGTGGCCAAGATCTTTACTCTAGTGGCAATGTGGCATTGAGGGTTTAGGTCCTAGACACTAGCATAACACCATCTGTAGATAGGTCTGTTCATTCCGTTCTTATAAAATGAAAAAAAAGGTCAATCCATAATTCCATATCATGAGGCACTTTGAACTTAAACTGCAGTCATCGAAAGCTTTGGTTCTTGTTGTCTCGTGGAATGCCATCATCTTGATCATGGGATAAAACAAAATCAGGCACCTCTTCAATGTCCTTTGCAGGCTGATGTACAATGTAAGGAAAATGATTACTAAAAGGTAAAAAAAAAATGAATCTGGAACTTTTAAGGACAAGTGGAAAAGCTTAACAACCTGCCATCGTTGCAACAGATGCCAAAATATAAAATCAATGATCATAACCAAGCAAAAAAGCTTTCCTGCCCAAGCTCCACATGAGAGGTATCTATGACAATATACGAAGAAAAATGAACCAAAAATCAAGTGATTAGCAAATCTTGAATATCCCATAACATATTTCTGCAATCTCAAAATCAAAATGAAAGCACACCGTGACAATCGTTTTAAGAGACTTTGCTTGGAGCATTTCAAAGCACGATCATAAACAATCTCTGTCCGTTTTGCGACATCATGCCAATTGTAAAGTTCCTTCATCTAGATAAAGATAAATAAATGAAAAAAATGAAAAGAAAAAAAAAAAAAAAACCAAGCACATTTAATCACTATGCGAATAGTAATTGACCACCATAGTTTAAAGAGTACACTCACACGATTGTGCATTTCTTCTGGGTCGATGTTGGGAAGTATTGATATTGCCTTTTCTATTGCTTGAACCATGTCACTAGGATCTGGTTTTGCAAGTACAACCATGTCATCTGGTAGAACCTATGTACAGAAATGGTGTTAGCGAAGCCAAAATGGATGCAATGATTCCAATAATTCTACCCTAAGAGAAGTAACTTACTCAAGATGAAAACATGCAATCAAATATTTCAAAGTTATACCTCTGGGACACCTCCTACTCGTGTGCTGACTGTTAATAACCCACAACTAGCAGCCTCTAAGATGGCTATGCAAAAAGCTTCTGTTAATGAACTGCCAGAAGGGTGAAAGATTGCATTAGGGAGAGGGAAAAAAAAGGGACTTGAAAAGGCAAAGCGGTTTGAATGTCATAGGATAAGTTTATGTTGATACAATTCATTCAAATCTATATAAAACTGAAGGTGTGATGCTTGTAGCTGGGTACGGTTGGCTCACAAGAGCAAAATTATAATTGACACCGACAGGGAATAGATAAAGTATCCATACAGTCTGAGTAACGTGTAATACCAACTGAAACTAAAATCTTCAGTGGCCTATTACATAAACAATACTAATTTACTCATGTTCCATTTCTATTCATAGTAGTTGCTCTCTTAGAAGTGTTGCTATTCAGCTCAGCCTCAGAGAAAACTGGCACTCTATTTCTAACTAGTGCAATATCTCTATAAAATGGTAGGTAAAGCTAAAATAAACTACCAGAGATCAAAAATGTAAAGTTTTCACATAAACCAGTTTTGCGACAATACAACACCTATTCTCCAAATAACTAACAGTTAAAACGAAAGAAGAAATTGATGGATACCTGTTTAAGAATATATGGCCAGTAATAAGAACAGATCGTACTTGAGAGTGTTGAACAGCACCTAGCATTTCAACTCGATCTTGTAGAGAATGTTTTTCCCTCATCTCTTCCAACCGCACTCGTTTAGGTCCATCTCCTCCAACAATGAAACGAACCTTACCAGATATATCTGAATGAGATGATTGAGTGCTAATTAACTATGCCTATAATTACATCCAAGTATGTCATGCTCCAACACCCCATCCAATTATGCCATGCTCCAACACCCCTCTAGATTTTCTTTATTGGAGAGAGAGAGAGAGAGAGAGAGAGAGAGAGAGAGAGAGAATGATCCCCCTTAGCTGTGGTAAAGCCTTGAAGTGCAAAAAAGCTTTTAGGTTTAATGCTATTAAGTGATTAATCTAGTGATTGATGACGATCTCAAGCCATCAGAGAAATATTGACATACGCGCTGAATGTCCTTGTTGATATGAAAATTTATTTCATAGAATACATATATGAGAAATTCATTAATTATAATCTTAAAATAACTCACATTGGGATATAAACGGCATACTTCTGGAATCACTTCAACAAGCAGATCTGCACCTTTCCGGTAAACCAACCTACTTATAACAACAATAACAATCTCATGACGACTCAGTCGTGTTGGTGCAGGCTTGAACATAGCTGTGTCAACAGCATTAGGTATTACAAACACCTTTTCTGGTGGCAAACCTGACCGTAGCACAGTGTTCTCCTTGCTTGTATGAGAAACACAAATGGCCTGACTCACTTCCGCTAAAGTAAACTGCAGGACCTTGTTCATGTGTATGCTTCCCGCATCAGCGAAACCATAGAGTGAATGATCTGTAAACACAACCTTATAACCCATTGTGCGTGCGTGCATCAAAGCCTCATGGCAGAGAGTGGAGAAGGCTTGATGCCCATGTACCAACGATATATTCTCTCGAATAAGGATAGTCCTCACAATTGGAAGCGTGCCGTAAAATGTTGGAAACGTATTCTGCATAAGAAACGGCCGCCATGGTACATAATACACTTTCAGGCCGCCAGTCATATATCTCACTCCAGAACGATTCTGGTATGCATGAGTCATTACCACCACCTAAGCAATCAAACACGATACTTCATCTACTCGAAAACTAAGAAACAAACGAAATACGCAACTAAAGATTCTCTATTATGCGTATATCAAAAAGACTTTGAAACTGAGATGTTCCAACATTATTAAAAACACAGCGTCACAACACCACCATTCAAGACATAACCAATGATAACCATGTCATGCTATCTAAAACCCAATTAACACATACACAAAGCCTCAGCATTCATGTGATTAGTTGAAAATCATTAAAGCAAATAAACCCTCAATTCACTTTGAGCTTTTGTTTTCAGTCAAATTAAACAACTAAAGATACAAGTGTGAACACAAAGAACCCAGAAAGCTTAAGAGACTGTGGTGTCTGACCTTGTGACCAAGCTTGAGAAGGCATTGTGAAAGATAGTATATGTGATTCTCCACACCACCAAAGTTGGGGTAGAAAAAATCAGAAACCATCAAAATTCTATGCCTTTTCCTCTCCCCCATTTCTGTATTTTCAATTGGGTCTGCGATTAGTTCAATCAAAATCCTATCTTTATGAGCAAAAGGCACTACCTTTTTCGATTATGAGCTATGAATCAACAAAAACTCGAAATGGGTCGAAACCGAATGAGATGTATAACAATCTACACTGCAAAAGAATCGAACTTTAAGTATGTAGCAATCTGAGCTCTTGAATTTGATACCAAAAATGGAATCTTGAGAAAAGATAAGTGATGATTTACCTAAAATTTCAGAGAGGATTGATCGGATCGGAGGCTTCGGGTGATTTGAGATATCGCATATGCAATTTGAGAGGCCGAGTACGAGGAGAAAGAAAAGCGCCAGAAGGGACAGGGGCAGTTATGGAATTTAGTTTATGTCGTCTCTTTGAGAAAAAAGAGTTTTATTTCGTTGTCTGAAATTAGTGCATGAAAATAACTTTAGGGAGTTCAGACAAGGCTGAGATGATCCTTCATTCCTTCTCAATGTGTACATGGAGGGGTTATATACAAAGAATGTTAATTTGCGTCGTTTTAGAGTTGTAACGATAGTTGTGTACATATTCATGTTATGTCAATTCGTGTTTGTTTCAAATATGATTATCTTAACGCGATTAATTAATTACCGTGTGTTACATTTCGTATGCAATTGGCTATGTGCAACAATCAACATCTACCAAGTAGTAACAAACCACAGTACATGGAATGAGGCCTGCATAATCATAAGAATGTTGAACGTACATTGCCTCCACTTTGATATCTGATATCTGAGTGGGAATTGTATGTGTTAAGTTGTAGAATGGTAGGTTATAATGATACTAACTTCACATGTATTGCTTGACTTCAGAGTAGAGCAATCTGACTGTGGGTTGTTAACTTGAAGATATACATTAGCCTCATTCTTCTGCCATTCAATTTCCTTGTCGATCTTACGATGATTCCCGTACGTTTCATTATTCATCTTGATGCTCTTGTTGTTTGAGTTTACATTACCATCTTATGGGACTACTTTCAGGCTTTCAACATTTTGCATAGGTAGAGCCACATTTTGGAGCTCATATATACATATATACACGTATCCAAAAATCTTACTATCCAACCAAGCTATTCATGCTCTATTGATTCCATTGTACATTAACCTAGCTCTCATTCAGCCAGCTTTTGAGTTTTGACTGCTCTGAAAGTGGCATAAGATCAAATAAATTAAGAACTGGTTAGTTTGCTCGCGCATCAAGAACAAGCCGTAGATAACTCTACGTGGTATACATTTACGGCATGCAATAAAAACACGCCGTAAATAGGTCTACCTAAGACAACATTTATGGCACACATCTATGCACACCGTAAAATATGCGCGGTAAAAGACTTCCTTTCTTGTAGTAATCGGCTTAAATTGTTCTTTAAAAATCTACTAGCTAGCTAGCACTCTGCAGACTGCAAACACAGCCCGGCCGAGTCGATCAGAATCTCCCAATTAACATAGTACTACCACGCGATATACACATGCAGCATGCAGGAACCAAACTAGATCGGGTTGTTTACAAAATGAGCAACTGATAGGCAGTTGTGGACTGGATGGGCCGCGTTTGCAATTAAGCCAAACATAGAATCAGAGAAAGTTTGGTCTGTCTAACAGACACAGAGTCAGACTATCTCTCCCTCTATATTCTGTAAGAACGTTTGGTTCGATTTTACACATATATTCTCAAAGCCCGTAATACAAAATCTACCGGTCAAATCCGAACAAACCCTCCAACTATAAGCCTTTGCATTGGGAGGTACAACTCCAAACTACCAATCCCCGACTGACATGTGTACATCCTTCCCGGAAAAAATTTAACTGGGTGCTTATAACAGCAGCTAGCTAGCCATTAGCATCTGAGATACTGAAGAAAACCAAAAAAGAAATATATTGAGGGCTGAGCTAGCTTTCTGCAGCCTCAAGTTTCTCCGTTTTCGACTTTTCGAGTTTCTGTGGAGCTTATTATTAAGCACTGAGATTTCCATTGACCCCATTAATGGTTTATCATTGCGCGATCATAAAGCAATGCACTCCGTGAAAATGCTCCAATGGAGTTCTGCAAGGAAGGAAAAGCAGCTTTTCGAGGATATATATATGCATCATTTCGGTGAGTTCGTCTGTATAACTCTGATCATCATTTGAATTCTAGTCCGTTTATGTACTTGCATGGTGTTTCTTCATTGCTGTTCTGTGAAACCCCCCTGCTGATTCTTCAAGTTTGTCCAAGTCGGAGATTTTATAGCAGAATTGTAAATGCATTGGTAGTTTTTGCTTCTCATGATCATGAGCTCCTTTGCTTCTTCGATTCTTAGGAAACTATATATAGTTCTAGCTGTCTGGTGTTCGTTGTTCTTGTTAGGATTAATGAGGCTCAAATTCTGCACCAAAATGCCTTCTCTGCTTTTCATGTTAATATGCACAGGTTTGATTAGGTACCATATCTGTTCAACTAAGAGTTGTTGGAAACTGAAAATATGCACCGATATTTAAACTCGTCTCACAAGTTGAAGGTACTGGTAGGTACCAAGTTACTCATATGAACAAATTCTTACACGAAACTCATATTGTGTATCAGTTTTTTCTGTACGTGTTTCGTGTTACTGATGCAGGGTTAGATTAGTATCAGGTAAATAGCTTAAAAGGGTGAATTTCCCGCTTTTCTTACTTTAAAGTACCTTAATTTATGTCTCGGTGCATGTTCATTCTTGTTTTGTATGCAGAAAACTCGTAATGTTTTCATGCGCGTAAATATGTTACTTTTGTGCCACTAAATTGAGGGTGCAGCAATCGTCGTATAAGGCATGAGAAATGCATCACCGGAGAAGTTTAAGTTTCAAAATTCGACCCACATACTAGAAAACACACTCCCAATCTTAGTTTGACCCAAAACCAGCCTCTACATTTTTTTCTAAACAAGACAAAATTATTTCATTTACGTAAATGGAATTGACCTTAATCCAAAGAACTTTTAATAGGGCCTATCCAAGAAATACTACAACAAATAAAAATAAAACCCACAGATATTTTAATGTCAGTGGTTATTAAAACAACAATGTTCTAGCTCTCATTAGAAATTAGTAATAGAAAAAATGGTATAATCATTTCATTTGTGTGGCATTTGACTAATGATATATGGGAACCAAAAGCCTAGCTAGGTTGGTATGGTAGTTCTTACTTATAGATTTGCATGTGTTTGTATCTAAGTTATTGGATAGGAGAAGAAGACTGATAGAAGTGATTTGGAGTGTTAGATTTGTATGAAATAGTGAAAAAAAAAATAACAATTGGTATTAAGAATAATAAGAAAAATAAATATGACGAAGAAATTATATTAATGCAGGTGAGGTCAAAAAATAATGGTTGAGAATCTCTGTTTACAACTGGTCAACGGGTCAACCCTATCTACCAATCTCCTTGGTGGATTGGGAAGACTGGTAGTTTGAGACTTTGAGTGGACGATCGGATGTGTCAAAATCACAGGGGTAGGAGCCAACAACATTCTAAGCTTATCATCACCACGTGAGGCCCAACATTGGTGGCCCAGAAATAATGGCAACTAGTTTTCTTGGGCTGGTTGGTCCAAGGCCCAAGTAGAGATTAGCAAATCACATACTAATTGGCCCATACTCAAGTTCAACACTCAATTTTGGAAGCAAAACCTCATCTAAAAGCTAGGAATGAAAGAGAAATATTCTTCAAAGAGGTATAGTATTTGCAATTGAAACCACTCACAGAAGGCTAGCTAGTAGTACTAGAGCACAAGTTTAGAAACCATATTTCATATTTTTCCTATCTAGGTAAGTAGCTATTAAGTATTTTATCACTGTTGCATGCAGATGCTTTAAACAGATTGACATTTTTCTTAATGTAAGAGGCTAAGTTCTTTGATTTCAAGGATGGTGTTCAGCATAAACTCTTTACTGATCAAATGCGTGAGAATTTAGCTTTCTAACTCGACAATTTCAGCCATTTCTTTTAACCAAAAAAATAATCTCCCATAGCCATTTCTTTTATCATATACATCCAAGTTCATAACAAACAATTTCTTGATTTATATGATGGTTGCGCAGGAAGCTCCAGATCGAAGAGTACATGTACATGTCGATTCTCAGATTGGCATGCATATTTTGACGATTGAAAATGCTCATCTCGTGCTTGATCAACACACCTAGCTTTTAGCACAGATAGATGGCTCTCTCAACCTAAATCTACCAGCTTGATCGATCCAGCGCTGATTGCTCAAAAGTTCCTGCAGTACTACTCTAACAAGTAAGTGGCTTAAGTTCATCTAAATGACTTATTATAGACTTCAGAATTTCTGATTATGCATGCATAAATATACAAGTTCAGGCTAGGTTAATTGGCTCCCAGCTTTACCTTAAGACTTTCAGTGTGCAAGCTATGTCTGTGTGTGTGTGTATAATAACTATACCTGGGATGATGTATATTGAGTACTGATCATCAGCTAGCACTAGTTCTATGCAATTATGCATGGTAAGTAACTGGTAATTGGAAAACTGGACAAGCTTGTTATCTGCAATCCTACTGTTTCTTGCTTTACATAAGCATCTCAACCTTACGAATGTCTATCCATTGGCTACCATTTATCAGATAGAGAATTAAGTTTGCTCCAGCCATGTTCGCGCCGTCCCGTTCCAAACATAGCAACCTGGCTGTGAATTCGATCTTGGACACCCTTAGAGAATCATATATATATTTGGATACTCATTGCCATTTTCAGTTTTGATTGAGTACCTACTTGACAAAAGAGATTTCTAAGTACTTTCAGGCAACATTGATCACTAATCATAATATGTTTTTTTGCCAAAACATACATCAATATAGTTCTTTTCCAAGTTACATTTTTTTTTTCCAAGAGGCAGTAACAAATTTGTTTAATTTCTAGCTGTTTCTGTCACAAAAATTAACTTGTAATCCTTTATGTTGTGTTACTTATTGTGATCATACATAGTTTGAGTCCTTCATACATGCCTGATGCCTCTATATGTTTGTTATATTAGCTGTGATATATCTTCATTTATATTCATTGATAGTTAGACAATTGGTATACTTTATCTTGCAAATGTATATATCATCATATAATCATACGAAATCAACAAGATGTCCACTAGCATACAGATAGTCATTTGTTTGAAATTGACTAGAATGTATGTCTGAGATTCTTACATTATGCATGAATTCTATTACCGTTGATCATGCCATGTATAAAGTAAAATTAATCTTCACTATATTTCACATTTGGGTTGCACCTCTCTTGTTCATTCAACATTCAAATCCATGAAGAAAGAATTGTATGTTTAGAGATTTTTGATGCACAATTCATTGCATATATAAAAGTTAAAAACCCATCCAAATTAAGTGAAAATCTTTTGTAAGGTAGAGTTATGAAACAAGAAATTAACGAAGACAAATCCACACATATATAAGCACACTCTATATATAGTAATACAAACATTAAAATCTTATATGTTTGTTTACAATCCTAGTAACAAACATACATGATAGAATGATCATATACAATGATCAAGTGCTGGATGAACAAATACAGATTACAAATACACAAGCAACAATATGAGATTTAAATGAACCCTATAGCCTTTCCATAGATTAACTAATTAAGCAACAACTGCTTTTTGATAATGCAGCTTTGTTCGAACAGCAGGTACTACGATCGATCACTATTGCGTCTGATTGATATTAACCCTGTGTGGATCATTCTGGATGAAAGCGGAAGACATGAGCACCGCAGATTCCCAACCACCGAAAGCTGGTGCAGAAGAATCAGCAGCAGGTTGGGCAATCCCATTAGGCTGTTGCATTACTTGTAATGGCTGCAACTGGTGCTGGCTTGCTGCGGCAGAAAACGGATCCTCATTGATCAGAGAGTTCAGAAACGAAGAGAAGACATCGTCAGTGCAACAGTTCATGTCCTCATCCTCCTCATTTCCAAGCAGTAGGTTGCTTCTCAAAGCTCCCATTCCTGCTGCAGAGGCATCAGAGTCATTGGAGGTCATAACATTTCCATAGCCGGCCGCCCCGTGGACAATAACCCCCAGATCATCATTGCTAACAAGGTACCCATTTTCCCTAGCAACGGGAGCTGCTGCTTCCTCAAGTGACGAAGACATATTTGGACTTTTAGGGTTAGGGTTTGAGCTGGTCCCGCCGTGATGTTGATTGTTCTTGGAAGAAGAAGCTCCATTGACATTGACAGCAGCATGGTGATCAGCAGAGGAGGTTGGATCTGGATTGAGTGGCTTGTGGGTTCTGGGATCTATGCCCTGACTAATCAGCTTCTTACTGAGGTGAGTGTTCCAGTAGTTCTTTATCTCATTGTCCGTTCGCCCCGGAATCCTCCCAGCAATCAGGGACCATCTACACAGTTACGAAGATTGGATATATTAATCATCTAGCTCGCCATTCAAATCCTTTGAAACCCTAATAAAGTGCGTGAAATGATAAACATACCTATTGCCGAGGAGTCGGTGGAGGCGGAGGATGAGATCTTCTTCATCGGAGGCGATCTGGCCGCGCTTCACAGAAGGACGGAGGTAGTTCATCCAGCGGAGGCGGCAGCTCTTGCCGCAGCGGAGGAGGCCAGCGCGCTTCGGGAGGGTCCGCCACCGGCCCTCGCCTTCTTTCTTGATGTAGTTGGCTAAGAGCTCATCTTCTTCAGGAGTCCAGGGACCTCTCTTCAGACCCACCTTAACGCAGCACGGCGTCTTGCTCGACGAAGACGACACTGCTGCTGCTGCTGCTGATGATTTTGCTTTGGCGCCCGAGGATGAAGACGAAGATGGGTTCCTCATTTCTGATGCAGATAGATATTATCGAATCGAGCTGGGTTTTGTTGTGATTAACAGTCGGGATGAGATCGATGAAGGTTTTGTTTCTGTTCTTGGCGATCGATGGAAAGTGAAGATTGTTAAGGGTTTCTGGTTTTTGCTTCTTTGCTTCTTTGTTGGTTTCTTAGATGGACAGGATATAATGATCGGAGGATATGGTTTCCTTCACGCGCCTGTCGACTCGGTGAATATCACGCAGTGTAGCAGTCAATTTCTGCTTTAATTGTATAGAGTCTTCATTTTTCTTTTCTTCCATTGTGGATATGCCCCGCATATTTTTTTTGTTAATTTGATTGGCACTTTTTTGTTGCATAGGAAGGTATAAAGAGGATGCTTCCATCATGTTTTTGTTGACTGTATAGACAAATATCAAGTAACAAAAATTCTTCTGATTCAACTGTCTTGGTGAGTGGTTATAATAACGACTACTAAGTTAAGAACTAGCTGAGAACCTATTCGTTTCACCTATTTTTTTATCGTATAGTCACATCTCGACCGTCTAGTTTATAAATATATATATATATGAGTAGATCATCTCTACAAATTTTGATCTAAGTTGAAAATCGTTAAGACATTCATAAATGTGATTTGTCAATTATAAACTTGAACGGCTCTTGTTTGACATATTGGGATCGTCCATTGATTTGATTCGATCAGTTCATTCCCTTAACGATTACCAATTTGGCTAAAAATTTGTAGAAATGATCTACTATATAGACCTAAAAACTGAACGATTGAGATTGAAAAATGTAATTAAAAAGTGGGTTTAATTAAACGATTAATGAGAAAGTTCTCAACTAGTCCTTAACTTAGTGGTCCTCATTAGAACCCCTCCCTATTATGACAATACCATACGTGTAAGAAAAATAACGGTATAATAGATTTTTGTCTCTAATCGCTTACCGTATCTTGAAAACCATCATTAACGTTCTTCTTTATACTGTAGAATTTATATATGGGGTAAGCTTTTTTCAACAAATTTGACCAGTGCAGTAGTGTGAAATTGAAGTCTACTTACAAAATTTGTGTAGTATTATTTATTAAATGGTAATGATTCCGTGAGTTCCAGTCTACTTTCGTTGCCTGCGCGTAAGGATGGTATTCAAAAAAGCGAAGCAGTAAAGAGACAGCGCGGGTGGGATCCACAGAGCACTACGCCACTCTGTTTTTGGGCTTCGGATTTGGATTTTTGCCGACTCATGATAGCTCCCATGCACCACACGCACAGGAGAGACCACCCCACCAGAGTCACCAGTGGTGACTCACCACCCCATTCAAGCTTTCAAATATAAATCAGGATAATATACAAATATATGAGAGAAGATCCGATCGGATATGACAATTCTCCGCAAAATTTCTGAGGGTCAGCTGAGGGGTTTACATTTTAATAAGAAAGCACATGTTCAATATGTCCAGGCTGCACAACAACGTGTTACTTAATTCCCAGTTCCCACTTTATAAATGATCCAATGCCTTGCCTCTGTTTGTACACATTCTCAGGCAATCCGCAAGGGTTTGCTTATACTTGGTCTGCTTCAGAAATGATATGTTCATGTCGCCGTGGTGGTGTCTAACCTTAAGTGCTTGTATTTTTGCTCTGTGTTAAAGCGTCTTGCACTCTCGTTTAGCCCTTTGGACAGCAGGAGCTTCAGCACATCGACTCCCTCTTGTAAAGCTGCGTCGATCTAGACCAGAGAGCTATAGCATATTACTAGAGATGAAAAATGCAATGTGCGTGTAGTTAATCAATAAGGAGCTTGACCAGATTAGTCTTATGACCAAGTTACTTCTATCACTTTTATGACAGTTCGGAAAAAAATGAAAGAGAGATTGGACTACAAGAGATAAAATGCAGGATTCATCACACAATTTCAATCAAACATCTGAAAACATCTCCTTACCATCCTATCCAATCAGTCATTAACAAGCATAACACAGTTCAAAACATCGAGATACTTACTCGTCCTTGAGCTGTTGCATTAAATTTTTGGAGCAAATATGCTTTTGGGTCCATTTGACCAGGAGGCCTTCCAATACCTGGAAAGAAAATCAATATATGTAAAGTAGTACATAGGACTTAGTAACAGAAACAAAAGCACAAAATTTGGACATTTGAACTAACCAATTCTCAACCGAGGAAATTCTCTGTTCCCTCGAAAATTATAGAACACACTCTTCAGCCTGAACAATAAGACAGATGATAAGTACTGATGTATCACATCTGCTCCTTTTGAAAAAGACAATCACAAAGTAGTAGACAGTGGTCAGGCATGCGCCTTCAGTGTTGATATAAAAACAAAAAGAAACTCAACCAGAATTGTTATAAACAAGCAACTCCTATAATCTCAATTATAACAGAATTCAGAATTCATTTAGTTACTAATATATGTATCACCACTGTGTCAAACTAGCGGTAGGTTCTAATATTCTACCAAAAGCTTTTCATCATTACTTAATCATGCATTCAGAAGTAAATATATGTTAGAAACTAAAAGTAGAATACTTTTATCATACCCACTGTGGCTTCCATGACCTCCATTTGGGTTAAGACGGAGTACTCCACACGGTAAGTTCATGTCATCGTGGAACTACATACAAGAACAAATAAACAGATGAATGATATAAAACAAAAGTTACATGTACTCAAGTAGCAGAACATCAAAATGGAAGAAGAGAAGTACCACTAGCACCCGGTTTAGAGGTAGCTTATAATAAGCAGCAAGAGGTCCCGTCTGTAGTTGAATTAAGAGAGGTATAACCGTATTAGTTACGTTAAGCACTGAATTATGAGTTGAAATCTTTAAAGGAAAACTCTCTAACATAAGCAGTAGTTTAATTAGGCCTACAGTATATGCTACTGAATAAGATAACCACCATGAAAGAATTACAATGACTTATAAGTGTACTAGAGATCGAATGAATACAGAATAACATATCACTTGTGTACTCGTATGCAATTGCAGTAGAAAGTGCAGTAGTATGATTCCATCTGATGTCAAGTGAAACTATGTCAACCACTTACCGATTCACCACTCAAGTTCATATACGTTTGAGGCTTTGCTAGAAGAACAGGGACTTCATCTACAAAACCTGAGGTCCAACCAAACTTCCATGAACTCCAGAAACAAGATTCACAAAACCAAATAAACATGTTCCAAGATTACACATGCCTTGCCCGAATATAGCTTTGCAATGGACTCTATCCATCGCTATCCCTTGCGACTGAGCGAAGACATCAATCATCTCAAACCCCACCTGTTAGATTCCATAACAACATTCAAAACTTGTGACACAAGAACATTTCAAAACCCCCTCAGCTAGTTCAAATGCAGATAGGTGGTACGATATTACATTGTGTCGAGTTCCTTTGTACTTATCGCCGGGATTGCCCAAACCCACAAACAGCCACGGCCGCGGAGCATCAGAGCAAAAGTACCGCGGCTTACTAAACCTACTCATCATCTTCATAATGAAACCCAAGTCTTCGTCTCACCTGCCACGTACAGCATTTCACCAAGAATTAGAATGAAGATGCCACACAGACGTTTCTTCAAACAGTTGGTGGGCATTTCAAAAACACGAGCAAAACAACAAGAAACGAAAGAGACGTTGCAGATAAACTACTGATAAAAAAGAAGCAAGCGAAATTTGCAGCATCATTTCTTTCTCAATCTAACGAAATTCAGGGCTGAATCGTCTGGTTTCAAGACAAAGCTGGAAGCACTCTCACCGTTTCAAACTAGCACTGAGCAGCAGTGTGGGCAACATTGATGGGCCTGCCGTCCGGTCCGGTGGATTTGTAGTAATGAAGTAAGCCCACTAGCCCATGCTACTAGCGACCCATTTTAAAGATAATTTTGGACCGAAATTAGGGAAATATGCTAGAGTCTAGACATGCTGATGAATGATGATTTACAAACCCTAGGTCACGTCATAGGGTGTTCTTTTCCTCGTTAGACGGTGGGTCTATTATAAAAAGGAAAATATGCGATGTGTTTCCGTTGAAAAATATAATATCTTCTATACGTTAGTCTATCAGTTGTAAAATAAAATTACAAACGAGATTTAAAATGACGATTTAAAGTCGTGAGCACAAAAAGAATAAAATTTTAACAACTCAACCGTTCAATGAGTTCAGAACGATATGTTATGGATATTGAGTATTACGAGACGGACGAGTTAGGAAGACGATTAATGTGCGTATCATTTTAAAAGGAAATTCCTAATGAAAAGAGAGGTCATATTAGGAGCGTCAAATAAAGTGTGTGGGGGATTAGGTTTGTATATTTATAATTATTGGTGAGAAATTATTTAGACAAAATGTGTGTTGTATCCTTGCAAGAAAGGAAAAATTCCCTCCATATTAATTAAGAAAATAATGATGATTATTGAGGTGAGACCCACATAAGGACATACACAGCTAATTATCCAATGCAATTCTGCGTTGCGTTTGCCCTAATTAGTGCCCCCAAAAAGCCCCACTCCTCTACTCCCGCGTCTACTTTAAACGCCCCCCATCTCTTCGCGCAGTCCCCAAAAAAAACTCAAAAGCCGAAACCCACACAAAGAGAGAGAGAGAGAGAGGCAGCAGCCACCACCGGAACCCTAAAAACGCGGCGGTTTCAATGGCCGAGTCGACTCAGCTCCAGCAGGCGCAACTCGCGACGATTCTCGGCCCCGACCCGGCCCCTTTCGAAACCCTAATCTCGCACCTGATGGCCTCCGCCAACGAGCAGCGATCCCAGGCGGAGCTCCTCTTCAACCTCTGCAAGCAGACCGATCCTGACTCGCTCTCGCTCAAGCTCGCTCACCTCCTCCAATTCTCGCCGGCGCAGGAGGCCCGCGCCATGTCCGCCATCCTCCTCCGCAAGCAGCTCACCCGCGACGACACCTACCTCTGGCCGCGGCTCTCCCCGAACACTCAGTCCACCCTCAAATCGATTCTGCTGTCGTGTATTCAACGCGAGGAGGTCAAATCCATCTCCAAGAAGCTCTGCGACACCATCTCGGAGCTCGCCTCCGGAATCCTGCCGGATAACGGCTGGCCGGAGCTTCTCCCGTTCATGTTCCAATGCGTCTCCTCCGATTCCCCGAAGCTTCAGGAGTCGGCGTTCCTGATATTCGCGCAGCTTTCGCAGTACATCGGCGACTCGCTGGTCCCTTACATAAAGGAACTGCACACCGTGTTCCTGCAGTGCTTGAGCTCCTCCACCAACTCCGACGTCAAGATCGCCGCGTTGAACGCCGTGATTAATTTCATTCAGTGTTTGACCAGCTCCGGAGATAGGGATAGGTTCCAGGACCTGTTGCCGGCGATGATGAGGACTTTGATGGAGTCTTTGAACAACGGGAACGAGGCCACGGCGCAGGAGGCGCTTGAGTTGTTCATCGAATTGGCTGGGACTGAGCCCAGGTTCCTCAGGAGGCAGATTGTGGAGGTCGTTGGGTCTATGCTGCAGATTGCCGAAGCTGAGTCCTTGGAAGAAGGGACCAGGCACTTGGCCATAGAGTTTGTAATCACTCTAGCCGAGGCCAGGGAGCGAGCCCCGGGGATGATGAGGAAGTTGCCGCAGTTTATTAGTAGGCTGTTTGCCATTTTGATGAATATGGTTTTGGATATTGAGGATGCTCCATCGTGGCACACGGCCGAGACTGAAGATGAGGATGCTGGTGAGAGTGGCAATTACAGTGTTGGTCAGGAGTGTTTGGATAGGCTTGCCATTTCCTTGGGTGGGAATACAATTGTTCCCGTCGCATCCGAGCAGTTGCCTGCCTATTTGGCCGCCCCCGAGTGGCAGAAGCACCACGCCGCATTGATTGCGCTCGCACAGATTGCTGAGGGTTGTTCTAAGGTAGCAACTTCTCCCTTGTCTAGTTCTCTGGAAACTAATTGTGGCTCCCCATATAACTGTCTGCCGCTTGTTAGTGGATCGAGCTAGGGATAGTTGTTAGCTCGTCAACTTTTAGATGTTCCCAAATTTCACTTTCTGAATGCAATGCTTGTTTTCTGTATAATATGAGCTTAGTACTAAGATGTGTTTCACATTTTCTAGAGATGTTATCGTGTTTAAATTAGGGCAACATGGTAGAGTTATAAGGAAACAATAATCTAAGTTCTCTAATACTTCTCTACTTGTAGTATCACAATTGACAAATATGAATCATTTTCATTTGAATGTAAGTTGATTGTCCTGTATGATGTGCTCGTACACACACAGATTATGTTCTTGTTGCAATTACCTAGGTTTATATTAATTTTGAGCAATATACCTCTCCCTCTCCCTCTCCCTCTCCCTATAATCTATTCAAGTTGTCTTATTGTTAGTTAAATGGATTCAAGAGACTGAATGTTAGTCTATTCCTTTTATTTTCACTCCCAGGTAATGATAAAAAATTTGGAGCAAGTGGTGGCAATGGTCTTGAACTCTTTTCAAGATCCTCATCCTCGTGTAAGGTGGGCAGCTATTAATGCGATTGGGCAGTTATCTACTGATCTGGGCCCAGACCTGCAAGTTCAATATCATCAACGGGTGCTTCCGGCGTTAGCTTCCGCCATGGATGATTTTCAGAATCCTCGTGTGCAGGTAGATTGATATCAGTGGTCTCATAGGCCTGTTCCAATGATATTGACTGAATTAATTGACAATATTTGATAGGACATAGATTTGCTTGTTAGTTGTTTCGATGCTCATTTCATTGAGACAAAGGATTTACAATCTGAAAAAGTATTTCAAAGTACACTATAGAGCGGACAAAAATTGAATATTTGTTTAGACACATTTAGTTTATATGCTTGAAAATTTGTATGAGTAAGGTGATGATAGTAAATATGCTGGCATACTCTTCATTTTGGACACATTTAGTTTACATGCTCGAAAATTTGTATGAGTAAGGTGATGATAGTAAATATGCCGGCATACTCTTTATTTTGGTCAGTTGTGTGTTCTGCTAGAGTGCTCACTTTCAAGATCATCTTATTGAATAAGAAAGCATTGTTCTTTTTCTTTTCTTTTTTTCATTTTTGCAGAAAATATTTGCCTGTTACTAATGTACTTGTAAATTGTAAATTGATATCTGCAGGCACATGCTGCTTCAGCAGTGCTCAACTTCAGTGAGAACTGTACACCGGATATTTTGACACCTTATTTGGATGGCATAGTGAGCAAATTGCTTGTACTTCTGCAGGTAACTTGTACCACATTCTTGATGCAGATTGCATTATTATATTGTTATGAAATACTATTTTACATGTGTCTCAACATTTATATTTTCTGCAGAATGGGAAACAAATGGTGCAAGAGGGGGCATTAACTGCTTTGGCATCTGTCGCTGATTCATCTCAGGTACTTCATTTTATAGCTTGTTATTCTAGCTAATTGTTTGTGTTGTGGATGACTCAAGTGACTGATGGGATCTGCAGGAGCATTTCCAAAAATACTACGATGCTGTTATGCCTTACCTGAAAGCTATCTTGGTGAATGCAACTGATAAATCTAATCGCATGCTTCGGGCTAAATCCATGGAATGTATTAGTTTGGTTGGTATGGCTGTTGGAAAGGAAAAATTCAGGGATGACGCTAAGCAGGTTATACAGATATGAAACCAGTCATTGCATTGTTGTTTTTCTGTTTTGGAACTTATACTTGAGATCTTGCTTATTAATGGCTTTTTGTAGGACGGAAAATGACTCAATATTTTAATCTGCTTGTGGATCCATATTTTATTTGTCCCTTTCTAGATGTGATTGCCTATAGATTTTCTCTTTGTCGGATGATAAACAAAAGCTGGGAGCTCTGTCATTTTACTTATCCAAGTAGCCTTTTTTATTTTTGTGATTGGTTTGGAATTTAATCTACAGATGTACCAATTAATGTCCATTGTTTTTGTTTAGGTCATGGAGGTGCTGATGTCATTGCAAGGGTCTCAAATGGAGACAGATGACCCGACTACAAGTTACATGCTACAAGTATGTATTTACCTTGATAATTCCCTTCTCAGAAATTGTAATAGTACCAACTTAGTTTTGGCAATAACAATCTTCCTACAATGTTGTAGGCCTGGGCTCGACTCTGCAAATGTTTAGGACAAGATTTCCTCCCATACATGAGTGTTGTAATGCCTCCTTTGCTTCAGTCTGCTCAACTTAAGCCAGATGTAACTATTACCTCTGCAGATGACAATAGTGATGTTGATGATTCTGATGATGATAGGTATGAATTTTGTTTTGGTTTCTTGGATTTATTTTTTGATCCTCCCTCTCTCTCTCTCTCTCTCTCTCTCTCTCTCTCTCTCTCCCCCCCCCCCCCCAATGCTCGCACAGACACGAACTAACTAGTCCAGATTATATAAACCACAATGGCCCTTAGATTTTTCTTTAATATAACAAGTTTTGTTTGTTGACCCTTCCCCAAAGTACAAATATAAATGTGAAAAATGTAATTTATAGATGTGAGGATAGTGTTATGTTAATGTCATGCTAAATTTTGCTTTGCAATACAGTATGGAAACAATTACTCTTGGAGATAAAAGGATTGGAATCAAGACTAGTGTATTGGAGGAAAAAGCTACAGCCTGCAATATGCTGTGTTGCTATGCAGATGAATTGAAAGAAGGTTTCTTTCCTTGGATTGATCAGGTTTGTAGTGTCATAATTATTTTACTTCCAGAGCTTAAGAGATATGATACTAAAAAGTCACTTTGTTGCAGGTTGCCCCAACTTTAGTGCCACTTCTTAAATTTTATTTCCATGAAGAAGTGAGGAAGGCAGCTGTTTCAGGTAATATCACTGTTGATACTAGATGTCTTTATTTGCTTTTTCCTCTTATATGTCATTGGAGGTTATATCCAGTTATATCCATAACTTGATAAAGAATTGTTTCTGCTTTGTTTCTAGCAATGCCGGAGCTACTGCTTTCTGCAAAGTTAGCTATAGAGAAAGGGCTAGCTCAAGGTCGTAATGAAACCTATATAAAGCAATTGTCTGACTACATCGTTCCAGCTCTGGTGGAAGCATTGCATAAGGTTCTTATTGTTTGTAAATTATGAGTTATGACTCCCTGATCCGGGAACGATGACATAATATGCTCTCTTGATTTTAATTTATAAGAATGCAATTTGTGTGCAGGAACCTGATACAGAAATCTGTGCAAATATTTTGGATGCGATAAACGAATGCATACAGGTAAACGAGTTCATCTACTTATTTTCTAGCTTTTGTTCAGAAAAGGATGGCATTACTCATGTTTTTCCTCTGCACAAAATCTTTTATTTAGTTTGGGAGAAAAGAGACATGTTGCACCTTGAAATGAAGTCCTATTTTAGTTATATCATAAACATAGCAAAGTACCAAAAAGTTTTGGTTTTTCCATCTGTAAACATGTTGCTTTATTTCATCTGTATGACTATGTCAATGCTTGTATTTTCTTTCAGATATCTGGACCACTTTTAGATGAGAGCCAGGTCAGATCCATTGTTGAGGAGATAAAGCAGGTGATCACTGCCAGTTCAAGTAGGAAAAGAGAGAGAGCAGAAAGAACTCAAGCAGAAGATTTTGATGATGAGGAAAGGGAACTGATTAAAGAGGAAAATGAACAAGAGGAAGAAGTTTTTGATCAAGTAAGTTTTTCAATATACAATTTCATAACGACACATCACTAATATTCCTGACCTTTTTGTTTTGTAGGGGTCACATTTAAACTATGTGGATAATTCTTCTTATGTTTGTTTTGCTGACAAACTTCTTTTTCCTGTTCTCCAGGTGGGAGAAATTTTGGGAACTTTGATTAAAACGTTCAAAGCCTCTTTCTTGCCTTTCTTTGATGAGCTAGCAACATATCTAACACCTATGTGGGTAAGTGACTTGTTTTTTGTTGCCTTTAGGAAGCAGTTTTTTCTGAGCTTCCAAGATCAGGAGTTTACTCATATATCTAGTTACATGGGCTAATGGTCTCAAAAAATTGCTTAACTTTTGATTTTGTTTGTGGCCTTTATGATTCTGATAATCTCTTTGTGGCCTTTACATGGGTTAATGGTCTAAAAAATTATGTTTTGGCACAGGGCAAGGATAAAACGCCTGAAGAGAGAAGGATTGCAATATGCATCTTTGATGATGTTGCAGAGCAATGTCGTGAAGCTGCTCTGAAGTAAGTTTGTTCTATTGAATGTCGAGGTGCAGTGTTATTATTTTGTGAACTCATTTTGCTTTGATGTGTTTGTTCAGATATTATGACACATTTCTTCCCTTTCTATTGGAGGCTTGTAATGATGAGAGCCCTGATGTTCGACAGGTCTGATCTTATCAAACTGTTATTGTGCATGAGGATATATATTTTCATTCATGCTTCATGATTCTTGTTATTTTCGTTTCCATTTTCAGGCAGCTGTATATGGACTTGGTGTTTGTGCAGAGTTTGGTGGAACTGTAATTAAACCTCTTATAAGCGGTAATTTTTGTGCATGTCATAAATGGTTAGTAATATTCCTGACATGTTTATGATACTTACATTTTCAATTGGTTTTGTCCAGTGGCTCTTTCGAGGCTAAATGTTGTGATTCAGCATCCCAATGCCCTGCAACCTGACAACATAATGGCGTATGATAATGCGGTTTCTGCTTTAGGGAAGATTTGTCAATATCACCGTGACAGTATTGATGCAGCTCAGGTACATGCATTATGTGTTTTGTATTCATATAGATTTATAGGATATCTTTTTATTGTTGCTCTGACGAAACTTGAAGTATGGAACATATAACTAGGATATGAGAAAACTGCAGGGTGTTCTCCATCAACAATTTATCCTCTTTTTAAGTTTTATTGTTATATTTCTTTGATGTGTTCCAGTATTTTTGTTTCTCCCTGCTCTGAAAGTCATCTTCTCGTGTTTGCAGGTTATCCCTGCGTGGCTGAACTGTTTACCGATAAAAGGTGACTTGATTGAAGCCAAAGTTGTTCATGATCAGCTTTGCTCTATGGTTGAGAGGTAGAGCTTCAATTTGTTTTAACTTGTGCTCTCTCCTGGCACATTTTGTTGTTTGATATATTTTTGCTTCGGATGACCATTAACAGAGGTGTGTGCACTTTGTGATTCTTCTGCAGGTCTGACGGTGATATTTTGGGTCCCAACAATCAGTATCTATCCAAAATTGTTCAAGTGTTTGCAGAGGTTTGTGAAGTAGTGTATAACCTTATCAGATTAACCCTATAGCTTTTTTGTTGTGTTGAGAATTGCAACATGCACAATTAGCAATAAGCTGATTCATTAACTGCAGATTTCTTTGTTACATTTTCACGCTTGCCTTAATATTTCCTAAGGGGATGTGACTGTTCCCTGCAGGTTTTATGCGCTGGTAAGGAGTTGGCAACCGAACAAACAGCAAGCCGGATGATAAATCTATTAAAACAGCTTCAGCAGACTTTACCACCGCAGACCTTGGCCTCAACTTGGTCTTCCCTGCAACCCCAGCAACAGCTTGCACTGCAGTCTATCCTTTCCTCGTAGTATCATGGCGTGGAGTAGTCATATTGCTTCTTTCAGATACACCGTATCTGACATGTGTGTTACTTGTATTTGCCTCCAATTCTTTTCCATGAGATTGTCTTCATCAGTCAGTTTTGCATGGAGTGTTACAGTGACCCAGCATTTGATGAAGTGTGAAAGGGGTCATCATTACTATTTCATCAAGCCTTTTTTGGTAGGATGTGTATACCCGAGTGTCAATTTATAGTGCAATTTTGAGTCTAAAAGAAAAGAAGGATAGGTGATTGTGGTATGTGAGCCTTTTCTTTTCTCAGTACCTTTGGTTGGTGCCTGAGTTTAGAGGGTTTGTTGGTGAGGATAGTGTTTTTGATGTTTTCTGCGCATACATTTGTCGACTGGATTATTAATGGTGATTCTTTATATTTGCAATTTTGATCCCAAGGAAATAAAATGGCTTATAGTGTTTCGGTGTTGCACTATTGTGAATGCAAATGATGTTATTCGAAATTTCTTAGGGTGCTTCTCAAAACTCTTTTGTGCTGTTAGTTCTTGCATGGTAGCTCTTTGACGCAGGCAGGGTTCATTATATTCATTTGGTAATTAGAATGTTGTGGGATCGAATCGAGGACTGTTTTGTCTGGTTTAAGCGTTATGAGGCGAAGCAAAACAAGATTATCGGTGTATCTACCTCTTTGTTTTTCCTCTTTATCTTGTATGATTGTCGTCTTTAATTTCTAGAAAGCAAAGGCATCTTGTATGATGCAAATGAAAGATTCTACCAAACACAGCGTGCAGCATGATATTCCAAAGCAAATTCTTTGTATACAAACCCAATGCGAGCTGTCGTTTCTTTTCAAATACAATCGGAGACCAAATTTGTATTGTTGTCTTGTATTATTAGGAGGTTGCTTCTCCATGTGTCATGCCTTCGTGCTGTCACGAATATTGCTGCTGCTCGTCGCAGTTGACCTTGTTGTGTTGGTGAGGAATGAGTAGTAGTGACGACTACTACTACTACTACAGGCCTCCTACTTCTAACCACACTCTGACTTTGTCACTTGTTTCTTCCTTGTTTATTGATCCTAGTTTTTGTTTATGGTTTTCAGAGCGTGGGTTTATGGTGCTCATGCTTGGGTTATTTTCATTTGGGGCAAAACGTTATGTAGGAATGGATTGCATGTCTCCTAAAGACACAGACAGAGTCATGGGGAAAGAGACCAAACACAAGTAAACATAGAGAAATAAACAAAGTATGATTTGGTCATGGTTAACATTGGGAATGCAGTCAATCCTAGGTAAGGAACAAAGTTAAGTTTTGACATGCTGACAGGAAGAAGAAAACGAGCTGCCCACCACTAACTAAAGCCTCTCAAGTCCTTGTTGTCTTAACTCTTGGCTTATATATAACAATGTCACTCATTTTCCTCTTTCATTCCCATTGAAACCTCTCTTCTCTTTTCACCTTCTGGTATGGGACTTCAATCGCAGAAGCACGAAAAAGGGGTCTCCGCCGAGAAACAAAGCAAGTTGAAGCAGAGGAGCAGCAACACTAGGTGCAAATTTGTTGGGGTGAGACAAAGGCCGTCAGGGAAATGGGTGGCAGAGATCAAGGACACAACAAAGAAGATTAGAATGTGGCTTGGAACGTTTGAAACTGCTGAGGAAGCTGCCCGAGCTTATGATGAAGCTGCGTGCCTTCTTCGTGGTTCGAATACCAGAACCAACTTCACCAGTAGTCATGTTGCTTCCAATTCTCCACTCTCTTTGAAAATCAAGAACCTCCTCAACCAAAAGAAAAGCTTGACACAACAAAGCCCTTCAACCTCCAACACAATGAAAACCACCCCTAAAGCTAGTACTAGAGTTAGTTGTACTATCACTGATAACAATATTCATAGTTCTGGTTACTATAATGGTCATTGCAGCTCTCAGCTTAGTTTCAAAACCCACAACATTGAGGTGTCTGGTGATGCATATAGACCAGACCTCAGCAACTGCATTTGGAATAATGTTCAAGTACCGGCTATGTTGCACCTGGATCAACCATGGCAATTCTTAAGTGGGATTGATCAGCTTCCAAATAACCATGAAGGGTTGGATTCAACAAGAGGCATTGCCACCGGAGTGTCGCATAGTGCAGCAGAACCAAATCAGCTGACAGAATTCGAACATGCAAAGGTAGAAAGGCAGATGACTTCAGCTTCATTTTATGCAATGAACGGAGTCAATGAGTACTTGGAGAATACATATGATGATGCTCTGTGGGATCTTCCTACTCTGTCGCAGTTGTTCTGCCTTGGCTGATGATGCCTGTATTTGCTAGTCTTCTTCTCTCACCTACTACTGTAGTGTTGTATGAGTGAATTAGTGAAGGATAATTTTGTAAGTAAGTCTTGAGAATTCATGTATTATGCATATTAATAGTCACTGAAGTGCTTGTCTCGGCTATTCTCTGGGTTTGATTAACGATTGATTTGATATTAGTAACATGAAAGGTCTACAAACTGAAGCAGGTCCTCAAGGTTTAAGGGTTAGATTGGGTTTACTGTATGCATCTACTAAATTGTACTCGATTTTTACCTTCAATCTTAGCTCAACAAACATATGGAACTTCACTACATGTCACCACTGTGAGAGCGGCATGCAATTGTCCAGAATGTCACTTCACTACACGATACTGGATTTCATGAGGAACATCAATCGTTTTCGTGCAACCATTGTGAAGGGTGTCATAAAAGAGATTGAAATGCACCAAAATAAGGAAACTTGAGAGAGGTTCTTCACACTTCTTAAAATGTCGCTTCATGTTCATGGATACCACAAAAAATAAAGACAAATCAGGACATAATGACATAGTTCTTGTGACAATATCTCAGCAGATGTTGCATCATTGTACTACACAAAACGAAAGGAACAACCGAGACAGTGGGAGATGGTTGAACGCTCTTGCATATATCAACTTCAGTAATCTTCACTTCCCCCCTCTTCATCATCTACACCTTCAGCACCGACTTCCTCATAATCCTTCTCAAGAGCAGCCAGATCTTCACGGGCTTCTGAGAACTCACCTTCTTCCATGCCTTCACCAACATACCAGTGAACGAATGCCCTCTTTGAGTACATGAGATCAAACTTGTGGTCAATGCGTGAGAACACCTCTGCCACTGCTGTGTTGTTGCTGATCATGCAAACTGCTCGCTGCACCTTGGCTAGATCACCCCCAGGTACAACTGTTGGAGGTTGATAGTTAATACCACACTTGAAGCCAGTAGGGCACCTGATACAACCACAAAATCATCAGATGAATTATTTATAAAGAGACAAAACAAATTATTAACTTTCATCCTTTGATTTTCCTCCTTGGGCATTTTTCTTACCAGTCAACAAACTGTACAGTCCTTTTTGTCTTGATAGTTGCTACAGCAGCGTTAACATCCTTGGGAACAACATCTCCTCTGTACATTAAGCAGCACGCCATGTACTTGCCATGCCTGGGATCACACTTTGCCATCATGCTTGAGGGCTCAAAAACTGCATTGGTGATCTCAGGAACAGAGATCTGCTCATGGTAAGCCTTTGCAGCTGAGATAACAGGAGCATATGAGGAGAGCATGAAATGGATACGAGGGTATGGTACAAGGTTAGTCTGGAACTCTGTGATATCTACATTGATGGCTCCATCAAACCTCAATGATGTTGTCAAGGATGAAATGACTTGTGATATCAATCTGTTCAAATTGGTATAAGTTGGTCTCTCAATGTCTAGGGATCTTCTGCAAATGTCGTAGATAGCTTCATTGTCCAAGAGCACAGATACATCTGTGTGTTCAAGGAGGGCATGAGTAGAAAGAACACTGTTGTAAGGCTCGACAACTGCTGTTGAAACCTGAAATGCAGAAGAATTAAGCCATATATGAGTTTCAGTTTTATAGTTGTCCTATAACTTTCTTCTTCCTTTTTCCTAAAAAGTAATATAGACTTTCATCATTGTGTTAATATAGAAACATCTAACTATAACAGAACAGCTTATAAATTTCTAAGAATAATCATTTCTAGATGATGTTCCATATGCCAAGTTTGTACAAGAAACTACAAGAAGCCATTTCAGGAGTAGAAATTAATAACATTTATAGCTGCAAGTACCTGGGGAGAAGGATAGATGGTGAATCCGAGCTTTGACTTTTTCCCATAATCCACAGACAAACGTTCTAACAACAAGGACCCCAGACCAGAACCAGTACCACCACCAACAGCATTGAACACCAAAAACCCTTGTAAACCAGTGCAATTATCAGCCAACTTCCTCACTCGATCAAGGCAGAGATCCACAATTTCCTTTCCAACTGCATAGTAAAAAACGGAAGGGTTAAATTGACAAGATCAGCATAATAAAAGAGCTCCTCAATGCAATTCAGAAGCAACATATCTTACCTGTATAATGTCCTCTTGCAAAGTTATTAGCGGCATCTTCTTTTCCAGAAATGAGCTGCTCGGGGTGGAATAGTTGGCGGTAAGAGCCGGTCCTAACTTCATCAATAACAGTTGGTTCCAGATCAACAAATATGGCCCTAGGGACATGCTTGCCCGATCCAGTCTCGCTGAAGAAGGTATTGAAAGCATCTCTTCCAACACCTATAGTGTTGTCACTGTCAAGACAAACACAAAACAGAACACTCCATTAAGCACTCACATTATATACCATCTCTACACATACAATTTTGACAACTGCAAAATGGAATCCAGACAATATACAGAAGAGAATCATACAATACATCACTCTAATTTCCGATCCCACCCGAATCAAGACGTCTCGGTTACAAAAACCTTAGTACCTTACAGAAGAAGGAAACACACACCCTCAACCCTATCAAATCCAACTCCCTCCAAACTTCCTTTTATGCAGTTTTCAGTTTCACCATTTACATAAAATCCACTCATCAGATCCATCAAAGCTACACAAAAGTGACATAAAAAACCAACCCCAAACCCTAAACTCCCACAAACACAAATGCAATACCTACACAACCTTTACCAGAAAATCCAAGTCCATAAATATCAAGATCTCAAAACATCCCTAAAACAAAACACAACCAACCATTCACAACAAAGACCTAATAACACATCAAAACCAACACCACACAAAAACCCACCAAAGATAACCAACAAAAACCCCAAAAGCAAGAAACTTTACACAGAAATGACAAAAGGGTACGCAAATATAGAAGAAAGAATCAAAATTTTCACAAACCTAGGCATCTGACCATCAGGCTGAATCCCATGCTCAAGACAATAGAGCTCCCAGCATGAATTACCCACCTGAATCCCAGCCTGCCCAATATGAATGCTTATGATCTCTCTCATCTTTCCTCTCTCTCTCTCTCTCTCACTCTTAAAAATCAAAGCTTTATGAAAGAAGAAGTGAAACAAAATTGTAAGGGGATTCAAAACACTATAAACAGGTCTTGACTGGTCCCTTGTGTGTGTGATATTTCTTTTTTTGTTTTTTGTTTTTTGTTTTTTTTTTTGAGATAAAACTAGAATGGACAAAGGTTTCAAGTCCGCTCTGCGAAAAAAGGGGGTTTTATGTGACAGCTTGCCCTTCCTTTTGCCACTTGGCGCCAGCCTACCCGGATGTGCCGTTTGACTCTTTTGCCCCTGATCGACCTCTTAAGACCTCAATTATGGAGTGAGATAATAATACTATATGAGGGATAATGATACTATAAGAGGGTAATACGACAAGATTAAGAATTGGATTTGGTGGGGGTAGAATGGGAAAACAATGTGAATTCTTGGCGGACCAGCTTGGCCACGTGAAGGCAAGCCAAGTGTCACCCCAGTTGGATTGGATTAGCTGTTACACTTACTGGTAACATTTCTCATTTTTCAAATTTATTTGTTAAAAAAAAAAAAAATTCTTAAATAAAAAAAAATGTATTAATTACAGATTAAAAGGTTTTGAAAGACCCAAACTTTTTCAGTTTTTAGTTACCTAGACAATGCATTTTATTATTTTTATTAATTAACGGTGAATGAGTGAGGTATTAAGTTAGAATTAGTAAGACGTATATCGTTACGAGAGTATAAGTTTCATATGGAGTAATTGATATACAAAAACCAACCTGCAGTTTTGGTGAAATATGAGATGCACCGTTACAATCATTACTAGTGATGAATGATGAACCTTTTATGGTTGCTCACTTGCTCCTATCCATGACAAATATATATGTATATATATATATATATGTATATATATAGGGTCATTCCACTAAGAGATCTTTTATTTTGGTTTATATGAGGGGTGGGGGATTACACAAACTTTTCGATTATATTTTTGAATCTCCACCGTTCATTTTGTTGGTCCTTATATATAGATCAATTATGCAAATTTTCAGCCAATTTAGTGATCTTTAAGGTGTCGAACGAGATTAAATCAATGAACGAACCAAATCTGCCAAACATGAACCGTTCATGCTTATAATTATAAATCGTAGTTTTGAATGCCTTAACGATTACCAAAATTTCTGAAAATTTACATAAGAGATCTACTCATATAGAACTACATATTGAACGGTGGAGATGTGATTTTGTGATCGAAAAGTTGGTGTAATCCCTCACCCCTCATATATGTCAAATAAAGGGATCCCTTAGTGGAAAGGTCCTATATATATATATATATATATATATATATATATATATATATAGGTTATGTGAAGGCTTGGCTGTCTGTTCAACAAATTCTTGTGTAATTGAAGAGTGGTAGAACTAATTGATTTGAAGGATTAATCAGAAATACTAGATGTCTTTTTCGTTTGGTCATGTCAATAATTCTGGCAAGCTACGAGTGTGTGACATAGTTTATGAACACAAAAAATAAAAAATGCAAAAAATCCCAACTACTAGTGGACCTAAGTAGCTCCAAACTGATCCACTTTTTGTTGTTGGTTTGTATCAAACTAGTTCTATTGTCATAGTCCACAAGACATCAAAGTTGGGCTTCTTTCTTGTTCTCTATTCATTTGGGTCCTTAATGGGCTTCTATTTCAGGGTTGTTAAAAGTTGGGCCGCATCATAAAATTGAAGTTAACCACCAACCCAGTTTATGCCATCATAGTGAACCATATATTCCCATGCACAAACTGATGCAATGTTTTTCCCATGTAGTGTCTGTCAATTTTTTCTTTCTTTTCTTTTTTGCCTTTTCTCTTTCACCAAAGTTTACTTCTTATTGTAAATTAAAGAAAAGAAGAAGAGAAGACACATAGATAATAGTTGGGAGGAGGTAAAAGTCCACTCGTACATTCTCACTAGTCTCCCTATATAGAAGTAGGGTTTACATCAGAGTACATAACTAATGAGTAATTACATGGACAACCATATAAATTATAATATTTATAAAACTTCTAAATTTGAAACGAGATTTGGATAAAAAAGAAAAAAAAAAGAGTTTGGAACAAGACGGTTGGACATAAGTTATATGAAATGCAGAGAGGGTTTGACGTAACTCTGCTTATCAAGTCCTCAATTTGTTTAGTCGTGCTCGTTGATTCTACTATTCGAAGCTTGGACATTAGTTATATGAAATGCAGAGAGGGTTTGATGTAACTCTGCTTATCAAGTCCTCAATTTGTTTAGTCGTGCTCGTTGATTCTACTATTCGAAGCTTAAACAACAATCCAGGACCATTTCTTATTAATCAATACAAATGGAGCTGCTGATCCCTGCCATTGCTTAGCATGGCACATGCCAACACATTTAAATTTTGTACCTCTTGTATTTATTGTACAAATCCATAATTTGAAGAATAAAATGTCGTTATAAATATTGGAGTGAAGTGCAGACGGGGACAAAGTTGTAATTAAAGGTGTGTGGATGCATAAACCTCACCGGGTTGGATAAGCTGAGATCCTCGTGAGGCGGGCAATGAGCAAGTTGGCAACATGAATCTTCCACTTTGTATTCCCCAAATTACCCCTACAGAACATGGATTCTCTGAAAAATATCGATCATTTTGTAGTGTATATCATGTCCAATGAACACAAATATTCTTAGCGTTATTCCCACTGTCCAAGTGTGATATTTTTTCAGAATACTTGACCAAAATTACTGACTTGTCCTCCTGTTTTATTTTATTATCTCCTGTTTGAGGAAATTTTGATGTGTTATTTGATTATAGGCTGTAAAATGTGTCTTGTGTACAAGTATAAGTATAAGTATAAGGCAAGCAAAGCAATGGAATTCATTATTTCTTTG
Organism: Fragaria iinumae; assembly: GCA_009720345.1. NCBI lineage: Eukaryota > Viridiplantae > Streptophyta > Magnoliopsida > Rosales > Rosaceae > Fragaria > Fragaria iinumae. The sequence goes on from CM019119.1 coordinate 38,752,848, forward strand.
GTCATGAGTCAGTTTTAACAGAAGGTCAAAGTTGCTACACCATCTGCAGGTTCTCTTTTAGTGCAAACCAATTCAACACTGCAACAAACCACACCACCTACCCACCAAAATGACTCATTTATCCATGCATGCCCTTCATTTCCTCCCCTTACTTAGCTATTTTTCTAGATATCGACTACTCACTTACTTAAATTTGCAACTAAAATGTGTGTCTTTTTCCTTTTTAGAAAAATGTGTGTTGTATCAAAAAATAATTTTCGGTAGCGTTACGATAAATGTTCAATCTTGTATCAAAGATTTGGTTTTGCTTTTTACTTTGACAAGAAAAAGAATATCAAAACTACAATCAAAATTAGTCAACAAATGCATACTCTGCAAGTGTTATGATGGGCATTTGATTGAGAAAGTGTTTAAGCTTTTAAGTTGAGAAAGTGTTGCAACCAACCTTGAGGAAAATGGATTCATGGGCAGGCTGTTGCTATTCTTTTTGAAATGAAAAATCTATAGAAACAAATAAAGGTCACACAATCAGTCAGCTAAAGTGGGTTGCAGCACTGTAATTCCATAGACATCTGAGGTCATACAACAAGGTATTTTTCTATTTTTAGAATTAAAAAATAATATTGAGGGCTGTGAGGAAAGCAAAGGAAGGAGTGTAGCTGTTGTTAATACTTATATTTGGGAGCTCCTCCTTTGTGTTCTCCTCCTTTCTATCTCACTCTAAAGCAGCCTCCTTTGAGTCTCTCATCTCCTTCCTTGAGCTCTCACCCTTTCAGACTTCAAATCCAAATTATGGGAGACAAGGATAAGCCCAAGACTGGTGTCTGGCCAACCGTTAAGCCCTTCGTCAATGGCGGAGCCTCTGGTATGCTCGCTACCTGCGTCATCCAACCCATCGATATGATCAAGGTGAGTCTTGAACCCCATCAAGATTGCATCTTTTCTTCAAATTTGTGAGATTTGGATTGGACCCATGATTCCTACAAGCTTAAAGTTGGGTTCTTTTGATGGGTTTCAGATCTGTGATTTGTGGGTCTGTTTCGGATTTTGATTTGGTTTAGTGGTGTAATGTGGCTTGATGGGTTTAATTGTTGTGTTGATTTGGTGTAGGTGAGAATTCAATTGGGTCAGGGATCAGCTGGACAAGTTGCCAGGACCATGATCAAGGAGGAGGGTTTTGGTTCATTGTATAAGGTAAGATTATTTGGTGTGATTATAGTTTGAGCTTGAGTTTTTGATACATGATATTATTTAGTGCTGGATGTGTTCTTTTGAGGTCTCCCAACAAGGTGTGGGATCTTAAAATTAGCTTTGAATTTGTAGCAGTGAAGTTACTTGTAGGACTTGGGAATGATTTAGAATATCTAGATGCCAATCAGAGATGCAATCCTTTCCTCATTCCCAATAAAATGGAGACTGTTATAACATTTGCTAGATTGGTTTAGCGAGATTTTAGATGTGTTTTTGTAGGAACCCTATAGCCTAACCCACAGGCTGTGACTTTGATATATATGCATCTGGAACACGAGATTGGAAAACTATAGGTTCTTATTTGGAGTTTACATTGATGGATTTTTGTATGGGAATATACATAAGTTCTGGCTTCAACTGTATCTTGTTACGTCGTTATCAAAATGTGTCATTTACCAAGTTGTTTCAAATTGATCATCTGCTACGTTTAGCAGGTCCATAATGGTTGCCTTTCATTGCACCTCAGATTTTGATGCTCAAAATGTCAAATTTTTTTTTTTGGTTGAACTTTAGTTACACAGAGCATGTTAGATTAATTTTTCTGTTTGGGATTCTTATGTGCAGGGTCTCTCTGCTGGACTGCTGAGACAAGCTACATACACCACAGCTCGTCTTGGATCATTCAGGTGAGTGTTTTTCAGCAATCAGTAGTCGAGTCAGATTGCATCCGGCTACTTTAGATTTGTTTATTTAAAGCTCTATTAATGCTCCGTCCAATTTTATGAATCTTGTTAAGTAAGTTTATCATGTGATGTTATATGTACTGTGATGATTACATCATAACATTGTTTATTCAAAAAATCGGTTTAGGATTCTGACGAACAAAGCAATTGAGGCTAATGATGGGAAGCCCTTGCCCCTGTACCAGAAAGCCTTGTGTGGGCTAACTGCTGGTGCTATTGGAGCAACTGTTGGAAGTCCAGCAGATTTAGCTCTCATTCGTATGCAGGCAGATGCCACTTTACCCCTTGCTCAGCGCCGTAACTATACAAATGCTTTCCATGCACTTGGTCGTATTGTTACAGATGAAGGGGTTTTGGCACTTTGGAAGGGTGCAGGCCCCACTGTTGTAAGAGCAATGGCATTGAACATGGGAATGCTTGCCTCTTATGACCAAGGTGTTGAGTTTTTCAAGGATACCCTTGGTTGTGGTGAAGCTACTACAGTATTGGGTAAGTTTTTTTTTTCCCCTAGTAGTATGTATATATATATATATGATAGATTTGACTCTTTGATATTTTGAGCATTACTGGCAATGAGGTTCTACTTGGTTGATATTTACTGGATTCAGAAATTTCTTGAATGTAGATTGTTTTTTGTCTAATTGTTCACATGAGGATTGCAAGTATACAGTATTGTTAACATGGCTGAAGAGCAATTTCTGTTAGCATGCTATGGCACGTTTGGAGTTTGCTGCAAAAAATTTATTAAGAAAAGATTTTATATCGTCAAACTTGTATTTATAATTCTACATATATTATTGACCAACCCCCTTTTGAATAATGTCAAAATATTGATCTTTTGTATAATATTGAAATTCTAATAAAGCCGTAATTTTATTTTTCCAATTACGTCGTTTGAATGTGTACTTTCTGCATCATCAATTCATAATCATATGTTTGCAATAGTTTAGAAGTATAGTTCCTTGAATTAATCCCCCTTGTACTAAATTACATTTCACTGCCCTGAAAGCAAAAACTCACTTCAGACAAAAAGTTGAGTGAAATGTTTTTGGAGATGACATTCTTCTCTAGTTGGTGGATAAATCCTTTTTGTTTAAACATCTTGCATCACAATAGACACGAAATTACTCTGCTCTGAGGAAAGTCAATGCAGTTTGGATAAAAGAACTTCAGCTGTGACACTTGTGAATGCCTTTTTGTTTCATTACTCATGCATCAACTAAGATCTGTTTGGTTGAATTGAAACCTATCTGTTCTCTGTGTAGGTGCAAGTTCTGTTTCAGGATTTTTTGCTGCAGCCTGCAGTTTGCCCTTTGATTACGTGAAAACACAGATACAGAAAATGCAACCTGATGCTGAGGGGAAGTTTCCATACACTGGGTCTTTTGATTGTACCATGAAAACCTTGAAAGCAGGAGGACCATTGAAATTTTACACTGGGTTTCCAGTATATTGTGTTAGAATTGCCCCCCATGTCATGGTACTTTCTCTCTCTGTTTCATACATTCACTCACTTGCACACAGTTTGGATTTGCAGGGAAAATGATGGGTGTTCTGTTTGTTTATAACCGTCTCCGTGTTTTTCTTGATGTTATTCTGATTGTTTGATGCTTGGTTATGCAGATGACATGGATCTTCCTCAACCAGCTCCAGAAGTTGGAAAAGAAAGTTGGGTTGTAGTTTTCTTGCTGGATGAATGCTATTTCAACCAGTGTTGAGTTCAAATTGCACAATAATTTTTAGCTATGTTGTAGTCCCCTTGTTGGCCGTTTCACGCCCACAAAGTCAAACAATTATTGGAATTTTTATAGCAGGATTGGAGTAGGATTTACTGAAGTTCAAATATTTGTACTAGTAATTCTTAGGGCGTGTGTGCAATAGGATATTACACCCCTGCTGATTCTGAAGTTGAGAAAATCTCATTAGGCGCCTGAGCAAGGAAAATGTTGAAGTGAAATAAGTTTTGTACACCATAAACAGGGGTTTGACATTTTGAGCATCAAGTTTTGCAGTGTTTTCAATGTTGCAAATCGGTGAGTTCTCTGCATAATGTGTTATTTTTTGGCTTGAAATTCACTCTGATTTCGTTGCAGCTAATTCAATTCTCCATAATTGAGGATCTCCACTCCAATAATATATATTTTTTGAAACTAAAATTGAAACTTCACTAGTGGGTTTGATGGTGTGAAATCTTTCAATGTTTTGCCGCACGTTTGATAATCAGTTCACTATTACTACTACTGCTACTACCATGAACTTCCAATTGTTACCACCTCCAAGTTTACTTTTTTCAGTTACTTCTGTTTGTTCATCTCATGTATGCAAGGTAAATATGGAAAGAGAAAGCATCTGTAATGGTAGATAAGTTACACAGTAATGTACATATTCATGATTTCATTCACGAATATATATTGAACTTTTATAGAATAAGTGGAAAAATTGAGAACGATAAGAGAAATAAGATCTTCTATAGATCTCAAAACTCTGGCATGGAAAGGAGTCAACATCTCTGCAAACTGATGAGACGTCTGGGAAGGGAGCCAGGTGTAGGTGAGCTTTATAGAATCACACCGAGCTGCTGGCTAATCGCACCGAGCAGCTTCGTGAGCACGACCATCTTGTGGAAGTGATCAATAAGAACCTATCTGATCTGCAGCTTGGATTAGCTGAAATTATTCAGAGTCACAGGATGGTTCACGAAGACAGGCGCAGGCAAAGTGAAGCTGATCTCAATCAGACCAATGCTTTTACGGCTGTCTTAAATAGAATGGCGGTAAGGCTTGTTAAACCCTGCGACCATGTTAGTTCTCACTTTCATATGTTTTTGCTGTTTGCCGTGGGTTTTTGTTAATTTTCAAGGAGGATTTTGTAATTGTAGTTGTTTTCTGGGTGATGCAGTCCAGATTGACGCTCGGTCAAAGCAATGAAAGCAGTCAAAATGAGTATTCGGAAAGGAACGATTCTTCTGCTTAGTGGGAAGCTCTGCAAGATCCTGATTTCTTCTCTCTTTTTTTTCTGTTCTTAATTTTCTTAATTTGTATGAACATGGGAGCTTTTTAATTTGATGAGTTTGTTCAGTTATGTTTGAATGTGGTGAAGTTGTTACTTTCAGTTTGTTCAGACATACACAGAAGGTTGTAATCCTACTTTACCAGATATCAAACCAATCTGATAGTTTATGTATGATGTTTTCATGCTCAACTCAGAAGGTTTAGAGATGGTGAAAATTACAACCCATGGATTATCAGTATACATCAAAAAAGATCTAAAGTTTTCCATTCATTGAGTGCCAAGAGAGATGGTGCTCCATAAATTTCTTCACTATTGTAACTCTGTAAACTATGATGTCAGTTTTCTTCAAATACTCTGCTGTAACCTTTTTCCCTCTCATCAGTTTCTCCATATTGAAGATTGCATAAACCCCGCAATCTAATCTGTTGGCATATAAGAACAATGTCAATAATATGCACAGTAAGTGGACATTTTTTTAGAAAAAGAACGGTGGTTGTATTGTACTACGATTTTTTACTCTGTTGAGGGCAATAACACCAGTCCATGGAAATGCTGTTTTTGCCCTTGTATTCACTCTTGATCCATTTAATGGTGAGAATTTCTTCTTCCGTCAGTGCTGTTTCAACCATCTTCAGTTGTTTGGTATTGCTGCCACTCTCATTGTACTGAAACCTGCAATTTTGCTGCAACAACTCATCCGCCTGATCTTGCACAGCTCTGATCCAATTTGAGTAAAAGCATTAAAGTTAATCCTGCAGTTTAATTTTTTTTTTTTTCCTTATCCGTTAAACACAGAACGTAATCTCTCAGTTTGGAAGGAAACCACATACAACTAAATACCCCTAACTATTTGGCTTTAAAAGGAACGAAAAAGCAGCTGAAATTCGGACTATCTGAGTGGAAATAAAAAACAAATAGTTAGACGTTACTTATTTGTCTCTCAATTTGGAGAGAAACCGGGTACATTAAGACAAGCTTAACTATTTGGTCTCGGAAGGAACGAAAAACGCCCTTCATATAATTTTTCCAAAACTTAAACGACTCCTCCATATCATTTTTCCAAAACTAAAACGACCGTCTCCTTCATTTGTTGGAGATTCCTGTGTCGCGATCTTCCCAATTTGAAAGATCGATCGTCAAATTTCTCAGAATCAACTAGTTAGACGTGACTTTTGTGTCTCTCAAATAGGTTAAATTAATTAAGTGGGGGGAAGGTTGGGGGGGGGGGTGGTTTCATTTAAATCTATCTCTATTAATTAATCAAAAGGTTAAATTTTTGAAAATCCATTATACCCATGCTTTATTATTATAAGGTTGACCAACTCGTCATGGTCGTCAGGAAAGATGGTGAACTTGATTCTGAGACAGTGTTCACCGCCGACGTACTCCGATAGTAGGTGGGCATCATACAGATAACGAAATGAGTGAAGAGCGAGCGATTTCACAAACACTTTTTTTTTTGTTCCGCAATCACAAGGTTTCCTTCAATGTTTTATAGGCCTAGAGACTAATCCGTGTTGAGGTGCCACAACATAGAATCTTATCGACTCAAACACCTGTGGTGGGCTTTACAAACACATAGAATAAAGTTCGCCACGTACAATAAGACATGCCCAACTATTTGGTCTTAAAAGGAACACCCCTTTCTTTTCTCTTTCTTTTTTCTTCCTTTCTTTCTTTCCTTTCTTCTCTTTCTTTCACGTTTCAGTTCTGTTTTGTTATTATTCTTCTTCTTTTGTTAGTGTGCAGTTGGTTGAATCCGTGTTCTCAGGTGATAATTGAAAGAAGCGGTTCTGATCTGATGTCGACATGTGTAAATGAGAGCTATACAACTACGTGAAGTTGATGTTGGTACATGTGGATGTGGGTTGCTGATACGTGTTGGTTGGATTAGCAATAGTGGATTTGGTTGGATTAGCAATAGTGGATTGGGGATATCAATAGTGATAACTAGAGAGAGAGAGAGAGAGAGAGAGAGAGAGAGAGTTTTGTAAATAACTTAAATCGGAGGACAAAACGATAATTGAGGTAACCATCCAGACTGCGAAAATTATTATTTTACCCATGTTTTTCTGTTGATTTACGCCTCTGTCATCCGATCTATATATACCATTTTGTCCTCTGTTTTTTACTAATTCACTCTGATTTCATTGCAGCTAGTTCAATTCTCCATAATTGAGGATCTCCGATCCAATATTTTTTTTTTTCTGAAACTAAAATTGAAACTTCACCTGTGGGTTTGATGGTGTGAAATCTTTCAATATTTTGCCGCACGTTTGATAATCTCTACTACTGCTACTACCATGAACTTCCAATTGTTACTACCTCCAAGTTTACTTTTTTCAGTTACTTTTGTTTGTTCATCTTATGTATGCAAGGTAAATATGGAAAGAGAAAGCATTTGTAATGGTAGATAAGTTACACAGTAATGTACATATTCATGATTTCATTTACGAATATATATTGAACTTTTTAGTTGGTAGTCTTGCCAAATTAGGACACTCTTGTGCTAGTCCACAGTTGTGGCTCTCTTCTCTCCCTCTGTCCTCGGCTACCGCTTTCTAGCTTGATCTTTTTAGGAGCGGTTGCTAGAGGGTTCTCTTTGTAATTTTGTTTGATCCGTAATGAAAAACTCATAGTTAAGGCAAACATTGTTTGTGGTACTCTTTTCTGAAATGGAGTGCAACTCATGTTTTCTGGTTCCTTTATTAGTATAAGAACGACTACACGAGTGATAAGACCCTTCTTTTCAAGACTACTAAAAGAAAACAATTGAGGTCCTCTCTACTTCTCCATTGCAATTAAAAGAGTGCAGAGGTTTTGGTGAGCAAAAATGAAGATCATGGAAGAGATGAAAGACAGAGAGAGCCAGAGATTGAGGGCTTGAAACCCTTTTGGGTCCCTCCTCCTTCTACAGGCTGAAACCCTTTCTGATGTGTGATCTCTCATCTCCAACACGTAACACATTACAAAACAAGTTGTTGGCCTCCAAAGTTTAAGATCGGATTGCCATTAACATATGGCAAAAGCTTTGAGAGATATTCATCATCTGTTTTCATATGAGTCGAAAATGAAACTTGTCCGTAGACTGAGCTGGATTGAGATGGACCTAGTTCTCATTTTCAACCCAAGACAACCCACTCATTCGTAAGACCACATAACAACTTTAAATGTCAAATGCAAATGTTGTTATGTGGTAACTTAAATTTTGGTAACACGTTATCTGAACCCACTCTCATTTTTTATTTTTTGTAACTTAAATTTTGTTCTTAGTGACTCAAATTTTGTATTCTTATGTGAATAATGACTAAAAATAAAAAGTGTAAATTTGAATTTCAATTTAAGGAGTTTGGATTTCACTTCCCATATAAATATTCTTCTCAAAAAAAAATGCAAAGGTAAATATGGAAAAGAAATTTTGGGTAAAAGGGAGCACCTGTGATGGTGCACAGCTAAGCCACACTGTACATATTCGGTCACGATAAAGTCATAAATTCATGACAGACGTTACTGGAGAGTAGCTAGAACACTGAAATGGAGTGGCAGGACTCATCTTTCCGGTTCCTCTAAAAGTTCTTTCTATATTAGTGTATGTCCATTTCAGTAGAAATTATTAAGCTAGAGACAGAGAGAGGTTCAGACTATGGAAGAGAAGAAAGTGGAGATTGAGGAGTTGAAACCCTTAAGGATGAGTAGTACTCCGAGTCCTCCTCCTTCAGTGCTCAAGCCATTTGTAGATGGCGGACTCGCCGGGCTTCTTTCCTGCAGTGTCAATGGGGCCATCGATTACTCAAGGTCCATTTCTAACGACGCACGATATCGAAATCATCCTAACTATGTGCTCAAACGCAAGGTACACCCTAATCCCAGCTGCATATTTGTTTAGTTTAAGAGGCACATGACACACAATTTAGCATGATTTGCGTACCCAATGCTACTAAATCTGTTTGCTAATGGCTTACAGATGATTCCTGGGTTGGTTTTGATTGATGCTTTTGCTTTTAGTCAGATACTTGGATTTTACAAGTAAGTTTTGAACTTTGAAAACTAGTATAACCTATCAATTTCGTTTATGTTATGCAACTCAATCATTAATTTCTAGAAGCTATAGGACTTAAGCTAGTTTTGTTAATGTTTATAGCATTGTGAGAGGAATAGCAGTTGCTAGAAATGACGGCGCACGGCCAAGTCTTTACCAGGAAGCTGCTAGTGGTTTGATTGCTGGAGTAGCTACAGCGTATCTCAGAATTCCATTCGATGTAATTTGTCTACATAGGCAGGTTAAATCCATGGGACCAATTGCACAGTGGAGTATCAGAAAACTTTGTGTGTTGCAAATATTGAGAGCTGCAGGTCCTTCGTTGAAGAGAAATGCTGGGTTAGGCATGGGTATGGTTGCAGCCTATAATCCAAGTGTCCATTATCTCATTGAAACTCACGGTTTTAGTGAAGAGGCTGCAAAATGTGGTATAGTTTCTTTCCTTATTACTGAAGTTGAGGGCATTATTTCATTGCTTTTTATGTCTTACCCTCATATTTGTTCATGATATATATATCCCACATGATCTCTCGGCGCGGATTAGTCTCTGGGTCTGAAAAATCTTTGAGGATACCATTGTTGATACTCTCAGAAAAAAAAAAAATATCCCACATTTGGACACTGCCCGATCTGGTTCAGATAACGTGTTAGACATCCATGAAATTTAATTGGTAATAACCTATATACATAAAGGAACTGAAAACTTCCTTCATGCCAATTAGACATCCAACTTGTCTGTCTGTTTAAACCTATCTAATGATGATCAGCTTTTGCTTTTGTTTTTGAGGTCCAAGAAAATGAAGAATAAATTCTGGTTATGAAAGATTAAATGAATTTTTAACTCCAAACTTCCTTAAGGCTCTCCTAATTTGGAGCACTTCATTTTTCATTCTCAAAAGAAATCTATTGGCTCCATACTTGTGTTCATTTTAGATAACACCTAGAATATGCAATCAGCTGAATTGAATTGAGCTGTGTTCTTGACCAAAAAAGAAGAAGAATGAAGTTGTTTTCTATTTGTTTTCAGGTGCAGAAGCTATCTCAGCATTCTCAGCAGCAGCTTGCGCACAACTGGCACACCATGCTAGCTCCTTCAATTCTGTGCGTCAAACTCTAAACTCCAAAGGACCCCTTGCATTCTTTGAAGGATTTTCTGGTCTTTTTTCCCGAACCCTACCAATGGTTGTGCTATTCTGGGCTTCTTTAGATGTTGTCCAGGGAAATTTCCAACCACCGACTGAAGTATAGCAACCTTTCTCGGTGAAGCATAGCAGTCTTTGGGTTTTTGCGATGAGAACTGATGTTTGGATCAGTTCAATACCATCCGACCTATCTTGTATGCATTTAGACTCTTTGATAAATATTGGTATGGTCAAGCTTCTCTTCCATCAGAAATCCTACCCTCCTCTCTTTAAATCTACCGGTCTGGTTTCAGTTTGCAGCACACTACTTGAATTACAAGCAAACTAGAATTTGTGCCCGCGCCTGGTGTAGGCGAGGTTGATTAGGTTAGCAACAGTGGAGTTGAATATTGATGATGATGATATAGTGTAGATATAGTGATGGTTGATTCGAACAGTTTAGAGTGCTATCAATTTCTACGGTACTTGTTGTGTTATCTAGTACATAAGATATTTAGCATAATATCATACTGAAAAATAAGCGAAATTGACATAGGAATGTAAATATAAAAAGAGCATGGATCGACGTGTATGGGTTGTATAGCTGCAGGTAGTATCACAGTAACAGCTGCCTGAAAATTCAACCATTTGAAGAATGAGTTTTCAAAGGTTGTGTTAAGTGGAAGTTAGCGAAAAATGATTGTTCAAATGGTTGAATTCTGGGCATCTGTTACAAAGATGATTAATCTGAGGATTTTTCTTTACAGTATCATAAAATCTTCAGAGAAACATGAAGAGAAATGGAGACTACTGTACTATGCAGTTTCGTTTAACTCTAGTTTTGATATATAGAGGTAAGTGAAGATGGTGGCAAAAAAATGGAAGGCCATATGGCAAAGCATTGTCTTTGTTAGTGTGCAGTCGGTTGAATCCGTGTTCCCAGGTGATGATTGAAAGAAACGGTTCTGATCTGATGTCGACATGTGTAAATAGGAGCTATGTTGGTTGGATTAACAATAGTGGATTGGGGATATCAATAGTGATAACTAGAGAGAGAGAGAGAGAGAGAGAGAGAGAGAGAGAGAGAGAGAGAGAGAGAGAGAGAGAGAGAGAGAGAGAGAGAGAGAGAGAGAGAGTTTTGTAAATAACTTAAATCGGAAGACAAAACGATAATTGAGGTAACTACCCAGACTGCGGAAATTATTATTTTACCTCTATTTTTCTGTTGATTTACGTCTCTGTCATCCGATCTATAAATACCATTTTGTCCTCTATTTTTTACTAATTTACACAATTACCATTATCTCTCTCTAGACTGAATGACAGTCCTGTAAATAAAATAAAAACGGGATAAATCGGTAATTTCCGAGAAGATGAACAATGTATCTACAATGCTTCTTACTCTGAAATAGAGTATCGTAAATTGTCGTTTGAGACTTTGACTTTGACATGACTTATAAATCTTCTATTACATGTGTGACGTGTATAAATATGATGATCTATTGCTGTATGATGGTTCACAGGAGAGTCACATAGTACAGACAGTGGACTCACTCAACACACTAAAATGGTGTGGCATCACTCCTCTTTCTGGTTGCTCCAGAAGCACTCTCTAAGAGACCTCAGTATCTGAGTCCAACCTATTAAGGGATACCCTTAATTTCTATACACACCTTAAGTAGGAAGACGAAGAAGAACAACCTTGGTTGCCCAGTCTGAGACTCTCTTACACGCGCGACGTCTCTTTTCTTAAGCAAGTGCTATTTGTCCCAACGTATTCGGTTATATTACAAAATACGTACGTATCCAGACCGTATAGACTTAATATCAGAGATTTGTATATACTTGGGCCTAAGCGGGCTAGGCGGTTATAGGATAGTGGGCCTACTCGGGCTGGAGGGTCCCACCTTTAAAAATGTGAAAACACACTGGGGAAGAGGCATAGATAGAAAGAGCGGCGGGAGAGAGAGAGAGAGAAGCAGAGAGTGCGAGGTTGATGAAGGCAGGCTACGACGTGTCGTTGATTGAGCGTTGGCCGTCGCTAACGCCGTTTGTGAACGGCGGACTCGCTGCGTTTCTTCAAGGGTTGACCATTTATGTCCCTTTCGCCGCCGTCTACTACTCCCCGCTGTTATCTCACGTCCGCCGTAGTCCCAAATTTCTGGGCTTTAACGTTCTTGCCAAGGTCCCCATCTTTCTTTTTCAACCCCCAGTGTTTTGGGTTTTGGGTTTCTTGAATTTTGATCAAGAAAGTTTACATCTTGATGTTCAATTTTGACTTTAAACTTGCGGTGAACTTCGTTCTTGTTTTTGCAGTCTTGCCCTGATGGGATTGTGATTCGTACTTTGTCTGCAAGCCTTAAACTTGGATTGTTTGAGTGAGTTTTCAAGTACCCACATTGGGAAATGATCACTTTGTTGTTTGATGGGTTTCAACTATATTCTGATAATTGGTTAATTTTGTTCCATCAAATGTATGGTTTTGGAAAGTAGACGACTTGTGTTTGATTTTTATGGCCTTTGTTCTCTTAGGACTCTAAGAAACAAAGCAATTGCTAGCAATGATGGAATGGCATTAACTCTTTATCAGGAAGCTGCTTGCGGGTTGATTGCCGGGGTGGCTGAGGCATACTTCAGTTTTCCATTCGTTTCTGCGTGCCTCCCGCAGGTTGATCCGACAACCTTAGCGGTAGTGCAGCATGCCAAATACAGAAACCTTTGTGATGCTTTGTACTCTATGAGTGCCAACGGAAAACTTCCGGAGCTATGGAGAAATGCTGGTCCGTATGTGAAGACAAGAATGGGGACAAATGTGGGTATGCTCGCATCATATAATCCAAGCCTCCAGTATCTCAGGGACTCGTGTGGTTTAAGCGAAACAAGAGCACAGCTGGGTAAAGATCCTCCCCTAATTACTTGATTTTTCAGGCATTAATAGCTTGATAAAAACTTATCTGTACTCTATACACTTATTTCACAACACAATGTTAAAACTCCTTATTCACAGCAAAATGACACATTGGACAATTACATTTCCATTATCATATATTTGGTTGTTATTTTGTTGTTGGTATTTAGTTTGATGACCAACATATGCAGTTCTTACCGTTCTCAGATGGATTTATACCTTCCCTCAATCCATTGTACTATTTCTGCCCCATTGGTTTAGGTGCATACGTTCTCACCTATATGTGATATGGGAAAATAAAAAGGGGGAAATAGTATTATCCATGGAAAAGCCGGTTAGACATAACAAAACTGAAATACATGAATCCTCCTGAATGTAATTCAAGTTTTCTAATTTCGTTTCTGGAGATATGAAATTCTAGAATTCTTAAGCCAACCATCTATTTGGACCTGAAGATAAACAAAGGGCATGCTAGTTAAATTTACTAAGCTGTGCCCTTCCAACTAGTAGCCCTAAGATTGTTGTATTGATAGATTTCCTGAAATCTCTACTACATTTCTTAAATCAAATGAATGGTAATATTACAAGTAGATTTCTGATATTTTAACTTCAAATGTTGGAAGTTTCAATTTGATAATTTTGGCACTTTTTTACCATTAAACTTTGACGCATTCTAGATAGATATAAAAGAGAATACTTGTTTTCTGTGAATTAGGACAAACTCTGCTTGTTTATAAAAGACCATGATCCACAATGTCTCATTCCTTGATTTGTATGCAATAATATCGTATTCTTTTGTTTAGGTGCTAGTGCGGTTTCAGCCTTCTTTGGTGCAGCATGCTCTGTACCAGTAAAAAATGTTCTAGCACATGGGGAAAGTGGCTCCTCCCTGGATTGTGCCCTTAAAATCCTAAAATCAAGAGGATCCCTTGCATTCTTTTCAGGATTTTCTAGACAATTCGCACTTGTTGGACCTCCCATCATGGTACTCCCTCCCTCATGAATACACATTTGTTTCTTTGTTTGCAAGTAACTGGCCAGTTATGATATTTTGCTTCATTGTTGCAGATTCTATGGTTTGCTTATGAAAATGTTCGGAAACATTAATGATATTCAAATTGGACTGGAGCAATCTAAATTCAAGATATGTTATTGTGAAGTTGGTATACCACAGAGGCACAGATACTGGCCCCTTTTGGTCTCTGGCTTTGTCAATGAACCTCGACTCTAGCCTCAATAGCTATAAATGATTCAATGTAATGAAGCTGTAAGTCATCCGTTACATGGAACTACATTCTGACCTTGTTAATAGGGACGAGGAACTGACAAGGCAATGTAAAGGAGAAAATCTTGATGCAGTTTTGTAGTTATTTTGTTCTGTATACAGGAGCAAATTGCGTAATCAGTTTATTATAAGGAGCTAAAGTGATATAACTTGTTTGAATGACTTTTCAATACGAGCCCTCATCTCTTTCCTTCCATTTATAAGCCCCTACTAATCTGATTGAAGGCATAAAGCCATTCCTTGATCACTAGAACAAAGTCACAAACTACTGAACTACCTTAACAGCTTCAATTCAGCTATGTTGGCCTCCAATGTTCAAAATCAGGAGATTGAACACAACCGCTATATAAACTGATCTATTGAAGAGTATGTACATGAAGAAACCCTAAACGCTATTTTGTTTTTCTTGTTCAAGAACCTTAACGCTCAACCTGTCCCGTGTTGAACTCCGTAGTCATCAAAACTCAAAAGGCATTAGCAGATTCACCTCGAGCATTTTCCTCGGCAGAAGTAACATTGATGTTATTGTTAACTGGCTGGCGGATGACCTCATTGTTGTCCATGATTTCAGCACCCTCTTGAAGTTTACACTTTTAAAGATGAAATTCAGTGATTGAAGATGGCTTCTCAACAGATCCAGTTTCAGTAGCCCCATTCTCAACAGGCAGCTCTTCCTTGTTGCAACTTGATGTAGATGAGAACTTGAGCAAGGGTTCTGAGTACACAACCATCACATTGCCAACTGATTTTGAATCCTGACTACAATCTGAACCATTTATCATACAACCACGAACCCCGTCCAATGTGGAAGGATCATCAGCAGACAGTTTCTGATTACTTGTGCTTCCGTTCTCACTTTCAATTTCCATTGTATCATTTTCTAAATTGATATCTGAAGTTTCAGCCACTTCAACAATTGGTAATTCAACAGGCATAGATGCAGAAGCAGAGGTCTTCTCATAAACAGTGTTGTTAGGAGATCTTTTGGAAATAACAGCAGGCTCAATACCGATTTCATGGCTGTGGTTACCATTAGGATAGGTAACTGCACTATGCTCCACCAAGTCCATTCTGTTTTCAGTTTCAATTTCCATGCTCTCATTTTCTATGACCTCTGAAGCTTGTGGTTCAACAGGCACACATGAAGATGGAGAGGTATTGTTATATACTGTATTGTCATCACATACTCTCGAAATAACGGCAGAATTGACATCATGGCTGTGGAGATCATTCGGATGGCGTACTGTGCATTGCTCCACGAACTCCATAGTTGAACATGGGATATCAAGGGAAAGCGGATCTGTATTTAATACATTTTCTTTGCAATTTTCATCTAACATATCATCCTCATTTTCACTTGAATTAGAGAGAGCATCATCCTCTTCAGTTTCTGTGTTAACCAAGGGCCTCTGACTGCTTCCTGAGAGGACACCACTAGACACAACCTCATCAACAGAATGTAACCCAGGTGGAGAAATACAGATGGATGATGGGTCAACATCCATCACAGAAGTATTTTCTTCTCCACAACCCTCATTATATATGCCATTTCCACATGCAACCGGACTCCTCGTTTCAGTATTCACAACAACATGCTCATCCACACAACTATTCTCATTATGTGCCTCTTCACTTACTGGACCCTCATCTACTAATACTAGATCTTTATCGGCTAAAGCTGTCACCATAGTGCTATGGCTGCTTTCCGAATTAGGTCCGCTTAACTGGTTATGTACAAAGGCCGCTAAAGAAACAGCGTGATCACGAATTAAAGAATCATGAGGTGGCATATGGAGCATATCAAGCAAGGCCTGGTGGAACTGCAATAAGTTGACAGATGGCATGGGATGACTTCTTTTCCTGCAGACACTAATAACCTTGAGTATATGCTCGCACAGGTTCCCCATTTCTGCCCAACTGCAGTTGCAAATGCCGAATTGTGAACCAGGGTTCCAAACAACATAAGTCTTTTCATTGTCAAGCTGGTCTGTAACTTTTGCACATGTACCTTCAATAACAACATTAGAGTCTGGAATCTCCAAAGCTGTTCGCCAAGATGTTAAACCGCTCACCCACTCATCTTTCCAGTATCGTGCAAAGTCATCCTTCTCAGAGTATTCATCAAGCCAGAAATAGGAATGCACTTGGGTACCCAGCTTATGAACCAGCCAATCAACTCTATTGTAGACACTGGGTTTCTTCTCATTTAATAACCTCAGCTTCAGCTGGTTGTGGAAGAACTCCATTGCTGCACATGTTTCCTGGCTAGCGAGAGGAAGACTTTGTAATGCAGTAGTCCACTTCCCTAAGCCAAAAGACAATTTGTAGTATGAGTATTCAGAATCAAAAGAAAAGAGCCTCTAATAAGAGAAAAAGAGATAAAGAAAACAAAATGACCACAGGAGTCACACAGTACTGAAAAAACCTTGACCCCATACCATAAATTGATCTTCTGAAAGCTAAAGATTTCTGTACAACCCGCTGCCAAATCCGTAGGGCATATGAAAACATATATACATAGTAAAACAACCTTCACGTATGAAGGGACCAAAATAGACACACATGCAGGGTCATTATTAGGTATGTTACTAATATGCATGACTGTTCGTACATTAGTATGCATCTAAGTAGGTATAAGTATTTGTGCTTTAACCTGTACATATGCAAGTTAATCTTCTGTTAAGTTCGCAGGACAGCTAAATATGAATATGTGTTGTGATCATTACCACACACATGTTAGCTTTATATCATAGGGTAGAATATACCTCTACTTAAGATGATAGTGACCAACCTATTCTAGGATACCATGTTGCCTTAAAATAATCCACAAAATCTGACGCATCAACAAAATCTTCCATGAAATCCACAAACAAACCATCAGTTCCTCGTCGTTGACATATGATATCCACTGCCTGATGTAGCCTTCTTGCTATTGTAGCTCGCATCTCCTCCTCTGAACATTTCCTTACCAAGTTTTTATGCCATGCATGACGAACCCGCCAAAAGCTTATCAGCACTGAGCAGTGAAATACATCCCTGCATCCAATGAAGAGAAAAGCATTTCCATAAGCTTCAACTCATCAACTGAAAGAAGAAAAATATATACAGCTCCGGGTCATTTCAAACAGTTGCCTGTATTGCCACTGACCCAAATCCTAAAAGGAAATCTCATTAAATAAAGAAATTATATTTATCAGCCTTCAACTTTGATTGTAAACAGGGCTATATATCCTATCAATCTCAAATCATTCGTTGTCAAAATCACATGCACTAAAACACACAATCCTGGTGCATCAACTAAAACTCTGAATGAATAAGCACTTGGACCCTATCATTTGGTGGGCACAGATGAAAACCAAAGTTCTAGGAAGTCGTATTTTGAAGTTTCAAGATTAGGCATTGATTCCAAGGACCCAGCCCACCTACTTATCATATCTAAACTGAAAGCACATAGGTCTTCCTATAAGTAAAACTGATATTGTATGAACTATTTTAGAAAAAAAAAAATATTATAGTTGGTTCACATTGCCACTTTCATAGAAAAAGATCTATGGCAGAATAGTAGCTTATCCGAATCATCCGTTGTCCACTTAAAGTTTAAACAAGGAATGAGCACCTGATAGTGAGTACATCAGCCTGAGGATCATCCACTATGAACCCAGCCAACTTCCATGAAGGATCTTTCGCTTGAACTCTATTGTAAAGAGCTCTCATCCATTTATAGGTATCAGAACTTGCAGATTTTGGATTCACTATCCATGCTACCGGAACGGCCTTGTTGTCTTGGTTAAATACAAGGAGACTATGAACCGGATACTAGATAGCATTCCGACATGGACATGGTCAGTTTCTCATTTTATTAACAATACTAGTTAACAATAAAAGGTTACAAACTAAACAGACCTTTAATTTGTTTGTTCCGAATCTTGAATCAGAGGCTATTAGGCTGTGATTGCCAAAGCGAATCATCTGCTGCAACTGCCAATCTGTTTGAATGCCCAAAGTGAAAGGGTCCGTCTCAGAGAAATCCTCATAGAAGAAAATACTACTTTGATGGGTTTCCACCCACAAGCTGATGCTAACTGCGTCATCGGAATCCAATTCATATGTAGAACGTCGAATGTTCCTCTCCTGACTGCGAACATACCTATGGGTTAAGAGGTCATCACGATTACATGGACCACCTTGTCTTTCTACGGATTCAGAGTGTCTCTGCATTATTGTCTCCACAGAGACCCCCACATATAGCAAAGATAACACACGAAGGCGTAGATCCTCAGAGATGTGTGGGGCAAACATAGCGCGCGTTCCAGCTGCCATCTTGTCTTCTGGGCCATGGCATGGCAATCCTTTCTTATCCACATGCTTAAAAGAATTATATACAAGAAGCGCTACTGAGGGTTCAGCAATTAAGCGTTTCACTATAAAGTGGCAGGTACAACCTCTCTTGGTGTTTGGTCGACCGGAATTTTTCTTCTTTGGGGCAAAATGAGTCCTACTGGGTCGTCTAGAGCCACCCGCCCTGTGATCATCAGGACCAAAGGAGCACCAATATCTACACATTGAAAAGACGACAAAGTTAAGCCGGAAGAAGGCAGGAAGGCACTGCCTGCAATGGACAGAGAAAAGAAAGACAGAACTTACAGAATATATTCAAGGATTCCATCAACCTTTGGTTTGAAATTAGCCTTTTCGTGCCGCTTCCGCCTCGCTTCAACATGAAATTTCGTTGGACACTCTTTGTTGGCGGATTCACCCCTGACAAAATCATCAACTCTGGCAAAGGGGATCACAGCAACTCGATCTTTCTTGTCGCACCAGCCTTCGACCTTGGACCACACAAGATCAGCAGCAGAAAACTCCAAAGTCGGAGGATTCTGCACAGGAAGAGACAGAATCTCATCCCATCTAGCCATCTACAAAATGTACCCAACACAAACCACACATTATAAATCACTAATACAAACTTCATTACAAAATCTATAAAAGATTCCAACTTTTTGGCCTGTAAGTACTGAATTAAGCTCAAACCAAGCAAGCTAGCACAATCGGAGTCACCTCTATCACATAACAATGCATAATATTCGCTCAATTATAAACTATCTAAGTTCATACAAACAATCTCACAGCTCAAACTATCACAAAATTCCATGAATTTAATCAGTAAAGAAGAAAAGTCGACGACTTTGGGAAACCAGTCCCAGTTCCAGAAAATTGTGTCAAAAAATTTCATTTCTTTTTGGTTGCAGTGAAGTCTGTGAAAGCAAACAGATTAGGGTTTACCTGGAAGACTGAGAAGGCAAGAAAGGCGCCGCCTTTGAAGATTGAAACAACAGACGGACTGAACCCCTAGAACCCTAAACCCTAAAATCTCTGCAATCGAAAAGCTAGAACAAAAATGAAAATGAAAACACAACAGACAGAGAGACAGAGGGTCCAAGTCGAACAAGTGAACAACTACTTGGGATTTTTTTAGGCTTTTTTTTATTTTAAAGGTCGGACCCTCCAGCCCCCGAGTAGGCCCACTATCCTGAAACCGCCTAGCCGTGAACGAGCTTCGTCTAGCCCGCTTAGGCGGTGACCCTTCAGCCCGGAAAGGCCCACTAATCTCAACTCCGTTTAACCCGCGTTTATGTCTAGCCCACGTTTATTTCTGTTTGTATAGTATTATTGACCAGACTCTATTTTATAGAAAATTCTAGTAGTATATCATATGATATACTAGAAGTAACAAAATGACTATGTAATGATCATTTACCCTTTCAAAATTCCTCATATGTCATACAACTAACTGATAATGATCTCAACATTATCAGTTACGTTACCAAACCAATAAGTTCAAAGCTGACCGACAATGTGTGTTGTATATGTAGGGAAAATGAATTAATTAGCTGCATGTAGACGTCTCTCTCTACGAGAGAAAAGTCCTAAAAACGACTTAAACAATGATCAATCAAAGCTAACGTTCCAACTTGTAAAATGGGTTGAGAATAATCAAACTAGCTAATTCCAAAACTTTGTTGTCACCAGATATTTGATTATTAATAAAGGTAATAGTAAGGAGTTGGTGAGGACTTGGATTACCAATCTAATTAAAACACGACTCAGCTAATTGGTGAGGACTTGCACACCTCACCACAATTTGGCTATAAATTCATTTGTGTCCAGCATCGTATCACCATGAATTCTCCAACAAACAGAGCCTCAAAAATATTATGGATATCTATGTCTACTTCAACCCTATTTCTCACCTCATTATTCAGTTCCTGCTCCTGTTAATCTTGGCCTCTTCATGCCTAAACACCAGTAGTACTGTGGAGTCATGCATGGAGGAAGAGAGACAGGCGCTTCTCAACTTTAAGCAAGATCTTATTGATCGATCTGGAAGGCTTTCTTCTTGGGTTGGTCATCAATGCTGTGAATGGAGAGGGATTTCGTGCAACAACCACACAGGTCGTATTGTCAGGCTAGATCTTCGTAATCCATATCCATCCAGTGTGTTTTATGATTACAGCTGGAACTACACCAAATTTAATGAATCTTGTTTAGGGGGTAAGTTACATCCTTCTCTACTTGGCTTGAAACATTTGAGTTACTTAGACCTAAGCCAGAATTGTTTTCATGGGATTCACATTCCTAACTTCATTGGTGACCTAACAAGTTTGAGGTATCTCAATCTTTCATATGTTTCGAGGTCTGGTTCATTTGTGGGAGAGATTCCACCATCTCTTGGTAACCTCTCAAACTTGAACTATCTTGACCTCAGTGATGCTGATTACGATTACATCAGTGATGTTTATTCCAAAAGCTTGAATTGGATTTCTCATCTCTCTTCCCTGAAATACCTAAACCTCGGAGGTGCGAACCTTAACAACACCGGAGTAAGTTGGCTGCATGCTGTTAACATGCTTCCTTCACTCTTAGAGTTGCGTTTGTCTTTTTGCCAAATTGATGGAAACCAGGTTCCACTCTCGCTACCAACAATTAACTTCACATCTCTTTTGGTCCTTGATGTGTCATATAACGATATAAATTCTTCATTTCCTAAATGGTTGTTTAATCTTACCAGTCTTACAAAACTCGATTTAGGGGATAATCCTTTCCTTCGCCCCTCTCTTGAAGAATTCGTAAGACTAAAAGCTGTAGAACACCTTGACTTAAGGGGCATTGGACTCAAAGGTCAATTACTTCCGTTTGGAAATTTATGCAAGCTAAAGTCACTACGTCTTACAGCCAACGAATTTGATGGGGCGATTGAAGAGTTTCTGAGTGGTTTTTCAAATTGTTCGTCTAACATAATGGAGTCACTAGAATTATCAAATTGTGGGCTGGAAGGGGAATTGCCTAGTTCATTAGGAAAGCTGAAAAGCCTCCAGCTTCTTTACCTCAGCGGCAATTCTTTTTGGGGATCCATTCCTGAATCTATTTTCGGCGACTTATCATCATCCATAAAGACACTGTACTTGGGTGATAATCTTTTCAATGGTTCCATTCCTGAAAGTTTGGGACAACTCAGTCAGCTCGTTAGGCTTGATCTGTCTTCTAATTCATGGGAAGACAGTTTAAAGGAAGCTCATTTCATAAATCTCACCAGCTTAAAGCATATAGGTTTGACCACAGAACGACCTGTGCCTATCATTTTCAACTTGACCGATTATGAATGGATTCCTCCTTTCAAGCTCCGATCACTTTTCATGGACAACTGTCGAGTAGGCCCTGGTTTTCCTGTATGGCTTCAATCGCAAACCGAGCTCTCATATGTCCGAGTTAGGAATGCTGGAATCTCAGGTGCAATACCAGAAGGATGGATGTCTAATATCTCTTCCCAAATCGAAAGTTTGGATTTATCCAACAATCAAATAAGCGGAAAGCTTCCCCTCCAATTCAACTTTCCAGATCTGCGCTGGATATATTTCGGCCACAATCAATTTGATGGAACTATTCCATCATCTGTCTGCAGCATTCAATCTCTAATTTCCCTTGCTCTGAATAACAATCAGTTATTCGGAGAATTCCCTAAAGAATGGAGTTTGTGGAGCCGCATAGGCTTTGTGGATGTCTCAAACAACAATCTGACTGGTGAAATTCCAAGCTCGATGGGTATTCCAAGTAATCTTTATATATTAAAGATGGACAACAATCAGTTAAGCGGAGAAATTCCTTCCGCCTTGCAAAATTGCTCAAATTTGCAAAGACTTTCTCTTGGAGGCAACAATTTCACCGGAAGCATACCTTCTTGGATAGGATCAAAGTGCTACAATTGCGATCAAACTCTTTAAGCGGAAATATTCCTCACCAACTGTGCAGTCTTCCTTTCCTTCAGTTCCTAGACCTTGGTCACAACAGATTTTCAGGGACTATTCCCAAGTGTTTGAATAATTTGACTCGTCTAGTCTCTGATTCACAACAGATTTTTAGGTGGTATGCCAATAGTGAGTATGAGGAAACAACCGCGACTACAAAAGGAAGAGAAAGTGAATACTTCGGTAGACAGGCGATGCTTCTGACCATTATTGATCTTTCTTCAAACGATTTAGAAGGTGAAATTCCTGAAGAAATAAGCAGCCTCCTTTCATTGGGTACCTTGAACTTGTCCATGAATCAATTGAGTGGAGGTATCCCCTCCAAGATCGGAAACTTGTATCGGCTCGAAACTCTTGACCTCTCGCAGAACCGGCTCTCAGGACACATTCCTCAAAGTCTCTCAAATATGACATTCTTGTCTCACTTGAACTTGTCTCACAACGAGTTGACCGGAAGGATCCCATCAGGCAACCAACTTCAGACGCTCCTTGATCCATCTATTTATGAGGGCAATTCACTATGTGGATTTCCACTTCCAAAATGCCCAGAAGACGAAGACAACATGCATGAGCCGGATGTACAAGAGAAAAAAGATCACGGAGATGATGAGGAAAAGCTTGGTTTCTATACCAGCGCGGTGCTTGGATTCATCATAGGCTTTTGGAGTGTGTGCGGCACACTGATATTGAAAAAGTCATGGAGGTATGCTTATTTTCAATTCTTTGATCGCATTAAAGATAGAGTAGCACTTGCAATTGAAAGGAGAGCAGCTCTTCTTAGAAGCTGATTGGAGACAAAACACATATGTTGCTGTTGTTATTTTGGTAATGGCAGCAACATTTATCAGCTATGCTTTTCTTTTTCACTTGTATTGTCAGTGTGGTGTGTACGGTATATCAAGTTTAGCTTCTTTTTAAGAGGTAAGGTTCTGATGTCCCCCTCTTGGTTTGTATACTTTTCTGTTTCGTATGAATAACATGGGGGGATTTGGGGGGTGAAAATGCGTACGGGTCATTGGCACATCAGCAATGCAGGGGATTCATTTTGCAGAGTACTAGATTAGTACGATTTCTCCTATATATACAGTAATGTCGAAAAATGTTCCAATCTAGAGCCGAGTCTCTATAAATTCCAGGACAGCCAAACCAGATGCCCAAACATCATCATCCAATACATGTTCAACATGCATGGCCTAGTAAACGTAGCTTCCATATAGAAAAACTCGCAACTTGGACTCAACTGCGAACAAGTCAAATGGGTAGATATATTCCACAAGGATATCTGCTGCAGCCATGGAGTATGTTGTCATCATGTCGTTAATAAGCTAACTTCTGGTATATATGTAGTGTAAGCATGTGGTTGCTAATACAGAAGCTAGTCGAGAGACGACTTGTCCAAGTCTTCTTTTGTTTTGTTTCAGAGACGTACCTCTTCAATTAACGTTTTCACCAAGTTCAATTGAGAAGTAGTCTAAGACACGGAGCACCTCCATTCATCACCGGCCGTCCCATTATAAAGAGTTAAAGACGACTTAGAGTCCATGCATCCCAATCTTCCTCAGAAGATACCAATAAGGACTCATGGTCCGGCTTGTAAAATGGGTTGAGAATAATCAAAATAGCCGACAGATTGGAGGTTGACTTGGAAGTAGAGAGGTAATGAATAAAAACCCCTACAAGATAAAGAGTTCACTTAGTATTATAAGTTACTACTATTATGGAAAAGACTTAAAGACATGGTGTGTTGGATTTCTGGATTTTCTACTTATTAATGGTGCTACACATATTCAAAATCCTTAAAGACATGTACTCTGTCTTCTTTCAAAGATATTGAATAACCATTTAAACCCTTACAGTAGTCATATACCATTTACAGGGGAAACCTGACACAATGTACACAATCTACAAACGAATGACGAAAAGTTATCAACTAGATGATACAACAATGATACAATGTACACTAGCATTGGCTAATTGAACATTGATATTTTGATATTTTACAAGGCATTGTGTGTATATGTGTGTGTGTAAATATAAATATATAATTTATACATGATGGGTTTTTTTATTTTTTTTTGGGTCTGTTTGGTCTGGGTTTTACAGAATTCGATTCTTTCCCACCTCATCCTTTATCAGTCTCTGCTTTTCAAATTTCATAGGCATCCTTTTTCAGTCTCTGCTCCAAATCTGTTATTTCTCTGAATTACTCACCATGAGTACTGGCAGCGTCTGCTGGTTGAAGATGGGAAACTCTATGGACGGGATCCTGTATTTGGTGTTATTACCAGAGCTGCAGCTGTACCTAATTCTATAAGGAACCATGTTATGCAGAAAGATGAATCAATTGTTCACCTGGGACAGGTGAAGCCAATTATTACATTTGGAATGTTATAGGCCTTTTTCTGTTTTTGTATTTTTCTTTGGGGTAATCATAGTTTGATTCTGATTCTTGTTATGCTACTGAATATTTGAGAAATTTTGTTCTGAATGGGGCATCAAAGGGTATGAACTAATGCTATTGTATGATATTCAGCTATTTGTTACTGTATTATACCTCTCTCTGGGTGCTTCATCTAACATGTGAATCATTATGTGTTACAGTTAGTAATCAACTTGCTGAAAATTTTATGTACACCATGTTCACTATGAGGACGGTCTCTAACTCCAACTATCACTACTTATAGGGTCTATTACCTTTGCTGCCTTGACATCACATATTTTCAATTTTGTTAACTTTTGACTTGAGTGGTTTACTGGTGATTACAATTTCCATAGTAACTGATTATCAGTGCTGTTGGTGATTACAATTTCCATATTATCTGCTAAAATGTTTAAAATCTGTGGCGTACTGGCAGTAAGAAGAAGATGAATTATAAAAAGATGAACATATGCTGTCAAAACTTATCCCTTCATTTCAGGTAGCTGATGCCATCCAATTTTTAGATCATTAATATCATGGTGTGCAGAAGTGCGGAGTTAGAACATGGAGAAGACACGGGGAGTGAAGCTTGTTCAACCTAACGCCTTATTTTTATTGATCTTGTCGAACAGCTTTTCTAGGTTACTAGAACAATTATCAGCTTTTGATTGTAGCTAGGAATGCCAGCAATTAGAGATGCTTTCAATGTTTAGTACATCTACATTATGTGATACAATTGTCAAAATAAGCTAAATGAATGATTTAAAAGTTACGTACACTGTTTGTTTGATTGAACGCTCAACAGTACAAGCTACATGAACGACAGTCTTTATGTACGACAGTTTCTTTTGTGATAGTTGCATTCTGAAGCTTAGCAAACACAGTTCATTTTAAAAGGTTTATCCAAGTAGAAGTAGACTCGTATGCAAAGTCTACATGAACGACAGTCTTATGAAAATTCTAGGCTAAGAACAAATCAACATGAAAGTAGTAGAGTTAGTAGAATAACCATTTAAAATGTCTAATGAAAATAGTAGACTCGGCATATTAAATGAGTAGACTTTACTTGCAAAATTAGAAGACCTTGCATATAAGAGTAGTACATTTCGTAACTTTTAAATCATTAGAGTTGGTCTATGTGTAGTATGAGTCAATGATTCGAACACCTTGTACACTATGTTCACAAAACAAGTAGGTTTTGCTTTGTAAACAGGTAGACCATTTCTCGTAAATAAACACACCAGGCTTCGTAAATAGGTAGACCTCTCAAGAATACTTCTAGTGTCTGTGAATTCAGGACACTTTAGTGTTCGTAAACCAAATACACCATGTTCACAAAAAATGTAGGTTTGTCTTCATAAATAGGTAGACCATTTTGTCTCAGAAAAAAAATAAACCATTTCTTGTAAATAAGCAGACCAGGCTTCGTAAACAGGTAGATCTCTTAAGAATTCTTCAAATGCCTGTGAATTCAGGACACTTTAGAGTTGCTCTACGCGTAGTATGAGTTAATGGTTCGTAAACCAAGTACACCATGTTCACAAAACAGGTAGGTTTGTCTTCGTAAACAGGTAGACCATTTTGTCTCACAAAAAAAGTAGACAATTTCTTGTAAATAAGCATACCAGGCTTCGTAAACAGGTAGACTTCTCAAGAATTCTTCGAGTGTCTGTGAATTCTGGACACTTTAGAGTTGGTCTACGCGTAGTATGAGTCAATAGTTTGAAAACCTAGTACACCATGTTCACAAAACATGTCAGTTTGGCTTCGTAAACAGGTAGACACTAGAAGAATTCTTGAGAGGTGTACCTGTTTACGAAGCCTGGTTTAATTATTTACGAGCGAGGGTCTACATTTTTTGTGAGACAAAATGGTCTACCTATATACGAACAATAACCTACCTGTTTTGTGAACATGGTGTACTAGTTTTTCGAATCATTGACTCACACTACGAGTAGACCAACTCTAAAGCGTGCAAAATTCACATACACTTGAAGAATTCTTGAGAGGTCTACCTGTTTACGAAGCCTGATATGCTTATTTACGAGTGAGGGTCTATTTTTTTTTTGTGAGACAAAATGGTCTACCTGTTTACGAACAATAATAACCTACCTGTTTTGTGAACATGATGTACTAGTTTTTTGAATCATTGACTCACACTACGAGTAGACCAACTCTAGAGCGTGCAGAATTCACAGACACTTGAAGAATTCTTCAGAGGTCTACCTGTTTACGAAGCCTGGTCTGCTTATATACAAGTAATTGTATACTTTTTTTATGAGACAAAAATGTTTATCTGTTTACGAAAACTAACCTACCTGTTTTGACCAGGTACATACATCTAACAACGTACTTCTTTTTCTTTATTGACTGTTATGAAACTTAAAAATGGAAATACTCTTGATACTTAATTAGGAATTCAGAATTAACTGATCATTGATTATTTTCCTTTTGTACCATATCCAATCTCAGAAACTAGCCGAAGTTAACAATATGCTGCATCATTCTCAATATACACTATAGGACCTTTCATAACTGCAACGAACCTAGAATAAATTATTTTATTTTATTTTTTTAATTTTGTTTTTAGCACAGAAGCAACACAAGCATGAAGTGTGATTCTGATCAACAATTCAGTGCTTACAAGGGACGACTAGAACAATAATACAATCCTTGCGACTGCCCATGCATCATTACAAACCAAAGTAAAGTTAAGATAGTTTACATATGCATTTATGCCAATGTAAACAATGACAACTCTAGTTCTCCACGAAGACTACTCCAAATTCCAACAAAATCCTTGTCACCAAGGATACATTTTACTAGAGATGATTCTGTTATAGGTCAGGCATAAGTCACAACCTAGACTAAATGATTGAAAGCAAAGATCACTATGTTATAAACAGACTTACTTGAGCATCACTTGCTTTCTCACTCAATCCCTTATTTTTGCGCATACAAGCTGCAACATAGTCATTTGAATGATTACTTGCTGCATTATTTTGTGCGGTGGCTTCAAGTTTTTGTTGTGAAACTGTTAAGTTCTCAGGAGCTTGTCCACTCCATATAATATTCTCTATGTTTTGGGTGTCGGTGCAAACCCCATATCTCATATCTATAGGATAAATAACAAAGAATTATAGAAATTACAACCTGAACTATAGAGAATGAAAAGGTAGCACCGTAGCAGTCCACAAATCCACAATAGAGAACTGATTCTTGTAAAGAAATGAATTCTTTCGCACATATGTTTGTCAAAGTGTTCCAGCTTTGTGCCCAGCTTACCAACCACGCCCTTCCCACACCCCACCCAGCCTGACCACAAACCACTCTTTCCCTCCCCCTTCCACGCCAAGCCTCCACAAAGAGAGCTCGAAGAGACTGAGAAGAGAGCTCTGAGAGAGAGAGCTCAAAATCGAATCCGGAATCAGGATGTTGATTCAGACGGTCGTGTTTGGTATCAACGATAAGATAACAATCAGATTAGATTGAGATAAATACAGCGATCAGATCCTTTATCAAATCATACCTCCTCTTCTCAACACCATCTTCATCTCCTTCTCCTCCAAGCCCATTATCAACGCTTCATTATTCATGCCCAACAACCTGACGCAGCTCTCTCCTCCAGGTCATACTCAACCCAACGGAGCTTCATTCTTCAACGGCTACCCCTGCCTCTAGATCTCCATTGAAATTCGGGTCGGGTCGACAGGAGCCTCGATCTTGACGAGGATGATGGCGAATCTAGGTTTTGAGGCGGCGGAGGCTGCAACTCGGGTCGTGGTTAGTAGAGAGGGACTAAAATCTGGATTTTAGGCTTAGGGGAGGGAGTGAGAGTCGAGATCCTAAAAAAAGTAACGAGATTAACGTTAACAGAGTAAAGAGACGTTAAGGGAGTTAACAAACGGGGTTAGTGAACCAACTGACAGAGTTATTGGCATCTAAGCGCCACCTAGGCAAGGTATAAATACCCCAATGTAAATCAAAAATTATACAGCGCACCCGGGTGCACGGCACAACTTTGATTGTAAACAGGGCCATATATCCTATCAATCTCAAATCATTGGTTGTCAAAATCATATGCACTAAAACACACAATCCTCGTGCATCAACTAAAACTCTGAATAAGCACTTGGACCCTATCATTTGGTGGGCACATATGAAAACTAAAGTTCTAGGAAGTCTTATTTTGAAGTTTCAAGATTAGGCATTGATTCCAAGGACCCAGCCCACCTACTTATCATATCTAAACTGAAAGCACATAGGTCTTCCTATAAGTAAAACTGATATTGTATGAACTATTTTAGAAAAAACAAATATTATAGTTGGTTCACATTGCCACTTTCATAGAAAAAGATCTACGGCAGAATAATAGCTTATCTGAATCATCTGTTGTCCACTTAAAGTTTAAACAAGGAATGAGCACCTGATAGTGAGTACATCAGCCTGAGGATCATCCACTATGAACCCAGCCAACTTCCATGAAGGATCTTTCGCTTGAACTCTATTGTAAAGAGCTCTCATCCATTTATAGGTATCAGAACTTGCAGATTTTGGATTCACTATCCATGCTACCGGAACGAACTTGTTGTCTTGGTTAAATACAAGGAGACTATGAACCGGATACTAGATAGCATTCCGACATGGACATGGTCAGTTTCTCATTTTATTAACAATACTAGTTAACAATAACAGGTTACAAACTAAACAGACCTTTAATTTGTTTGTTCCGAATCTTGAATCAGAGGCTATTAGGCTGTGATTGCCAAAGCGAATCATCTGCTGCAACTGCCAATCTGTTTGAATGCCCAAAGTGAAAGGGTCCGTCTCAGAGAAATCCTCATAGAAGAAAATACTACTCTGATGGTTTTCCACCCGAAAGCTGATGCTAACTGCGTCATCGGAATCCAATTCATATGTACAACGTCGAATGTTCCTCTCCTGACTGCGAACATACCTATGGGTTAAGAGGTCATCACGATTACATGGACCACCTTGTCTTTCTACGGATTCAGAGTGTCTCTGCATTATGGTCTCCACAGAGACCCCCACATATAGCAAAGATAACACACGAAGGCGTAGATCCTCAGAGATGTGTGGGGCAAACATAGCGCGCGTTCCAGCAGCCATCTTGTCTTCTGGGCCATGGCATGGCAATCCTTTCTTATCCACATGCTTCAAAGAATTATATACAAGAAGCGCTACTGAGGGTTCAGCAATTAAGCGTTTCACTATAAAGTGGCAGGTACAACCTCTCTTGGTGTTTGGTCTACCGGAATTTTTCTTCTTTGGGGCAAAATGAGTCCTACTGGGTCGTCTAGAGCCACCCGCCCTGTGATCATCAGGACCAAAGGAGCACCAATATCTACACATTGAAAAGAGGACAAAGTTAAGCCGGAAGACCGCAGGAAGGCACTGCCTGCAATGGACAGAGAAAAGAAAGACAGAACTTACAGAATATATTCAAGGATTCCATCAACCTTTGGTTTGAAATTAGCCTTTTCGTGCCGCTTCCGCCTCGCTTCAACATGAAATTTCGTTGGACACTCTTTGTTGGCAGATTCACCCCTGACAAAATCATCAACTCTGGCAAAGGGGATCACAGCAACTCGATCTTTCTTGTCGCACCAGCCTTCGACCTTGGACCACACAAGATCAGCAGCAGAAAACTCCAAAGTCGGAGGATTCTGCACAGGAAGAGACAGAATCTCATCCCATCTAGCCATCTACAAAATGTACCCAACACAAACCACACATTATAAATCACTAATACAAACTTCATTACAAAATCTATAAAAGATTCCAACTTTTTGGCCTGTAAGTACTGAATTCAGCTCAAACCAAGCAAGCTAGCACAATCGGAGTCACCTCTATCACATAACAATGCATAACATTCGCTCAATTATAAACTATCTAAGTTCATACAAACAATCTCACAGCTCAAACTATCACAAAATTCCATGAATTTAATCAGTAAAGAAGAAAAGTCGACGACTTTGGGAAACCAGTCCCAGTCCCAGAAAATTGTGTCAAAAAATTTCATTTCTTTTTGGTTGCAGTGAAGTCTGTGAAAGCAAACAGATTAGGGTTTACCTGGTAGACTGAGAAGGGAAGAAAGGCGCCGCCTTTGAAGATTGAAACAACAGACGGACTGAACCCCTAGAACCCTAAACCCTAAAATCTCTGCAATCGAAAAGCTAGAACAAAAATGAAAATGAAAACACAACAGACAGAGAGACAGAGGGTCCAAGTCGAACAAGTGAACAACTACTTGGGATTTTTTTAGGCTTTTTTTTATTTTAAAGGTGGGACCCTCCAGCCCCCGAGTAGGCCCACTATCCTGAAACCGCCTAGCCGTGAACGAGCTTCGTCTAGCCCGTTTAGGCGGTGACCCTTCAGCCTGGAAAGGCCCACTAATCTCAACTCCGCCTAACCCGCGTTTATTTCTGTTTGTACAGTATTATTGACCAGACTCTATTTTATAGAAAATTCTAGTAGTATATCATATGATAAACTAGAAGTAACAAAATGACTATATAATGATCATTTACCCTTTCAAAATCCATCATATGTCATACAACTAACTGATAATGATCTCAACATTATCAGTTACGTTACCAAACCAATAAGTTCAAAGCTGACCGACAATGTGTGTTGTATATGTAGGGAAAATGAATTAATTAGATGCATGTAGACGTCTCTCTCTACGAGAGAAAAGTCCTAAAAACGACTTAAACAATGATCAATCAGAGCTAGCGTTCCAACTTGTAAAATGGGTTGAGAATAATCAAACTAGCTAATTCCAAAACTCTGTTGTCACGAGATATTTCCATGCTCGACATCTTAATTCCCTCGTACTAATTCCATCCTTCTTTCCATGCAACTGAAAAGACGACACATTCGACGAGTTATATGGTCCTTGCACCGTGATCATGTTCACACAAGTAATTAAATTAATAACTCACAAAATCACAAAAGCAAGAATATCCTTCAGAAAAACAAAATGATGCTCAGGATTCAGCACTTGCAATAAAAGAGGATATCAAAGAATTAAGCAACATATGAGGATAGTATCAAAGATATATAAACAAGCAAGAAACCTTTATAATTGTTGGCATAGATAATATACCCACGTCGCCAAACGAGCTAGAATTAGAAAGGCTACAGTCAGAAGCAAACTCCAGTCACTTCTGGAATTAAGTCATCTGATCTTATCGGGATCCCCTAAACGACCATCTGATCTTATTAGATTTCTCTGCTGGTAAAATCTTGTACATTTTTTTTTTCAGTGACTTTATTTTGAACTTATTCAATTTATCAACAGGGTTGTAGAAATATTTGTAGGACTTATGTGAAGAACTGAAATGAAATTTGGTACAGCTATAACAATATTATTTGTAGGTGAAATTTTGTGGGAATTATGTGAAGACTGAATGAAACCTATATTAGACACAATCACACAAAACCTTAAATTCGAGGAAGCACTCATTCCAGGAACAGTAATTGCTGGAAAAGTGGAAAGTATCAGCTAATTAAAAGTCGCTCTACTAGAGAAAAGTCCCATAAATGACCTATAATGACACTTGTGGTTGGAGATTCTTCTTGGATTACCATGATCGTATCACCATGTCCCAGAATCTGGCTATAAATTCATTTGTGTCCAGCATCGTATCACCATGAATTCTCCAACAAACAGAGCCTCAAAAATATTATGGATATCTATGTCTACTTCAACCCTATTTCTCGCCTCATTCTTCAGTTCCTGCTCTTATTAATCTTGGCCTCTTCATGCCTAAACACCAGTAGTACTGTGGAGTCATGCATGGAGGAAGAGAGACAGGCGCTTCTCAACTTTAAGCAAGTTCTTATTGATCGATCTGGAAGGCTTTCTTCTTGGGTTGGTCATCAATGCTGTGAATGGAGTGGGATTTCGTGCAACAACCACACAGGTCGTATTGTCAGGCTTGATCTTCGTAATCCATATCCATATCCGCCATTCAGTGAGTTTTATGATTACAGCTGGAACTACACCAAATTTAATGAATCTTGTTTAGGGGGTAAGTTACATCCTTCTCTACTTGGCTTGAAACATTTGAGTTACTTAGACCTAAGCCATAATTGTTTTCATGGGATTCACATTCCTAACTTCATTGGTGACCTAACAAGTTTGAGGTATCTCAATCTTTCATATTATTCGTGGTCTGGTTCATTTGTGGGAGAGATTCCACCGTCTCTTGGTAACCTCTCAAACTTGAACTATCTTGACCTCAGTACTCATTACCATTACTACAGTGATGTTTATTCCAAAAGCTTGAATTGGCTTTCTCATCTCTCTTCCCTGAAATACCTAAACCTCGGAGGTGCGAACCTTAACAACACCGGAGTAAGTTGGCTGCATGCTGTTAACATGCTTCCTTCACTCTTAGAGTTGCGTTTGTCTAATTGCCAAATTGATGGAAACCAGGTTCCACTCTCGCTACCAACAATTAACTTCACATCTCTTTTGGTCCTTGATATGTCATATAACGATATAAATTCTTCATTTCCTAAATGGTTGTTTAATCTTACCAGTCTTACAAAACTCGATTTAGGGGGTAATCCTTTCCTTCGCCCCTCTCTTGAAGAATTCGTAAGACTAAAAGCTCTAGAACACCTCGACTTAGGGAGTATTGGACTCAAAGGTCAATTACTTCCGTTTGGAAATTTATGTAAGCTAAAGTCACTTTATCTTGCATTCAACGAATTTGATGGGGGGATTGAAGAGTTTCTGAGTGGTTTTTCAAATTGTTCGTCTAACAGAATGGAGTCACTAGAATTATCAAATTGTGGGCTGGAAGGGGAATTGCCTAGTTCATTAGGAAAGCTGAAAAGCCTCCAGCTTCTTTACCTCAGCGGCAATTCTTTTCGGGGATCCATTCCTGAATCTATTTTCAGCGACTTATCATCATCCCTCAAGACACTGTCCTTGGGTGATAATCTTTTCAATGGTTCCATTCCTGAAAGTTTGGGACAACTCAGTCAGCTCGTTAGCCTTTATCTGTCTTATAATTCATGGGAAGGCAGTTTAAGGGAAGCCCATTTCATAAATCTCACAAGATTAAAGCATATAGGTTTGACCACAGAACGACCTGTGCCTATCATTTTCAACTTGACCGATTATGAATGGATTCCTCCTTTCAAGCTCCGGTCACTTTTCATGGACAAACTGTCGAGTAGGCCCTGGTTTCCCTGTATGGCTTCAATCGCAAACCGAGCTATCAGATGTCCAGGTTACGAATGCTGGAATCTCAGGTGCAATACCAGAAGGATGGATGTCTAATATCTCTTCCCAAATCGAAAGTTTGGATTTATCTTACAACCAAATCAGCGGAATGCTTCCACTCCAATTCAACTTTCCAAATCTGGAGAACATATACTTCAGCCACAATCAATTAGATGGCACTATTCCATCATCTATTTGCAGCATTCAATATCTGGACACCCTTGCCTCTGAATAACAATCAGTTATTCGGAGAATTCCCTAAAGAATGGAGTTCGTGGAGCCGCATATCCTTTGTGGATGTCTCAAACAACAATTTGTCAGGTGAAATTCCAAGCTCGATGGGCATTCCAAGTTCTCTTTATATATTAAAGATGGACAACAATCAGTTAAGCGGAGAAATTCCTTCCGCCTTCCAAAATTGCTCATTTTTGCAGAGACTTTCTCTTGGAGGCAACAAATTCACCGGAAGCGTACCTTCTTGGATAGGATCAAAGGTATCCGGATTCGAAGTGCTACAATTGCGATCAAACTCTTTAAGCGGAACATATTCCTCACCAACTGTGCAGTCTTCCTCTCCTTCAGTTCCTAGACCTTGGTCACAACAGATTTTCAGGGACTATTCCCAAGTGTTTGAATAACTTGACTGCTCTAGTCTCTGTTCCTGGTGGTTGGTTTATCTTTAGTGAATTTGAGGAAACAACCGTGACTACAAAAGGAAGAGAAAGTGAATACTTCGCTAGACAGGCGAGGCTTCTGACCATTATTGATCTTTCTTCAAACGATTTAGAAGGTGAAATTCCTGAAGAAATAAGCAGCCTCCTTTCATTGGGTACATTGAACTTGTCCATGAATCAATTGAGTGGAAGTATCCCCTCCAAGATCGGAAACTTGTATCGGCTCGAAACTCTTGACCTCTCCCAGAACCGGCTCTCAGGACACATTCCTCAAAGTCTCTCAAATATGACATTCTTGTCTCACTTGAACTTGTCCCACAACAAGTTGACCGGAAGGATCCCATCAGGAAACCAACTTCAGACGCTCCTTGATCCATCTATTTATGAGGGCAATTCACTATGTGGATTTCCACTTCCAAAATGCCCAGAAGACGAAGACAACATGCATGAGCCGGATGTACAAGAGAAAAAAGATCACGGAGATGATGAGGAAAAGCTTGGTTTCTATACCAGCGCGGTGCTTGGATTCATCATAGGCTTTTGGAGTGTGTGCGGCACACTGATATTGAAAAAGTCATGGAGGTATGCTTATTTTCAATTCTTTGATCGCATTAAAGATAGAGTAGCACTTGCAATTGAAAGGAGAGCAGCTCTTCTTAGAAGCTGATTGGAGACAAAACACATATGTTGCTGTTGTTATTTTGGTAATGGCAGCAACATTTATCAGCTATGCTTTTCTTTTTCACTTGTATTGTCAGTGTGGTGTGTACGGTATATCAAGTTTAGCTTCTTTTTAAGAGGTAAGGTTCTGATGTCCCCCTCTTGGTTTGTATACTTTTCTGTTTCGTATGAATAACATGGGGGGATTTGGGGGGTGAAAATGCGTACGGGTCATTGGCACATCAGCAATGCAGGGGATTCATTTTGCAGAGTACTAGATTAGTACGATTTCTCCTATATATACAGTAATGTCGAAAAATGTTCCAATCTAGAGCCGAGTCTCTATAAATTCCAGGACAGCCAAACCAGATGCCCAAACATCATCATCCAATACATGTTCAACATGCATGGCCTAGTAAACGTAGCTTCCATATGAGTAGTACTCCTCCTCCTCCTCCTTCAGTGCTCAAGCCATTTGTAGATGGCGGACTCGCCGGGCTTCTTTCCTGCAGTGTCAATGGGGCCATCGATTACTCAAGGTCCATTTCTAACGACGCTCGATATCGAAATCATCCTAACTATGTGCTCAAACGCAAGGTACACCCTAATCCCAGCTGCATACTTGTTTAGTTTAAGAGGCACATGACACACAATTTAGCATGATTTGCGTACCCAATG
This sequence comes from Fragaria iinumae, assembly GCA_009720345.1. NCBI lineage: Eukaryota > Viridiplantae > Streptophyta > Magnoliopsida > Rosales > Rosaceae > Fragaria > Fragaria iinumae. The sequence continues at coordinate 38,789,143 of CM019119.1, forward strand.
CTACTAAATCTGTTTGCTAATGGCTTACAGATGATTCCTGGGTTGGTTTTGATTGATGCTTTTGCTTTTAGTCAGATACTTGGATTTTACAAGTAAGTTTTGAACTTTGAAAACTAGTAGAGCCTATCAATTTCGTTTATGTTATGCAACTCAATCATTTCTAGAAGCTATAGGACTTCAGCTAGTTTTGTTAATGTTTATAGCATTGTGAGAGGAATAGCAGTTGCTAGAAATGATGGCGCACCGCCAAGTCTTTACCAGGAAGCTGCTAGTGGTTTGATTGCTGGAGTAGCTACGGCGTATCTCAGAATTCCATTCGATGTAATTTGTCTACATAGGCAGGTTAAATCCATGGGACCAATTGCACAGTGGAGTATCAGAAAACTAAGTGTGTTGCAAATATTGAGAGCTACAGGTCCTTCGTTGAAGAGAAATGCTGGGTTAGGCATGGGTATGGTTGCAGCCTATAATCCAAGTGTCCATTATCTCATTGAAACTCATGGTTTTAGTGAACAGGCTGCAAAACGTGGTATAGTTTCTTTCCTTATTACTGAAGTTGAGGGCATTATTTCATTGCTTTTTATGTCTTACCCTCATATTTGTTCATATATATATATATATCCCATATGATCCCTCGGCGCGGATTAGTCTCTAGGCCTGGAAAGTCTTTGAGGATACCGTTGTTGATACTCTCAGGAAAAAAAAAAAATATATCCCACATTTGGACATTGCTCGATCTGGTTCAGATAACGTGTTAGACATCCATGAAATTTAATTGGTAATAACCTATATACATAAAGGAACTGAAAACTTCCTTCATGCCAATTAGACATCCAACTTGTCTGTCTCTTTAAACCTATCTAATGATGATCAGCTTTTGCTTTTGTTTTTGAGGTCCAAGAAAATGAAGAATAAATTCTGGTTATGAAAGATTAAATGAATTTTTAACTCCAAACTTCCTTAAGGCTCTCCTAATTTGGAGCACTTCATTTTTCATTCTCAAAAGAAATCTATTGGCTCCATACTTGTGTTCATTTTAGATAACACCTAGAATATGCAATCAGCTGAATTGAATTGAGCTGTGTTCTTGACCAAAAAAGAAGAAGAATGAAGTTGTTTTCTATTTGTTTTCAGGTGCAGAAGCTATCTCAGCATTCTCAGCAGCAGCTTGCGCACAACTGGCACACCATGCTAGCTCCTTCAATTCTGTGCGTCAAACTCTAAACTCCAAAGGACCCCTTGCATTCTTTGAAGGATTTTCTGGTCTTTTTTCCCGAACCCTACCAATGGTTGTGCTATTCTGGGCTTCTTTAGATGTTGTCCAGGGAAATTTCCAACCACCGACTGAAGTATAGCAACCTTTCTCGGTGAAGCATAGCAGTCTTTGGGTTTTTGCGATGAGAACTGATGTTTGGATCAGTTCAATACCATCCGACCTATCTTGTATGCATTTAGACTCTTTGATAAATATTGGTATGGTCAAGCTTCTCTTCCATCAGAAATCCTACCCTCCTCTCTTTAAATCTACCGGTCTGGTTTCAGTTTGCAGCACACTACTTGAATTACAAGCAAACTAGAATTTGTGCCCGCGCCTGGTGTAGGCGAGGTTGATTAGGTTAGCAACAGTGGAGTTGAATATTGATGATGATGATATAGTGTAGATATAGTGATGGTTGATTCGAACAGTTTAGAGTGCTATCAATTTCTACGGTACTTGTTGTGTTATCTAGTACATAAGATATTTAGCATAATATCATACTGAAAAATAAGCGAAATTGACATAGGAATGTAAATATAAAAAGAGCATGGATCGACGTGTATGGGTTGTATAGCTGCAGGTAGTATCACAGTAACAGCTGCCTGAAAATTCAACCATTTGAAGAATGAGTTTTCAAAGGTTGTGTTAAGTGGAAGTTAGCGAAAAATGATTGTTCAAATGGTTGAATTCTGGGCATCTGTTACAAAGATGATTAATCTGAGGATTTTTCTTTACAGTATCATAAAATCTTCAGAGAAACATGAAGAGAAATGGAGACTACTGTACTATGCAGTTTCGTTTAACTCTAGTTTTGATATATAGAGGTAAGTGAAGATGGTGGCAAAAAAATGGAAGGCCATATGGCAAAGCATTGTCTTTGTTAGTGTGCAGTCGGTTGAATCCGTGTTCCCAGGTGATGATTGAAAGAAACGGTTCTGATCTGATGTCGACATGTGTAAATAGGAGCTATGTTGGTTGGATTAACAATAGTGGATTGGGGATATCAATAGTGATAACTAGAGAGAGAGAGAGAGAGAGAGAGAGAGAGAGAGAGAGAGAGAGAGAGAGAGAGGAGAGAGAGAGAGAGAGAGAGAGAGAGAGTTTTGTAAATAACTTAAATCGGAAGACAAAACGATAATTGAGGTAACTACCCAGACTGCGGAAATTATTATTTTACCTCTATTTTTCTGTTGATTTACGTCTCTGTCATCCGATCTATAAATACCATTTTGTCCTCTATTTTTACTAATTTACACAATTACCATTATCTCTCTCTAGACTGAATGACAGTCCTGTAAATAAAATAAAAACGGGATAAATCGGTAATTTCCGAGAAGATGAACAATGTATCTACAATGCTTCTTACTCTGAAATAGAGTATCGTAAATTGTCGTTTGAGACTTTGACTTTGACATGACTTATAAATCTTCTATTACATGTGTGACGTGTATAAATATGATGATCTATTGCTGTATGATGGTTCACAGGAGAGTCACATAGTACAGACAGTGGACTCACTCAACACACTAAAATGGTGTGGCATCACTCCTCTTTCTGGTTGCTCCAGAAGCACTCTCTAAGAGACCTCAGTATCTGAGTCCAACCTATTAAGGGATACCCTTAATTTCTATACACACCTTAAGTAGGAAGACGAAGAAGAACAACCTTGGTTGCCCAGTCTGAGACTCTCTTACACGCGCGACGTCTCTTTCTTAAGCAAGTGCTATTTGTCCCAACGTATTCGGTTATATTACAAAATACGTACGTATCCAGACCGTATAGACTTAATATCAGAGATTTGTATATACTTGGGCCTAAGCGGGCTAGGCGGTTATAGGATAGTGGGCCTACTCGGGCTGGAGGGTCCCACCTTTAAAAATGTGAAAACACACTGGGGAAGAGGCATAGATAGAAAGAGCGGCGGGAGAGAGAGAGAGAGAAGCAGAGAGTGCGAGGTTGATGAAGGCAGGCTACGACGTGTCGTTGATTGAGCGTTGGCCGTCGCTAACGCCGTTTGTGAACGGCGGACTCGCTGCGTTTCTTCAAGGGTTGACCATTTATGTCCCTTTCGCCGCCGTCTACTACTCCCCGCTGTTATCTCACGTCCGCCGTAGTCCCAAATTTCTGGGCTTTAACGTTCTTGCCAAGGTCCCCATCTTTCTTTTTCAACCCCCAGTGTTTTGGGTTTTGGGTTTCTTGAATTTTGATCAAGAAAGTTTACATCTTGATGTTCAATTTTGACTTTAAACTTGCGGTGAACTTCGTTCTTGTTTTTGCAGTCTTGCCCTGATGGGATTGTGATTCGTACTTTGTCTGCAAGCCTTAAACTTGGATTGTTTGAGTGAGTTTTCAAGTACCCACATTGGGAAATGATCACTTTGTTGTTTGATGGGTTTCAACTATATTCTGATAATTGGTTAATTTTGTTCCATCAAATGTATGGTTTTGGAAAGTAGACGACTTGTGTTTGATTTTTATGGCCTTTGTTCTCTTAGGACTCTAAGAAACAAAGCAATTGCTAGCAATGATGGAATGGCATTAACTCTTTATCAGGAAGCTGCTTGCGGGTTGATTGCCGGGGTGGCTGAGGCATACTTCAGTTTTCCATTCGTTTCTGCGTGCCTCCCGCAGGTTGATCCGACAACCTTAGCGGTAGTGCAGCATGCCAAATACAGAAACCTTTGTGATGCTTTGTACTCTATGAGTGCCAACGGAAAACTTCCGGAGCTATGGAGAAATGCTGGTCCGTATGTGAAGACAAGAATGGGGACAAATGTGGGTATGCTCGCATCATATAATCCAAGCCTCCAGTATCTCAGGGACTCGTGTGGTTTAAGCGAAACAAGAGCACAGCTGGGTAAAGATCCTCCCCTAATTACTTGATTTTTCAGGCATTAATAGCTTGATAAAAACTTATCTGTACTCTATACACTTATTTCACAACACAATGTTAAAACTCCTTATTCACAGCAAAATGACACATTGGACAATTACATTTCCATTATCATATATTTGGTTGTTATTTTGTTGTTGGTATTTAGTTTGATGACCAACATATGCAGTTCTTACCGTTCTCAGATGGATTTATACCTTCCCTCAATCCATTGTACTATTTCTGCCCCATTGGTTTAGGTGCATACGTTCTCACCTATATGTGATATGGGAAAATAAAAAGGGGGAAATAGTATTATCCATGGAAAAGCCGGTTAGACATAACAAAACTGAAATACATGAATCCTCCTGAATGTAATTCAAGTTTTCTAATTTCGTTTCTGGAGATATGAAATTCTAGAATTCTTAAGCCAACCATCTATTTGGACCTGAAGATAAACAAAGGGCATGCTAGTTAAATTTACTAAGCTGTGCCCTTCCAACTAGTAGCCCTAAGATTGTTGTATTGATAGATTTCCTGAAATCTCTACTACATTTCTTAAATCAAATGAATGGTAATATTACAAGTAGATTTCTGATATTTTAACTTCAAATGTTGGAAGTTTCAATTTGATAATTTTGGCACTTTTTTACCATTAAACTTTGACGCATTCTAGATAGATATAAAAGAGAATACTTGTTTTCTGTGAATTAGGACAAACTCTGCTTGTTTATAAAAGACCATGATCCACAATGTCTCATTCCTTGATTTGTATGCAATAATATCGTATTCTTTTGTTTAGGTGCTAGTGCGGTTTCAGCCTTCTTTGGTGCAGCATGCTCTGTACCAGTAAAAAATGTTCTAGCACATGGGGAAAGTGGCTCCTCCCTGGATTGTGCCCTTAAAATCCTAAAATCAAGAGGATCCCTTGCATTCTTTTCAGGATTTTCTAGACAATTCGCACTTGTTGGACCTCCCATCATGGTACTCCCTCCCTCATGAATACACATTTGTTTCTTTGTTTGCAAGTAACTGGCCAGTTATGATATTTTGCTTCATTGTTGCAGATTCTATGGTTTGCTTATGAAAATGTTCGGAAACATTAATGATATTCAAATTGGACTGGAGCAATCTAAATTCAAGATATGTTATTGTGAAGTTGGTATACCACAGAGGCACAGATACTGGCCCCTTTTGGTCTCTGGCTTTGTCAATGAACCTCGACTCTAGCCTCAATAGCTATAAATGATTCAATGTAATGAAGCTGTAAGTCATCCGTTACATGGAACTACATTCTGACCTTGTTAATAGGGACGAGGAACTGACAAGGCAATGTAAAGGAGAAAATCTTGATGCAGTTTTGTAGTTATTTTGTTCTGTATACAGGAGCAAATTGCGTAATCAGTTTATTATAAGGAGCTAAAGTGATATAACTTGTTTGAATGACTTTTCAATACGAGCCCTCATCTCTTTCCTTCCATTTATAAGCCCCTACTAATCTGATTGAAGGCATAAAGCCATTCCTTGATCACTAGAACAAAGTCACAAACTACTGAACTACCTTAACAGCTTCAATTCAGCTATGTTGGCCTCCAATGTTCAAAATCAGGAGATTGAACACAACCGCTATATAAACTGATCTATTGAAGAGTATGTACATGAAGAAACCCTAAACGCTATTTTGTTTTTCTTGTTCAAGAACCTTAACGCTCAACCTGTCCCGTGTTGAACTCCGTAGTCATCAAAACTCAAAAGGCATTAGCAGATTCACCTCGAGCATTTTCCTCGGCAGAAGTAACATTGATGTTATTGTTAACTGGCTGGCGGATGACCTCATTGTTGTCCATGATTTCAGCACCCTCTTGAAGTTTACACTTTTAAAGATGAAATTCAGTGATTGAAGATGGCTTCTCAACAGATCCAGTTTCAGTAGCCCCATTCTCAACAGGCAGCTCTTCCTTGTTGCAACTTGATGTAGATGAGAACTTGAGCAAGGGTTCTGAGTACACAACCATCACATTGCCAACTGATTTTGAATCCTGACTACAATCTGAACCATTTATCATACAACCACGAACCCCGTCCAATGTGGAAGGATCATCAGCAGACAGTTTCTGATTACTTGTGCTTCCGTTCTCACTTTCAATTTCCATTGTATCATTTTCTAAATTGATATCTGAAGTTTCAGCCACTTCAACAATTGGTAATTCAACAGGCATAGATGCAGAAGCAGAGGTCTTCTCATAAACAGTGTTGTTAGGAGATCTTTTGGAAATAACAGCAGGCTCAATACCGATTTCATGGCTGTGGTTACCATTAGGATAGGTAACTGCACTATGCTCCACCAAGTCCATTCTGTTTTCAGTTTCAATTTCCATGCTCTCATTTTCTATGACCTCTGAAGCTTGTGGTTCAACAGGCACACATGAAGATGGAGAGGTATTGTTATATACTGTATTGTCATCACATACTCTCGAAATAACGGCAGAATTGACATCATGGCTGTGGAGATCATTCGGATGGCGTACTGTGCATTGCTCCACGAACTCCATAGTTGAACATGGGATATCAAGGGAAAGCGGATCTGTATTTAATACATTTTCTTTGCAATTTTCATCTAACATATCATCCTCATTTTCACTTGAATTAGAGAGAGCATCATCCTCTTCAGTTTCTGTGTTAACCAAGGGCCTCTGACTGCTTCCTGAGAGGACACCACTAGACACAACCTCATCAACAGAATGTAACCCAGGTGGAGAAATACAGATGGATGATGGGTCAACATCCATCACAGAAGTATTTTCTTCTCCACAACCCTCATTATATATGCCATTTCCACATGCAACCGGACTCCTCGTTTCAGTATTCACAACAACATGCTCATCCACACAACTATTCTCATTATGTGCCTCTTCACTTACTGGACCCTCATCTACTAATACTAGATCTTTATCGGCTAAAGCTGTCACCATAGTGCTATGGCTGCTTTCCGAATTAGGTCCGCTTAACTGGTTATGTACAAAGGCCGCTAAAGAAACAGCGTGATCACGAATTAAAGAATCATGAGGTGGCATATGGAGCATATCAAGCAAGGCCTGGTGGAACTGCAATAAGTTGACAGATGGCATGGGATGACTTCTTTTCCTGCAGACACTAATAACCTTGAGTATATGCTCGCACAGGTTCCCCATTTCTGCCCAACTGCAGTTGCAAATGCCGAATTGTGAACCAGGGTTCCAAACAACATAAGTCTTTTCATTGTCAAGCTGGTCTGTAACTTTTGCACATGTACCTTCAATAACAACATTAGAGTCTGGAATCTCCAAAGCTGTTCGCCAAGATGTTAAACCGCTCACCCACTCATCTTTCCAGTATCGTGCAAAGTCATCCTTCTCAGAGTATTCATCAAGCCAGAAATAGGAATGCACTTGGGTACCCAGCTTATGAACCAGCCAATCAACTCTATTGTAGACACTGGGTTTCTTCTCATTTAATAACCTCAGCTTCAGCTGGTTGTGGAAGAACTCCATTGCTGCACATGTTTCCTGGCTAGCGAGAGGAAGACTTTGTAATGCAGTAGTCCACTTCCCTAAGCCAAAAGACAATTTGTAGTATGAGTATTCAGAATCAAAAGAAAAGAGCCTCTAATAAGAGAAAAAGAGATAAAGAAAACAAAATGACCACAGGAGTCACACAGTACTGAAAAAACCTTGACCCCATACCATAAATTGATCTTCTGAAAGCTAAAGATTTCTGTACAACCCGCTGCCAAATCCGTAGGGCATATGAAAACATATATACATAGTAAAACAACCTTCACGTATGAAGGGACCAAAATAGACACACATGCAGGGTCATTATTAGGTATGTTACTAATATGCATGACTGTTCGTACATTAGTATGCATCTAAGTAGGTATAAGTATTTGTGCTTTAACCTGTACATATGCAAGTTAATCTTCTGTTAAGTTCGCAGGACAGCTAAATATGAATATGTGTTGTGATCATTACCACACACATGTTAGCTTTATATCATAGGGTAGAATATACCTCTACTTAAGATGATAGTGACCAACCTATTCTAGGATACCATGTTGCCTTAAAATAATCCACAAAATCTGACGCATCAACAAAATCTTCCATGAAATCCACAAACAAACCATCAGTTCCTCGTCGTTGACATATGATATCCACTGCCTGATGTAGCCTTCTTGCTATTGTAGCTCGCATCTCCTCCTCTGAACATTTCCTTACCAAGTTTTTATGCCATGCATGACGAACCCGCCAAAAGCTTATCAGCACTGAGCAGTGAAATACATCCCTGCATCCAATGAAGAGAAAAGCATTTCCATAAGCTTCAACTCATCAACTGAAAGAAGAAAAATATATACAGCTCCGGGTCATTTCAAACAGTTGCCTGTATTGCCACTGACCCAAATCCTAAAAGGAAATCTCATTAAATAAAGAAATTATATTTATCAGCCTTCAACTTTGATTGTAAACAGGGCTATATATCCTATCAATCTCAAATCATTCGTTGTCAAAATCACATGCACTAAAACACACAATCCTGGTGCATCAACTAAAACTCTGAATGAATAAGCACTTGGACCCTATCATTTGGTGGGCACAGATGAAAACCAAAGTTCTAGGAAGTCGTATTTTGAAGTTTCAAGATTAGGCATTGATTCCAAGGACCCAGCCCACCTACTTATCATATCTAAACTGAAAGCACATAGGTCTTCCTATAAGTAAAACTGATATTGTATGAACTATTTTAGAAAAAAAAAAATATTATAGTTGGTTCACATTGCCACTTTCATAGAAAAAGATCTATGGCAGAATAGTAGCTTATCCGAATCATCCGTTGTCCACTTAAAGTTTAAACAAGGAATGAGCACCTGATAGTGAGTACATCAGCCTGAGGATCATCCACTATGAACCCAGCCAACTTCCATGAAGGATCTTTCGCTTGAACTCTATTGTAAAGAGCTCTCATCCATTTATAGGTATCAGAACTTGCAGATTTTGGATTCACTATCCATGCTACCGGAACGGCCTTGTTGTCTTGGTTAAATACAAGGAGACTATGAACCGGATACTAGATAGCATTCCGACATGGACATGGTCAGTTTCTCATTTTATTAACAATACTAGTTAACAATAAAAGGTTACAAACTAAACAGACCTTTAATTTGTTTGTTCCGAATCTTGAATCAGAGGCTATTAGGCTGTGATTGCCAAAGCGAATCATCTGCTGCAACTGCCAATCTGTTTGAATGCCCAAAGTGAAAGGGTCCGTCTCAGAGAAATCCTCATAGAAGAAAATACTACTTTGATGGGTTTCCACCCACAAGCTGATGCTAACTGCGTCATCGGAATCCAATTCATATGTAGAACGTCGAATGTTCCTCTCCTGACTGCGAACATACCTATGGGTTAAGAGGTCATCACGATTACATGGACCACCTTGTCTTTCTACGGATTCAGAGTGTCTCTGCATTATTGTCTCCACAGAGACCCCCACATATAGCAAAGATAACACACGAAGGCGTAGATCCTCAGAGATGTGTGGGGCAAACATAGCGCGCGTTCCAGCTGCCATCTTGTCTTCTGGGCCATGGCATGGCAATCCTTTCTTATCCACATGCTTAAAAGAATTATATACAAGAAGCGCTACTGAGGGTTCAGCAATTAAGCGTTTCACTATAAAGTGGCAGGTACAACCTCTCTTGGTGTTTGGTCGACCGGAATTTTTCTTCTTTGGGGCAAAATGAGTCCTACTGGGTCGTCTAGAGCCACCCGCCCTGTGATCATCAGGACCAAAGGAGCACCAATATCTACACATTGAAAAGACGACAAAGTTAAGCCGGAAGAAGGCAGGAAGGCACTGCCTGCAATGGACAGAGAAAAGAAAGACAGAACTTACAGAATATATTCAAGGATTCCATCAACCTTTGGTTTGAAATTAGCCTTTTCGTGCCGCTTCCGCCTCGCTTCAACATGAAATTTCGTTGGACACTCTTTGTTGGCGGATTCACCCCTGACAAAATCATCAACTCTGGCAAAGGGGATCACAGCAACTCGATCTTTCTTGTCGCACCAGCCTTCGACCTTGGACCACACAAGATCAGCAGCAGAAAACTCCAAAGTCGGAGGATTCTGCACAGGAAGAGACAGAATCTCATCCCATCTAGCCATCTACAAAATGTACCCAACACAAACCACACATTATAAATCACTAATACAAACTTCATTACAAAATCTATAAAAGATTCCAACTTTTTGGCCTGTAAGTACTGAATTAAGCTCAAACCAAGCAAGCTAGCACAATCGGAGTCACCTCTATCACATAACAATGCATAATATTCGCTCAATTATAAACTATCTAAGTTCATACAAACAATCTCACAGCTCAAACTATCACAAAATTCCATGAATTTAATCAGTAAAGAAGAAAAGTCGACGACTTTGGGAAACCAGTCCCAGTTCCAGAAAATTGTGTCAAAAAATTTCATTTCTTTTTGGTTGCAGTGAAGTCTGTGAAAGCAAACAGATTAGGGTTTACCTGGAAGACTGAGAAGGCAAGAAAGGCGCCGCCTTTGAAGATTGAAACAACAGACGGACTGAACCCCTAGAACCCTAAACCCTAAAATCTCTGCAATCGAAAAGCTAGAACAAAAATGAAAATGAAAACACAACAGACAGAGAGACAGAGGGTCCAAGTCGAACAAGTGAACAACTACTTGGGATTTTTTTAGGCTTTTTTTTATTTTAAAGGTCGGACCCTCCAGCCCCCGAGTAGGCCCACTATCCTGAAACCGCCTAGCCGTGAACGAGCTTCGTCTAGCCCGCTTAGGCGGTGACCCTTCAGCCCGGAAAGGCCCACTAATCTCAACTCCGTTTAACCCGCGTTTATGTCTAGCCCACGTTTATTTCTGTTTGTATAGTATTATTGACCAGACTCTATTTTATAGAAAATTCTAGTAGTATATCATATGATATACTAGAAGTAACAAAATGACTATGTAATGATCATTTACCCTTTCAAAATTCCTCATATGTCATACAACTAACTGATAATGATCTCAACATTATCAGTTACGTTACCAAACCAATAAGTTCAAAGCTGACCGACAATGTGTGTTGTATATGTAGGGAAAATGAATTAATTAGCTGCATGTAGACGTCTCTCTCTACGAGAGAAAAGTCCTAAAAACGACTTAAACAATGATCAATCAAAGCTAACGTTCCAACTTGTAAAATGGGTTGAGAATAATCAAACTAGCTAATTCCAAAACTTTGTTGTCACCAGATATTTGATTATTAATAAAGGTAATAGTAAGGAGTTGGTGAGGACTTGGATTACCAATCTAATTAAAACACGACTCAGCTAATTGGTGAGGACTTGCACACCTCACCACAATTTGGCTATAAATTCATTTGTGTCCAGCATCGTATCACCATGAATTCTCCAACAAACAGAGCCTCAAAAATATTATGGATATCTATGTCTACTTCAACCCTATTTCTCACCTCATTATTCAGTTCCTGCTCCTGTTAATCTTGGCCTCTTCATGCCTAAACACCAGTAGTACTGTGGAGTCATGCATGGAGGAAGAGAGACAGGCGCTTCTCAACTTTAAGCAAGATCTTATTGATCGATCTGGAAGGCTTTCTTCTTGGGTTGGTCATCAATGCTGTGAATGGAGAGGGATTTCGTGCAACAACCACACAGGTCGTATTGTCAGGCTAGATCTTCGTAATCCATATCCATCCAGTGTGTTTTATGATTACAGCTGGAACTACACCAAATTTAATGAATCTTGTTTAGGGGGTAAGTTACATCCTTCTCTACTTGGCTTGAAACATTTGAGTTACTTAGACCTAAGCCAGAATTGTTTTCATGGGATTCACATTCCTAACTTCATTGGTGACCTAACAAGTTTGAGGTATCTCAATCTTTCATATGTTTCGAGGTCTGGTTCATTTGTGGGAGAGATTCCACCATCTCTTGGTAACCTCTCAAACTTGAACTATCTTGACCTCAGTGATGCTGATTACGATTACATCAGTGATGTTTATTCCAAAAGCTTGAATTGGATTTCTCATCTCTCTTCCCTGAAATACCTAAACCTCGGAGGTGCGAACCTTAACAACACCGGAGTAAGTTGGCTGCATGCTGTTAACATGCTTCCTTCACTCTTAGAGTTGCGTTTGTCTTTTTGCCAAATTGATGGAAACCAGGTTCCACTCTCGCTACCAACAATTAACTTCACATCTCTTTTGGTCCTTGATGTGTCATATAACGATATAAATTCTTCATTTCCTAAATGGTTGTTTAATCTTACCAGTCTTACAAAACTCGATTTAGGGGATAATCCTTTCCTTCGCCCCTCTCTTGAAGAATTCGTAAGACTAAAAGCTGTAGAACACCTTGACTTAAGGGGCATTGGACTCAAAGGTCAATTACTTCCGTTTGGAAATTTATGCAAGCTAAAGTCACTACGTCTTACAGCCAACGAATTTGATGGGGCGATTGAAGAGTTTCTGAGTGGTTTTTCAAATTGTTCGTCTAACATAATGGAGTCACTAGAATTATCAAATTGTGGGCTGGAAGGGGAATTGCCTAGTTCATTAGGAAAGCTGAAAAGCCTCCAGCTTCTTTACCTCAGCGGCAATTCTTTTTGGGGATCCATTCCTGAATCTATTTTCGGCGACTTATCATCATCCATAAAGACACTGTACTTGGGTGATAATCTTTTCAATGGTTCCATTCCTGAAAGTTTGGGACAACTCAGTCAGCTCGTTAGGCTTGATCTGTCTTCTAATTCATGGGAAGACAGTTTAAAGGAAGCTCATTTCATAAATCTCACCAGCTTAAAGCATATAGGTTTGACCACAGAACGACCTGTGCCTATCATTTTCAACTTGACCGATTATGAATGGATTCCTCCTTTCAAGCTCCGATCACTTTTCATGGACAACTGTCGAGTAGGCCCTGGTTTTCCTGTATGGCTTCAATCGCAAACCGAGCTCTCATATGTCCGAGTTAGGAATGCTGGAATCTCAGGTGCAATACCAGAAGGATGGATGTCTAATATCTCTTCCCAAATCGAAAGTTTGGATTTATCCAACAATCAAATAAGCGGAAAGCTTCCCCTCCAATTCAACTTTCCAGATCTGCGCTGGATATATTTCGGCCACAATCAATTTGATGGAACTATTCCATCATCTGTCTGCAGCATTCAATCTCTAATTTCCCTTGCTCTGAATAACAATCAGTTATTCGGAGAATTCCCTAAAGAATGGAGTTTGTGGAGCCGCATAGGCTTTGTGGATGTCTCAAACAACAATCTGACTGGTGAAATTCCAAGCTCGATGGGTATTCCAAGTAATCTTTATATATTAAAGATGGACAACAATCAGTTAAGCGGAGAAATTCCTTCCGCCTTGCAAAATTGCTCAAATTTGCAAAGACTTTCTCTTGGAGGCAACAATTTCACCGGAAGCATACCTTCTTGGATAGGATCAAAGTGCTACAATTGCGATCAAACTCTTTAAGCGGAAATATTCCTCACCAACTGTGCAGTCTTCCTTTCCTTCAGTTCCTAGACCTTGGTCACAACAGATTTTCAGGGACTATTCCCAAGTGTTTGAATAATTTGACTCGTCTAGTCTCTGATTCACAACAGATTTTTAGGTGGTATGCCAATAGTGAGTATGAGGAAACAACCGCGACTACAAAAGGAAGAGAAAGTGAATACTTCGGTAGACAGGCGATGCTTCTGACCATTATTGATCTTTCTTCAAACGATTTAGAAGGTGAAATTCCTGAAGAAATAAGCAGCCTCCTTTCATTGGGTACCTTGAACTTGTCCATGAATCAATTGAGTGGAGGTATCCCCTCCAAGATCGGAAACTTGTATCGGCTCGAAACTCTTGACCTCTCGCAGAACCGGCTCTCAGGACACATTCCTCAAAGTCTCTCAAATATGACATTCTTGTCTCACTTGAACTTGTCTCACAACGAGTTGACCGGAAGGATCCCATCAGGCAACCAACTTCAGACGCTCCTTGATCCATCTATTTATGAGGGCAATTCACTATGTGGATTTCCACTTCCAAAATGCCCAGAAGACGAAGACAACATGCATGAGCCGGATGTACAAGAGAAAAAAGATCACGGAGATGATGAGGAAAAGCTTGGTTTCTATACCAGCGCGGTGCTTGGATTCATCATAGGCTTTTGGAGTGTGTGCGGCACACTGATATTGAAAAAGTCATGGAGGTATGCTTATTTTCAATTCTTTGATCGCATTAAAGATAGAGTAGCACTTGCAATTGAAAGGAGAGCAGCTCTTCTTAGAAGCTGATTGGAGACAAAACACATATGTTGCTGTTGTTATTTTGGTAATGGCAGCAACATTTATCAGCTATGCTTTTCTTTTTCACTTGTATTGTCAGTGTGGTGTGTACGGTATATCAAGTTTAGCTTCTTTTTAAGAGGTAAGGTTCTGATGTCCCCCTCTTGGTTTGTATACTTTTCTGTTTCGTATGAATAACATGGGGGGATTTGGGGGGTGAAAATGCGTACGGGTCATTGGCACATCAGCAATGCAGGGGATTCATTTTGCAGAGTACTAGATTAGTACGATTTCTCCTATATATACAGTAATGTCGAAAAATGTTCCAATCTAGAGCCGAGTCTCTATAAATTCCAGGACAGCCAAACCAGATGCCCAAACATCATCATCCAATACATGTTCAACATGCATGGCCTAGTAAACGTAGCTTCCATATAGAAAAACTCGCAACTTGGACTCAACTGCGAACAAGTCAAATGGGTAGATATATTCCACAAGGATATCTGCTGCAGCCATGGAGTATGTTGTCATCATGTCGTTAATAAGCTAACTTCTGGTATATATGTAGTGTAAGCATGTGGTTGCTAATACAGAAGCTAGTCGAGAGACGACTTGTCCAAGTCTTCTTTTGTTTTGTTTCAGAGACGTACCTCTTCAATTAACGTTTTCACCAAGTTCAATTGAGAAGTAGTCTAAGACACGGAGCACCTCCATTCATCACCGGCCGTCCCATTATAAAGAGTTAAAGACGACTTAGAGTCCATGCATCCCAATCTTCCTCAGAAGATACCAATAAGGACTCATGGTCCGGCTTGTAAAATGGGTTGAGAATAATCAAAATAGCCGACAGATTGGAGGTTGACTTGGAAGTAGAGAGGTAATGAATAAAAACCCCTACAAGATAAAGAGTTCACTTAGTATTATAAGTTACTACTATTATGGAAAAGACTTAAAGACATGGTGTGTTGGATTTCTGGATTTTCTACTTATTAATGGTGCTACACATATTCAAAATCCTTAAAGACATGTACTCTGTCTTCTTTCAAAGATATTGAATAACCATTTAAACCCTTACAGTAGTCATATACCATTTACAGGGGAAACCTGACACAATGTACACAATCTACAAACGAATGACGAAAAGTTATCAACTAGATGATACAACAATGATACAATGTACACTAGCATTGGCTAATTGAACATTGATATTTTGATATTTTACAAGGCATTGTGTGTATATGTGTGTGTGTAAATATAAATATATAATTTATACATGATGGGTTTTTTTATTTTTTTTTGGGTCTGTTTGGTCTGGGTTTTACAGAATTCGATTCTTTCCCACCTCATCCTTTATCAGTCTCTGCTTTTCAAATTTCATAGGCATCCTTTTTCAGTCTCTGCTCCAAATCTGTTATTTCTCTGAATTACTCACCATGAGTACTGGCAGCGTCTGCTGGTTGAAGATGGGAAACTCTATGGACGGGATCCTGTATTTGGTGTTATTACCAGAGCTGCAGCTGTACCTAATTCTATAAGGAACCATGTTATGCAGAAAGATGAATCAATTGTTCACCTGGGACAGGTGAAGCCAATTATTACATTTGGAATGTTATAGGCCTTTTTCTGTTTTTGTATTTTTCTTTGGGGTAATCATAGTTTGATTCTGATTCTTGTTATGCTACTGAATATTTGAGAAATTTTGTTCTGAATGGGGCATCAAAGGGTATGAACTAATGCTATTGTATGATATTCAGCTATTTGTTACTGTATTATACCTCTCTCTGGGTGCTTCATCTAACATGTGAATCATTATGTGTTACAGTTAGTAATCAACTTGCTGAAAATTTTATGTACACCATGTTCACTATGAGGACGGTCTCTAACTCCAACTATCACTACTTATAGGGTCTATTACCTTTGCTGCCTTGACATCACATATTTTCAATTTTGTTAACTTTTGACTTGAGTGGTTTACTGGTGATTACAATTTCCATAGTAACTGATTATCAGTGCTGTTGGTGATTACAATTTCCATATTATCTGCTAAAATGTTTAAAATCTGTGGCGTACTGGCAGTAAGAAGAAGATGAATTATAAAAAGATGAACATATGCTGTCAAAACTTATCCCTTCATTTCAGGTAGCTGATGCCATCCAATTTTTAGATCATTAATATCATGGTGTGCAGAAGTGCGGAGTTAGAACATGGAGAAGACACGGGGAGTGAAGCTTGTTCAACCTAACGCCTTATTTTTATTGATCTTGTCGAACAGCTTTTCTAGGTTACTAGAACAATTATCAGCTTTTGATTGTAGCTAGGAATGCCAGCAATTAGAGATGCTTTCAATGTTTAGTACATCTACATTATGTGATACAATTGTCAAAATAAGCTAAATGAATGATTTAAAAGTTACGTACACTGTTTGTTTGATTGAACGCTCAACAGTACAAGCTACATGAACGACAGTCTTTATGTACGACAGTTTCTTTTGTGATAGTTGCATTCTGAAGCTTAGCAAACACAGTTCATTTTAAAAGGTTTATCCAAGTAGAAGTAGACTCGTATGCAAAGTCTACATGAACGACAGTCTTATGAAAATTCTAGGCTAAGAACAAATCAACATGAAAGTAGTAGAGTTAGTAGAATAACCATTTAAAATGTCTAATGAAAATAGTAGACTCGGCATATTAAATGAGTAGACTTTACTTGCAAAATTAGAAGACCTTGCATATAAGAGTAGTACATTTCGTAACTTTTAAATCATTAGAGTTGGTCTATGTGTAGTATGAGTCAATGATTCGAACACCTTGTACACTATGTTCACAAAACAAGTAGGTTTTGCTTTGTAAACAGGTAGACCATTTCTCGTAAATAAACACACCAGGCTTCGTAAATAGGTAGACCTCTCAAGAATACTTCTAGTGTCTGTGAATTCAGGACACTTTAGTGTTCGTAAACCAAATACACCATGTTCACAAAAAATGTAGGTTTGTCTTCATAAATAGGTAGACCATTTTGTCTCAGAAAAAAAATAAACCATTTCTTGTAAATAAGCAGACCAGGCTTCGTAAACAGGTAGATCTCTTAAGAATTCTTCAAATGCCTGTGAATTCAGGACACTTTAGAGTTGCTCTACGCGTAGTATGAGTTAATGGTTCGTAAACCAAGTACACCATGTTCACAAAACAGGTAGGTTTGTCTTCGTAAACAGGTAGACCATTTTGTCTCACAAAAAAAGTAGACAATTTCTTGTAAATAAGCATACCAGGCTTCGTAAACAGGTAGACTTCTCAAGAATTCTTCGAGTGTCTGTGAATTCTGGACACTTTAGAGTTGGTCTACGCGTAGTATGAGTCAATAGTTTGAAAACCTAGTACACCATGTTCACAAAACATGTCAGTTTGGCTTCGTAAACAGGTAGACACTAGAAGAATTCTTGAGAGGTGTACCTGTTTACGAAGCCTGGTTTAATTATTTACGAGCGAGGGTCTACATTTTTTGTGAGACAAAATGGTCTACCTATATACGAACAATAACCTACCTGTTTTGTGAACATGGTGTACTAGTTTTTCGAATCATTGACTCACACTACGAGTAGACCAACTCTAAAGCGTGCAAAATTCACATACACTTGAAGAATTCTTGAGAGGTCTACCTGTTTACGAAGCCTGATATGCTTATTTACGAGTGAGGGTCTATTTTTTTTTTGTGAGACAAAATGGTCTACCTGTTTACGAACAATAATAACCTACCTGTTTTGTGAACATGATGTACTAGTTTTTTGAATCATTGACTCACACTACGAGTAGACCAACTCTAGAGCGTGCAGAATTCACAGACACTTGAAGAATTCTTCAGAGGTCTACCTGTTTACGAAGCCTGGTCTGCTTATATACAAGTAATTGTATACTTTTTTTATGAGACAAAAATGTTTATCTGTTTACGAAAACTAACCTACCTGTTTTGACCAGGTACATACATCTAACAACGTACTTCTTTTTCTTTATTGACTGTTATGAAACTTAAAAATGGAAATACTCTTGATACTTAATTAGGAATTCAGAATTAACTGATCATTGATTATTTTCCTTTTGTACCATATCCAATCTCAGAAACTAGCCGAAGTTAACAATATGCTGCATCATTCTCAATATACACTATAGGACCTTTCATAACTGCAACGAACCTAGAATAAATTATTTTATTTTATTTTTTTAATTTTGTTTTTAGCACAGAAGCAACACAAGCATGAAGTGTGATTCTGATCAACAATTCAGTGCTTACAAGGGACGACTAGAACAATAATACAATCCTTGCGACTGCCCATGCATCATTACAAACCAAAGTAAAGTTAAGATAGTTTACATATGCATTTATGCCAATGTAAACAATGACAACTCTAGTTCTCCACGAAGACTACTCCAAATTCCAACAAAATCCTTGTCACCAAGGATACATTTTACTAGAGATGATTCTGTTATAGGTCAGGCATAAGTCACAACCTAGACTAAATGATTGAAAGCAAAGATCACTATGTTATAAACAGACTTACTTGAGCATCACTTGCTTTCTCACTCAATCCCTTATTTTTGCGCATACAAGCTGCAACATAGTCATTTGAATGATTACTTGCTGCATTATTTTGTGCGGTGGCTTCAAGTTTTTGTTGTGAAACTGTTAAGTTCTCAGGAGCTTGTCCACTCCATATAATATTCTCTATGTTTTGGGTGTCGGTGCAAACCCCATATCTCATATCTATAGGATAAATAACAAAGAATTATAGAAATTACAACCTGAACTATAGAGAATGAAAAGGTAGCACCGTAGCAGTCCACAAATCCACAATAGAGAACTGATTCTTGTAAAGAAATGAATTCTTTCGCACATATGTTTGTCAAAGTGTTCCAGCTTTGTGCCCAGCTTACCAACCACGCCCTTCCCACACCCCACCCAGCCTGACCACAAACCACTCTTTCCCTCCCCCTTCCACGCCAAGCCTCCACAAAGAGAGCTCGAAGAGACTGAGAAGAGAGCTCTGAGAGAGAGAGCTCAAAATCGAATCCGGAATCAGGATGTTGATTCAGACGGTCGTGTTTGGTATCAACGATAAGATAACAATCAGATTAGA
This sequence comes from Fragaria iinumae, assembly GCA_009720345.1. Classification (NCBI taxonomy): domain Eukaryota; kingdom Viridiplantae; phylum Streptophyta; class Magnoliopsida; order Rosales; family Rosaceae; genus Fragaria; species Fragaria iinumae. The sequence continues at coordinate 38,808,767 of CM019119.1, forward strand.
TTGAGATAAATACAGCGATCAGATCCTTTATCAAATCATACCTCCTCTTCTCAACACCATCTTCATCTCCTTCTCCTCCAAGCCCATTATCAACGCTTCATTATTCATGCCCAACAACCTGACGCAGCTCTCTCCTCCAGGTCATACTCAACCCAACGGAGCTTCATTCTTCAACGGCTACCCCTGCCTCTAGATCTCCATTGAAATTCGGGTCGGGTCGACAGGAGCCTCGATCTTGACGAGGATGATGGCGAATCTAGGTTTTGAGGCGGCGGAGGCTGCAACTCGGGTCGTGGTTAGTAGAGAGGGACTAAAATCTGGATTTTAGGCTTAGGGGAGGGAGTGAGAGTCGAGATCCTAAAAAAAGTAACGAGATTAACGTTAACAGAGTAAAGAGACGTTAAGGGAGTTAACAAACGGGGTTAGTGAACCAACTGACAGAGTTATTGGCATCTAAGCGCCACCTAGGCAAGGTATAAATACCCCAATGTAAATCAAAAATTATACAGCGCACCCGGGTGCACGGCACAACTTTGATTGTAAACAGGGCCATATATCCTATCAATCTCAAATCATTGGTTGTCAAAATCATATGCACTAAAACACACAATCCTCGTGCATCAACTAAAACTCTGAATAAGCACTTGGACCCTATCATTTGGTGGGCACATATGAAAACTAAAGTTCTAGGAAGTCTTATTTTGAAGTTTCAAGATTAGGCATTGATTCCAAGGACCCAGCCCACCTACTTATCATATCTAAACTGAAAGCACATAGGTCTTCCTATAAGTAAAACTGATATTGTATGAACTATTTTAGAAAAAACAAATATTATAGTTGGTTCACATTGCCACTTTCATAGAAAAAGATCTACGGCAGAATAATAGCTTATCTGAATCATCTGTTGTCCACTTAAAGTTTAAACAAGGAATGAGCACCTGATAGTGAGTACATCAGCCTGAGGATCATCCACTATGAACCCAGCCAACTTCCATGAAGGATCTTTCGCTTGAACTCTATTGTAAAGAGCTCTCATCCATTTATAGGTATCAGAACTTGCAGATTTTGGATTCACTATCCATGCTACCGGAACGAACTTGTTGTCTTGGTTAAATACAAGGAGACTATGAACCGGATACTAGATAGCATTCCGACATGGACATGGTCAGTTTCTCATTTTATTAACAATACTAGTTAACAATAACAGGTTACAAACTAAACAGACCTTTAATTTGTTTGTTCCGAATCTTGAATCAGAGGCTATTAGGCTGTGATTGCCAAAGCGAATCATCTGCTGCAACTGCCAATCTGTTTGAATGCCCAAAGTGAAAGGGTCCGTCTCAGAGAAATCCTCATAGAAGAAAATACTACTCTGATGGTTTTCCACCCGAAAGCTGATGCTAACTGCGTCATCGGAATCCAATTCATATGTACAACGTCGAATGTTCCTCTCCTGACTGCGAACATACCTATGGGTTAAGAGGTCATCACGATTACATGGACCACCTTGTCTTTCTACGGATTCAGAGTGTCTCTGCATTATGGTCTCCACAGAGACCCCCACATATAGCAAAGATAACACACGAAGGCGTAGATCCTCAGAGATGTGTGGGGCAAACATAGCGCGCGTTCCAGCAGCCATCTTGTCTTCTGGGCCATGGCATGGCAATCCTTTCTTATCCACATGCTTCAAAGAATTATATACAAGAAGCGCTACTGAGGGTTCAGCAATTAAGCGTTTCACTATAAAGTGGCAGGTACAACCTCTCTTGGTGTTTGGTCTACCGGAATTTTTCTTCTTTGGGGCAAAATGAGTCCTACTGGGTCGTCTAGAGCCACCCGCCCTGTGATCATCAGGACCAAAGGAGCACCAATATCTACACATTGAAAAGAGGACAAAGTTAAGCCGGAAGACCGCAGGAAGGCACTGCCTGCAATGGACAGAGAAAAGAAAGACAGAACTTACAGAATATATTCAAGGATTCCATCAACCTTTGGTTTGAAATTAGCCTTTTCGTGCCGCTTCCGCCTCGCTTCAACATGAAATTTCGTTGGACACTCTTTGTTGGCAGATTCACCCCTGACAAAATCATCAACTCTGGCAAAGGGGATCACAGCAACTCGATCTTTCTTGTCGCACCAGCCTTCGACCTTGGACCACACAAGATCAGCAGCAGAAAACTCCAAAGTCGGAGGATTCTGCACAGGAAGAGACAGAATCTCATCCCATCTAGCCATCTACAAAATGTACCCAACACAAACCACACATTATAAATCACTAATACAAACTTCATTACAAAATCTATAAAAGATTCCAACTTTTTGGCCTGTAAGTACTGAATTCAGCTCAAACCAAGCAAGCTAGCACAATCGGAGTCACCTCTATCACATAACAATGCATAACATTCGCTCAATTATAAACTATCTAAGTTCATACAAACAATCTCACAGCTCAAACTATCACAAAATTCCATGAATTTAATCAGTAAAGAAGAAAAGTCGACGACTTTGGGAAACCAGTCCCAGTCCCAGAAAATTGTGTCAAAAAATTTCATTTCTTTTTGGTTGCAGTGAAGTCTGTGAAAGCAAACAGATTAGGGTTTACCTGGTAGACTGAGAAGGGAAGAAAGGCGCCGCCTTTGAAGATTGAAACAACAGACGGACTGAACCCCTAGAACCCTAAACCCTAAAATCTCTGCAATCGAAAAGCTAGAACAAAAATGAAAATGAAAACACAACAGACAGAGAGACAGAGGGTCCAAGTCGAACAAGTGAACAACTACTTGGGATTTTTTTAGGCTTTTTTTTATTTTAAAGGTGGGACCCTCCAGCCCCCGAGTAGGCCCACTATCCTGAAACCGCCTAGCCGTGAACGAGCTTCGTCTAGCCCGTTTAGGCGGTGACCCTTCAGCCTGGAAAGGCCCACTAATCTCAACTCCGCCTAACCCGCGTTTATTTCTGTTTGTACAGTATTATTGACCAGACTCTATTTTATAGAAAATTCTAGTAGTATATCATATGATAAACTAGAAGTAACAAAATGACTATATAATGATCATTTACCCTTTCAAAATCCATCATATGTCATACAACTAACTGATAATGATCTCAACATTATCAGTTACGTTACCAAACCAATAAGTTCAAAGCTGACCGACAATGTGTGTTGTATATGTAGGGAAAATGAATTAATTAGATGCATGTAGACGTCTCTCTCTACGAGAGAAAAGTCCTAAAAACGACTTAAACAATGATCAATCAGAGCTAGCGTTCCAACTTGTAAAATGGGTTGAGAATAATCAAACTAGCTAATTCCAAAACTCTGTTGTCACGAGATATTTCCATGCTCGACATCTTAATTCCCTCGTACTAATTCCATCCTTCTTTCCATGCAACTGAAAAGACGACACATTCGACGAGTTATATGGTCCTTGCACCGTGATCATGTTCACACAAGTAATTAAATTAATAACTCACAAAATCACAAAAGCAAGAATATCCTTCAGAAAAACAAAATGATGCTCAGGATTCAGCACTTGCAATAAAAGAGGATATCAAAGAATTAAGCAACATATGAGGATAGTATCAAAGATATATAAACAAGCAAGAAACCTTTATAATTGTTGGCATAGATAATATACCCACGTCGCCAAACGAGCTAGAATTAGAAAGGCTACAGTCAGAAGCAAACTCCAGTCACTTCTGGAATTAAGTCATCTGATCTTATCGGGATCCCCTAAACGACCATCTGATCTTATTAGATTTCTCTGCTGGTAAAATCTTGTACATTTTTTTTTTCAGTGACTTTATTTTGAACTTATTCAATTTATCAACAGGGTTGTAGAAATATTTGTAGGACTTATGTGAAGAACTGAAATGAAATTTGGTACAGCTATAACAATATTATTTGTAGGTGAAATTTTGTGGGAATTATGTGAAGACTGAATGAAACCTATATTAGACACAATCACACAAAACCTTAAATTCGAGGAAGCACTCATTCCAGGAACAGTAATTGCTGGAAAAGTGGAAAGTATCAGCTAATTAAAAGTCGCTCTACTAGAGAAAAGTCCCATAAATGACCTATAATGACACTTGTGGTTGGAGATTCTTCTTGGATTACCATGATCGTATCACCATGTCCCAGAATCTGGCTATAAATTCATTTGTGTCCAGCATCGTATCACCATGAATTCTCCAACAAACAGAGCCTCAAAAATATTATGGATATCTATGTCTACTTCAACCCTATTTCTCGCCTCATTCTTCAGTTCCTGCTCTTATTAATCTTGGCCTCTTCATGCCTAAACACCAGTAGTACTGTGGAGTCATGCATGGAGGAAGAGAGACAGGCGCTTCTCAACTTTAAGCAAGTTCTTATTGATCGATCTGGAAGGCTTTCTTCTTGGGTTGGTCATCAATGCTGTGAATGGAGTGGGATTTCGTGCAACAACCACACAGGTCGTATTGTCAGGCTTGATCTTCGTAATCCATATCCATATCCGCCATTCAGTGAGTTTTATGATTACAGCTGGAACTACACCAAATTTAATGAATCTTGTTTAGGGGGTAAGTTACATCCTTCTCTACTTGGCTTGAAACATTTGAGTTACTTAGACCTAAGCCATAATTGTTTTCATGGGATTCACATTCCTAACTTCATTGGTGACCTAACAAGTTTGAGGTATCTCAATCTTTCATATTATTCGTGGTCTGGTTCATTTGTGGGAGAGATTCCACCGTCTCTTGGTAACCTCTCAAACTTGAACTATCTTGACCTCAGTACTCATTACCATTACTACAGTGATGTTTATTCCAAAAGCTTGAATTGGCTTTCTCATCTCTCTTCCCTGAAATACCTAAACCTCGGAGGTGCGAACCTTAACAACACCGGAGTAAGTTGGCTGCATGCTGTTAACATGCTTCCTTCACTCTTAGAGTTGCGTTTGTCTAATTGCCAAATTGATGGAAACCAGGTTCCACTCTCGCTACCAACAATTAACTTCACATCTCTTTTGGTCCTTGATATGTCATATAACGATATAAATTCTTCATTTCCTAAATGGTTGTTTAATCTTACCAGTCTTACAAAACTCGATTTAGGGGGTAATCCTTTCCTTCGCCCCTCTCTTGAAGAATTCGTAAGACTAAAAGCTCTAGAACACCTCGACTTAGGGAGTATTGGACTCAAAGGTCAATTACTTCCGTTTGGAAATTTATGTAAGCTAAAGTCACTTTATCTTGCATTCAACGAATTTGATGGGGGGATTGAAGAGTTTCTGAGTGGTTTTTCAAATTGTTCGTCTAACAGAATGGAGTCACTAGAATTATCAAATTGTGGGCTGGAAGGGGAATTGCCTAGTTCATTAGGAAAGCTGAAAAGCCTCCAGCTTCTTTACCTCAGCGGCAATTCTTTTCGGGGATCCATTCCTGAATCTATTTTCAGCGACTTATCATCATCCCTCAAGACACTGTCCTTGGGTGATAATCTTTTCAATGGTTCCATTCCTGAAAGTTTGGGACAACTCAGTCAGCTCGTTAGCCTTTATCTGTCTTATAATTCATGGGAAGGCAGTTTAAGGGAAGCCCATTTCATAAATCTCACAAGATTAAAGCATATAGGTTTGACCACAGAACGACCTGTGCCTATCATTTTCAACTTGACCGATTATGAATGGATTCCTCCTTTCAAGCTCCGGTCACTTTTCATGGACAACTGTCGAGTAGGCCCTGGTTTCCCTGTATGGCTTCAATCGCAAACCGAGCTATCAGATGTCCAGGTTACGAATGCTGGAATCTCAGGTGCAATACCAGAAGGATGGATGTCTAATATCTCTTCCCAAATCGAAAGTTTGGATTTATCTTACAACCAAATCAGCGGAATGCTTCCACTCCAATTCAACTTTCCAAATCTGGAGAACATATACTTCAGCCACAATCAATTAGATGGCACTATTCCATCATCTATTTGCAGCATTCAATATCTGGACACCCTTGCTCTGAATAACAATCAGTTATTCGGAGAATTCCCTAAAGAATGGAGTTCGTGGAGCCGCATATCCTTTGTGGATGTCTCAAACAACAATTTGTCAGGTGAAATTCCAAGCTCGATGGGCATTCCAAGTTCTCTTTATATATTAAAGATGGACAACAATCAGTTAAGCGGAGAAATTCCTTCCGCCTTCCAAAATTGCTCATTTTTGCAGAGACTTTCTCTTGGAGGCAACAAATTCACCGGAAGCGTACCTTCTTGGATAGGATCAAAGGTATCCGGATTCGAAGTGCTACAATTGCGATCAAACTCTTTAAGCGGACATATTCCTCACCAACTGTGCAGTCTTCCTCTCCTTCAGTTCCTAGACCTTGGTCACAACAGATTTTCAGGGACTATTCCCAAGTGTTTGAATAACTTGACTGCTCTAGTCTCTGTTCCTGGTGGTTGGTTTATCTTTAGTGAATTTGAGGAAACAACCGTGACTACAAAAGGAAGAGAAAGTGAATACTTCGCTAGACAGGCGAGGCTTCTGACCATTATTGATCTTTCTTCAAACGATTTAGAAGGTGAAATTCCTGAAGAAATAAGCAGCCTCCTTTCATTGGGTACATTGAACTTGTCCATGAATCAATTGAGTGGAAGTATCCCCTCCAAGATCGGAAACTTGTATCGGCTCGAAACTCTTGACCTCTCCCAGAACCGGCTCTCAGGACACATTCCTCAAAGTCTCTCAAATATGACATTCTTGTCTCACTTGAACTTGTCCCACAACAAGTTGACCGGAAGGATCCCATCAGGAAACCAACTTCAGACGCTCCTTGATCCATCTATTTATGAGGGCAATTCACTATGTGGATTTCCACTTCCAAAATGCCCAGAAGACGAAGACAACATGCATGAGCCGGATGTACAAGAGAAAAAAGATCACGGAGATGATGAGGAAAAGCTTGGTTTCTATACCAGCGCGGTGCTTGGATTCATCATAGGCTTTTGGAGTGTGTGCGGCACACTGATATTGAAAAAGTCATGGAGGTATGCTTATTTTCAATTCTTTGATCGCATTAAAGATAGAGTAGCACTTGCAATTGAAAGGAGAGCAGCTCTTCTTAGAAGCTGATTGGAGACAAAACACATATGTTGCTGTTGTTATTTTGGTAATGGCAGCAACATTTATCAGCTATGCTTTTCTTTTTCACTTGTATTGTCAGTGTGGTGTGTACGGTATATCAAGTTTAGCTTCTTTTTAAGAGGTAAGGTTCTGATGTCCCCCTCTTGGTTTGTATACTTTTCTGTTTCGTATGAATAACATGGGGGGATTTGGGGGGTGAAAATGCGTACGGGTCATTGGCACATCAGCAATGCAGGGGATTCATTTTGCAGAGTACTAGATTAGTACGATTTCTCCTATATATACAGTAATGTCGAAAAATGTTCCAATCTAGAGCCGAGTCTCTATAAATTCCAGGACAGCCAAACCAGATGCCCAAACATCATCATCCAATACATGTTCAACATGCATGGCCTAGTAAACGTAGCTTCCATATGAGTAGTACTCCTCCTCCTCCTCCTTCAGTGCTCAAGCCATTTGTAGATGGCGGACTCGCCGGGCTTCTTTCCTGCAGTGTCAATGGGGCCATCGATTACTCAAGGTCCATTTCTAACGACGCTCGATATCGAAATCATCCTAACTATGTGCTCAAACGCAAGGTACACCCTAATCCCAGCTGCATACTTGTTTAGTTTAAGAGGCACATGACACACAATTTAGCATGATTTGCGTACCCAATGCTACTAAATCTGTTTGCTAATGGCTTACAGATGATTCCTGGGTTGGTTTTGATTGATGCTTTTGCTTTTAGTCAGATACTTGGATTTTACAAGTAAGTTTTGAACTTTGAAAACTAGTAGAGCCTATCAATTTCGTTTATGTTATGCAACTCAATCATTTCTAGAAGCTATAGGACTTCAGCTAGTTTTGTTAATGTTTATAGCATTGTGAGAGGAATAGCAGTTGCTAGAAATGATGGCGCACCGCCAAGTCTTTACCAGGAAGCTGCTAGTGGTTTGATTGCTGGAGTAGCTACGGCGTATCTCAGAATTCCATTCGATGTAATTTGTCTACATAGGCAGGTTAAATCCATGGGACCAATTGCACAGTGGAGTATCAGAAAACTAAGTGTGTTGCAAATATTGAGAGCTACAGGTCCTTCGTTGAAGAGAAATGCTGGGTTAGGCATGGGTATGGTTGCAGCCTATAATCCAAGTGTCCATTATCTCATTGAAACTCATGGTTTTAGTGAACAGGCTGCAAAACGTGGTATAGTTTCTTTCCTTATTACTGAAGTTGAGGGCATTATTTCATTGCTTTTTATGTCTTACCCTCATATTTGTTCATAATATATATATATATCCCATATGATCCCTCGGCGCGGATTAGTCTCTAGGCCTGGAAAGTCTTTGAGGATACCGTTGTTGATACTCTCAGGAAAAAAAAAAAATATATCCCACATTTGGACATTGCTCGATCTGGTTCAGATAACGTGTTAGACATCCATGAAATTTAATTGGTAATAACCTATATACATAAAGGAACTGAAAACTTCCTTCATGCCAATTAGACATCCAACTTGTCTGTCTCTTTAAACCTATCTAATGATGATCAGCTTTTGCTTTTGTTTTTGAGGTCCAAGAAAATGAAGAATAAATTCTGGTTATGAAAGATTAAATGAATTTTTAACTCCAAACTTCCCTTAAGGCTCTCCTAATTTGGAGCACTTCATTTTTCATTCTCAAAAGAAATCTATTGGCTCCATACTTGTGTTCATTTTAGATAACACCTAGAATATGCAATCAGCTGAATTAATTGAGCTGTGTTCTTGACCAAAAAAGAAGAAGAATGAAGTTGTTTTCTGTTTGTTTTCAGGTGCAGAAGCTATCTCAGCATTCTCAGCAGCAGCTTGCGCACAACTGGCACACCATGCTAGCTCCTTCAATTCTGTGCGTCAAACTCTAAACTCCAAAGGACCCCTTGCATTCTTTGAAGGATTTTCTGGTCTTTTTTCCCGAACCCTACCAATGGTTGTGCTATTCTGGGCTTCTTTAGATGTTGTCCAGGGAAATTTCCAACCACCGACTGAAGTATAGCAACCTTTCTCGGTGAAGCATAGCAGTCTTTGGGTTTTTGCGATGAGAACTGATGTTTGGATCAGTTCAATACCATCCGACCTATCTTGTATGCATTTAGACTCTTTGATAAATATTGGTATGGTCAAGCTTCTCTTCCATCAGAAATCCTACCCTCCTCTCTTTAAATCTACCGGTCTGGTTTCAGTTTGCATGTACACTACTTGAATTACAAGCAAACTAGAATTTGTGCCCGCGCCTACACCAGGCGCGGTTGATTAGGTTAGCGACAGTGGAGTTAAATATTGATGATGATGATATAGTGTAGATATAGTGATGGTTGATTCGAACAGTTTAGAGTGCTATCAATTTCTATGGTACTTGTTGTGTTATCTAGTACATAAGATATTTAGCATAATATCATACTGAAAAATAAGCGAAATTGACATAGGAATGTAAATATAAAAAGAGCATGGATCGACGTATATGGGTTGTATAGCTGCCTGAAATTCAACCATTTGAAGAATGAGTTTTCAAAGGTTGTGTTAAGTGGAGGTTAGCGAAAAATGATTGTTCAAATAGTTGAATTCCGGGCATCTGTTACAAAGATGATTAATCTGAGGATTTTTCTTTACAGTATCATAAAATCTTCAGAGAAACATGAAGGGAAATGGAGACTACTGTACCATGCAGTTTCGTTTAACTCCAGTTTTGATATATAGAGGTAAGTGAAGATGGTGGCAAATAAATGGAAGACCATATGGCAAAGCATTGTCTTTGTTAGTATGCAGTCGGTTGAATCCGTGTTCTCAGGTGATAATTGAAAGAAGTGGTTCTGATCTGATGTCGACATGGTACATGTGGATGTGGGTTGCTGATACGTGTTGGTTGGATTAGCAATAGTGGAGAGAGAGAGAGAGAGAGAGAGAGAGAGAGAGAGAGAGAGAGAGAGAGAGAGAGAGAGAGAGAGAGAGAGAGAGTTTTGTAAATAACTTAAATCGGAGGACAAAACGATAATTGAGGTAACCACCCAGACTGCATAAATTATTATTTTACCCCTGTTTTTCTCTTGATTTACGCACCTGTCATCCGATCTATAAATACCATTTTGTCTTCTGTTTTTTACTAATTTACACAATTACCATTATCTTTTTCTCGACTGAATGACGGTCCTGTTAATAAAATAAAAACGGGGTAAACCGGTAATTTCTGAGAATATAAACAGTGTATCTACAGTGCAAGCTTCTTACTCTGAAATAGAGTATCGTAAATTGTCGTTTGAGACTTTGACTTTGACATGACTTATAAATCTTCTATTACATGTCTGACGTGTATAAATATGATGATCTGTTACTGTATGATGGTTCACAGGAGACTTAATATCAGAGATTTGTATATACTTGGGCCTAAGCGGTTATAGGATAGTGGGCCTACTCGGGCTGGAGGGTCCCACCTTTAAAAATGTGAAAACACACTTTTGGTGAAGAGGCATAGATAGAAAGAGCGGCGGGAGAGAGACAGAGAAGCAGAGAGTGCGAGGTTGATGAAGGCAGGCTACGACGTGTCGTTGATTGAGCGTTGGCCGTCGCTAACGCCGTTTGTGAACGGCGGACTCGCTGCTTTTCTTCAAGGGTTGACCATTTATGTCCCTTTCGCCGCCGTCTACTACTCCCCGCTGTTATCTCACGTCCGCCGTAGTCCCAAATTTCTGGGCTTTAACGTTCTTGCCAAGGTCCCTCCATCTTTCTTTTTCAACTCCCAGTGTTTTGGGTTTTGGGTTTCTTGAATTTTGATCAAGAAAGTTTACATCTTGATGTTCAATTTTGACTTTAAACTTGCGGTGAACTTCGTTCTTGTTTTTGCAGTCTTGCCCTGATGGGATTGTGATTCGTACTTTGTCTGCAAGCCTTAAACTTGGATTGTTTGAGTGAGTTTTCAAGTACCCACATTGGGAAATGATCACTTTGTTGTTTGATGGGTTTCAACTATGTTATGATAATTGGTTAATTTTGTTCCATCAAATGTATGGTTTTGGAAAGTAGACGACTTGTGTTTGATTTTATGGCCTTTGTTCTCTTAGGACTCTAAGAAACAAAGCAATTGCTAGCAATGATGGAATGGCATTAACTCTTTATCAGGAAGCTGCTTGCGGGTTGATTGCCGGGGCGGCTGAGGCATACTTCAGTTATCCATTCGTTTCTGCGTGTCTGCCGCAGGTTGATCCGACAACCTTAGCAGTAGTGCAGCGTGCCAAATACAGAAACCTTTGTGATGCTTTCTACTCTATGAGTGCCAACGGAAAACTTCCGGAGCTATGGAGAAATGCTGGTCCGTATGTGAAGACAAGAATGGGGACAAATGTGGGTATGCTCGCATCATATAATCCAAGCCTCCGGTATCTCAGGGACTCGTGTGGTTTAAGCGAAACAAGAGCACAGCTGGGTAAAAATCCTCCCCTAATTACTTGATTTTTCAGTCATTAATAGCTTGATAAAAACTTATCTGTACTCTGTACACTTATTTCACAACACAATGTTAAAACTCCTTATTCACAGCAGAATGACACATAGGACAATTACATTTCCGTTATCATATATTTGGTTGTTATTTTGTTGTTGGTATTTAGTTTGACGACCAACATATGCAGTTCTTACCATTCTCAGATGGATTTATACCTTCCCTCAATCCGTTGTACTATTTCTGCCCCATTGGTTTAGGTGCATACGTTCTCACCTATATGTGATATGGGAAAATAAAAAGGGGGAAATGGTATTATCCATGGAAAAGGCGGCTAGACATAACAAAACTGAAATACATGAATCTTCCTGAATGTAATTCAAGTTTTCTAATTTCGTTTCTGGAGATATGAAATTCTAGAATTCTTAAGCCAACCATCTATTTGGACCTGAAGATAAACAAAGGGCATGCTAGTTATGTTGCATTTTAAATTTACTAAGCTGTGCCCTTCCAAGTAGTAGCACTAAGATTGTTGTATTGATAGATTTCCTGAAATCTCTACTACATTTCTTAAATCAAATGAATGGTAATATTACAAGTAGATTTCTGATATTTTGACTTCAAATGTTGGAAGTTTGAATTTGATAATTTTGGCTCTTTTTTACCATTAAACTTCAACGCATTCTAGATAGATATAAAAGAGAATGCTCTCGATGGAGTACTTGTTTTCTGTGAATTAGGACAAACTCTGCTTGTTTATAAAAGACCATGATCCACAATGTCTCATTCCTTGATTTGTATGCAATAATATCGTATTCTTTTGTTTAGGTGCAAGTGCGGTTTCAGCCTTCTTTGGTGCAGCATGCTCTGTACCAGTAAAAAATGTTCTAGCACATGGGGAAAGTGGCTCCTCCCTGGATTGTGCCCTTAAAATCCTAAAATCAAGAGGATCCCTTGCATTCTTTTCAGGATTTTCTAGACAATTCGCACTTGTTGGACCTCCCATCATGGTACTCCCTCCCTCATGAATACACATTTGTTTCTTTGTTTGCAAGTAACTGGCCAGTTATGATATTTTGCTTCATTGTTGCAGATTCTATGGTTTGCTTATGAAAATGTTCGGAAACATTAATGATATTCAAATTGGACTGGAGCAATCTAAATTCAAGATATGTTATTGTGAAGTTGGTATACCACAGAGGCACAGATACTGGCCCCTTTTGGTCTCTGGCTTTGTCAATGAACCTCGACTCTAGCCTCAATAGCTATAAATGATTAAATGTAATGAAGCTGCAAGTCATCCGTTACATGGAACTACATTCTGACCTTGTTAATAGGGACGAGGAACTGACAAGGCAATGTAAAGGAGAAAATCTTGATGCAGTTTTGTAGTTATTTTGTTCTGTATACAGGAGCAAATTGCCCGATCAGTTTATTATAAGGAGGTAAAGTGATATAACTTGTTTGAATGACTTTTCAATACGAGCCCTCATCTCTTTCCTTACATTTATAAGCCCCTACTAATCTGATTGAAGGCATAAAGCCAGTCCTTGATCACTAGAACAAAGTCACAAACTACTGAACTACCTTAACAGCTTCAATTCAGCTATGTTGGCCTCCAATGTTCAAAATCAGGAGATTGAACACAACCGCTATATAAACTGATCTATTGAAGAGTATGTACATGAAGAAACCCTAAACGCTATTTTGTTTTTCTTGTTCAAGAACCTTAACGCTCAACCTGTCCCGTGTTGAACTCCGTAGTCATCAAAACTCAAAAGGCATTAGCAGATTCACCTCGAGCATTTTCCTCGGCAGAAGTAACATTGATGTTATTGTTAACTGGCTGGCGGATGACCTCATTGTTGTCCATGATTTCAGCACCCTCTTGAAGTTTACACTTTTAAAGATGAAATTCAGTGATTGAAGATGGCTTCTCAACAGATCCAGTTTCAGTAGCCCCATTCTCAACAGGCAGCTCTTCCTTGTTGCAACTTGATGTAGATGAGAACTTGAGCAATGGTTCTGAGTACACAACCGTCACATTGCCAACTGACTTTGAATCCCGACTACAATCTGAACCATTTATCATACAACCACGAACCCCGTCCAATGTGGAAGGATTATCAGCACAGTTTCTGATTACTTGTGCTTCCATTCTCACTTTCAATTTCCATTGTATCATTTTCTAAATTGATATCTGAAGTTTCAGCCACTTCAACAATTGGTAATTCAAAAGGCATAGATGCAGAAGCAGAGGTCTTCTCATAAACAGTGTTGTTAGGAGATCTTTTGGAAATAACAGCAGGCTCAATACTGATTTCATGGCTGTGGTTACCATTAGGATAGGTAACTGCACTATGCCCCACCAAGTCCATTCTGTTTTCAGTTTCAATTTCCATGCTCTCATTTTCTATGACATCTGAAGCTTGTGGTTCAACAGGCACACATGAAGATGGAGAGGTATTGTTATATACTGTATTGTCATCACATACTCTCGAAATAACGGCAGAATTGACATCATGGCTGTGGAGATCATTCGGATGGCGTACTGTGCATTGCTCCACAAACTCCATAGTTGAACATGGGATATCAAGGGAAAGCGGATCCGTATGCAATACATTTTCTTTGCAATTTTCATCTAACATATCATCCTCATTTTGACTTGAATTAGAGAGAGCATCATCCGCTGAAAGCAGCTCTTCAGTTTCTGTGTTAACCAAGGGCCTCTGACTGCTTCCTGAGAGGACACCACGAGACACAACCTCATCAACAGAATGTAACCCAGGTGGAGAAATACAGATGGATGATGGGTCAACATCCATCTCAGAAGTATTTTCTTCTCCACAACCCACATTATATATGCCATTTCCACATGCAACCGGACTCCTCGTTTCAGTAGTCACAGCAACATGCTCATCCACACAACTATTCTCATTATGTGCCTCTTCACTCACTGGACCCTCATCTACTAATACTAGATCTTTATCGGCTAAAGCTGTCTGATCCATAGTGCTATTGCTGCTTTCCGAATTAGGTCCGCTTAACTGGTTATGTACAAAGGCCGCTAAAGAAACAGCGTGATCACGAATTAAAGAATCATGAGGTGGCATATGGAGCATATCAAGCAAGGCCTGGTGGAACTGCAATAAGATGACAGATGGCATGGGATGACTTCTTTTCCTGCAGACACTAATAACCTTGAGTATATGCTCGCACAGGTTCCCCATTTCTGCCCAACTGCAGTTGCAAATGCCAAATTGTGAACCAGGGTTCCAAACAACATAAGTCTTTTCTTGATCGAGCTGGTCTGTAACTTTTGCACATGTACCTTCAATAACAACATTAGAGTCTGGAATCTCCAGAGCTGTTCGCCAAGATGTTAAACCGCTCACCCACTCATCTTTCCAGTATCGTGCAAAGTCATCCTTCTCAGAGAATTCATCTAGCCAGAAATAGGAATGCACTTGGGTACCCAGCTTATGAACCAGCCAATCAACTCTATTGTAGACACTGGGTTTCTTCTCATTTAATAACCTAAGCTTCAGCTGGTTGTGGTAGAACTCCATTGCTGCACATGTTTCCTGGCTAGCGAGAGGAAGACTTTGCAATGCAGTAGTCCACTTCCCTAAGCCAAAAGACATTTTGTAGTATGAGAATTCAGAATCAAAAGAAAAGAGCCTCTAATAAGAGAAAAAGAGATAAAGAAAACAAAATGACCACAGGAGTCGCACAGTACTGAAAAAACCTTGACCCCATACCATAAATTGATCTTCTGAAAGCTAAAGATTTATGTACAACCAGCTGCCAAATCCGTAGGGCATATGAAAACATATATACATAGTAAAACAACCTTCACATATGAAGGGACCAAAATAGACACATGGAGAGTCATTATTAGGTATGTTACTAATATGCATTACTGTTTGTACATTAGTATGCTTCTAAGTAGGTATAAGTATTTGTGCTTGACCCTGTACATATGCAAGTTAATCTTCTGTTAAGTTTGCAGGACAGCTAAATATGAATATGTGTTGTGATCATTACTACACACATGTTAGCTTATATCATAGGGTAGAATATACCTCTACTTAAGATGATAGTGACCAACCTATTCTAGGATACCATGTTGCCTTAAAATAATCCACAAAATCTGACGCATCAACAAAATCTTCCATGAAATCCGCAAACAAACCATCAGTTCCTCGTCGTTGACATATGATATCCAGTGCCTGATGTAGCCTTCTTGCTATTGTAGCTCGCATCTCCTCCTCTGAACATTTCCTTACCAAGTTTTTATGCCATGCATGACGAACCCGCCAAAAGCTTATCAGCACTGAGCAGTGAAATACATCCCTGCATCCAATGAAGAGAAAAGCATTTCCATAAGCTTCAACTCAACTGAAAGAAGAAAAATATGTACAGCTCCGGGTCATTTCAAACAGTTGCCTGTATTGCCACTGACCCAAATCCTAAAAGGAAATCTCATTAAATAAAGAAATAATATTTATCAGCCTTCAACTTTGATTGTAAACAGGGCTATATATCCTATCAATCTCAAATCATTCGTTGTCAAAATCATATGCACTAAAACACACAATCCTGGTGCATCAACTAAAACTCTGAATGAATAAGCACTTGGCCCCTATTATTTGGCGGGCACAGATGAAAACTAAAGTTCTAGGAAGTCGTATTTTGAAGTTTCAAGATTAGGCATTGATTCCAAGGACCCAGCCCACCTACTTATCATATCTAAACTGAAAGCACATAGGTTTTCCTATAAGTAAAACTGATATTGTATGAACTATTTTCTAGAAGAAAAAAAATATTATAGTTGGTTCACATTGCCACTTTCATAGAAAAAGATCTATAACAGAATAATAGCTTATATGAATCATCTGTTGTCCACTTAAAGTTTAAACAAGGAATGAGCACCTGATAGTGAGTATATCAGCCTGAGGATCATCCACTATGAACCCAGCCAACTTCCATGAAGGATCTTTCGCTTGAACTCTATTGTTAAGAGCTCTCATCCATTTATAGGTATCAGAACTTGCAGATTTTGGATTCACTATCCATGCTACCGGAATGGCCTTGTTGTCTTGGTTAAATACAAGGAGACTATGAACCGGATACTAGATAGCATTCCGACATGGACATGGTCAGTTTCTCATTTTATTAACAATACTAGTTAACAATAAAAGGTTACAAACTAAACAGACCTTTAATTTGTTTGTTCCGAATCTTGAATCAGAGGCTATTAGGCTGTGATTGCCAAAGCGAATCATCTGCTGCAACTGCCAATCTGTTTGAATGCCCAAAGTGAAAGGGTCCGTCTCAGAGAAATCCTCATAGAAGAAAATACTACTATGATGGTTTTCCACCCACAAGCTGATGCTAACTGCGTCATCGGAATCCAATTCATATGTAGAACGTCGAATGTTCCTCTCCTGACTGCGAACATACCTATGGGTTAAGAGGTCATCACGATTACATGGACCACCTTGTCTTTCTACGGATTCAGAGTGTCTCTGCATTATGGTCTCCACAGAGACCCCCACATATAGCAAAGATAACACACGAAGGCGTAGATCGTCAGAGATGTGTGGGGCAAACATAGCACGCGTTCCAGCAGCCATCTTATCTTCTGGGCCATGGCATGGCAATCCTTTCTTATCCACATGCTTAAAAGAATTATATACAAGAAGCGCTACTGAGGGTTCAGCAATTAAGCGTTTCACTATAAAGTGGCAGGTACAACCTCTCTTGGTGTTTGGTCGACCGGAATTTTTCTTCTTTGGGGCAAAATGAGTCCTACTGGGTCGTCTAGAGCCACCCACCCTGTGATCATCAGGACCAAAGGAGCACCAATATCTACACATTGAAAAGATGACAAAGTTAAGCCGGAAGAACGCAGGAAGGCACTGCCTGCAATGGACAGAGAAAAGAAAGACAGAACTTACAGAATATATTCAAGGATTCCATCAACCTTTGGTTTGAAATTAGCCTTTTCGTGCCGCTTCCGCCTCGCTTCAACATGAAATTTCGTTGGACACTCTTTGTTGGCGGATTCACCCCTGACAAAATCATCAACTCTGGCAAAGGGGATCACAGCAACTCGATCTTTCTTGTCGCACCAGCCTTCGACCTTGGACCACACAAGATCAGCAGCAGAAAACTCCAAAGTCGGAGGATTCTGCACAGGAAGAGACAGAATCTCATCCCATCTAGCCATCTACAAAATGTACCCAACACAAACCACACATTATAAATCACTAATACAAACTTCATTACAAAATCTATAAAAGATTCCAACTTTTTGGCCTGTAAGTACTGAATTCAGCTCAAACCAAGCAAGCTAGCACAATCGGAGTCACCTCTATCACATAACAATGCATAACATTCGCTCAATTATAAACTATCTAAGTTCATACAAACAATCTCACAGCTCAAACTATCACAAAATTCCATGAATTTAATCAGTAAAGAAGAAAAGTCGACGACTTTGGGAAACCAGTCCCAGTTCCAGAAAATTGTGTCAAAAAATTTCATTTCTTTTTGGTTGCAGCGAAGTCTGTGAAAGCAAACAGATTAGGGTTTACCTGGAAGACTGAGAAGGCAAGAAAGGCGCCGCCTTTGAAGATTGAAACAACAGACGGACTGAACCCCTAGAACCCTAAACCCTAAAATCTCTGCAATCGAAAAGCTAGAACAAAAATGAAAATGAAAACACAACAGACAGAGAGACAGAGGGTCCAAGAACCTCGGGCTTTTTTTTTTTTCTTTTTAAAGGCGGTGACCCTTCAGCCCGGATAGGCCCACTAATCTCAACTCCGCTTAACCCGCGTCTATTTCTGTTTGTATAATATTATTGTTGAGGGTTTGTTTTATAGAAAATTCTAGTATATCATATGGTATAACATGCCTCATAAAATGTGTGACTATCATTGATTGATGAAGTAACTAAATGTCTATGTAATGATCATTTACCCTTTCAAAAGCTCTCATATGTCATACAACTAACTGATAATGATCTCAACATTATCAGTTACGCTACCTAACCAATAAGTTCAAAGCTGACCGACAATGTGTGTTGTATATGTAGGGAAAATGAATTAATTAGCTGCATGTAGACGTCTCTCTCTACGAGAGAAAAGTCCTGAAAACGACTTAAACAATGATCAATCAGAGCTAGCGTTCCAACTTGTAAAACGGGTTGAGAATAATCAAACTAGCTAATTCCAAAACTCTGTTGTCACGAGATATTTCCATGCTCGACATCTTAATTCCCTCGTACTAATTCCATCCTCCTTTCCATGCAACTGAAAACACGACGCATTCGACGAGTTATACGGTCCTTGCATTGTGATCATGTTCACACAAGTAATTAAATTAATAACTCACAAAATCACAAAAGCAAGAATATCCTTCAGAAAAACAAAATTATGCTCAGGATTCAGCACTTGCAATAAAAGAGGATATCAAAGAATTAAGCAATATATGAGGATAGTATCAAAGATATATAAACAAGCAAGAAACCCTTATAATTGTTGGCATAGATAATATACCCACGTCGCGAACAAATAGAACAGCTAGCCAAAAGAGCTAGAATTAGAAAGGCTACAGTCAGAAGCAAACTCCAGTCACTTCTGGAATTAAGTCATCTGATCTTATCGGGATCCCCTAAACGACCATATGATCTTATTAGATTTCTCTGCTGGTAAAATCTTGTACATTTTTTTTTTCAGTGACTTTATTTTGAACTTATTCAATTTATCAACAGGGTTGTAGAAATATTTGTAGGACTTATGTGAAGAACTGAAATGAAATTTGGTACAGCTATAACAATATTATTTGTAGGTGAAATTTTGTGGGAATTATGTGAAGACTGAATGAAACCTATATTAGACACAATCACACAAAACCTTAAATTCGAGGAAGCACTCATTCCAGGAACAGTAATTGCTGGAAAAGTGGAAAGTATCAGCTAATTAAAAGTCGCTCTACTAGAGAAAAGTCCCAGAAATGACCTATAATGACACTTGTGGTTGGAGACTCTTCTTGGATTACCATGATCGTATCACCATGTCCCAGAATTTGGCTATAAATTCATTTGTGTCCAGCATCGTATCACCATGAATTCTCCAACAAACAGAGCCTCAAAAATATTATGGATATCTATGTCTACTTCAACCCTATTTCTCGCCTCATTCTTCAGTTCCTGCTCTTGTTAATCTTGGCCTCTTCATGCCTAAACACCAGTAGTACTGTGGAGTCGTGCATGGAGGAAGAGAGACAGGCGCTTCTCAACTTTAAGCAAGTTCTTATTGATCGATCTGGAAGGCTTTCTTCTTGGGTTGGTCATCAATGCTGTGAATGGAGAGGGATTTCGTGCAACAACCACACAGGTCGTATTGTCAGGCTAGATCTTCGTAATCCATATCCATATCCATCCAGTGAGTTTTATGATTATAGCTGGAACTACACCAAATTTAATGAATCTTGTTTAGGGGGTAAGTTACATCCTTCTCTACTTGGCTTGAAACATTTGAGTTACTTAGACCTAAGCCAGAATTGTTTTCATGGGATTCACATTCCTAACTTCATTGGTGACCTAACAAGTTTGAGGTATCTCAATCTTTCATATTATTGGAGGTCTGGTTCATTTGTGGGAGAGATTCCACCATCTCTTGGTAACCTCTCAAACTTGAACTATCTTGACCTCAGTACTCATTACCATTACTACAGTGATGTTTATTCCAAAAGCTTGAATTGGCTTTCTCATCTCTCTTCCCTGAAATACCTAAACCTCGGAGGTGCGAACCTTAACAACACCGGAGTAAGTTGGCTGCATGCTGTTAACATGCTTCCTTCACTCTTAGAGTTGCGTTTGTCTAATTGCCAAATTGATGGAAACCAGGTTCCACTCTCGCTACCAACAATTAACTTCACATCTCTTTTGGTCCTTGATATGTCATATAACGATATAAATTCTTCATTTCCTAAATGGTTGTTTAATCTTACCAGTCTTACAAAACTCGATTTAGGGGGTAATCCTTTCCTTCGCCCCTCTCTTGAAGAATTCGTAAGACTAAAAGCTCTAGAACACCTCGACTTAGGGAGTATTGGACTCAAAGGTCAATTACTTCCGTTTGGAAATTTATGTAAGCTAAAGTCACTTTATCTTGCATTCAACGAATTTGATGGGGGGATTGAAGAGTTTCTGAGTGGTTTTTCAAATTGTTCGTCTAACAGAATGGAGTCACTAGAATTATCAAATTGTGGGCTGGAAGGGGAATTGCCTAGTTCATTAGGAAAGCTGAAAAGCCTCCAGCTTCTTTACCTCAGCGGCAATTCTTTTCGGGGATCCATTCCTGAATCTATTTTCAGCGACTTATCATCATCCCTCAAGACACTGTCCTTGGGTGATAATCTTTTCAATGGTTCCATTCCTGAAAGTTTGGGACAACTCAGTCAGCTCGTTAGCCTTTATCTGTCTTATAATTCATGGGAAGGCAGTTTAAGGGAAGCCCATTTCATAAATCTCACAAGATTAAAGCATATAGGTTTGACCACAGAACGACCTGTGCCTATCATTTTCAACTTGACCGATTATGAATGGATTCCTCCTTTCAAGCTCCGGTCACTTTTCATGGACAACTGTCGAGTAGGCCCTGGTTTCCCTGTATGGCTTCAATCGCAAACCGAGCTATCAGATGTCCAGGTTACGAATGCTGGAATCTCAGGTGCAATACCAGAAGGATGGATGTCTAATATCTCTTCCCAAATCGAAAGTTTGGATTTATCTTACAACCAAATCAGCGGAATGCTTCCACTCCAATTCAACTTTCCAAATCTGGAGAACATATACTTCAGCCACAATCAATTAGATGGCACTATTCCATCATCTATTTGCAGCATTCAATATCTGGACACCCTTGCTCTGAATAACAATCAGTTATTCGGAGAATTCCCTAAAGAATGGAGTTCGTGGAGCCGCATATCCTTTGTGGATGTCTCAAACAACAATTTGTCAGGTGAAATTCCAAGCTCGATGGGCATTCCAAGTTCTCTTTATATATTAAAGATGGACAACAATCAGTTAAGCGGAGAAATTCCTTCCGCCTTCCAAAATTGCTCATTTTTGCAGAGACTTTCTCTTGGAGGCAACAAATTCACCGGAAGCGTACCTTCTTGGATAGGATCAAAGGTATCCGGATTCGAAGTGCTACAATTGCGATCAAACTCTTTAAGCGGACATATTCCTCACCAACTGTGCAGTCTTCCTCTCCTTCAGTTCCTAGACCTTGGTCACAACAGATTTTCAGGGACTATTCCCAAGTGTTTGAATAACTTGACTGCTCTAGTCTCTGTTCCTGGTGGTTGGTTTATCTTTAGTGAATTTGAGGAAACAACCGTGACTACAAAAGGAAGAGAAAGTGAATACTTCGCTAGACAGGCGAGGCTTCTGACCATTATTGATCTTTCTTCAAACGATTTAGAAGGTGAAATTCCTGAAGAAATAAGCAGCCTCCTTTCATTGGGTACATTGAACTTGTCCATGAATCAATTGAGTGGAAGTATCCCCTCCAAGATCGGAAACTTGTATCGGCTCGAAACTCTTGACCTCTCCCAGAACCGGCTCTCAGGACACATTCCTCAAAGTCTCTCAAATATGACATTCTTGTCTCACTTGAACTTGTCCCACAACAAGTTGACCGGAAGGATCCCATCAGGAAACCAACTTCAGACGCTCCTTGATCCATCTATTTATGAGGGCAATTCACTATGTGGATTTCCACTTCCAAAATGCCCAGAAGACGAAGACAACATGCATGAGCCGGATGTACAAGAGAAAAAAGATCACGGAGATGATGAGGAAAAGCTTGGTTTCTATACCAGCGCGGTGCTTGGATTCATCATAGGCTTTTGGAGTGTGTGCGGCACACTGATATTGAAAAAGTCATGGAGGTATGCTTATTTTCAATTCTTTGATCGCATTAAAGATAGAGTAGCACTTGCAATTGAAAGGAGAGCAGCTCTTCTTAGAAGCTGATTGGAGACAAAACACATATGTTGCTGTTGTTATTTTGGTAATGGCAGCAACATTTATCAGCTATGCTTTTCTTTTTCACTTGTATTGTCAGTGTGGTGTGTACGGTATATCAAGTTTAGCTTCTTTTTAAGAGGTAAGGTTCTGATGTCCCCCTCTTGGTTTGTATACTTTTCTGTTTCGTATGAATAACATGGGGGGATTTGGGGGGTGAAAATGCGTACGGGTCATTGGCACATCAGCAATGCAGGGGATTCATTTTGCAGAGTACTAGATTAGTACGATTTCTCCTATATATACAGTAATGTCGAAAAATGTTCCAATCTAGAGCCGAGTCTCTATAAATTCCAGGACAGCCAAACCAGATGCCCAAACATCATCATCCAATACATGTTCAACATGCATGGCCTAGTAAACGTAGCTTCCATATGAGTAGTACTCCTCCTCCTCCTCCTTCAGTGCTCAAGCCATTTGTAGATGGCGGACTCGCCGGGCTTCTTTCCTGCAGTGTCAATGGGGCCATCGATTACTCAAGGTCCATTTCTAACGACGCTCGATATCGAAATCATCCTAACTATGTGCTCAAACGCAAGGTACACCCTAATCCCAGCTGCATACTTGTTTAGTTTAAGAGGCACATGACACACAATTTAGCATGATTTGCGTACCCAATGCTACTAAATCTGTTTGCTAATGGCTTACAGATGATTCCTGGGTTGGTTTTGATTGATGCTTTTGCTTTTAGTCAGATACTTGGATTTTACAAGTAAGTTTTGAACTTTGAAAACTAGTAGAGCCTATCAATTTCGTTTATGTTATGCAACTCAATCATTTCTAGAAGCTATAGGACTTCAGCTAGTTTTGTTAATGTTTATAGCATTGTGAGAGGAATAGCAGTTGCTAGAAATGATGGCGCACCGCCAAGTCTTTACCAGGAAGCTGCTAGTGGTTTGATTGCTGGAGTAGCTACGGCGTATCTCAGAATTCCATTCGATGTAATTTGTCTACATAGGCAGGTTAAATCCATGGGACCAATTGCACAGTGGAGTATCAGAAAACTAAGTGTGTTGCAAATATTGAGAGCTACAGGTCCTTCGTTGAAGAGAAATGCTGGGTTAGGCATGGGTATGGTTGCAGCCTATAATCCAAGTGTCCATTATCTCATTGAAACTCATGGTTTTAGTGAACAGGCTGCAAAACGTGGTATAGTTTCTTTCCTTATTACTGAAGTTGAGGGCATTATTTCATTGCTTTTTATGTCTTACCCTCATATTTGTTCATAATATATATATATATCCCATATGATCCCTCGGCGCGGATTAGTCTCTAGGCCTGGAAAGTCTTTGAGGATACCGTTGTTGATACTCTCAGGAAAAAAAAAAAATATATCCCACATTTGGACATTGCTCGATCTGGTTCAGATAACGTGTTAGACATCCATGAAATTTAATTGGTAATAACCTATATACATAAAGGAACTGAAAACTTCCTTCATGCCAATTAGACATCCAACTTGTCTGTCTCTTTAAACCTATCTAATGATGATCAGCTTTTGCTTTTGTTTTTGAGGTCCAAGAAAATGAAGAATAAATTCTGGTTATGAAAGATTAAATGAATTTTTAACTCCAAACTTCCCTTAAGGCTCTCCTAATTTGGAGCACTTCATTTTTCATTCTCAAAAGAAATCTATTGGCTCCATACTTGTGTTCATTTTAGATAACACCTAGAATATGCAATCAGCTGAATTAATTGAGCTGTGTTCTTGACCAAAAAAGAAGAAGAATGAAGTTGTTTTCTGTTTGTTTTCAGGTGCAGAAGCTATCTCAGCATTCTCAGCAGCAGCTTGCGCACAACTGGCACACCATGCTAGCTCCTTCAATTCTGTGCGTCAAACTCTAAACTCCAAAGGACCCCTTGCATTCTTTGAAGGATTTTCTGGTCTTTTTTCCCGAACCCTACCAATGGTTGTGCTATTCTGGGCTTCTTTAGATGTTGTCCAGGGAAATTTCCAACCACCGACTGAAGTATAGCAACCTTTCTCGGTGAAGCATAGCAGTCTTTGGGTTTTTGCGATGAGAACTGATGTTTGGATCAG
Source organism: Fragaria iinumae (assembly GCA_009720345.1). NCBI lineage: Eukaryota > Viridiplantae > Streptophyta > Magnoliopsida > Rosales > Rosaceae > Fragaria > Fragaria iinumae. The sequence continues at coordinate 38,833,490 of CM019119.1, forward strand.
TTCAATACCATCCGACCTATCTTGTATGCATTTAGACTCTTTGATAAATATTGGTATGGTCAAGCTTCTCTTCCATCAGAAATCCTACCCTCCTCTCTTTAAATCTACCGGTCTGGTTTCAGTTTGCATGTACACTACTTGAATTACAAGCAAACTAGAATTTGTGCCCGCGCCTACACCAGGCGCGGTTGATTAGGTTAGCGACAGTGGAGTTAAATATTGATGATGATGATATAGTGTAGATATAGTGATGGTTGATTCGAACAGTTTAGAGTGCTATCAATTTCTATGGTACTTGTTGTGTTATCTAGTACATAAGATATTTAGCATAATATCATACTGAAAAATAAGCGAAATTGACATAGGAATGTAAATATAAAAAGAGCATGGATCGACGTATATGGGTTGTATAGCTGCCTGAAATTCAACCATTTGAAGAATGAGTTTTCAAAGGTTGTGTTAAGTGGAGGTTAGCGAAAAATGATTGTTCAAATAGTTGAATTCCGGGCATCTGTTACAAAGATGATTAATCTGAGGATTTTTCTTTACAGTATCATAAAATCTTCAGAGAAACATGAAGGGAAATGGAGACTACTGTACCATGCAGTTTCGTTTAACTCCAGTTTTGATATATAGAGGTAAGTGAAGATGGTGGCAAATAAATGGAAGACCATATGGCAAAGCATTGTCTTTGTTAGTATGCAGTCGGTTGAATCCGTGTTCTCAGGTGATAATTGAAAGAAGTGGTTCTGATCTGATGTCGACATGGTACATGTGGATGTGGGTTGCTGATACGTGTTGGTTGGATTAGCAATAGTGGAGAGAGAGAGAGAGAGAGAGAGAGAGAGAGAGAGAGAGAGAGAGAGAGAGAGAGAGAGAGAGAGAGTTTTGTAAATAACTTAAATCGGAGGACAAAACGATAATTGAGGTAACCACCCAGACTGCATAAATTATTATTTTACCCCTGTTTTTCTCTTGATTTACGCACCTGTCATCCGATCTATAAATACCATTTTGTCTTCTGTTTTTTACTAATTTACACAATTACCATTATCTTTTTCTCGACTGAATGACGGTCCTGTTAATAAAATAAAAACGGGGTAAACCGGTAATTTCTGAGAATATAAACAGTGTATCTACAGTGCAAGCTTCTTACTCTGAAATAGAGTATCGTAAATTGTCGTTTGAGACTTTGACTTTGACATGACTTATAAATCTTCTATTACATGTCTGACGTGTATAAATATGATGATCTGTTACTGTATGATGGTTCACAGGAGACTTAATATCAGAGATTTGTATATACTTGGGCCTAAGCGGTTATAGGATAGTGGGCCTACTCGGGCTGGAGGGTCCCACCTTTAAAAATGTGAAAACACACTTTTGGTGAAGAGGCATAGATAGAAAGAGCGGCGGGAGAGAGACAGAGAAGCAGAGAGTGCGAGGTTGATGAAGGCAGGCTACGACGTGTCGTTGATTGAGCGTTGGCCGTCGCTAACGCCGTTTGTGAACGGCGGACTCGCTGCTTTTCTTCAAGGGTTGACCATTTATGTCCCTTTCGCCGCCGTCTACTACTCCCCGCTGTTATCTCACGTCCGCCGTAGTCCCAAATTTCTGGGCTTTAACGTTCTTGCCAAGGTCCCTCCATCTTTCTTTTTCAACTCCCAGTGTTTTGGGTTTTGGGTTTCTTGAATTTTGATCAAGAAAGTTTACATCTTGATGTTCAATTTTGACTTTAAACTTGCGGTGAACTTCGTTCTTGTTTTTGCAGTCTTGCCCTGATGGGATTGTGATTCGTACTTTGTCTGCAAGCCTTAAACTTGGATTGTTTGAGTGAGTTTTCAAGTACCCACATTGGGAAATGATCACTTTGTTGTTTGATGGGTTTCAACTATGTTATGATAATTGGTTAATTTTGTTCCATCAAATGTATGGTTTTGGAAAGTAGACGACTTGTGTTTGATTTTATGGCCTTTGTTCTCTTAGGACTCTAAGAAACAAAGCAATTGCTAGCAATGATGGAATGGCATTAACTCTTTATCAGGAAGCTGCTTGCGGGTTGATTGCCGGGGCGGCTGAGGCATACTTCAGTTATCCATTCGTTTCTGCGTGTCTGCCGCAGGTTGATCCGACAACCTTAGCAGTAGTGCAGCGTGCCAAATACAGAAACCTTTGTGATGCTTTCTACTCTATGAGTGCCAACGGAAAACTTCCGGAGCTATGGAGAAATGCTGGTCCGTATGTGAAGACAAGAATGGGGACAAATGTGGGTATGCTCGCATCATATAATCCAAGCCTCCGGTATCTCAGGGACTCGTGTGGTTTAAGCGAAACAAGAGCACAGCTGGGTAAAAATCCTCCCCTAATTACTTGATTTTTCAGTCATTAATAGCTTGATAAAAACTTATCTGTACTCTGTACACTTATTTCACAACACAATGTTAAAACTCCTTATTCACAGCAGAATGACACATAGGACAATTACATTTCCGTTATCATATATTTGGTTGTTATTTTGTTGTTGGTATTTAGTTTGACGACCAACATATGCAGTTCTTACCATTCTCAGATGGATTTATACCTTCCCTCAATCCGTTGTACTATTTCTGCCCCATTGGTTTAGGTGCATACGTTCTCACCTATATGTGATATGGGAAAATAAAAAGGGGGAAATGGTATTATCCATGGAAAAGGCGGCTAGACATAACAAAACTGAAATACATGAATCTTCCTGAATGTAATTCAAGTTTTCTAATTTCGTTTCTGGAGATATGAAATTCTAGAATTCTTAAGCCAACCATCTATTTGGACCTGAAGATAAACAAAGGGCATGCTAGTTATGTTGCATTTTAAATTTACTAAGCTGTGCCCTTCCAAGTAGTAGCACTAAGATTGTTGTATTGATAGATTTCCTGAAATCTCTACTACATTTCTTAAATCAAATGAATGGTAATATTACAAGTAGATTTCTGATATTTTGACTTCAAATGTTGGAAGTTTGAATTTGATAATTTTGGCTCTTTTTTACCATTAAACTTCAACGCATTCTAGATAGATATAAAAGAGAATGCTCTCGATGGAGTACTTGTTTTCTGTGAATTAGGACAAACTCTGCTTGTTTATAAAAGACCATGATCCACAATGTCTCATTCCTTGATTTGTATGCAATAATATCGTATTCTTTTGTTTAGGTGCAAGTGCGGTTTCAGCCTTCTTTGGTGCAGCATGCTCTGTACCAGTAAAAAATGTTCTAGCACATGGGGAAAGTGGCTCCTCCCTGGATTGTGCCCTTAAAATCCTAAAATCAAGAGGATCCCTTGCATTCTTTTCAGGATTTTCTAGACAATTCGCACTTGTTGGACCTCCCATCATGGTACTCCCTCCCTCATGAATACACATTTGTTTCTTTGTTTGCAAGTAACTGGCCAGTTATGATATTTTGCTTCATTGTTGCAGATTCTATGGTTTGCTTATGAAAATGTTCGGAAACATTAATGATATTCAAATTGGACTGGAGCAATCTAAATTCAAGATATGTTATTGTGAAGTTGGTATACCACAGAGGCACAGATACTGGCCCCTTTTGGTCTCTGGCTTTGTCAATGAACCTCGACTCTAGCCTCAATAGCTATAAATGATTAAATGTAATGAAGCTGCAAGTCATCCGTTACATGGAACTACATTCTGACCTTGTTAATAGGGACGAGGAACTGACAAGGCAATGTAAAGGAGAAAATCTTGATGCAGTTTTGTAGTTATTTTGTTCTGTATACAGGAGCAAATTGCCCGATCAGTTTATTATAAGGAGGTAAAGTGATATAACTTGTTTGAATGACTTTTCAATACGAGCCCTCATCTCTTTCCTTACATTTATAAGCCCCTACTAATCTGATTGAAGGCATAAAGCCAGTCCTTGATCACTAGAACAAAGTCACAAACTACTGAACTACCTTAACAGCTTCAATTCAGCTATGTTGGCCTCCAATGTTCAAAATCAGGAGATTGAACACAACCGCTATATAAACTGATCTATTGAAGAGTATGTACATGAAGAAACCCTAAACGCTATTTTGTTTTTCTTGTTCAAGAACCTTAACGCTCAACCTGTCCCGTGTTGAACTCCGTAGTCATCAAAACTCAAAAGGCATTAGCAGATTCACCTCGAGCATTTTCCTCGGCAGAAGTAACATTGATGTTATTGTTAACTGGCTGGCGGATGACCTCATTGTTGTCCATGATTTCAGCACCCTCTTGAAGTTTACACTTTTAAAGATGAAATTCAGTGATTGAAGATGGCTTCTCAACAGATCCAGTTTCAGTAGCCCCATTCTCAACAGGCAGCTCTTCCTTGTTGCAACTTGATGTAGATGAGAACTTGAGCAATGGTTCTGAGTACACAACCGTCACATTGCCAACTGACTTTGAATCCCGACTACAATCTGAACCATTTATCATACAACCACGAACCCCGTCCAATGTGGAAGGATTATCAGCACAGTTTCTGATTACTTGTGCTTCCATTCTCACTTTCAATTTCCATTGTATCATTTTCTAAATTGATATCTGAAGTTTCAGCCACTTCAACAATTGGTAATTCAAAAGGCATAGATGCAGAAGCAGAGGTCTTCTCATAAACAGTGTTGTTAGGAGATCTTTTGGAAATAACAGCAGGCTCAATACTGATTTCATGGCTGTGGTTACCATTAGGATAGGTAACTGCACTATGCCCCACCAAGTCCATTCTGTTTTCAGTTTCAATTTCCATGCTCTCATTTTCTATGACATCTGAAGCTTGTGGTTCAACAGGCACACATGAAGATGGAGAGGTATTGTTATATACTGTATTGTCATCACATACTCTCGAAATAACGGCAGAATTGACATCATGGCTGTGGAGATCATTCGGATGGCGTACTGTGCATTGCTCCACAAACTCCATAGTTGAACATGGGATATCAAGGGAAAGCGGATCCGTATGCAATACATTTTCTTTGCAATTTTCATCTAACATATCATCCTCATTTTGACTTGAATTAGAGAGAGCATCATCCGCTGAAAGCAGCTCTTCAGTTTCTGTGTTAACCAAGGGCCTCTGACTGCTTCCTGAGAGGACACCACGAGACACAACCTCATCAACAGAATGTAACCCAGGTGGAGAAATACAGATGGATGATGGGTCAACATCCATCTCAGAAGTATTTTCTTCTCCACAACCCACATTATATATGCCATTTCCACATGCAACCGGACTCCTCGTTTCAGTAGTCACAGCAACATGCTCATCCACACAACTATTCTCATTATGTGCCTCTTCACTCACTGGACCCTCATCTACTAATACTAGATCTTTATCGGCTAAAGCTGTCTGATCCATAGTGCTATTGCTGCTTTCCGAATTAGGTCCGCTTAACTGGTTATGTACAAAGGCCGCTAAAGAAACAGCGTGATCACGAATTAAAGAATCATGAGGTGGCATATGGAGCATATCAAGCAAGGCCTGGTGGAACTGCAATAAGATGACAGATGGCATGGGATGACTTCTTTTCCTGCAGACACTAATAACCTTGAGTATATGCTCGCACAGGTTCCCCATTTCTGCCCAACTGCAGTTGCAAATGCCAAATTGTGAACCAGGGTTCCAAACAACATAAGTCTTTTCTTGATCGAGCTGGTCTGTAACTTTTGCACATGTACCTTCAATAACAACATTAGAGTCTGGAATCTCCAGAGCTGTTCGCCAAGATGTTAAACCGCTCACCCACTCATCTTTCCAGTATCGTGCAAAGTCATCCTTCTCAGAGAATTCATCTAGCCAGAAATAGGAATGCACTTGGGTACCCAGCTTATGAACCAGCCAATCAACTCTATTGTAGACACTGGGTTTCTTCTCATTTAATAACCTAAGCTTCAGCTGGTTGTGGTAGAACTCCATTGCTGCACATGTTTCCTGGCTAGCGAGAGGAAGACTTTGCAATGCAGTAGTCCACTTCCCTAAGCCAAAAGACATTTTGTAGTATGAGAATTCAGAATCAAAAGAAAAGAGCCTCTAATAAGAGAAAAAGAGATAAAGAAAACAAAATGACCACAGGAGTCGCACAGTACTGAAAAAACCTTGACCCCATACCATAAATTGATCTTCTGAAAGCTAAAGATTTATGTACAACCAGCTGCCAAATCCGTAGGGCATATGAAAACATATATACATAGTAAAACAACCTTCACATATGAAGGGACCAAAATAGACACATGGAGAGTCATTATTAGGTATGTTACTAATATGCATTACTGTTTGTACATTAGTATGCTTCTAAGTAGGTATAAGTATTTGTGCTTGACCCTGTACATATGCAAGTTAATCTTCTGTTAAGTTTGCAGGACAGCTAAATATGAATATGTGTTGTGATCATTACTACACACATGTTAGCTTATATCATAGGGTAGAATATACCTCTACTTAAGATGATAGTGACCAACCTATTCTAGGATACCATGTTGCCTTAAAATAATCCACAAAATCTGACGCATCAACAAAATCTTCCATGAAATCCGCAAACAAACCATCAGTTCCTCGTCGTTGACATATGATATCCAGTGCCTGATGTAGCCTTCTTGCTATTGTAGCTCGCATCTCCTCCTCTGAACATTTCCTTACCAAGTTTTTATGCCATGCATGACGAACCCGCCAAAAGCTTATCAGCACTGAGCAGTGAAATACATCCCTGCATCCAATGAAGAGAAAAGCATTTCCATAAGCTTCAACTCAACTGAAAGAAGAAAAATATGTACAGCTCCGGGTCATTTCAAACAGTTGCCTGTATTGCCACTGACCCAAATCCTAAAAGGAAATCTCATTAAATAAAGAAATAATATTTATCAGCCTTCAACTTTGATTGTAAACAGGGCTATATATCCTATCAATCTCAAATCATTCGTTGTCAAAATCATATGCACTAAAACACACAATCCTGGTGCATCAACTAAAACTCTGAATGAATAAGCACTTGGCCCCTATTATTTGGCGGGCACAGATGAAAACTAAAGTTCTAGGAAGTCGTATTTTGAAGTTTCAAGATTAGGCATTGATTCCAAGGACCCAGCCCACCTACTTATCATATCTAAACTGAAAGCACATAGGTTTTCCTATAAGTAAAACTGATATTGTATGAACTATTTTCTAGAAGAAAAAAAATATTATAGTTGGTTCACATTGCCACTTTCATAGAAAAAGATCTATAACAGAATAATAGCTTATATGAATCATCTGTTGTCCACTTAAAGTTTAAACAAGGAATGAGCACCTGATAGTGAGTATATCAGCCTGAGGATCATCCACTATGAACCCAGCCAACTTCCATGAAGGATCTTTCGCTTGAACTCTATTGTTAAGAGCTCTCATCCATTTATAGGTATCAGAACTTGCAGATTTTGGATTCACTATCCATGCTACCGGAATGGCCTTGTTGTCTTGGTTAAATACAAGGAGACTATGAACCGGATACTAGATAGCATTCCGACATGGACATGGTCAGTTTCTCATTTTATTAACAATACTAGTTAACAATAAAAGGTTACAAACTAAACAGACCTTTAATTTGTTTGTTCCGAATCTTGAATCAGAGGCTATTAGGCTGTGATTGCCAAAGCGAATCATCTGCTGCAACTGCCAATCTGTTTGAATGCCCAAAGTGAAAGGGTCCGTCTCAGAGAAATCCTCATAGAAGAAAATACTACTATGATGGTTTTCCACCCACAAGCTGATGCTAACTGCGTCATCGGAATCCAATTCATATGTAGAACGTCGAATGTTCCTCTCCTGACTGCGAACATACCTATGGGTTAAGAGGTCATCACGATTACATGGACCACCTTGTCTTTCTACGGATTCAGAGTGTCTCTGCATTATGGTCTCCACAGAGACCCCCACATATAGCAAAGATAACACACGAAGGCGTAGATCGTCAGAGATGTGTGGGGCAAACATAGCACGCGTTCCAGCAGCCATCTTATCTTCTGGGCCATGGCATGGCAATCCTTTCTTATCCACATGCTTAAAAGAATTATATACAAGAAGCGCTACTGAGGGTTCAGCAATTAAGCGTTTCACTATAAAGTGGCAGGTACAACCTCTCTTGGTGTTTGGTCGACCGGAATTTTTCTTCTTTGGGGCAAAATGAGTCCTACTGGGTCGTCTAGAGCCACCCACCCTGTGATCATCAGGACCAAAGGAGCACCAATATCTACACATTGAAAAGATGACAAAGTTAAGCCGGAAGAACGCAGGAAGGCACTGCCTGCAATGGACAGAGAAAAGAAAGACAGAACTTACAGAATATATTCAAGGATTCCATCAACCTTTGGTTTGAAATTAGCCTTTTCGTGCCGCTTCCGCCTCGCTTCAACATGAAATTTCGTTGGACACTCTTTGTTGGCGGATTCACCCCTGACAAAATCATCAACTCTGGCAAAGGGGATCACAGCAACTCGATCTTTCTTGTCGCACCAGCCTTCGACCTTGGACCACACAAGATCAGCAGCAGAAAACTCCAAAGTCGGAGGATTCTGCACAGGAAGAGACAGAATCTCATCCCATCTAGCCATCTACAAAATGTACCCAACACAAACCACACATTATAAATCACTAATACAAACTTCATTACAAAATCTATAAAAGATTCCAACTTTTTGGCCTGTAAGTACTGAATTCAGCTCAAACCAAGCAAGCTAGCACAATCGGAGTCACCTCTATCACATAACAATGCATAACATTCGCTCAATTATAAACTATCTAAGTTCATACAAACAATCTCACAGCTCAAACTATCACAAAATTCCATGAATTTAATCAGTAAAGAAGAAAAGTCGACGACTTTGGGAAACCAGTCCCAGTTCCAGAAAATTGTGTCAAAAAATTTCATTTCTTTTTGGTTGCAGCGAAGTCTGTGAAAGCAAACAGATTAGGGTTTACCTGGAAGACTGAGAAGGCAAGAAAGGCGCCGCCTTTGAAGATTGAAACAACAGACGGACTGAACCCCTAGAACCCTAAACCCTAAAATCTCTGCAATCGAAAAGCTAGAACAAAAATGAAAATGAAAACACAACAGACAGAGAGACAGAGGGTCCAAGAACCTCGGGCTTTTTTTTTTTTCTTTTTAAAGGCGGTGACCCTTCAGCCCGGATAGGCCCACTAATCTCAACTCCGCTTAACCCGCGTCTATTTCTGTTTGTATAATATTATTGTTGAGGGTTTGTTTTATAGAAAATTCTAGTATATCATATGGTATAACATGCCTCATAAAATGTGTGACTATCATTGATTGATGAAGTAACTAAATGTCTATGTAATGATCATTTACCCTTTCAAAAGCTCTCATATGTCATACAACTAACTGATAATGATCTCAACATTATCAGTTACGCTACCTAACCAATAAGTTCAAAGCTGACCGACAATGTGTGTTGTATATGTAGGGAAAATGAATTAATTAGCTGCATGTAGACGTCTCTCTCTACGAGAGAAAAGTCCTGAAAACGACTTAAACAATGATCAATCAGAGCTAGCGTTCCAACTTGTAAAACGGGTTGAGAATAATCAAACTAGCTAATTCCAAAACTCTGTTGTCACGAGATATTTCCATGCTCGACATCTTAATTCCCTCGTACTAATTCCATCCTCCTTTCCATGCAACTGAAAACACGACGCATTCGACGAGTTATACGGTCCTTGCATTGTGATCATGTTCACACAAGTAATTAAATTAATAACTCACAAAATCACAAAAGCAAGAATATCCTTCAGAAAAACAAAATTATGCTCAGGATTCAGCACTTGCAATAAAAGAGGATATCAAAGAATTAAGCAATATATGAGGATAGTATCAAAGATATATAAACAAGCAAGAAACCCTTATAATTGTTGGCATAGATAATATACCCACGTCGCGAACAAATAGAACAGCTAGCCAAAAGAGCTAGAATTAGAAAGGCTACAGTCAGAAGCAAACTCCAGTCACTTCTGGAATTAAGTCATCTGATCTTATCGGGATCCCCTAAACGACCATATGATCTTATTAGATTTCTCTGCTGGTAAAATCTTGTACATTTTTTTTTTCAGTGACTTTATTTTGAACTTATTCAATTTATCAACAGGGTTGTAGAAATATTTGTAGGACTTATGTGAAGAACTGAAATGAAATTTGGTACAGCTATAACAATATTATTTGTAGGTGAAATTTTGTGGGAATTATGTGAAGACTGAATGAAACCTATATTAGACACAATCACACAAAACCTTAAATTCGAGGAAGCACTCATTCCAGGAACAGTAATTGCTGGAAAAGTGGAAAGTATCAGCTAATTAAAAGTCGCTCTACTAGAGAAAAGTCCCATAAATGACCTATAATGACACTTGTGGTTGGAGATTCTTCTTGGATTACCATGATCGTATCACCATGTCCCAGAATCTGGCTATAAATTCATTTGTGTCCAGCATCGTATCACCATGAATTCTCCAACAAACAGAGCCTCAAAAATATTATGGATATCTATGTCTACTTCAACCCTATTTCTCGCCTCATTCTTCAGTTCCTGCTCTTATTAATCTTGGCCTCTTCATGCCTAAACACCAGTAGTACTGTGGAGTCATGCATGGAGGAAGAGAGACAGGCGCTTCTCAACTTTAAGCAAGTTCTTATTGATCGATCTGGAAGGCTTTCTTCTTGGGTTGGTCATCAATGCTGTGAATGGAGTGGGATTTCGTGCAACAACCACACAGGTCGTATTGTCAGGCTTGATCTTCGTAATCCATATCCATATCCGCCATTCAGTGAGTTTTATGATTACAGCTGGAACTACACCAAATTTAATGAATCTTGTTTAGGGGGTAAGTTACATCCTTCTCTACTTGGCTTGAAACATTTGAGTTACTTAGACCTAAGCCAGAATTGTTTTCATGGGATTCACATTCCTAACTTCATTGGTGACCTAACAAGTTTGAGGTATCTCAATCTTTCATATTATTGGAGGTCTGGTTCATTTGTGGGAGAGATTCCACCATCTCTTGGTAACCTCTCAAACTTGAACTATCTTGACCTCAGTGCTGATTACGATCACTACAGTGATGTTTATTCCAAAAGCTTGAATTGGCTTTCTCATCTCTCTTCCCTGAAATACCTAAACCTCGGAGGTGCGAACCTTAACAACACCGGATTAAGTTGGCTGCATGCTGTTAACATGCTTCCTTCACTCTTAGAGCTGCGTCTGTCTAATTGCCAAATTAATGGAAACCAGGTTCCACTCTCGCTACCAACAATTAACTTCACATCTCTTTTGGTCCTTGATATGTCATATAACGATATAAATTCTTCATTTCCTAAATGGTTGTTTAATCTTACCAGTCTTACAAAACTCGATTTAGGGGGTAATCCTTTCCTTCGCCCCTCTCTTGAAGAATTCGTAAGACTAGAAGCTCTAGAACACCTTGACTTATGGGGCATTGGACTCAAAGGTCAATTACTTCCGTTTGGAAATTTATGCAAGCTAAAGTCACTACGTCTTGCAGACAACGAATTTGATGGGGGGATTGAAGAGTTTCTGAGTGGTTTTTCAAATTGTTCGTCTAGTAGAATGGAGTCACTAGAATTATCATATTGTGGGCTGGAAGGGGAATTGCCTAGTTCATTAGGAAAGCTGAAAAGCCTCCAGCTTCTTTACCTCAGCGGCAATTCTTTTTGGGGATCCATTCCTGAATCTATTTTCAGCGACTTATCATCATCCATAAAGACACTGTCCTTGGGTGGTAATCTTTTCAATGGTTCCATTCCAGAAAGTTTGGGACAACTCAGTCAGCTCGTTAGCCTTTATCTGTCTCCATGGGAAGGCAGTTTAAGGGAAGCCCATTTCATAAATCTCACCAGTTTAAAGCATATAGGTTTGACCACAGAACGACCTGTGCCTATCATTTTCAACTTGACCGATTATGAATGGATTCCTCCTTTCAAGCTCCGATCACTTTTCATGGACAACTGTCGAGTAGGCCCTGGTTTTCCGGTATGGCTTCAATCGCAAACCGAGCTCTCATATGTCCATGTTACGAATGCTGGAATCTCAGGTGCAATACCAGAGGAATGGATGTCTAATATCTCTTCCCAAATCGAAAGTTTGGATTTATCTTACAACCAAATCAGCGGAAAGCTTCCCCTCCAATTCAACTTTCCAGATCTGAAGTACATATACTTCAGCCACAATCATTTAGATGGCACTATTCCATCATCCATCTGCAGCATTCAATCTCTATATTCCCTTGCTCTGAATAACAATCAGTTATTCGGAGAATTCCCTAAAGAATGGAGTTCGTGGAGCCGCATAACCTCTGTGGATGTCTCAAACAACAATTTGTCTGGTAATATTCCAAGCTCGAAGGGCATTCCAAGTTCTCTTTATATATTAAAGATGGACAACAATCAGTTAAGCGGAGAAATTCCTTCCGCCTTGCAAAATTGCTCATTTTTGCAGAGACTTTCTCTTGGAGGCAACAAATTCACCGGAAGCATACCTTCTTGGATAGGATCAAAGGTATCCGGATTTGTAGAGCTACAATTGCGATCAAACTCTTTAAGCGGACATATTCCTCACCAACTGTGCAGTCTTCCTCTCCTTCAGTTCCTAGATCTTGGTCACAACAGATTTTCAGGGACTATTCCCAAGTGTTTGAATAACTTGACTACTCTAGTCTCTGGTCCGGATGACTGGGGTATCTTTAGTGACTTTGAGGAAACAACCGTGACAACAAAAGGAAGAGAAAGTGAATACTTCACCAGACAGGCGATGCTTCTGACCATTATTGATCTTTCTTCAAACGATTTAGAAGGTGAAATTCCTGAAGAAATTAGCAGCCTCGTTTCATTGGGTACCTTGAACTTGTCCATGAATCAATTGAGTGGAAGTATCCCCTCCAAGATCGGAAACTTGTATCGGCTCGAAACTCTTGACCTCTCCCAGAACCGGCTCTCAGGACACATTCCTCAAAGTCTCTCAAATATGACATTCTTGTCTCACTTGAACTTGTCTCACAACAAGTTGACCGGAAGGATCCCATCAGGCAACCAACTTCAGACGCTCCTTGATCCATCTATTTATGAGGGCAATTCACTTTGTGGATTTACACTTCCAAAATGCCCAGAAGACGAAGACAACATGCATGAGCCAGATGTACAAGAGAAAAAAGATCACGGAGATGATGAGGAAAAGCTTGGTTTCTATACCAGCGCGGTGCTTGGATTCATCATAGGCTTTTGGAGTGTGTGCGGCACATTGATATTGAAAAAGTCATGGAGGTATGCTTATTTTCAATTCTTTGATCGCATTAAAGATAGAGTAGCACTTGCAATTGAAATGAGAGCAGCTCTTCTTAGAAGCTGATTGGAGACAAAACACATATGTTGCTGTTGTTATTTTGGTAATGGCAGCAACATTTATCAGCTATGCTTTTCTTTTTCACTTGTATAGTCAGTGTGGTGTGTACGGTATATCAAGTTTAGCTTCTTTTTAAGAGGTAAAGGTTCTGATGTCCCCCTCTTGGTTTGTATACTTTTCTGTTTCGTATGAATAACATGGGGGGATTTGGGGGGTGAAAATGCGTACGGGTCATTGGCACATCAGCAATGCAGGGGATTCATTTTGCAGAGTACTAGATTAGTACGATTTCTCCTATATATACAGTAATGTCGAAAAATGTTCCAATCTAGAGCCGAGTCTCTATAAATTCCAGGACAGCCAAACCAGATGCCCAAACATCATCATCCAATACATGTTCAACATGCATGGCCTAGTAAACGTAGCTTCCATATAGAAAAACTCGCAACTTGGACTCAACTGCGAACAAGTCAAATGGGTTAATTAGCTAACTCGCAACTTGGACTCAACTTGCATATGGTTGCCCCATAAACAATCCACTGCTTGAGTGCTTCGTTATATTTGAAGCAGAGCTTCGCCGCCGAGTAAGGGTCGTTGTCGATGATTTGGACGACACTTGAACCGGGGCACACGTCGGTGTTTCAAACATTTGATGGCTGCCAGCCTACTCCTGCTCCATGCTTTTGTTGTTGCCTTTGAACCGACTCTTGTTGACAACGTCAAACTTCAGAGGATCGGTTGGTATGATGGTATTAGTATTACTGGGCAACTTACATGCACCCACAACTGCCATTGTTGTTTAACTTCTCCGCGTGACAGTAGATCGATCATGTTGTCTTCCCAACCTTGGATCATCTCTCAATCTAAGTTCAAACCAAATGACAGCCGATTCAGTCACCCCTCATATAACAAACTCATCACTCAATCAGCTTCCATCATCACTTATACCAAGTATTCTCAACAATATGCTATATGTTTCAAACTATATGGATTCCATCACCACTCAACTCTTGGCAAGAAACAAGGCACAGCATCTTCCTGCTCCTCCTTTTCTTCTTCTTCTTCTTCTTCTTCTTCTTCTTCTTCTTCTTCTTCTTCTTCTTCTTCTTCTTCTTCTTCTTCTTCTTCGACCACTCATGATCATCAGTCATGGACATATGATGTCTTTCTCAGTTTTAGAGGTGACGATACACGCAACAATTTCATAGGCCATTTGCACAGCAATTTGGTCCGGAAAGGAATCAAAACCTTCATAGACGATGAAGGACTTGGAAGAGGAGATGAGCTATCACATGCCCTTCAAAAAGCAATTCAAGAGTCCAGAATTTCTATCGTCGTCTTCTCAGAGAATTATGCTTCCTCCAAGTGGTGCTTGGAAGAACTCGTCAGCATTCTTCACTGTAAAGAATCAAAGCAACAGCTGGTTTACCCTGTTTTTTACAAGGTAGATCCATCGGATGTACGACATCAAAGAGGTAGTTTTGGCCAAGCACTAGCTCACCACGAAAGCAGATTAAAGCACAACTTGGAGAAAGTCACGAGATGGAGGGAAGCCCTTACAAAAGCATCAAATCTCTCTGGCCTGCATTTCATAGATGGAAGGTACTGCTCTGCTTGCATATTAACTGTGGTCTTCTTTGTAAGCTATACTCGCTTATATAAAAGTTGCTATACTTTTCTGAACAAATGATCAAGTGCTTTTCATTGGCAGTCATGAATCTAAGTTCATCAACACAATCGTTGAAGGGATATCAGCACAACTTTTAGATCGCATTCTTTTAAGTGTGGCAAAGTACCCTGTTGGAATAGAGTCTCGTGTAGAGGATATGCTTAAGCTTCTACGTGTTGGAGAAGATGATGTCCGCATGGTGGGGATATGGGGAATCGGTGGAATCGGAAAGACAACAATTGCTAAAGGTGTGTATAATTCAATTGCTCATAACTTTGAAGGTAGCTGTTTTCTTGAAAATGTTAGAGAGAGATCAATCAGATATGGAGGTCTAGTTGAATTGCAAAATTCTCTTCTTTCTAAGATTCTCAAGGAGAAAGATGTCAGGATTACTAGTGTTGATGAAGGGATCACTCTCATAAAAGAACGGTTGCGCCATAAAAAGGTTCTCTTAGTTCTTGATGATGTGAATCATTTAAACCAGTTAAACAAATTAGTAGGAATGTCTGATTGGTTTGGTTTAGGTAGTAGAATAATCATCACAACAAGAGATAAGCGCTGGCTAATTGCTCATGATGTCAATCATATATACAAAATGAAGGAGTTGAGTCATCATGAAGCTTTAGAGCTCTTCAAGTTTAATGCCTTTAAAGAAAACCAAAAAATGGATGATTATGTTGAACTCATTGATAATATTACACTTTATGCTCAAGGGCTTCCCTTAGCTTTGGAAGTTTTGGGTTCATTTCTCCGTGGTAGAAATGTAGATCAGTGGAAAGTTGCATTAGATGGTTATGGAAGAGAACCAAAGAAAGAGATTCAAGAAATTCTCAGAAGAAGTTATGATGCACTGGGCGATTTGACAAAAGAAATTTTTCTTCACATTGCATGTTTCTTTAAAGGCACAGCTAAGAACTACGTGATAGATATACTAAGAGGATGCGATCTCAATCCTGAATATGGTATTGAAGTACTCACAGAAAAGGCCCTCATAAGCATCAATGAAAAAAATGAGATTTTGATGCATGATCTGCTAGAAGAAATGGGGAAAGAAATAGTTCGAGGCATCATTGTCAGTCACATGAATGGCAGGGGAGAAAAGATACATCTGAACAGTGAAAGCTTCTCAAAGATGAAAAATCTTCAAATATTTGTAACCCCTCGTGATATATTCACTGGAGATCATGTAAATTATCTGTCCAACGAATTGAGGCTCCTAGACTGGGAATGTTGTCTGTTATCGGCTTTTCCGCCTAGTTTTTATCCCAAGAAACTTGTTGTACTAAGGATGCATAAAAGCCGTTGGGACGTGATCAATCCAGAAAGATGGTGCCAAACAATAAACAGAATGCATGGAAGCCAAACATCACCTTTGGGGGAAGCACAGAAGGTAATTTGATTATTAATGGTCAAATTCTGTTTGATTAAATGGCATTATAATTTCTTTCTAATATTTTCACATAT
Organism: Fragaria iinumae; assembly: GCA_009720345.1. Taxonomy (NCBI): domain Eukaryota; kingdom Viridiplantae; phylum Streptophyta; class Magnoliopsida; order Rosales; family Rosaceae; genus Fragaria; species Fragaria iinumae. The sequence goes on from CM019119.1 coordinate 38,850,033, forward strand.
GCAGACTATGCAGAATTTGAAATCTATCGATATGTCACATTGCCATGGTGCAACAAAGATTAGTGGCTTGTCTGTATTCCCGAATTTAGTGGACTTGAATCTAAGTCATTGTACAAATTTAGTTGAAGTTGAGGTTGGATATGTTAAGAATCTAGTGAACTTGAATCTCAGTGGCTGCAAGAAACTTGAGACGTTTGAAATTGTTGAAGAGATGAGATGCTTGAAAAGCCTGGACCTAGGGTGGACTGGCATCAAAGAATTTCCTTCATCATCAGTTAGATACCTCATTAATCTTGAAGAGCTACGTTTGAAAGGATGCTATAGCCTAGCAACTGTGCCCTGCAGCATTCTTGAGTTAAAGCATCTGAAGCACCTTGACCTTTCGGATTGCGACAATTTGGTCACATTTCCAACCAAGTGTGAGACGAGGACCACGATTTTACGCTATGATTCTCTGTTCATCAACTTGGCGAATTGCAGGAATCTAGTGGAAATTTTAGAGTTCCCGCGGGAAATAGATGGCTTAGACACAAGGGGTTGCGAATCGTTGAGGAAAATGTCAAGTCTGTCAAACATTGTGGAAGGCAGAGAGACAAAAATGATCCCCTGGATGGAGTTGCATCTTTGCCGTAAGCTGTGCCGCAATCTGGCTATGGACTACTTGGCAAAGATGAAGAGAGAGAATACTTTACCGGAGGATAATTCAGAGGTCACGGCGCTGCTGTCTCTGTTTCTTTCATGCTGGCAATCTAGTTTCCAGGTTTGCTTTCCTGCAGCAAGTGAAATTCCAGAGTGGTTCACCTTTCGTATGAGCTTTCCGAGGTTGCCCCAGCCAAAGGATATATACTATGGGAGAGGAGTTGAAGTATACAAGTTCAGAGTTGAAATTCCTGGAAATTTCAAACTATGGGAGAGCAAAGGAGGATTGGCGTTCTGTGTTCATCAGATTGATGTAAACTACTACAGGGTTTCATTTTTCAGATTACGCACAATCTACATCAATGGTGTGTGCATCATTCAAGAGCTGGAAGAAGACCACTATTGGTGGAAGTTGTGTGGTAATGTGTGGTTAAACTATATTCCATTCCACACAATAATAAGACGGCTCAGCGAGGCTGGCATTGGCTTAACGTTAAGTTCCAATAGATTTCTTGTGAACTTTGAGTTTGAATATGGTATTGGGAGTGTCAAGTACACCGGGATGGGGAGCTGCGGGGTTCATGTAGTAATTCCAGAGTCTGATGAATATGAAGGCGTATCGGTAACTTGTGCATAATGGTTTCCTTCACTCTCATCGGTCTTGTGCATGATGGTATGCTGTTTATCTATTGTGACCAAATCGAACATACTTTCCAACTGATCGATCACTTTCCCTTCCACATTCTCAATAGCTTGGTTTACAGAAACCGGGCATCATAGGCTCACTGCATGCTGCATTCTACTTTTAGGTGCCTAAGATCATGAATACTAGGCTCACTGCATGCTGCATTGTACATGTCTGTTTGATAGACAACGTAATGCAGAATACAGATACCGTACCAGCTCACTTCTCTTCCTCGTCTATTCAGCATTTACGTTTGCACTATGCCGTTCTCCGGTGGTACACAATTGGGGTGAAATTGTTGAACCTGATTGAGGATTGTTGAGCCTCTCTTTGGGAGTGGGAGTTATGTGTGATGTAGTCAAGCAGTAGAGCATTTTAGTAACATAATATATATCATTTACAGCGACGGCCCGAGTATATAAATGGACAACTATTTTTTCGTCAAATAACCATAGCTGATTAGCTGTTTCTTATACGTATCTGCATAGTTAGTTTATCAAATCAGAGAGATGTTCACATCTTTATGATCATCATAGCTTTCTTAAAAAGTGGAAAGGCATCAAACAACTGGTTAATGGTACCACTCCACTGCTCACTACAATAGTTCTCTATGGTATTTCCATCATTACAGGAAACGAGCCAGTGTCATCTTAGACAATGCACAAATGATATTCCACCTCTCCACCAGATTCAGGCAAAAAAATTGAACATCTCTCCTCCAGAATGTAGCAATTATATCAAGCATCATGCCTTGGCCCTGATACCAAAAACGATAAGACAAACTTAACAGAAGATATAGAAACCAAAATCAAAATCATACATATTCTTCCCTAAAGTCACTAACAAATGAACAAACTAATCAATTCAGATAAAAAAAGAACCCAGCCAAATTACCTTCTAACATAAGAGTCATCCTCGGTATCAATAACCACAGAGTCACCAGCTATGATATGAGCTGGTACCTGGGTAGATAAGAAAGAATGAAAAAAAAATTAGATACTAATGCAATAGATTCATGACACCTATGGCATATCTTCAATTCTTGATTTGCGAAAAATTCTCCGTGTTTCATATGTAGGCATCTAAGGATGGTAGAACCGGGAGAAGGGAGAAGGGAGAAGCTCTAACACATGCTGAACTTTGCAAAACTGTGGAAATCTAGCAGCCAAGCAACATCCCTTTTCCAGGAACAAGGTTGCGACCCAAATAGAAACATAATGGACAGCTTCTCTACTTAATTTTTATACCATATTTTTCTTCTCATATTAGCTACAAGTACCACTAAGTTGGCATGTGTGGAAATATTATATGAAAATGTAACTTACTTTCACAATGAAGCCATTTTGGGTTGTAGCTATTTTATCCCTGCATTTACGAAAAATATCAGGGTATATACAGCAAAAGCACATAGATACTCAGAGTAGGTATAAAGGAACTAAAAATGATTCGACAATGTAAAAAGGAAAGAGTAAGTTCACTTCTTTCTATTCTTCATCCATCTTCTATCTAATTCTTTGCACCTCAGCGCTATACAAAAGAAGTTCAAGCGTTGTGCCTTTCATTTTGAATCGAGAAGGACACTGAAACAGCCTCAATGACACTATCTATTCATCCTCAAGTTTCCCTAACGCTATCTAGAATTCTTTGATCTTCTTCCTAAAATCTACGATGAATATTCTTACAAAATTTCTCACAAATGCATTTTCCAAAATACAAAAGCCAGCCAATAATAATCCTCTAAGTTCTCAGGGCTTTAATAAATATGGATACTCAATCTATGAGAACGTATGTTACTACATGCACTCCTAATTATCTCTATATGACAAGTATTCCCTCTTTTTAAGCAATGATATCATGCAGGCCAAGCAGTATATTCCTGTCAAGTAGTATTTCAAGGAGAAAGCAGAATAGCAGACCGAAAAACAAAATAACAATGTGTAGCGAGATTAAGTGAGCTCAATACAATAGCAGATGTACAGTGAGAACATACTTAGGTGTTGCTGCAATCCCCTTTATAGGAGGTTGTGCTTCCTTGATAGTGCAGGTCACATGTTTTGGAACTGATGCAGATAAAGGGGTCCCATTAAACAGCTCCACTTTAACTTTCATTTCTTCTGTTTATCATGAATATTATATTTCAGTTTAGTATAGAAAATGGCAGACATGACCACTATGATGATGGAACAATATTTGAATTACATATGTGAAACCAATTTTCTGCCCACATCAACAACCAGAAGAAAAAACAAGAGGAAACTAAATATATAAAGCAGTGTTATTATACAACCATAAACAACTAGGACCTGTTAGATAGTTGTATCTAGGAGGCATCATAGAAGTTATAAAAATAGATGATCACGCTTATCTCACGAGAAAGACGACATAAGTAAGCATCAAACATAAGTGTGCCTCTGTATCTGATAAGTTGATTAGGTATCAAATTCAAGTTTCTATACTTCTGTTGACTCATTGGTAGTTTAATGCATGATAATTACCATAAAATTATTACGATCATAAGAGATAGTCACAAGGATCACAAAATGCTTGTACAGATGAACATTGTATTTGACATAATACAACGGTTCAGTAAAGTTGGTGGAAGGTCCTCATGTTAGCAGATTTTAAAATGCAATAAGAGTTCCCCCAATGCATTGATCAATAAAATCTGAACAGAAGACAAGCAGTAAGTAAATTTTTTTTTTTTTTACAGGTAAATGGTTAGTATATGGCCATGTGACAGCAGCTACCACAACATCATCATTTTCGGAATCCGGCGTAAGTAACACGGTTAAATAGTTGTAAGTTGTAACCAACAACTCAAATCAATCTGTTTAAAACTATAAGTTTAAAATATATTCTATGCCCACGGGTAATTCATATATTTTGAAATACTGACACTAAGAAAATAATCAGGGTTATAGTTATATGATAAATATACAAACAAACAGAAATGAACGTGTATTTATAAAAGCATCGACCTTGTAGGTATTTAGCATTCTTTCCAAATACGTCTTCATCCACTTCGAGCTGATCTAGTGTCTCAGGACTGCAAGAAATAAAAAGAATTTTTTTTAAGAGAAGGTAACAACAGTAAAGTGAGAGGGGGAGGACGAAATAATTTATTTATTTAAATTTTAGTTTTTTTATTTTTTTTTCAGAATAGAAAAACTAATAGAACTCACTCCATCAATAATACTTTTCCATCCCGATCTGTGCACATGTAAACGTAACTTTTTGACATAACAAATACTCCTGCAGTAATTGGTACGAGAGTTTATCAGTTCAGAGCACACGTCTATAATCATTTAAAATGATCGGACATTATTGGTATGCAACTGGAAAATAACTGTGACAATGCAGCCCATTTGTGTCAACATTACTTCAATAAGTAGCAATTAAAAGATGATACGACTACCAATGAATCTAATACCAAAATCGCTTGAACCAATCGGAAAGGCAACAAAAACACCCTAAGATGAAACTAGTAGGGCTAATTCACAAAGTTAAAAAGTTCATACTATCAACTGTTTCCTCAGTCCCCAATCTTTGGGATGTCTTGTTCCCAGAGTCGACATCACGAAGCTCCAGCTACAACGAAAAAAAAGACAAAAACAGCTTCAGTTAGATTTCTAAGTAATACTAGTAATAAGAACAAAGAAAGTGAAAAATTAGTAAACTAAAGCCATGATCAACACTCTGAGGATTAGAGCAACACACCTTAATGTTGGCCTTTCCTCTTCCTTCATGTGAATGCTCTACCTTGATCACCTAAGCAGTACCGAATATCGCAACGATGAAATCACAGCCAATATTAACAATAACATTGCTTGTTTTAATCGAAAAATAAGATGATAAAGCTGCTCACCTGGTAAATACGATCTGAAGCCCCATAATCCCAACCGGAATTTGACTAAATTTCATCAGTACATACAGAATTTCAAAACTAAACACAAAATCGTGTTGCGATTGCAAACTACCTTTCTTCTGAATCACATTGCCAGGCCTCACCTGCACGATCATCATCACGATTACGATTATTACAGTCGGAAAAAAAAAAGAGAAAGGTTGTTGACGGAAAGCTTACGTCAGCGCCTTGGACTCTGGCGCCGCGGTGCTGAGTGGCGGACCAAGGAGGAGGAGTGAGACACGTGTTGGTGGCGTGGCTGATTGTGGCGTCACCGCCAGGGGAGGATAGCAGTTTGGAAAGAGAAGAGGAAGAGGAGAGAGCCACGGCGCTTAAGGCTCTCGTAAGGAAGCGACGGCGAGTGAGCTTCGTAGCCACTGCTTGCATTTTCTTCTTCTTCTTCTTCTCTCTCTCTGCTGCAACTCAAGTCTGAAACCCAGCGCTCTCAGGTTGAGCTACAATACCAAGAGTTGGGTTTTTAGTCCGAAAAGTCCAATATACCCCTGAGCTATCCGAAACGTATTCGGACGTATCTGAACGTTTTTCCGACATGTATGGTCAGGATTTGCTCGGAAACGTCGGAAAAACGTTCAGAAAGACGGAAACGTCCTCATACATCTCGGATACGCTCAGGGGTATATTGGTCTTTTCGAGATGAGCTCGTCTCGAGATTCTTTCCAAGATATTGTTTTCACTGAAAGACCAATATACCTCCTAAGCTCAGTCTTTTTCAAGACGACCTCATTTGGGCTTCGAGATATATATGTTCGTGATGGGCCCATTTTGATTTGGGCCTGACGTGGTATGTGGGCCCATTGTTGTGTTAAATTTTTAATTTGGTAATTATTTGAGCTGGAAAAATGAAAGTGAGGATTGAGCTATATAATGACGACAATCAAATCAAACAGGACCCGACTGAAGATCCGATCCGAATCAATTCCCGTGGACTCTCCCTTTCTTTCTCTCTTCCCAAATTCCAATTCCAATTCCCCCAAATTTCCAGGTACACGCGCTCATTCAATTCCCCCAATTTTGAATTCTCAGGTTTCATGTTAGGGTTTATAACGGCGCATTCAATTTCAATTTCAATTTCGTTGCTTTTTTGTATTTATTAGGTTGCAGTTGTATGAATTTCTGAGCTATTTATTTGTTTGCAGGATGAGAAGTGATTTGGTGTGAGTTTAGTTGAGGACTGAAGGAAAGGAAGTAGCTTTTTGGAGCTATAGAGATCATACTGACAAGGAATATGTGGACCAATGTTTTCAAACTTGTATGTTTCCTTTTCTTTCACTAGCTTTCAATTGTTCCATTTCAGTCAAGTTGTTCCTTTTCTTATCGGAGCGGTAGTGATTGCCGAGAAAGTATTACAGTATTGTATAACTGTCATAGACAAAGCACACCTTTAAGTATAATGCATGAAGAGCATAACTCAAATTCACGCTGTTTCAGAATGAGCGTTGAGTGTGTTCCAAGAAGAAATTGGAAACACAATGTAGGGTGGAATCTAAATAGTCTTGAAGTATGCAAATGAGCTCTCTGACTCTAATTCTGTAAACAGTTTACTTAATGGTATTCTATAGTATTTCGAGTTGTGTGAATCGCTGTAGGTAGTTAAGCTGCTTAATTAATTATAGTAGTATTGTAACTGCTTGTGATCAATTTTGCAGCCTGGTTTTAATCAATTATCATGGTTTCAATATCTCCCGCATGAGTCGGAGTTGCTCCACATACCAGACAAAAGGTTAAAATCTGTCCCAGGTTCCTAATTAATTTGGCAAAAGGTTTTCTTTGTCACAGTCTCTAATCCTTAACAAACATAAATATATTTTTCCCTGAGCAGCAGTGTGAAAGATGCTGCCACGCAGATGGTACTTTCCACACAATTACAGTTGCAGAAGGAAGGATTACTCAGCACATGGACCAATTCCTTTGTTGGGCCGTGGGACCCATCACAGGGCTTTCACAATCCAGGTAAGAAATGGGTAATGTGGTTGGTTCCTCTTATATTTCTGTTTCGTTGATTTTGTTGGTGAAATAATCCCACTTGATTATCAACAATCATTAATATTGGTATGAATACCCAATAAATTTGCTTACCTAATGGCTTTGTGTCCAGTCTTTGGGTTCTATTTGGAACTTGTTTAACATAATATGGAGAGTTTCACATATACCGTCTGTTGTATGGGATACTTTATTTGGTTCTGACTTCTGCTTTGTACAACATAAACAGATGAGAAGATTAAACTATGGCTTTTCCTGCCTGGGCGTTATTCAACTGCTACCGACTCTGCTCAAGTTGCAGTCTCTAAATTAAGAGGTACTTGGTGCTCTTGGATCTTATTATTTATCAACTATTACTTATGCAACAGTAAATGCTATTTTAATTAAAAAATTTATCAAATAATTGTTTTGTACCATAAACAGAGTGCACATCTATTTATGGCATATAATTGTATCTGTGAATTTAACTAGAATTTTGATTTGTTTTGAGGAAGTTGTTGCATCTGGAGTTTGGATATCTCCTGGGGACTCGGAAGAGGTTGCAACTGCCCTTTCTCAGGCTCTGAGGAATCGTATAGAGAGGTCATTGTACATCAATAAATCCAAAGTCCTAGGAGTAAAGTTCACCATGTTCATATTTGACAATTATTTTATTGGTATCTACAGAGTGCTATCCGGGTTCGCCTATATGAGGTTTGGAGATGTATTTTCAAAGTTCCATCCATCACAAAATGAAGAGCTTCTCAGGTATTTAATATTTAGTTTATTGCCCTAGTGATCAATATGTATATTACGAATGGGAAGTATTGATCAAAACACAGTGATGATCACCATATAGTAATAGTAAGACATTGACGGAATTGGCTGTAAAATGACTGATCATCGGATGTTTTTTCTCTTAAAAACAAAGTTTCGAGGAGGTATTTTCTAATAAAATGTTATCTCTCTTAAAAGAATGTCAATTAAGTGAGTTGGCTGTAAAATGCCAGTTTGCCCAACTCAGGATCTGCAAAGCAAATTATATTCTCCATATCTCTCTTTTTGGTGTGTGCACATGGGCATGCATTGAACTAGTTTTGCTGGTCTTAAGTCTTTTCACCTTAATAGGTGTTCTTCTGATGCTAGTTTGAATTGCCTAATTCTTGATTGATGTTTTGCAGGAAAGGACAGCCTATAGTTGAATTTATTTTTTCTGCCACTGAAGAGGGGATATTTGTGCATGCTTTAGTATCTGCAAAGTGTGTAAAGTTCGCAACTTCATTCTATTCACTGCAACGTTTGGTAATGTAACACTAATGGAAACATGTTTTTGCTTTTGAAACTCATTTTAGGCATGTCCGAGCACTTTCCAGTGGTGATTTGGAGAGAGTACTGAAGCATTCTTCCAAAAATTCTGGTTATAGGCTTCCAGGTTTGTGTAATTTCTATACTGTGAGTTTGGTTTTACCAGGTGCGGTAGACTTTAACCTTGATTACCACATTAGTATGTGTTGTGTTCTTTTTGAGCCTGATTGAGTATAGGAGAGGGATCTATTCTTATATATTCCGTTCTGTTTAGCAAGAAGCCATGATTAGATAGAGGAGGGTTTTCCTAAAAGCTAATTATATAAGCTAGTCCTAGTGTTGTTCCAGTTTGAGAACACAGGGTTGGAGCACCACCTTTTTATTTTATAGTTTACTGGAGAAAGGCTTCAGAATAAGTGTTTTGAAGATTCCATCCAGGACCTGTTGAAACTGAGCCCACCCAGTGTTACCTTTTGGTTGAGTTTTGTGCGTTGGCGAGATAAAAATAAGCCTAATTATGTTATTACCTAAAATTTTGGGTCTGTACTAATATGGTTTTGGATCGATTGTCACAGTAATCGCATCTCCTCATGGAATATGTGGTAGGCTTACCGGATGTTGCCCAAGTGATCTTGTGAAACAAGTGTATTTTAGGTAGTTACTCTTTCATTAAGTGTGTTTAGTCTTCTTCTTTGAGTACCACTTTTAAAGTTTGTTTATTTATTTATTCTATCTTCTAGCAGTTCTAGCAAGTCTAAGACTTCAAATGGTTTAATTGGTCTGCCAAATCACCTCTCTCAAGGTTCTGATTACCAACTGAGGGGTCAAAGTTGCTATGTTGAGGTTACTCTGGGTTGTCCTAGACCTGGAAGTGACAGGGCCTTGCAATCAAACTCACATTCCTTCAGGAATCTAGTGAAGCATCAAGTTACTGAATCTCCTGCTTTGGGAAGATGTGATCAAAAGGGATCTTTGAATAATTCAACAGTTTATGAGAAAACATTTGTATATCCAGCTGAGGCAGTGCTTGTCCCGACTCTGCAATTTGTGAGATCGTCTTTAAAAAGGTACTTCAATTTTCTCAGTCAAGTATTGCTGCAGCCATGAAATTGAACTTTTGATGTCAGCCTGGTTCAGATCAGTTGTTATTAGTCCAACCCAGTTTGATGTTCTTACTGTGCATCAGTATAGGCAGTCTGTAGGGGCTTGGACACTCGGTGATATATTCCAATAGTAAGTTAAATCTAATTAAAAAACAGTAGTTGACTAGCAGCTGCTATGTCTTGATCCTGTACTTCTTATCCTCCTGGACTGTTTAGGCTCAGTAGATTTATAGTTTGTTTCTGGTTACACTGTCCAAAAGGTTTGCACCTTTTGTGATTAATAGTAGGACATTCTTTCTTATGTAAAAAATGGATATGTTGTATGTGTTTAGATAGATTAAATTTTTGGGAACTTCTGCAATGACAGTTTTGTCCATCCTGATAAGTTGTGTTTTTGTTCCTTTTGCACTTTTCTATACCTGCGTCCACAAACAATAACCTGTGCATTTCACAAAAGCAATTATTTCAGTCCAATATAAGTTTATTACCTATATTGCCTACGATGAACTGTTTAAACTTTTTTATATCTATTTTCTGCTCCTTATATTTTGCAATGGTTACTATCATGAACTGCAGATTTTGGCTGCAGAATTGGATAGGGCCATCCATGCCAGGCTCATCTTTCTTCATGCTTTGGTTAGTGACTTCGTATATGTATTCTAGCATTTCTTCAGTTCAGATATTTTTATTGTCACACTGTGCCTCCAACATAATTCTTCTTGAGGTTCTCTCTAACATGGAACCGTGGGAACACACGCTTCCTCACACACATTGCATTTCTTTTGGTGGAATATGGTTATTGATGCCAATGTCATTAGCTTGACTTAGAACAACAGTAACATAATTGGGACTTAGACGGATATAAGGATTAATAATAAACAGTAAAATCTGTAGCTTTTAATTATCGAGCAGGAATTCAGGTCAAAGGAACTTTCGGATGGTAGAGTGCAGGCATTCTAGGGAAAGAGGACCGAGAAGATAATGTGCTATCTATGGCTAATGATGGTTTAGCCTTGGTTGTTGGAATGAATGATATATAGCAATTAGAATCTCAGGGCAAAAGTTGAAGTCCAGAACCCTCAGATTGACCATGGAAGTTGAATTCAATCTGTTTGTGGCTTGATATTGGAGTAAAATTTGAAGTTCGTTAGTAATAAAAGATACTTTATCCTAGAAAAGAAAACAAAAAGATAGCCAGTTGTGGTGGAATGGTGAACTGTTGGAGCTATTTGTTTTTGTGCCAGATTGGTTTAGATCAGTTGCCCATATGGTAAGGCAGTTCTCATACAACGAAGTGCTCTCCCAAGTTTGAGTTTCCCTTTCCCTTTGGTAAATAGAAACTTAATTGATGTTCTGAACAGCATAGTTTCTATTGTTGTACCTTTGTTTTTTATTGTTCAGGTTCATGTAATAATATCCTTGTAGGTAGACTTATAAATGTTGGCTAAAACTTATCTTCTCTCTTCTGGTTGTTATGGTTTCAGCAGTTCTGATAGCATAGATCCTATGGAGGAATGGAATGAAACCAATGGTATTCGTACACAACGTGGCTATAATAGTAGTAGCAACAGTAATTGTAGCAGCATTAGTAGCATAAGTAGCAGCTCAAGTGAAACTGATTACAAGATGGCAACAGGGGCCGGTGAACTAGAGGCTGACGCTGATTCTTTAAGTTGTAGACAGTCTGGTTTATCTTTTACCGATCGTTCGGAAAATGATAGCTTTAAATTGGTACTTCATCTAATCTTCAATATACATCTTTTCCCCATGTTATAATGGATATCCATCAGTATCACATTTCAAGCTGATAAATCTTAAACTTGCAGCTTTTGGAAACTGGTGGCTATTGATTTTTTTCTCTTTGTTGTCTGTAATAACACTTGATCTGACACTAGCAAATACAAATAAGAAGACAAAATAATTCCTCAGTGTATTAAGGTATCACATCACTGTTGAGTAGAGGCCCAAGCTAGTGTTTGTAGGGGGAAGGGTCTGCAACATACTAGGTACTGTCAGATGCTAGTTACATGTCATGTATGCAGCACCCAATATGTTGACTAAGAGTGCTGTTACAAGTTTATTGGTAATGTGTTCACTGTAAACTACAAGTTTATTGTTACTTTTCTTTTAGTTCTTTGTGGAATTGAGTGGTCGAAGAAAATAACTGAACTTGCGCACGTTTTTATGGATGATAGATGTAAAATCAACTGTATTAGGAAGCAGCACTTTTGTTATGAATATTGAATGTGGACTCATTTATATCTGGATATATCTTTGTCTATGAATAGTAGATGTCAGAATGCAACTTCATTGCCAATATTCTTTTTCAGCAGGGTTCTAAGCGCCCTCGAACTGGGATGACTGACTCATTTGCTCAAGTGGGTACATCTACAAGTGCTTCTTTGCAGGACACATACAAGTCTGATTATGGTTCTGTGGAAGTCAACAACTCAGCGATCACTGGATTTGCAAACGAACAGAGTGGATCTCTTTGGGATTGGGATTGGGATGATAGTGACAACGGCACCGATATACATGCTTTGCTGGATGAGTTTGGAGGTTTTGGAGACTTCTTTGAAAATGATGCCTTGCCATTTGGGGAGGTACTTTCTTATCTTAGAGCAGTGCGTATGTTAACGATTTTTCTTTAAAACAGCGTCTTCTTTGCAGTTTGTTTTCCAGTATGTGTTTGTTTGATCTTCACATATACGTTACCAGTTATTTGATGACAACTTCATTTGAATTGATCAAAACAATTATTTGTTAGTAAATTGAAATCTAGACCCAAGACCCTTGGACTTACTGGAGGAACATTAATATTAATTGATTTGCTTGAATTGATTCAGTTTCCTTTCTCCAGACCCACATACTGTTAATCTGATCAGTTTAATATGATAATTGTGCTTCTTTTTGATAAAAATATGAAGCTGATTGTACTTGTTTTAAATTTGATGATGGTTCCTTGTATTGTGAAGCCCCCAGGAACTGCAGAATCTCAGACGCTTATGTTGTCCGGTCCAGATTGTTGCGATGGAGTTGACAATCCTGTTGGGCCTATGGATGTTTCTGATCAGATGCTTTTGTCCGAGAGTTTTGCATCCTTCGAAAGCCTTATTCCACCCCCTCCAGCGGCCATGGAAGAGACACTTGGAAAAAATCAAGGAGTTGGAAATGGTGCTTTGGCATCAGGTCCCGTGAACTGCTCTTCTGCATCTAATGTCAGCGAATTTGATCACATAATAAAAGCTGAGGCACTGATGACATTTGCTCCTGAATATGGAGCTGTTGAAACCCCCACAAGTGAAGTCTCATCATCCATTTTCCGAAGCCCTTACTTGCCGCAATCTAGAAAAGTGGAGAGTTCAAGTTCAAGTGCAAATAATTACACATATAATGCAACCCCACCTTCTCCTTGCCTTGATGTATGTGATGAGAAGACTAGTGTGCCAATGAATTCAAAAGCATTTCCTGGAAAGAAAGATGCAAACAACATTCTCGGGTCAAAAAACTATTACACCCATGTAGGGAGTGGTAAAGAGCAACAAGACAGAAGATTGTTTACAAGTAGTAAAGACACTGTACTCACACATGATGGGGCTGCACCATCGACATTCCCAACTTTCAATTCTGCAAATGCTGTCAAAGCATCTCAGAGGAAAATGATTGAGGGGACATTTGACACAGATAATTCCTTTTTGTATATGAGTACCATTCCTGCAACTGAAATTGAATGCATCATGTTTCAAGCGTCAATGTGTAGAATACGGCACACATTATTGTCTTCGAGTAGTCTTTCATCTCTTGGTAGGCTGCCTGGTGACCCAAGTATGATGACAGATAACGTATCGGGAAAGTATGAGCTGAAGAGGAAAGATTCAATACCAATTAGAATAGCTGGTGATATTGATGGAGGAATAATTGATGGACATCTTAATGCGCCTGTTGGTGTTTGGCGCTCTGTAGGAGCTCCTCGGGTCTCGAAACCCTCAAGTTCATCTAGTATGGAAATTAGCACATCCTTGCCTCATACTTCGTTCAGTGAGGAAGGTATGCTTTCTTATGGGCAACGACAACCACTTCAGGAACTTCTTGATGGCATCACATTGATTGTACAACAAGCTACTGCTTTTGTTGATTTGGCCCTGGACTCAGATTGTGGTGATGGTCCTTATGGTTGGCTGGCTTTACAAGAGCAGTGGAGAAAGGGATTTTCTTGTGGACCTTCTATGATTCATGCAGGTTGTGGGGGTACACTTGCTTCTTGTCACTCCCTGGACATTGCCGGTGTCGAGTTAACTGATCCACTCTCTGCTGATGTAAGCTCTTATTATATATGGTTTCTTTTGTACATAGATTTTTTTTTTTCTAAGAGCATGCTGATGCTGATCTCTTACATTTATGCATATATGTGTATATATGTATACATATTACAAGAAAAAGATTTTATTCAATATGAAAATGGGATAACATAAAGGGTAAGAAGTTAAACTGTTCATTCTATTTAATAAGGTTCATATATATAATCCCATTACATGTGTGTTTGTGTGTGTGTGTGTGTATATATATATATATATATATAGAGGCCGCATGTGAGGCGGACGTCCGCACTCGGCTTAAAGTGCGGACGTCCCTCCGTTCTCCACCTTCCGGCGCCGGCGCCGGTGACGGCGCGCCTCCACCCCAGAAGACTCCAGCAGCGTTCCCGACCACTTTCCCTCCCCGGCGAGTCCGTTCTTTTCCAGTTTTCCGGCGAGATCACCCAAAACTTCAAATAAAGTCGATCTCGCCGGAAAACTGGAAAAGAACGGACTCGCCGGTGAGGGAAAGTGGTCGAGGAGGCTGCTGGAGTCTTCTGGGGTGGAGGTGCGCCGGATGGAGGAGAACGGAGGGACGTCCGCACTTTAAGCACAGTGCGGACGTCCGCTTCATATCGTTTTCGTATATATATATATATATATGTTTTGATCCATAAAGCAACCTGATGGTTTGGTTTTGAGCTTCTTGGGAACAAGATGTGATATCAAAGGTTAATGTTTACATGGAAAATTGTTTTCACCTCTGATTTAGGTATATATAAGATATCTAAGAATCACCTCCCCACCATTTCCAGGTTCACGCTTCATCTGTGATTAGTTTGCTGCAGTCTGACATAAAGATGGCCTTAAAGTCTGCATTTGGTATGTTGGATGGGCCATTGTCTGTGACTGATTGGTGCAAAGGCCGCAACCAATCAGGTGAAACCACAGTTGATGGATTATCTGGTGAGTCCACTATAAGTGATTGTAGAGATTCATCAAGTACTGTAGCACTATCTACGGGGGAACCATTGAGCCCTTCACCTTCTGTTGGATCAGCTGGCCTTAAAGGTTTATTTTCACTTGTGTGTAATCGATGAAAATGTTGATTTAATTATAATAATCGGTTTAATTTCTGACATTATTTACTCTAATAGATGTAGGGAAAGTGGATGAGACATCCCAAAGAAAATCAAACCCAGAAAACTGTAGTTCTGAATCTGATCTGCAGATGAGCGCGCGTCTAAGACCGACACTTTTGGTTGCTCCATTGCCTGCTATACTTGTTGGGTATGTGTCCTGTATACAATTTCTTATCACAAGACCTGAAGTGAGTGATATTAGACATCAATCGTGCCTTTAGCCTTGCCTTAAGTCCGGTGTCAAAACACCTTGTTTGCTTTCACTTGCCATCAAAAACATTACGAGTTACTTGGTACTTTTCATTTTAATTAAGAAAACTGTTTGGCAAACATCTGAAATGTTTCACCTAAATTACTTTGATTTGCAACTCTGGTTCAAGCAATATTCCTATTCTGCGTCTTCTTCCTACTAGTTTTCTATTGGTTGTGAATTAGTTGGCATATTGAACCAGCTTTCTACTTCCTTTTGCGACAGTTCCATATAAAGTAATGTTCCATAAACTGTTTGTATCTAGGTATCAGGATGATTGGCTTAAGACATCAGCAAGCTCTCTGCACCTCTGGGAAAAGGCTCCCCTTGAGCCATATGCTCTTCAAAAACCTGTAAGTTCATCAAAAGTTTGAAACCAATCGAAACAAATATGATACAAACTATTTATGTAACAAACATCACTGTATATCTAGTGTGGAGGAATCTTTAAAATTGGTTAAATTTTCATTCGCTCTTTAACCTTGAATTTGCATTTCTCAGATATTTGAAATTTCCATCTGTTCATTAATTGCTGCAGATTTCTTATTGTGTTATATGTCCAGACATCGATCCCCTAACATCTGCCGCTGCTGATTTTTTCCAACAACTAGGAAGTGGTAAGTGGTAATTTGCCCTAAATGGGGATTATAATTTTCTGCTATTCTGGTTTATGTGTGAAAGAGAAAAACAATTTTCAGTTACTAGGATGACAAACTGAAAACTTTAATATCTTGATTCTTGACCGAAAATCCTAGTCATAAAAGGTAACAATTCTGTCTCAGGCTGCTGTCCTGATCCCTATCCCAGGCTAGTTAGGCAAGGGGCATGACATTATTCTCTTGGGTTTGGAGAAAGTCATGAAAAATATGAATCATGTCAGAGAGCAACACATTGACTATCCACCCCTGAAGAAAAATGTGGATAGACCATTCTCTAAGAAAATCATAACTAGAGAATTCTCTTTGGGTAAAACAAACTATTATCACCGTGTTAATATGATGATTGAAAGAAGTTTCTGAGGTGTTAACAAAAAAGGAGAATAAAAGATGGCCTCACAGTTGTTACGGACTCTTGATAACTCTGTTGTCTATTGTGAAATTGCGTAACCCCAGATGTTCTTTGTTCACTTTATCCCTCTCTTCGTCTGTCTTTTCTTGTGTGTGTATGTGCGTGTTTTAATGTAATCTGGTGGTTTCTTCATCTCCAGTTTATGAAACATGCAAATTGGGAACTCATTTACCTCAGAGTTTTGGGAATCAAATGGAGGTTGACTCTGGAAAATTGTCATCTGCTGGATTTGTGCTGCTTGATTGCCCTCAAGCGATGAAGATTGAAAGCAGCAATGCATCTCTTGTGGGGTCAATAAGTGATTATTTTCTTTCTCTTTCAAATGGTTGGGACGTGACGAGCTACCTGAAGTCTCTTTCAAAGGCTCTCAAAGCTTTGAAACTTGGTCAGTGCTTGTCTACAAATGCAAAAGAAGGAAGTAGCAGTCCTTCTATGGTAAGTAGTCTTCAATTATTGTTGTAGAAAAACAGGTTCTTTTGTCTTACGTTTTCCCGGATTATAGATTATTTTGCTGTTCCTATAGTTAAGGAAATTAATATTTACATTTAAGAAGTACTTGCTAAATTACAGTGCTTTACTCATCTATCAGGGACTCTTGAGTGTGTTGGGAACTCCATTTCTTCTACTTTGACAGTTACTTGAAATATTTATCGTCTGCTAGTCCCACACTGCATATTGTGTAGAATCATATTATCTCACATATGTTCTTTTATCTAAAAGCCCCACTAATATAACATGGCTGACAGATTTGACATCAAATATGCTTTTGCATACAGGTGATATATGTGGTGTGCCCCTTCCCTGAGCCTATTGCAGTTTTACAGACAGTTATTGAATCTTGTGTTGCTATTGGATCTGTTGTCTTCCAATCAGACAAAGAAAGGAGATCTATGTTGCACAGTCAGGTTTCAAAGGCATTAAGCTACTCGGCAGCAGTGGACGAAGCATCAATATCAAATGTTTTAGTTCTCTCTGGGTTTAGCGTTCCTAGATTGGTACTGCAGATTGTGACAGTTGATGCCATTTTCAAAGTTACTAGTCCATCACTGAATGAGCTTGTGATTCTTAAGGAGACTGCTTTTACTGTTTACAACAAGGCTCGTCGAATATCACGAGGATCTTCTAATGATACAGTCCAGTCTTCATCTTCTAATAGATCCCATTCGGTCCTCACACAAATGTCTTCTCCGGGGATGTGGAAGGATTGTGTTGGATCTCGTATTACTGGGCATTCCCTACCAAGAGAGGGTGAAATTGACGCTAGTTTGAGGACTGGTACCTGGGATGGTTCATGGCAAACAAGAACCGGAGCTGTAAGCTGTGATCCCAGCCGAATCGGAGATATGGTCCTTCAAGATGAAACTCGCTACATGTTTGAGCCGTTTTTTATTCTTGCGGAACCTGGTTCTGTAGAGCGTGGGATTTCACCTTTGGCTTCTAATAACTATCCATCAGAATCTTCTAAGCCATTGTCCGATGAGAGTGGTGGAGTCTTTATGCCAACTGCAACTGGGGATACTGGATCAGGCTCTCAAGCTGATGCATCTGAGGCAGACAAGACTCCAAGCCTACATTGTTGCTATGGATGGACAGAGGACTGGCGTTGGCTAATATGCATCTGGACAGATTCAAGGGGAGAATTACTTGATAGCCACATATTCCCCTTTGGTGGAATTAGCAGTAGACAAGACACAAAGGGACTGGAGTGCCTTTTTGTCCAAGTTCTGCAGCAAGGCTGTCAGATACTGCAGGTATGCTCTTCTGATACCGGAATGACAAAACCCAGGGACTTCGTGATTGCACGCATTGGAAGTTTCTACGAACTTGAATACCAAGGTATAGGAGTTCATTCCATCTTTTAATTTTCTGTTATAATTCCATTTACTGTTGAGGTGCTGAGAGGAAGCTGCAAAAGTATTGAATAGAAACAGCATATGCTGATATGTCAACTTTGTTTAATTATGAACTGTCATGAAGAGAAATTACAAGTAATTGACAATTGTATCATGTGATAAATTTCCCATGTGCAGTTTAGTATTATATTTTTCCCTTTTCTCTGTTTGTGAATGCATGGCTGCAGTTAATTTAAAAAAAAAAAATAATCTGTTCCTTCTTTAAACAAAGTATATATACGCCTTTTCTGTTACTTAAACCATATTCATTAAATTGTAATTCATTCTCCTGTTTTGTGAAATGGCAATGATGTTGAGTTTGTGTTTTTTGTTTTTTACATCTGATTGTTTACAGAGTGGCAGAAGGCAATCAATACCGTTGGGGGTTCAGAAGTGAAAAAATGGAACTTGCAATTGCGGAGATCTGTATCTGATGGGATGTCTGCTAGTAGTAATGGGCCATCCTTGCAGCAGCAGGAAATGAGTTTGATTCAAGAAAGAAATCTGCCTTCGTCACCTGGCCCTCTGTATGGAAGTCCTCACTCAAAGATGTCTGGATATATGAAAGGTGGTTTGGGACAACCTTCTGCGAGAAAGCAGCTAATGGGTGCACATACATTGATTGACAGCTCAAGAAGTTTGCTTCAGTGGGTGCAAAGCATCACCTTTGTCACAATTGCAATCGATCATTCTTTACAACTTGTCTTTCAAGCAGATATACCATCTCCTGGTGATTTTTTTTTCTTCCCATCTTCATTTCCTTTTAAAGTTGTTTCTAGTGAAAAAATAATTGAGTTAGCTATACCATCAGTTTATAAATAGCACTACATAATCTTTAAAGGAGATGTTAGTGAAGTTATTTTGATCGTCTTACGCAGGAGCTCAAGGTGGTTTTGGTATGGGCTCGTCTGGATATTTGGAAGGCTTCACCCCTGTGAAGTCTCTTGGCTCCACACCTGGTTCTTACATTCTGATCCCATCACCTAGCATGCGTTTCCTTCCTCCAACACCTCTTCAGCTGCCCACATGTCTCACTGCTGTATCACCTCCACTAGCACATCTCCTTCACAGCAAAGGCTCTGCTATTCCCCTTTCTACTTGTTTTGTGGTTTCAAAAGCTGTACCTACTATGAGGAAAGACTATAGGAGCAACTTGAAAGAAGAATGGCCTTCAACTCTTTTGGTCAGTCTTATTGATCACTATGGAGGTAATAACTTTAGCCAAGAAAAGATCATGAGAGGTAATGCTAAACAACTGGGAAGGAGTCCAGGCTCAGAAGCTAGAGAATATGAAACTGAGGCTCATGCCATCCTTGAATCAGTTGCGGCAGAGCTTCATGCACTCTCTTGGATGACCTTGAGTCCAGCATACCTGGACAGGCGAACTGCCCTTCCTTTCCATTGTGATATGGTTTTGAGACTCAGGAGGCTTCTTCATTTTGCTGATAAGGAGCTCTCCAAGCATCCTGAGAAGGCACAGAGTGTGGGTTAAAAGTCCCAGACAGCAGTTAATTGATTGGCCAGTGGTAAATATAATATTGAAGAAATGAAATGCCCTAATCAGCTATAGATAGCCCATGATAGGTATCTGTTTTACCTCATAATTTTGTAACTTAATAGGTTTCGATGTAATTTTAGCCTAATTTATAACAATCTTGGTCGAAACTGATGTCAATGAAAATAGGCAGTCTGGAAGGAAATAGTTAGATCTAACATATGTAGTTTGGTGATGTAACAAACTATCAGAACTAATGTAGATTGTATTAGAAAGTTATATGATTAGGTCATCAGTTCTGAAGTTAGCATTATGAGGTAATGTACAGCTATTCAGTTCTTGGATGGAGAAGTCTAGGAGCGTGTTTAATTACCATTGTTTATCTCCATATATCAAATAATTTGAAGATTTAATTGTACCAGTTGAGCTATATCAGTCTTTTTTCTACAACTTTTTGAATTTTTTTGCTAAACTATACTATGCAGTCAACTTTTAAGATTTCTGTGAATTGGAGGTGAAAGTTTATAGGATGGAAATTCAAACTTGAAAGAGTGCAAATGACCATGGAAGAAATGATGGAAATGAAGGGATTTGCTAGGCTCCTCCATAGTACATTTCTCATGCCTTGGTTTTAAGTTAAACTATCTATGAGTGACATATGTAAACCAGAAGATGACTGACCTTGTTGTGTAGCACATGTAGTTGTTGTAATTAGATTAAAGAACCTAGAACTCAAATGTTAAGTGAGCACATGGAGTGTATTAACTAATGGTGTCTAACACCAACAGAGTTTCTTCCTTATGGTCCTACCATTCTTTCTTTGAACTCTCCAAGCATGTGATGTTTGTTCACTAGTTCACATCATTTGCTGGTTTTGGTATTTATAATTCAGTGCCTCCTTCCTGGTCCTCCTCTCCAATTCAGTTTCATTCCATGCGAACTGTATTATTATTCATGTCATGCTTCCTTGTTATTGAGGCTGTTGGTTTCTACACATAATTGATGCTCTTTCACTGAAATCATGTATCAAGACTATCACTATTGTCTCTTTCCTTTTCTTTTTGAAAATTACAGCATTTTACTTGAGAGGAATATTGTATCTACTTGACCAAAAACTTGATAGCTAAAGATTTTGTGTAATCTTAAAGCTTAAGACATGGAAGAATGTTTGTTTACACTGGTTATATAAAGTTACAACTTCTGGGCTAAACTATGCACGTGAATCTCACAAATTCAGCATTTTTTATGTGAAAGACATGTAGAACATATTGAGGTCAGAAATTCATGTACTTGTTTATACTTTATACTTTGGCATTGAATTGATATGATCCATTCAGACCAAAAAAAGAAAAGAATTGATATGACCCACCCTGAAGGAATTATTTGCACCACAACAAGTTAATAGTACATTCATGGCTGTTCTGGAAAAAATCATAGACTCAAAGGGCAAGGCTACCACAGAATCTGATATTTGATATCTGCTACTTGCCAGGAGCATAGTTTTTGGTCTAGATTCATTCTAAAGAAGCACCCTCTCCTCTTCAAATTCCAATGGCCTAAAATATTATGGCAATGTCCCACAACATGCCTTTCAGCATCATCATAATCACAAACCTCCATTGGAATCTCCCAAGCAACAGCTCATCATAGGATTTAAATTTGCCAACCACTTTTTACTTGACCACCTCAATGATCACTATTTAGACCGGTGACATATGTCTCTTCAAATTGTTTTACGTTATTGTTGATAAAAAATGAGCATGTGTCACCGATCTAGATTGTAGTCATTGGGGGTGGCCAAGTAAAAGGTGATCGGAAAATTTGAATCCCTCATCAAACCCTTATCACCACAACTGCCACCATATTTTCCAGGTCCACTCTAACAGTTCCTCTTTCTGTTCATCTCTTTTTTCTCTTTTCCCTTTTTTTTTTTTTTTCAAGTGGTTAATAGACAAAATGCAGGAAGAATCCAGTGCTGTAACAAATTACAGAAATGAGAAATGGTACTTGAAAGAAATGTAAAGATACAATAATGGGATTTTATTACTACAAATGGAGCACAAATACAATGAATTAGAAGATCATAATAGGAAGAAAATACAATACAAGAAGAAGATTAATATACATCAACCACACTCAAACAATCCCTCCTCATATCATCACCAATAAATAATCAAATTACAACCTGAAATCCCCAAGAAAGAAAGAAGATAAGATATCAATCCAACCCATTTTCCACTCTCTCTCTTTCCTGAAAAACTGAATACAAGTGATTCTAGAGAGAGAGAAGGAAAAGTGAGTGAGAAAGATAGAAAAATGCATAATATTACTACTACACCAATCAGCCTAAAATGCAGTCATGACTGATCATGAGCTGATTCAGAAGAGGACCCCAAAAGCCAAAGCTGCTAGAGATGCAAAGAAAGTGGGCACAAAGAGGGTGGTGGCATCAGATGTTGGGCTAGGTGCTGGAGCATCAGCTGCAGCCACCTTCTCAATGCTTGACAAAGCCACCATCACAACCACCAACATAGCCACTGAAAGCTTCATCTTCATTGACTCCATTTCAAAGTGCTTGAAAGAAGAAGATGAAGTTGCAAACTTTAGAATGAAAGGAGGAAGCTTTGGAAGGGCAGAGAGGGTTGTGAATATTGGAATTGTAAGGACAATGGTTGGGGGTGGTGGGCTATATATACAAGCACACAAAGAATATAACCTCCATAAGGTTCAATTAAGTTGTCAAAGGCAGCTGCCCAAATGATGGAAGTTGACACTTGACAGGTTGGCTTTGGCCACTCTTGCCATACAGCTGTCATTTTGGGTCCCCAACCTTTGCTGTCTTAAACCACTGTTTTGGTAGTCTTGTTATTTTTCCACCTTCCTTTCACTTGTTAATGAATTAAAGTTCATCCATTCAAACCAGAAAAGAAGAATTAAGCAGATGCCTCATGGTTGTGGTGGTTGTTGTTTGTTCTCTTATATGGCTCATGAGTGAATGTTTGCTTTTCTGTTTTGTTATATTGTTAATTTGGTAGGAAATGTAATGAGAGGTGATGAGCTGTGGTGATGCTTCTCTAACATGGGTTTGCCTTGTAATGTCTAATTATTATATGGTTTCTGGAAAGAGCAAGTAATTAACCTTGTGATGGATGCATGATTATTCTGGTTTTTTGAAGTTGGAAGTTCAGGAATGAATTGAATGGGATCCATACATGAGCTGTGATAGAAGTCAAGTCATTGAAGCAGACACTCTAGCTTAAAATCCGTACGAAAAGGAAATTTGAACTGTTTCATTCTACACTGCAGTATTTGTGGGCAGGGCAGCTGGCCAAGAAATTCGATGGGCCACCTAATTTTTACCAAATGACATGATTTGGTGTCTTGTCCAAATCAGAGTGAGTTTGAATGTGGAATGTGTAACTACCAAATTCTAAAACAAATTTGATTCAAATCGAACAAGCAATCTTTCTAATTAAGGTTGATCAAAACTCAAAAGCAACATATATATGCTTATCATTTTCAATGTAAATTCGAATGATCTCGGTTAAGTTGTCATATACGTAATACATCAAGGTCAGTCTGGCTGCTCTGACATATATAAGCAGGAAAGTATAACAATGGCAACATATATGTAGGTTAGGTCTGTGTTGTTGAGAAAATGAAGAATAATACAAGATAAGACCAATTCTTTTTGGATCCTGCATGAACCTTTCCCCAATCTTCCATGTCTGATTTGTTCACACGATTGAATTTAACTGGCATCCATGTATATGGTTACAGGTAGAGAGTACCTAGCTATGAATCGAGTTGAAGAATTCAACATGCGCATATTAATAGTTATTGAATGGAACCAGTTGAATTGCTAGCTAGCTTGCAAATCAAGTCGAATCATACATAATTAATCTGATAAGAATTCCAGTATTAGTACACTGACATGAAATATATATACCTCTTTTACACCAATTATAAACTGTCTGATTAATAACTTAGAGCATAAGGCAAGGCTCTGCCTGAGAATGAAGAGCCAACACCCAACTCATTCGATGTTCAAGTACTACTTCAACTTAATTTGATCATATAAGTTTAGATAAAACGTATGTTTTTCATCATGTCGTACCTCCAAGTCTCCATCCACAGAAGTGGTATATGCCTCATAACCGACATGGAGGAATATAACTCTACTGTGTACGTACTGGCAATCAAAGCTTCATCCTCATATACATATGCTTGCAGTGATCAATTTGGGCTAGCTAAAGTGCATGGTGTGGACTGTGGATCGAGATCATCATATGGGGTGGTACGTAGCTACTAGCTAGTGCCAAATAGCCCAAACTACAATATGAGTATTCCAGACTGATTCATCTATGATCTATGTAAATGAGGATGAATCATTGAAAAAACCTTTTGTTGCCAAGCACCATATCTCATTCCTAATCAACCTCAATTTATTCTTCTGAATTTGTTAACAATTTCCTGACAAATTCTGTCAGTTGAAAAATACAGCCGAAGTTTATATGGGTTTCAACGACATTTCGTCTATGCCAATGCGGAGGTTCACCCACACGTCCGGTGATTTAGAAATTTTGGTGAACAAAATAAAACGATCTTCAAATTGACATGTTCTTTTTTTCCAAAAAAATTAAAACGAAGGTAACACCTTCGTTCTTTTTGGTTTCATTGTGTTTTTCTACTAGGCCACTAGGGTAACACTTTAACAGGTTCGGCTGCTATACACATTTGTATAGCATACATCAAGCCGTGAGACGTCCGATATTTTAGCAATTCAAAATTCAAAACGATCGGACGGTTGATGTATGTCATACATATATGTATAGTAAAAAAGTTCCACTTTAACAGTTTACAGGGGACGGTTGGAGGGAAGGGAAACCATCTGTACCCTCTATGAGTCTATCTCATATCTTACGGTTAAGGATACTGTTGTAAACCTCGGATACAAAAAGAGTAGAGACTACAAAGGCAACAACATAAGAGCAAAACAAACTAGGGTAAATGTAAAAAGAAACACAGAAACAGACTGAGAGAGACTCTTGAGAGTCTGAGGTTTCAGTGAGTGAAGATAACAAACCAAGAAAGCGCCGTTTTTTGATTTCTTGGCCTCTCAAACACACAACACCACTCACTCTGTATTCAAATTTCTCAACAAGATTTTCTTTGGTGATATGCACCCTTCTCGTATGTAATCACCTTTCTCCTTCAAATCTCTCTTCTTCTGATTATGTATATGTTATGCTCTCTTTGGTTTCTGAAGCAAAAGTAGAAACCGACGAAAAGATCGAACTTTGATCGATTTAAGTCTAAGCAGTCCTGGTTCCCGTTTGGTTCTTTGTTTTCTTCTTTCTGATTTTGGTGTTTTTCGATCCAATTCTGTAATGGGTCATCCTAATTCTGTTAAATGCAGGGTAATCTGAGAGAAAATCCTTTGATTTCCCAGTTATCTCCTCAGATCTTCAGGTCAGTTTTCAGTTTCAGAGAAATAAATTCTGTGTTGACTTTGCAATTTGGGTGATAATAAGATGTGATATTGGTGTTGCAGGGATGGAGAAGGAAGGGAAGAGCAGTAGAAGTAGAGAGTCAGAGTTTGTGCTGCAATGGGGGAACAGGAAGAGGCTTAGATGTCAGAAGGTGAAGGTCAAGAAAGAACGAAGCTTTGACACCAACATCATCTCCAAATCCAGAAAAATCAGAGACTCTCCCTCTCCAATACCTCAGCGCATTAACAAGTAAGTAAAAAGATCAATGCTTTAGTTCTTAATAGAAGAAAATATCCTGTCTTCTCTTTAAGAAGCTATTGTTTCTCTAAGAGCTTGTTTGTTAAACTGTATTGTAATTGGAAATTTTAATTGGGTTTAGATAGAAGGAGAATGGGGTACTTGGAAAGATAACTTCACTAATGCTTATTTTTATTGGTTGGAGAGAAAGATCAATTCTGTAATCATATGATAGTTGTGGAGGTGCTGTTGATACTATTGGATTCGAGATTTCATAACCCTATGTTTATCATGAAACAATTTTGTGCTAATACAGAGTTGTTGAAAAGGGGAAATGTGCTTACCATTTTTATAAGTGACTGTTTTGTTTGATAGCAGGAGCTCGACGTCGCCATTGAACAGTAGGAAGTTATTTATCACATCTCCGGAGAAGGAAGATCGGTATTACACAACTAGGGGTTCCTTAGGGTTGGATGATAATGGTAAGATGTTAGGATTAGATCATCATGGTCATGCGGTGGAGGATAAAGGAAGCAATGTTTGGCCAAAATTGTTCCTATCATTGTCTAGTAAAGAAAAGGAAGAGGATTTCATGGCAATGAAAGGGTGTAAGTTACCTCAGAGGCCCAAGAAAAGAGCAAAGTTGCTACAAAAAAGCTTACATGTAAGTTGTCCATGACCTTGAGAGAGAGAGGGAGAGGGACAGAGAGTTTATGATGTGTTTGTAACTTAATCTTCCTTGCTGTGCTGTGCAGTTGGTAATGCCAGGTGTATGGTTATCAGATTTGTGCCGAGAGAGGTATGAAGTGAGGGAGAAGAAGACTTCAAAAAAGGTAACCAAGTTTTTTCCTGTCCTCGAACTTAGTTCGGTTCTTCTGCAAATTTCTGAGAATGTTATATGACTGTGTTTCCATATGAATGATGATGCAGAGAGCCTGGGGTTTGAAGGCTATGGGCGGTTTAGATAGTGATTCGGACTGAGAGATAGATCAGTTGCAAAAGAGGATACAGGTTTTTGGGATTAGTTAGGAGACTCCAGTAGGCAACCAAGGGACAATGATCAAAGCCGGAAAAAATACAATGAAAGAATTGGTGTGATCTAAACTTCCCTTGGTTATCTATGTAGAAACTTCTCTGGCATTTTTTTACGTTGGAAAATAAATTTCATCATCTGCCTCAGTTCATGACTTCCTGTTGTTTAATCATGGTAGTTGATTAGTATACAAGATCGCTGTTCTTCTACTTGCGTTGTGCTATGCATCCCATATCATGGGTTTATCAGTAATTACATTGCAGGTGAGGCAGTTTGCTCGCCATAGTCGTTTATACATTTGTTATAAAGCGGAGGTTGCAGGCTGAGATCATATTTGGAGAAATTCTATATAATTATAAAGTATAAACCCCACTTTATTTTGGACGAAGTATATAAATATATAATATGCAGTTATGCACCACACTAAGTACCAAGTCTCTTTTTTTCGTCAAACCTTCATTAGAGAAAAGCATGAAGAAAGAAAATGGCAATGTTTGATTTCCTTATATTTATTAATTTTTTTTATATTCTTTAAATTTATTATGCAATTATTTTTTGTGAATAATTTATTGCTAAGCATTTAGGGTGATGAAGACTTGTAACCATTTCTGGTAGGGGATTGTGGTCAGACTGCAGCAGCTGTGAATTATTGTAGGTGATTTATTGTGTACATGTATTTTAGAGGATTTTTGAAAAAGAATTGTCACTGTTAAGAATAGAGTATACAATGAGATAATAAGCCATTCGTATTTCGGCAGCCATCTCCAATAGTCCACCGTGTATAAATTTATACACGAAGACAAAAACATGCTATCCCAGTCCAGTTAGTTCATATGGCTCATTGTTTCTTTCTTTTGGTTTTCATTTTCTGTTGCATACTGGGTATTACACCCTATAATATCCATGCATGCATCCAAACTGAACGTACTTCTCTCTTGTCCTTCGCTCTCGCTCTTTCTTCTCCCTCTTCCTTGAATTGGACTTCCGATGACTGTTGCCGCTGGCAAGGCATCAACTGCGATGCGGCTGGTTGGGTCACCCGTATCTCATTGCCCTCCAAAGGCCTCGCACTCAAACAAGATACTAATCTTCCTTCGCCAATACTAGCACTTGAAAATCTCACACATCTCACCCACTTGAATCTCTCCCAAAATTCCCTACATCAAAGTGTTGCTTCCTTCTTGTCCTTGACTCATCTCGAGGTTCTTGATTTGAGCTCTAACCTTCTTTCTGGGGAGCTTCCAGTACTTCCTCTCTCATCTAGTATCCGATTGCTGGATTTGTCCAACAATCAATTTACTGGTCCAGTTCCATCTCAATTCTTCCGACAAGCGTGGAGTTTGACAAGTTTTCGGATCAGCAATAATTTATTCTCAGGATCTATCCCGTCCTCGCTTTGTCTCGACTCTTCTCCTTTGATTAGTGTATTGGATTTTTCCTTTAATCGATTCAATGGCAGTTTGTCCAGTGGACTAGGAGAGTGTTCTAAACTCAAAGTCTTTCGTGCCGGGTACAACAATCTCTCAGGTTCACTTCCAGAAGATATCTACAAGGCTGCAAAACTTGAGGAAGTTGCAATGCCTCGCAATTCACTTGTTGGAGTCATCAGTGATAGAATACTGAACCTCACCAACCTCGCAATTCTTGACCTCTCTGTCAACCAATTGAGTGGTGTGCTTCCTCCAAACTTTGGTAATCTTGCCAACTTGAAATTCTTGCTCCTTCATTGGAACAATATTGGAGGTTCTCTACCCCCATCTTTGATGAATTGCACTAACCTTACAGAGCTAAATCTATTAGGCAATGAATTCCACGGGGATATTTCAATGCTTAATTTCTCAAAACTTAGTCAGCTCACTAGACTTGACCTCTTCTCCAATAACTTGAATGGCAGTTTTCCGATGAGTCTTTATTCATGCAAGTCCCTGAAAGCAGTTCGACTTGGTTTAAACGATATGCAAGGAGAAATACAACCTGAGATTCTATCATTGGAATCCTTATCCTTCCTCTCACTCTCTTATAGTCAATTGAGCAACATCACAAAGGCAATGAACATATTGAGGTATTCCAAAAGTCTTATATTTTTATCCTTGGCATTTAGTTATGAACCAGACGAGGAAAGTCCAGCTGATTTTGGCATAGCAGATTTTGATGGGTTTCAACGTCTTCGATTTTTGAGTTTGGGTGGTTGTAACCTCGTTGGTGAGATACCTGCATGGTTATCAAAGCTCAAGAATCTAGCAGTCTTGAGTTTATATAAAAATAAACTCACAGGGCCAGTTCCAAGTCAACTAGGGACTCTCCCAAGGTTGTTTTATCTGCATCTTGGTTCAAACAGAATTGTAGGTGAATTTCCAAAGCAACTTTTGAGACTACCTATGTTGGTTTCTGAATCTAATCAAACTGCAGATTCTGATGATGCTCATCTTGAATTGCCTGTAATCACATATCCAAACAGAGGTACAGGTCAGCAATACAATTCCTTGTCTTTTTTTCCACGGGGTATATGCTTGGGAAACAACAACTTCTATGGAAGTATACCTACTGAAATCAGCGAATTAGACCGTCTCCAAAGCTTGGAGCTTAACAACAATAACTTCACCGGCGACATCCCTTACTTAACTTGTCCGGAAAAATCCCATCATCACTGACTAGTCTGAACTTTCTGTCAAATCTTAATGTCTCCTACAACAATTTGGAAGGACAAATACCAAAAGGCACTCAAATCCAAGGCTTTGATGTATCTTTATTCGAAGGGAACCCCAAACTTTGTGGTCTTCCACTTCCAAATGAGTGTCCAACAATTAAGGGAATTGAATCAATTGATGACCTAGACGTGGACAACAACAACGAGCATCAAGCTGCATGGGTTTTTGTTCCTGTTGGGTTTGGGTTCACTGTAGGATTCTGGGGAGTCTGTTGTTCATTGATTTTCAACCAGACGTGGAGATATGCATACTTCCGATTCACAGAAAAAGTACAAGACACATTTTATGTAATGATCGTTCTGCACATCAACAAGATGAAGAGAATGCTTGAGGCTTCCTCTTTTTGATGAGTTTAAGTACTGCACAAGTGTAGGCCCAATTTGGGACTGGTCCTGAGCTGTTTTTAGTGAAAACATTATTAATCCAATTTAAAAGCTTAGTTGTACCTAGAACACCACGTGTTAACCTATCGAGTGGATAATTAATTCCTGAGATAATTTAATAGGTTAATTTGTCACATTTCCTTTGGTATATGTAAGACACTATTTAGCTATACTTTGCGATTAGATCTCTGAGCATGTTGCATTTCTATCACCATTACTAATTAATCACCTAATCATCAAAAATTACAGCTACATAAGTACTATATCTTGTCAATAGTTGAATCTCTATATATTAAGATGGGTGGTGCTATTAACACATCTATTTTTGGTATTTACACACCTCATCTATGATGAGAGTCAATCATGAAACAAATTCAAGTGACAAACTTGTAAATAAAAATGAAATTTAGTCTTTATGTAATTGAACTTAGTCCATATGATTTTTTTATATGATTACATCTATATTGTTTATTTTATTAAAAGCAGTTGCTCTTTTAGTATATTTTAGGTCAACTTTCTTCTCTTTAATCCCTACATCTCCATTCTCTTCTGCCGAAACAGATAAGCCAAGTACCAAGTTTTCTCTCTTTAATCTTCAGGTATGATTCTTAGCTATATCGATCATCCTCTTGAAGTCTTATACGTGTCATATGACCTAGTTCTCAAATCTCAATTGATTAATGTCTTTATCAAGTTTAGTCACAATATCCCATCATCTCAAATCTCAATTGATTAATACCTTGATAGTCCGAATATCCCATCATCCCATTGCATTGTATTTCTATTAATATTCTAATTATAATCTCAATTGCTTGCTTACTTTATGATTGTAGATAACTAATGCTAATAATGATGTGTGTGTGTGTATAGATATATAGTTGTAATAGTACCAACGTTTGATTCATAGTTATTAGATTCTGTTTTTCCATCCAGTTTGGTTTAATAATTATACATTAGTTTACTGTATTGTTAGAGCGGTGCTTGTGTGCTTGGTTATTAGATTTTACTTCTATTCAAGAGCGTAGAGTTCAATTTGAGTAGATATATATTTTTATTTTTAACTTTTGTTATCGAATTTCTATAAAATGTTATAATATTGATTTCTTAATGATCAGTTAACTATGTAATTATTTAATATGTTTTTAATCTAAAATATGATATGTAAAATATTAAAAAAAAAATTAAAGAACTTTAAGAAAAAATTTCAGCCCACCCCAACCTAAAATAATCTCTTAGGTCCGCCGTTGAGGTAACAATATCCAGTGTTCATTGGGAGGAACTTTCTCGTAGCTAATAAGAAGTTCAAAATGAGAAACTTGAAATTGATTTCAGGCCTTAGAGCATCTCCAGCAGTATTGCTAAATCAATTTTTTTTTTAAAATTTGTCAATTTTTGGGATGAATAAGAGCTCCAGCAGAATGCCTAAAATATTGCTAAATCCTAACATTGCTAAACTAAATTGACAAATTTATCAACCTACACAAGAATTGCTAAAGAGAAACTTATGGTTTTCCCTCCATTTTTTATCCACGTGTAAGTTTATGATTCGTTAAAAATATTACTTAACTTATACTTAACAATTACTGCTGGAACATAATTGTTATTTTAATTATTAAATATCCTAACTATTATTAAATTTAGCAACAAATTAACTTATACGGAAGATTCTTATCGCAGCCCATTAAGGTTGGATAGTGCTTGGAAACCGACCGTACCACCCAAACTAAGTCCATTGAAATTCGCGCGCAGACGCATTGAACCGGCTGCTCAATTTACCGCTCCGGTTCGGCTCGTGGAGGTTACCCGCTTCTTGCTTCAACTCCGTCGTCCCCTTCCTCCGCTCTGCTTGAAATGGAGTCCAGGTACTCTTTCTATTACATTCTCGGTGGATTCAAACTTGTTTGGGTTGTCTTTTATTCTGTACGGGTTTTTGGGATTGTGATCGATGATTAATGGTTGGGTTTACTTGATCATTGTTGATTGGGGCTACTAAACTTCATTTCAATTTGCTTGACGGGAGGAAATTGATTGATACTATATTTTGTACTTCGTTGGCTTCTGGGCTATAAGGTGTAACAAATCAAAGGTTGTGTCTTTTGGCTTCATTCTCAAACCTTGAAGAGAAATTTTGGATTAGTTTGCTGTCATCATTGTTATGCCTGTGTTGTTTTAGCTGAAGTTTCTAACTTTGGGACATTTGCTTCTCCAATAAACCTGCTATAATGCGATTACTGTCATCAGCATACTTGCTGTTTGTTTTTTAGGGGGAAACTCCATGATACCTATGGCTTATAAGCAGGTTTGTATGAGCTCATTATTACGCACGGGCTGAGCATGACTGCTGTCCTTCCTATGAAAGCACAACTGTTGCTGGTAATTTCATAGTACTGTAGTACTCTACCTAACTACTACTCCGGTATTGGCAGTTAAGTATTTGTAAGGTGATAACATTGTTGCTAGCTTTCAGAATTTTGGTTCCAGTTGCTTTGTTCCCTTGTTGCTTACATATATAATCCAGTATTATTCTTAAAATCTGACTAAACCATGCCTCTGGATCGTTTTCAGTGAGTCTACTTCTTTTGACCGCAATGATACATGAATGTATATTATCCTGAATGAGTAGGAAAAGCTGCTGTAAATTTGCATGGGTCCTCAGCATCCAATTATGGACGGTAAAGTTAAAGCACACTGATTAACCGGTGTGTGGAACAGTTTCACCTCAATAGTAAGAACCAGAATTTCACCCTTTCACCCCGGGTCTTGTTCCTCATATCCAATCAGTTAAAGCTGTAAAAGATTTAGGGAGATTTATTGGGTTTCTTTGCTTAGTCAATGGAGACTTGTATTGCGTAGTCACAGTCTCACAGTCAGTCTTCTTCGTCTCCTCCCTTCACTGCTTCTGTCTGGAAATCAGTTGCTGGTTTTCAATGGCCTCCTCCTCTTCATCATCGTCAACTCGCAGCTGGAAGTATGATGTCTTTTTGAGTTTCAGGGGTCCTGACACTCGCAAAGGGATTGCAAACGAGATCTGCAATCGACTTCGTAGAAGTGGCATTAAAACGTTCATGGATGAGCATGGACTTCAAGTAGGGGATGTTATTTCTCCCACACTCATCCAGGCAATTAAAGAGTCAAGGTTTGCAATCGTAATTCTCTCAAAAAATTACGCTTCTTCTGCTTGGTGTTTGGAGGAACTTCGAGAGATTTGTCAATCCATGGAAGACAACAGAATTTTGCCACTTTTTTTTGAAGTTGATCCTACTGATGTTCGATATCAGAAGAGGAGTTTCGAAGAAGCTTTCTCTAAGCACGATACCTCTAGGCGACATGAATCAGAGAAGGTGGAGCAATGGAGAGCTGCTCTAGAAAAAGTGGCCAATGTCTCAGGGTGGAATACAAATGATTACAAGTAAGCATTGTGCCTTCAATTTCAATTCTATATATATTTTACCTAACTCTTAATCCTTATAACTCTTTAATTCTTCCTTGTAGGACTCACAGTGAACTTGTTGACAACATTGTGGAATCTCTCCGCAGTAAAGTACCACCTGATGCAATTGAATTCACAGATGATTTCCGAGCATTTGGAGCAACAAAAGAAGCCATGCGCAAGGTTATGGAGGGGCTAAGAGATGACAAGATCACTGCCGTTGGTGTCTACGGCATGGGCGGCGTTGGAAAGACAAGCATGGTGAAATATGTAGCTGAACAAGCCTGCAAAAACGGTACTTTTAACCATTGGATTATGGCTGTCGTATCCCAAAACCCTGAGTTGATAAAAATTCAAGACACATTGGCAGATCTGCTGGGCTTCGAATTAAAAGAGAAGACAGAAGCTGGAAGAGCAGCTAAGTTGCATAAGGAGATCATGAGAAAAGAAAAACTCCTGATAATTGTGGACGATGTATGGGAGAGAACAGAGTTGTCAAAGATAGGGATTCCCCCCTACAATGAGCTTCAAAAGTGTAAGTCCAAAGTGCTGCTCACCACGAGGAGATTGAATGTCTGTAATGACATGAAGTGCCATGAAAAGATCGCCCTCAAGCTTCTCTCGAAAAAAGATTCTTGGAACTTGTTTCAGAGAAATGCAGGAACAATTTCTTTTGAGTCCACCTCGTTTGAGGAAGTGGCAAGGAAGGTAGCTGGAGAGTGTAAGGGTCTACCGATTGCATTGATAGCTGTTGCAAGGGCACTCAGAGATGAGGACCAGGAGGAATGGGAGAAGGCAGCTGAACGACTAAAGCAGTCGCAATATGTCAATCCCAATTACCAGGAAGATGAGGAAAATGCATTCAGATGTATACGATTAAGCTATGATTACTTGAAAAATGAAGACCACAAGTCATGCTTCTTGCTCTGTTGCCTGTTCCCAGAAGACCGTAACATCGAAATAGAAGACTTGTTCCGGTATGCGATCGGAAAAAGATTGTTTCGAGATGCCCAAACAATGGAAGAAGCCAGAGGAAAATTAGTTACAGTGGTCAAGTACCTGAAAGGTTCTAGCTTGCTTTTGGATAGTGAGGAAGAAGGATGTGTTAAGATGCATGATGTCATCCGGGATACAGCCCTGAATATTGCACAATCTGAAGATGGGCATCGGTTTTTTGTGAAAGCTGGCTGTGGTTTAAAGGGTTGGCGGCCACGCGGATTACATGAAGGCTGCACTGCTATTTCACTAATGAGGAACGAAATTCGCAAGCTACCCGAAGAAGAGTTGGTATGTCCAAATCTCCAGATTTTATTACTAAACAGGAATTTTGGACTAAGTGAGATCCCCGAAAAGTTGATCCAGAATCTGAAAGAGTTAAGGGTCTTGGATCTTAGCAACACTAGTATTTCCGTATTACCCCAATCATTTAGTCTCCTCACCAACCTCCAAGCTTTGTATTTAGATGATTGCAGCAAATTAATTGACATTTCCGTTGTGGGGAAACTTAACAAGCTTGAAATTCTTAGTATGAGAGGTTGTCCCAGGGGGCAATTGTTAGAAATAGAACATTTGACCAATCTAAGGATTTTGGACGTCAATCGCTCTTGGGGACAATTCATATTGAGAGGAAGAATGGTTACAATTCCATCTAAAGTGATATCAAAGTTGCAAGAATTAGAAGAATTGTACATGGTGTACTATGTATTTGAGGAGGATGGGTCGTGTGTAGCTGAGGGACCAAGAGAAAGAACCAATATTATTAGGTTTGATGAGATAGCTGGTTTATCAAATTTGAAAATATTGCAGGTTGGCTTATCCGATGAAGGTTTTATCCCTAAAAATGTTGAGGCCGCACCAGATTGGGATTACTTTTGTATAAGTGTCTTCGGCAGATGCAGCGACACTACATTCTGGCCCGTTGCATACAAACAAGGAGATCGTAATTCAAGATCCTTGCTTCTTAATGGAGCAACCATCAATACCTTGGCTGATTGGTTTATCAAAGCGGTGACAGAGAAAACAGAAAAGCTAGAGTACAACCGCTGCAAAGGGATGAGTGACATTGTTATGGAATATGACCGTGGGAGGTTACATAAACTCAAGCATCTCACAGTTGCTGGGCCACAAGACGAGTTGAAAGAGTTGATGAACACAACAAGACGAGTTGAAATAGGACCAGTGTTTGAGAATTTGGAAGAGTTGCATCTGAAATTAGTGTTCGACCTGGAGGAGTTGTGTGTTGGTGAGTTACCACCTGGGTCTCTCTCAAATCTCAAGGTGTTTCATGTGTATTGTGGTTGGATTTTGAGGAGTGTATCAGAATTTGTACAGAGACTACCAAATCTGAAGAAACTAGATTTAAACTCTATGCTCAAATTGGAATATGTGTTCAGATGCGAAGGGTTCGAGCCAGAACAATCAAAACTGAGAGAGATGCATTTGTTGTGGCTAGAAGAACTAAGAAACATATGTAATGGTCCCGCTCCACATGCAATGTTCCAGAGTCTTCAGATTTTGACGATTTACCGTTGCCAGCTGCTGCAAAGTCTGTTCGCATCTGATGTAGCTCAGTGTCTTGTTCAATTGGAAGACCTTCTTGTAGAGGATTGCCCTTTGTTGGAAAGAGTAATGGAAGCAGTGAACAAGGAGAAGACGGTTCTACCAAAACTGAAGAACTTGGTTTTGAAGAATCTTCCTATGTTGTATGGTGCAATTTCTGCCGTTGATATTGAGTGTCCTTCATTGGAACACTTGATGGTGGTGGGTTGCCCCAAGCTTTTATTTTCAACCTCTTCCGATCTCTTCGAAGCCTTCAAAAGCAGGAACCAATTTTCATTTTCAGCCTCCACTTCTCACCCAGTCCAACTCCATGATCCACAACTATACAAAACTCTACGTGACAGGTATTGACGTATTTACTTAGTTTGTTCTTTTCTTCTGTATTTTGTAGGGCAGCAATTGGGCAAAAACTGATTTGATCAATTAAAATCTGTGCTCCCACGACAGGACAGAATACGAAGCATAATTAAAATAGTATTTTTATTTTCATTCTTATTTTTCTTTGTTCAGTAATGTGAACAACAACAAAAAAGTTAAAATTATGCAGAATACTTAAAGTTGATGATTGTTTCGTCTTCTTTACTATAGTAATGCAAGTTACAAACAACATTATTGACACTCCTAGAATGTTACTTTTCTGTTTAAATCTATAATTTTAATAGTAATTCTTCTTTTCTTTTTTCTATTTTGATGCAACAGAACATCTGGTTTCATATTGCGAAGAGTCTTAGCTTCTGACTTCCATTGCAGGAAGTAACCAAGTTCAACTCTATTTCTTTGTCCAGGTATGCTGTGTGATCAACTGAATTATTTTCTTTTCATTGAATGGTAGATTTCTTGTGATGCCATAGAAACTAAAAATGTTACCTTTTTCTAAGATAATGGAGTTCTCATAATTCATTTGTTTTCCCAATCTTCTGTGTATTAGTGATTCAGTGCAACAAGCAAATTTTAACTTCAATTTTCTTTTTCGCTTCTATATTCGTATTTTTCTTGTTATAATTCGTCGTTATCAATCATTTCTTGGACAGTAAATTGATTGTTGGACAAATCCAGCAGTCGGATACTAGATGAGAGAGAAAGTACTGGAAGCTCCCCAGAAAGAAGGTTAGAGCTGAAATCAAGGACCTCAAG
The DNA here is from genome assembly GCA_009720345.1 of Fragaria iinumae. Classification (NCBI taxonomy): domain Eukaryota; kingdom Viridiplantae; phylum Streptophyta; class Magnoliopsida; order Rosales; family Rosaceae; genus Fragaria; species Fragaria iinumae. The sequence goes on from CM019119.1 coordinate 38,886,767, forward strand.
ATGAGTCAAGGACAAGAAGGAAGCAACACTTTGATGTAGGGAATTTTGGGAGAGATTCAAGTGGGTGAGATGTGTGAGATTTTCAAGTGCTAGTTTTGATGAAGCAAATGTAATACCTTGTTTGAGTGTGAGGCCATCGGAGGGCAATGAGATACGGGTGACGCAACCAGCCGCATCGCAGTTGATGCCTTGCCAGCGGCAACAGCCACCGGAAGTCCAGTTTAAGGAAGAGGGGGAAGAAAGAGCCAGAGAGAAGGACAAGAGAGAAGTATGTTCAGTTGGGTTGCATGCATGGATGAGACTAGCAGTACTACTCAGTATGCAACAGAATACGATAAGAAAAAGAAGGAAACAATGAGGGAATTGATGATTTAGATGTGGACAACAACAACGAGCATGAAACCGCAGGGCTCCTTTCGTCAACTCCCTGGTTTTATGTTCCTGCTGGGATTGGGTTCACTGTACGATTCTGGGGAGTGTGGTTCATTGAAGGTACAAGACATGTTCTACGTGACAATCGCTGTGTATCAACAAGATGAAGAGAAGGCTAGACCTGAATTCGTAATTACCCACTGTTGCTTGTTTTCTATTGTGAATTTGTGGCACCTGAATCGTGAGTGATGCTGCTGAAATGCTTCCTCTTTTTCATAAGTTCAATCCACACCTTCCTCTTAAGGAAAACTAAATCAGTAACAGGGTTTCAAATGGGATGAGAGTTCTATAATATGATTCCAACATAATCATCAATCAACTCACTGAAAATGAGAGGAGAAAACATTCAATGAATCAGCAGGGAGCACCGCAAATTGCAAAGATTATTCCGCGTGTGTCTTCTAGTAACTATTATATAAAGAACTGTATGAAACAATACAGCTTGCATTGAAAATGTCAAATATTTGTACAATTAATGGCTCTAATATGACACCCTCAAATTCAAAACTGCATCGGCTTGAACAACACAGGTTTCTAGCTAAATTTGCCAACTTATATTTCCCTTGAATTGAACATTCCTATTCCTTTCCTCCTATTTCCCCCTCATTTACAAGATCAACTCTATCCTATATCCATCCCTACAAAACAGTTAGTTGTATGTACACATAAACTTACAAAACCCACAGAAAGCCCTCTTCCCTGGTTGATACTGCAGAAGTGAAGGATAGATATACTTGGCGGCCAAGTCAAGGGAGCCCTTAGTTTTTAGTTTCACAAGCACCAGTTCACATCACATCATCGCATTCAATCTTACTGATTCTTCTCACTGAGAACTCTTGACACTTGGATGGGACTGAGCTGCAGAGCTGAGTTCTGCCGTAGGGTATCACCTGTTACTGGCCTATCTTTGCATTTGAAGTCGTGAGAGACTCTCTTACATAGTGTATGCCTGGCCTGTACATGAACGAGGCCTAATAAATTAGTGTTTCAAGACACTCAATAATTTCAAACCACATTTCTTCTGCAAGCAAAGTTATTTTAGTAACTAATGCCTTGGAAGTACATATCGAAATGAGAAGCGCATCAAGTATGTCATTTTGGTAATACAAACATGATAGTGAAGAATATGAATGACACTTGGCTGTTTCTTCTCAGGGAAAAAAAGGAAGAAGTAAGCAATGGAAGATTACCTTGTCATCATTTCTGATTTGTGGCCCATAACCACGTCCAGCCCAAGCATTCAAATCCCTGCATATGCGCTCTCAGACCAAAGGAGAAGAAAACAACTGAAGAGCCATCAGTGCATACTACAAGGCTTCCAAGGTTATTGATGCTTTTGTAAAAACAGAAAGAACAAATGGAGCTTCTTCGCCAGGGTGTATAGTTGTTGGATCTGGATCCAAAACCATTTCACACAATATTTCTCGTGAATTAACATAATTTGTCCCACCGACTGATTCATGTAGGTATATATTGTAAGCAGCTCGGCAGCCACCAGCACTATAACTTCGCCATTGGCCGTGAACAGAGTAGCGCATCTCCGGGGGATAGATACGGCAAACATATATTGATCGAAAATGAATTTGGAAGTCTTGCCAGGACATCCAGAATATGCCATCTTTTGCCAGAACATTACAATAAACAAACCTGTGGAATATGCTTCAGCTTGTGCTTCATCCTATCAGTCCATTCAGGCGATGAGTCAGACCAAGGGCCATTCCACTCAACTTCATTGGCCCATGGATTCCGAATCTGAATAAGCTTGTGACCATCCACCTCTCTCACCTGAGTTGAAAAGATTAGCTAGCTAGTGTGACTACCTTGATCAAAATTCATTTAGTTGCATATCAAAAGCAAATGTCAGGTGGACATTCCAACTCACCTGCAATAATGAGTAAGCATGACCTTGGACAATGCCACTGGAGGAAATATGTACATCTGAACCAGATGGATTTCCAGCACCCAGAAGAAATCCCTCTTGTTTGAAGCGCAACAACTGAGACCATAATCGACCACTCGCAAGATCAATTTGGGCCTGAGCACTCCTCATACCCCTTTTGCCTCTTTCACTCTTTGTTATTGAGTTTATCTAGTCTATAGAAAACAGAGTTAACAAAAGACTAGCATCTACGAAATGAGAACCTAAATATTGTTACCAAATTCGAGTTTCAATTGATGCAGCATATTAAGCCTAGAACAATACACACACCATGCATCACAGTACGTACCACTCTCCAGCTCCAAAAGAGAATATTCAGAAAGTATTACTACTAAAACCGGCAAAATAAGCTTACACAGAGTTTGCAAGGGGCAGCCCTGCTATTACAACACAATACAGTAGTGAAATTACAGCTACCTATACATATCTTTGCCTTCTTAACCAATCTAAATTAATTGATTAACACTCTATTGTGAGGTGTGAACTAGAAACTAACGGTCACATTGCCGAAAAAAATGAATGCATATGGTCAAAAAACACAAGATACAAGCTGCCCATGTCCTGAATGCATAAGATAGCTCAAGTGAAGATTAAAGACCTGACCATTCTCAAGTGCATCAGGTAGTTCATATGCATATGCATCACATATTTTTCACTGAGGATGGCAAGTGGATTTGGATGATACCATAGTTTGTATATGTCATAATCTCTGAGTCTAACTTCGTGCATATTTAAATGTCTTTGCTTCAGCTTTTCAAGTAATTGAGTTTCAAATCTCTTTTAGTAAAACATTTTTCATTGTGCTTGAGCTCCAAGTTAGTCTAGGGTTGTGTTGTTCTTCCAACCCATGAGCACATGACTAAAGCACTTTTAGGTCAGCTCCTTTTTTAGTCCAACTGGGTTTTGTGATACACAAACCAAGTCAGCTGCTGACCCATGTGAGGCACCGCTCAAGCTATATAGCCGATCTAAGTGTCCTCTTTAGGTTAGTGGTTCTGTGATGTCTTTATCATCTATTTAAAACTAATTTAGTTTTCAAAACCCTTGACTCTTTCTCTTGGCTACATTCCCATTTGGGAAAATCTCACTTTGCTTTTGTCTTAGGCGTGATGGATCCGTCAGATCCTATCTATCCTACTTTTGGTGAGACAAAACACTACAGTCCAAAATGAAGCCTTCTTGATTTGGTAATTGTGTCTGCCCTTTCAAGGCTGGTACTTTGCCTATATATATGAGGCTCTGCTCCTCATACTCTTTGGTTATTGAAAATTGTCATTTGCATTTTCTTCCTTTGAGTCTTAGCATTATTGCTCCTTTGCTTCTTTGCTCTAACTCTTCATCGTTGATTATAAATCTTAGAGTTAAGCACCATACATTTTCAAAACCCATATCATTGTTCATTGTTCATGCATACTTTGAGAGCGGTCTAAGTGATGCAAGCCGGTGAAGTCTTCATAGAGAATTAGCTAGGGAGTTAGTTAAGTTCGTGTGAAGCATGTTGTAAGCTGTCTTAGAGAATTAGCTAAAGACTTTATTTAAGTTCTGCTTTGAAGCTTAGCATAATCTTATGTGTAAAACACTTGAGTGACAAGAGAGCAAGTTCAGCTGAGTGCTAGTAGTTAGACTAGGCTGTATGGCTAGGCGTGGTGTCATCCTCTGAGCTGTGAGTCTTGTAAAGAAGTGTGTTTAGAATAGTGAAAATGTTTGTCCCTCAAGAGTTAGGGGCACATAGTTTTTCTCCCTGGGTGCAGGGTTTCTGCAAGTAAAAATGTACTGGTGTTATATATTTACTTTCCAGTACTTACATATTTACATTCACAATTTAGTCTTATAGCAAACATGAATGGCCTAATCTTTGATATGCTTGTGCGCGGGATAAATCAAAAAGTTGTCAGAGATTAAGATATGAAATCCCTAATGTCAAAACATATCCATGGTAAGTTATACAATATTGTTTTTGAAAGCCACCAAAACCAACTATACTCTTCAAGTTAACATTATAATAAGAAGAATTTGGTTGAAAGTGCCACCCAAAACCAAAATAGGAGCTAGTAGTCTCTGTCCACTTAAAAATCCTTCCTAACTCAAACATTTCATCAAAAGATATCAAAGCAATGGTAAGGCCCACTACGGGGGAGAATCATAAGAAAGACTCTATCTTCTATCTTCTCTTGAACAAAATATTAAATCCATGATTCAAGAGACAGATTGAATGAACTCTTCACGGCCCATAAAAGAGAAGATTGAACAAAGCAAGTATCATTAAGAAAATAAATGATGTGTTAGCAGACAAGTAAGGACTAATCAAACAACTTGCATCAGGCAACATGAAAGAAATAAGCATCAAGCGAGCCAACACATATCCCTTCATTTTTTGTTGGAAACTATAGTAATCGCTTATAATCAAGAAGATACTTGACAGAAAAAAGATCAATACCTTCGATGGTTTAGCTGAATGGTCTGAATCCTCTCGACTGCCACTCTCGTTGTCAAGATTGGATCTTACATGAAAATATGAAACCCAACTGACTTTGAGTTCACTGCCAAAATTACACACATACAAATGATAGTTAAAACCATTGTGCGCCTAATCAACAATAACATCTCTACATATGCTACTGTATTCATGCTTTTATAGATACATGCAACTAAAGAAACAGAAAACTAGATAAGAGTATCTGAAGGGAACTGACTAGTTTAAGTTGCAGAGAGAGAAAGAACACTTACAGTGGGCTGGTGAGGATTTTGGTAGGCGTTGCGGTATGGCTGATTGGCTGAGAGATGAGAGGAAGAAGAAGAAGTCATCTTCTCTCTTTCTACGTTCCCCACGACAACGTAGAAAGAGGAAGAACCCAATCAAGAAGAAGAATCTTGATTGCTCAGTGTGAGACTCTTCTCTTTCGTATAACATTTCATTGCTTTTGAAAGAAGACGAGTTTTAATTACTGAATATGAATATATGATACGATCGCTAGAGAAGAAATATGAAACAGAAGAAACTCTAGCTACCTAGAATGGCATCCCCCCTCTGTTATATATTGTTGGGGAAAAAAAAAATTAAGCAACTTGAGCTTTTTGCGGGCTAGGCTGAGACGGCCCACGTCTAGGCGGTCTGGGACATGATGAGTCTAGACCTAACAGGTAATGGGTAACGGGCCGTTATTCACCTAGACCTAACGGGTAACAAGCCGTGATGAGCCTAGAGCTACGCATGGTATTCGATCCTAACGGGATACGGGGATAAATACGTAACGGGTATGGGGATCCCCAGTATTCGGATTTTTGAATCAGGTACGGGACGGGTATGATATTTTGATATTTGTTCTCATCCCCACACATTTAGGATTGAAAATATTATTATATATAATTTATTATATATATATATATATATATTTTTTTTTAATATATATAATTTATAAATAGATATTTATGTAAAAATATTTTGCAATATTTTTTTTTTCTGATTCTCATAATGAATATTTATAGAAACTTTCTTTTTAAGCGAGATTTGTATTCGTTTTTGTTAAATTGAATCAAGAAACTTATTTATTTTGGTATTTGATTTTAATTCCATATTTCTATATTTCTAAATTTAAAAAAAAAATTAATTTATTAAATAATTTTTAACATGGAATCCCTTATGGGGTTTGGGACGGGCATGGAGATTGGGAATGAAATAGGGTATGAGTATGATTTCTTGATCCCCTGATCATACCCTCCCCATTGCTCATGTTATGGCCTCATTATGCTCATGTTATTGTAATTGCGTGTTCTACAGTATTTCTAAGTTTCCAGTACTAATGTCCTTGTAAGTATTTCTTATATCTTTCCTATTAGCAGTATCAGTACTAAGAAAAATTCTGTGTAAGATGATTTTGGTCTTGTGCTTCCCTATGAATACATCTGTATAATCATACAAGTATCGCTCAAAATATATTGTTTGTCTCCTTTCTATTAGCTTATGCAGCTTTCATTCTGGGACATGTGTTTCTTCAAAATATTTACCAAAATGTGACAACATTCATCGATCATGAACTTGGTAACAACATTCCTCGTAGCTAATAAGAAGTTCAAAATGAGAAACTTGAAGTTCAAAATAACAACATTCCTCGTATCCCAGCCATTAAGGTTGGGTCGAGCTGGGAAACCGACCACCCAAACCAAGTCCCTTGAAATTCGCGCGCAGACGCATTGAACCGGCTGCTCTATTTAACGCTCCGGTTCGGCGCGTGGAGGTTATCCCCTTCCTGCTTCAACTCCGTCGTCCCCTTCCTCCTCTCCGCTTGAAATGGTACTTTCTACTCTTTCTATTACATTCTCGGTGGATTCAAACTTGTTTTATTCTGTACGGGTTTTTGGGATTGGGATCGATGATTAATGGTTGGGTTTAATTTCATTTCAATTTGCTTGACGGGAGGAAATTGATTGATACTATATTTTGTACTTCGTTGGCTTCTGGGCTATAAGGTGTAACAAATCAAAGGTTGTGTCTTTTGGCTTCATTCTCAAACCTTGAAAAGAAATTTTGGATTAGTTTGCTGTCATCATTGTTATGCCTGTGTTGTTTTAGCTGAAGTTTCTAACTTTGGGACATTTGCTTCTCCAATAAACTTGCTATAATGCGATTACTGTCATCAGCATACTTGCTGTTTGTTTTTCGGGGGGAAACTCCATGATACCTATGGCTCATAAGCAGGTTTGTATGAGCTCATTATTACGCACGGGCTAAGCATGACTGCTGTCCTTCCTATGAAAGCACAACTGTTGCTGGTAATTTCTTAGTACTATAGTCTACCTAACTACTACTCCGGTGTTGGCAGTTAAGTATTTGTAAGGTGATAACATTGTTGCTAGCTTTCAGAATTTTGGTTCCAGTTGCTTTGTTCCCTTGTTGCTTACATATATAATCCAGTATTTTCTTAAAATCCGACTAAACCATGCCACTGGATCGTTTTCAGTGAGTCTACTTCTTTTGACCACAATGATATGATACATGAATGTATACTATTTTCTTTATATCGCTGATTTCCCATTTTATTTGGGTACAGTCATACAGGATTGCCATAACTTCGGCAGAATAATTAAACAGAGAGCAACAAGATCGTTCTTCCACAGTTGAAGAACTTACTTCTAGACCGTCTACAAGTCACAAGGTTGTTCAGTACTAGACTACTAGCAGCGGTACTATTGAAGTATTGATATTGAAATCAAGTGCTCTTCATTGGAACACTTGCATGTCTGTCTATGACTTCCCCCAGATTTCAATCTCTGCATCTGACTTCAACAACATTAACCAAGTCCCACTAAATCATGGACAACATTATACCATACTACAGGAAAGGATTAAGAAAGTATTACATCTCTGGCAGTTCTGTGCACTCTAGAGGTATATCTCGTACTATAATGATGATTTTAACCCTGTCAGAGGTTATTCCCAAAAATTGTAATTTGCTTCTTTTCTTTCTCATTAAGTCATTCTCTCATTTTACTAATCAACTGATGCTGATAATGGATTTCTGCTAAAGCATAAAACAAACTTAGAGATTTCATGTAGACACTCAGACATGCATCTTGATGAATTTGTTTTTCATTTACTATAAGAATACAAATTGCAGATAAATGAGGTAGTCATTGTGTTAAATTAATTTTTTGATAAGATGTTTCTTTTCATTGTAAATATTGAAACATGCATAGAATATTAGTAGTCAGTATTCCAAATTGTTTTGTGGACCCAGCTTAGGTTATTTAGTATTTTACTACATAAGCTGTTTGACTGGAGGCATCAGGAGCTTGGGAAGATAATATTAGTTTGCTTACCTGTAATTTTCCACAGATTTCAAGGTTGTGCATATGAGGATGCTTGGTACCTCAGAAAAGGACCGTGACATGGAAACTGATCCTGCGAAGCAACATCATGGGAAGTTTAATTTCAGTGAGGTGTTTGTTCTTGGTGCAGTTTCAAATACGCATCCTACATTCAATTATGGGCTGATCTGATCAGGGAGGAAATCGCATTGCTGCTAGCTGAAGGAAAGCTGCTCAAGTTGATGTTCTCTTACATGAGCTCTAAATTGGGTAATTGATTCCTTTTAAGTGGATTATTTTCACGATTGTTTTTGTTTTTGTTTATTTTCTCTTCAATTGGATTTTCAAATCGCTCTTTAGTTTTACTTTCTCATAAACTTTTTTCCTTTCATTATCACCTTCTCTTTTTACAGTCTCAGGTGTTGGATGGTTGGTTTGCCTGATATTTGCGTTTGCTTTATTATGCAGGAAAAGTCTATTATGCTGTGAATGAATTTTGAGGTTAAGAAATTGTTGCGCTTGAAGATTGCAAATAAAAATTGATTTTGTTTATCTGAGTTTGTTTTGGTTATGTGGGAATGTATTGTTTTGATAGCTTTGTAATGTGGTTTTTATTGTTAGTTGCCCTGTCCTGGTTCGACTGAGGTCTGCAGAAATCCAATAGGCATATTACTTTATTTGCTTGGAACGGCAATAGGCAATCAATCAAAGTAGTAGTTATATGTATAATTAAGAGGCATGCTCATGTATTTTATTCAAGATATTGTGATGAAGCTAATCTAGTTTATTTAATTTAACGTAGCCATTATTTAATCTTTATTGCTTTGCTAACTTTTATTGATTTTTCATGGTGCTTCAGGTGGCAATAGAATTATTGGAAAGAGATCGATTTGTGGAAGCATTTATGCAGGTAAATGCTTATTTTTCTAACATGTAGCTGCTTTTCTCGGTTCATATTCTCTTTTTCCTCCGCTGTTCTCGAGTAGGTGGTTAATAGAATCACAGACTCAAGCTGGCGATAGTTCCCAGATTTTGTTCATAGAATTTAATGTTTAGGGGTTTATAGAATTCATAGGATTGTATTTAGGGAACCCTATTATTGTTTTATTGTCTTAGGGGTTTATATTCTTAGCTTATGAATATTTGTGTTTTATATACAACATGTTACGACCCTGGCTTCGGCTCTAATTCTGCTTTCACTATGACATAGTTGTTTAGTTTGTTCCTCTTTTTTTTTTCCCAGCTTTTCATCAATTTGACTAATCTGAGGTTTTCTTTTTCTTTGCTTCTTCGTTTTCCTAATCTGAGGTTCAAGGTCATCATATATGCATTTATATTGTGCTTTGTGTGATTCGGTGCAAGTGTGTAACTATTACTGCTCCAATTTTACTATGAATCTTATTTCATTGTCATTTTTCATCTTATAAAAGGAGTTGTTAGACTTTTCATCTTAGAAAAGGAGCTGTTAGATTCTGTGCTTCAAATAGATCTGTTCAAGAGCATCTGTTTTTTGGTATATCTAGCACAAGTAAGCATTGTGCCTTCAATTTCAATTCTATATATATTTTACCTAACTCTTAATCCTTATAACTCTTTAATTCTTCCTTGTAGGAGTCACGAAGAACTTGTCGACAACATTGTGGAATATCTCCGCAGTAGAGTTACACCTGATGCAATTGAATTCACAGATGATTTCCAAGCATTTGGAGCAACAAAAGAAACGACAGACAAGGTTATGAAGGCGCTAACAGATGACAAGATTACTGCCGTTGGTGTCTATGGCATGGGCGGCGTTGGAAAGACAAGCTTGGTGAGACATGTAGCTGCACAAGCCTGCAGAAATGGTACTTTTAACCATTGGATTATGGCTGTCGTATCCCAAAACCTTGACTTGAAAAAAATTCAAGACACATTGGCAGATCTGCTGGGCTTCGAATTAAAAGAGAAGACAGAAGCCGGCAGAGCAGATAAGTTGCATAAGGAGATCATGAGAAAAGAAAAACTCCTGATAATTGTGGACGATGTTTGGGAGAGAGCAGAGTTGTCAAAGATAGGGATTCCCACCTACAATGAGCTTCAAAAGTGCAAGTCCAAAGTGCTACTCACCACCAGGAGATTGAATGTCTGTAATGCCATGAAGTGCCATGAAAAGATCAGCCTCAAAGTTCTCTCAGATCAAGATTCTTGGGCCTTGTTCGTGAGAAATGCAGGAACAATTTCTTTTGAGCCCACCTCATTTGAGGAAGTGGCAAGGAGGGTAGCTGGAGAGTGTAAGGGTCTTCCGATTGCATTGATAGCTGTTGCAAGGGCACTTGGAGATGAGGACCAGGAGGAATGGGAGAAGGCAGCTAAACGACTAGAGCAGTCGCAATATGTCAATCCCAATTATGAGGAAGATGACGAAAATGCATTCAGATGTATACGATTAAGCTATGATTACTTGAAAAATGAAGACCACAAGTCATGCTTCTTGCTCTGTTGCCTGTTCCCAGAAGACCATGACATCGAAATAGAAGACTTGTTCCGGTACGCGATCGGAAAAAGATTGTTTCGAGATGCCAAAACAATGGAAGTAGCCAGAGGAAGATTAGTTACAGTGGTCAAGTACCTGAAAAATTCTAGCTTGCTTTTGGATAGCCAGAAAAAAGGATGTGTAAAGATGCATGATGTCATCCGGGATACAGCCATTCAAATTGCCGAATCTGAAGATGGACATCGGTTATTTGTGAAAGCTGGCTGTGGTTTAAAGGGTTGGTCGCCACGCGGATTACATAAAGGCTGCACTGCTATTTCACTAATCTGGAACAAAATTCGCAAGCTACCCGAAGAAGAGCTGGTATGTCCAAATCTCCAGATTTTATTACTAAACGGGAATTATGAACTAAGTGAGATCCCAGAAAAGTGGATCCAGAATCTGAAAGAGTTAAGGGTCTTGGATCTTAGCAACACTAGTATTTCCGTATTACCCCAATCATTTAGTCTCCTCACCAACCTCCAAGCCTTGTATTTAGATAATTGCGGCAAATTAATTGACATTTCCGTTGTGGGGAAACTTAGCAAGCTTGAAATTCTTAGTATGAGAGACCGTCCGAGGGGGAAATTGTCGAGAGAAATAGGACATTTGACCAATCTAAGGATTTTGGACGTCAATCGCTCTTGGCCAACGAGAGGAGGAATTGTTACAATTCCATCTAAAGTGATATCAAAGTTGCAAGAATTAGAAGAATTGTACATGTTGTACTGTGGATTTGAGGACGGGCGGTGTGATGAGTTAGCTGGTTTATCAAATTTGAAAATATTGCAGGTTGGCTTATCCGATGAAAGTTTCATCCCTAAAAATGTTGTGGTTGCACCAGATTGGGATTACTTTTGTATAACTATCAACGGCAGAAGCTCCAGCTACGCTCCATCCGAACATGGAGATCGTAATTCAAGATCCTTGTTTCTTGATGGAGCAACCATCAGTACCTTGCCTGATTGGTTTATCAAAGCGGTGACAGAGAAAACAGAGAAGCTAAAGTATGACAGCTGCAAAGGGATGAGTGACATTGTTATGGAATATGACGATGGGAGGTTACATAAACTCAAGCATCTCACAGTTAAATCTTCTGACTTGAAAGAGTTGATGAACACAACAAGACGAGTTCATACAGGGCCCGTGTTTGAGAATTTGGAAGAGTTGCATCTGATAGTTCTGAGCCACCTGGAGGAGTTGTGTGTTGGTGAGTTACCACCTGGGTCTCTCTCAAATCTCAAGGTGTTTCATGTGTATTCTGGGACGCGTTTGAGGAGTGTATCAGAATTTGTACAGAGACTGCCAAATATGGAGAAACTAGATTTAAACTGGATGTATGAATTGGAACATGTGTTCAGATGCGAAGGGGTCGAGCCAGAACAATCAAAACTGAGCGAGATGCATTTGATGACTCTAAGAGCACTAAGAAGCATATGTAATGGTCCTGCTCCACGTGCAATGCTCCACGGTCTTAAGATTTTGACCATTTTTCATTGCGGGCTGCTGCAAAGTCTGTTCACATCTGATGTTAATATATGCCTTGAACCATCCAATCTGTGCTGACGGGTTATACTAGGTTATGGTTACCTATTCGGGTTATACTAGGTTATGGTTACCTATTAGGACTAGTATATCGGATTTAGGGCTGTATATATACAACCTATTGTGTGTTGTGTACATGTCATTCTGTATTGTTGCTCAACATAATAAAACTGTTCTCCTTCTGTCCGTGGACGTAGCTAACACGTTGTTAGTGAACCACGTAAATCTGTGTTCTTTCTTGCACTCGTTATAACAAATTGGTATCAGAGCCACTCTGCCGTGTGGTGCGAGTGTGCCGACGAGGGCGTCGGGCTCCCAAGGGGGGTGGATTGTAATATCCCACATCGGCCAAACGGAGAGGGGTTATGTGCTGTATATGTACATGCCCACCTCCAATTTAACACGAGGCCTTTTGGTGGCTCAGCGGCTTCGGAGGGGATGGGTACTCCGAGGTTAAGCATGTTGATGCTAGAGCAATCCCAGGATGGGTGACCTACTGGGAAGCTGCTCCTGAGCTGCCGGAAACAAAACCGTGAGGGCCGGTGGGCCCAAAGCGGACAATATCGTGTTACGGCGGAGCGAGTCCTGGGATGTAACAAATTGGTATCAAGAGCAAGGTTTATCTGGCCTGGTTGTGATTTCCGCCAAGAAAGATGTCTGGTTTGAATGTGAAGATTGATAAATTCACAGGGAGGAACAGTTTCAGTTTATGGCAGATCAAGATGCGAGCCTTGTTAAAACAACAAGGGATGTGGGCGCCGCTGGTTAAGAAGTCAGGGGATCAAGAAATCGCTGAGATGGCCAGTCTGGAGGAGAAGGCACACTCGACAATTATGTTGTGCCTTGCAGATGATATAATCACCGAGGTCGCAGAGGAGGAAACTGCGGCTGGTCTGTGGTTGAAGCTTGAGAGTCTATACATGACGAAGTCTTTAACCAACAAGTTGCTTCTAAAGCGACGTCTGTTCGGTCTGCGTATGGAAGAAGGTACATCTCTAAGAGATCACTTAGATCAGTTAAACACTGTTCTATTAGAGTTGCGTAATATCGATGTTAAAATTGATGATGAGGATGCTGCTCTAATCCTGTTGGTATCTCTACCTTCGTCGTATGAGAATTTTGTGGATTCTTTTATTGGTGGGAGAGATACTCTGACTCTGGAGGATGTTAGATCATCTTTACATACTAGAGATATGCGCCATAAGGTGACCGGTACTAGTTCAGACAGTCAGGCTGCAGGGTTGGTAGCCAGTGGAAGTTTGGGACAAAAAGGCTCGGGGAAGAAGAAATACAAGAATCCAGTTTCAAAGGGTTCCAAATCCAATGATGTCTGTAACTACTGTAAAGAGAAGGGACATTGGAAAAACGAATGTCCAAAGAAGAAGAAGCAGTCTGAGAAAGCATCAGGTACTGCTGTTGTAGCAGAAGTTGACACCACTTCGGAAGAAGATCTGGCCTTGGTTGCAGATGCACACATACATCACAGGGATGTGTGGATTTTGGATACCGGGGCGTCTTATCATATATGTCCACGCAGAGAGTGGTTTTCAACCTATGAGCAGATAGATGGAGGCAATATTTCTATGGCAAACAGTTCTGCAAGTAAGGTGGTTGGAATTGGCTCAATAAAAATACGGACACATGATGGTAAATTCTGTACATTGAATGATGTTAGGCATGCTCCACACATGACGAAAAACCTGATTTCTTTGGGTCTTCTAGATAGCAAAGGTTTCAAGTACAAAGGCTCATGTGGAATTTTAAATGTCTACAAAGGTGTCAATGTGGTTCTGAAAGGTGTCAAGCGAGGTACTTTATATATTCTGCAAGGTTCAACGCTGTCAGGCTCGGCTGCTGTTGCATCATCAGAGGTTCACAAGGATGATATGACCAAGCTATGGCACATGAGGCTTGGTCATATAAGTGAAAGAGGGATGCAAATTCTGTCAAAGAGTGATCTTCTTGGTGGTCACAAGGTCAAGGATTTTAGTTTCTGTGAAAATTGTAGTGTTGAGAAACAGGTGGAGCAACAAGTCACTGAAGATGTGAGTGAACCACAACAAGAAGATCAATACCTACATTCAGAATCAGAACAAATGGCTGCTAATCAGCATAGTTTGACTCATGAGCGATCTAGGAGATCAAACTTTGGGAAACCACCTACAAGGTATGGTTTTGAGGACATGGTGGCTTATGCACTACAGGTTGCTGAAGAGGTGGATCCTCATGAGCCGTCCACCTACAAGGAAGCAGTTACAAGTACAGAGTCAGCTCAATGGCTTGCTGCAATGGGAGATGAAATGGAATCACTTCAGAAAAATCAGACTTGGGAATTGACCAAACGACCTGATCAGGGGAGAAAGGTTATTACTTGCAAATGGGTTTTCAAGAAGAAAGAAGGGTTGTCACCTGCTGAGGGCATCAAGTATAAAGCTCGAGTAGTTGCAAGAGGGTTCCATCAGAAAGAGGGAGTTGACTACAATGAGATTTTCTCACCTGTGGTCAGACATACTTCTATCAGGGTGCTACTAGCCATAGTTGCACATCATAATCTGGAGCTTGAGCAACTAGATGTGAAGACAGCGTTCTTACATGGAGAATTGGAAGAAGAGATTTACATGACTCAGCCAGATGGTTTTCAAGTCCCTGGAAAGGAAGACTATGTTTGCAAGTTGAAGAAGTCCTTGTATGGACTAAAGCAGTCTCCTAGACAGTGGTACAAGAGGTTTGATAGCTATATGATAGAAATCGGCTACATCAGGAGTCCGTATGATTGTTGTGTCTACTACAACAAGTTAACAAATGATTCCCTCATTTATCTGGTCCTGTATGTAGATGATATGCTGATAGCTGCAAAAGACAAGTCTGATATTCAGAAGTTGAAGGGTCTTCTCAGTGCAGAGTTTGAGATGAAGGATTTGGGAGCAGCCCGGAAAATTTTGGGAATGGAGATTTACAGGGATAGAAGTCAGAAGAAGCTTTTCTTATCTCAGAAAGGCTACATCCAGAAAATATTATCCAGGTTTGGTATGTCTACATCTAGATCTTTAGATACTCCAAGTGCTGCAAATATTCATCTGTCTACTGCGTTTGCACCTAAATCTGCTGAGGAGAAGGAATACATGTCTCGAGTTCCTTATGCTAGTGCAGTAGGAAGCTTGATGTATGCTATGGTTTGCACTAGGCCTGATCTTGCACATGCTGTTAGTGTTGTCAGCAGATTTATGGGTGATCCCGGAAAGGAGCATTGGCAGGCTGTGAAGAGAATTTTTCGGTATCTCAAAGGTACGTCTGATGTTGGTCTCATTTATGGAGGTGATACAAACTGTTTGGTAACAGGCTATTCAGATAGCGATTATGCTGGAGATGTTGACACTAGGAGATCTATGACTGGTTATGTCTTTACTCTTGGTGGCTCTGTTGTTAGCTGGAAAGCTACTTTGCAGCCTACAGTGACTTTGTCTACTACTGAAGCAGAGTACATGGCTCTGACAGCCGCTGCAAAGGAAGGCATATGGTTGAGGGGACTGGTCAGTAGTCTTGGTTTGCATCATGATCAGGCTATAGTATATTGCGACAGTTTGAGTGCAATATGTTTAGCTAAGGATCAAGTTCATCATGAGAGGACTAAGCACATTGATGTCAGGTATCATTTTCTGAGAGATGAGAGCAGAATTAAGGTGAAGAAGGTGGGCACTGCTGACAATCCCGCTGATATGTTCACCAAGTCGGTTCCACACAGCAAGTTCCAACATTGTTTGGACTTGCTAAATGTTACAAGCTGTTAGTTGCCCTTTGGGGGCGACATCTGAGGCAGAAGGAGTTATCTGTACATCTGGCATCACTATGGTGCATCTGGTACATCTGTTATTTGTGAGAGGATTCAAGTCAAGGTGGAGATTTGTTAATATATGCCTTGAACCATCCAATCTGTGCTGACGGGTTATACTAGGTTATGGTTACCTATTCGGGTTATACTAGGTTATGGTTACCTATTAGGACTAGTATATCGGATTTAGGGCTGTATATATACAACCTATTGTGTGTTGTGTACATGTCATTCTGTATTGTTGCTCAACATAATAAAACTGTTCTCCTTCTGTCCGTGGACGTAGCTAACACGTTGTTAGTGAACCACGTAAATCTGTGTTCTTTCTTGCACTCGTTATAACATCTGATGTAGCTCAGTGTCTTGTTCAATTGGAAGACCTTCTTGTAGAGTGGTGTCCTTTGTTGGAAAGAGTGATGGAAGCAGTGAACAAGGAGAAGACGGTTCTACCAAAACTGAAGAACTTGGTTTTGAAGTATCTTCCTTTGTTGTATGGTGCAATTGCTGCCGTTGATATTGAGTGTCCTTCATTGGAACGCTTGATGGTGGTGAATTGCCCCAAGCTTTTATTTTCAACCTCTTCCGATCTCTTCGAAGCCTTCAAAAGCAGGAACCAATTTTCATTTTCAGCCTCCGCTTCTGACCCAGTCGAACTCGATGACCCAGTCGAACTCAATGATCCACAACTATACGATACTCTACTTGACAGGTATTGACGTATTTACTTAGTTTGTTCTTTTCTTCTGTATTTTGTAGGGCAGCAATTGGGCCAAAACTGATTTGATCAATTAATATCTGTGATTCAATTTTTATTCATCCCACTCTTTTAAAACAATTGAGCTCTCACGATAGGACACAAAGCCCAATTAAAATATGATTTTTATTTTCTTTCTTATTTTTCTTTGTTCATCAGTCATAATGTGAACAACAACAAAAAAATCAAAATTATGCAGAATACTTAAAGTTGATGATTGTTTTGTTTTCTTTACTCTAGTAATGCAAGTTACAAACAACATTATGGACACTCCTAGAATGTTACTTTTCTGTTTAAATCTATAATTTTAATAGTAATTCTTTTTTGCTTTTTCTTTTTTCCTGTTTTGATGCAACAGAACATCTTTGTGGACATCTTTTTAGAGTCTCTAGCTCAGCTTCTGACTTCCGTTGTAGGAAGTAACCAAGTTCAACTCTATTTCTTTGTCCAGGTATGCTGTGTGATCAACTGAATTATTTTTTTTCATTGAATGGTAGATTTCTTGTGATGCCATAGAAACTAAAAATGTTACCTTTTTCTAAGATAATGGAGTTCTCATAATTCATTTGCTTTCCCAATCTTTTGTGTATTAGTGATTCAGTTCTTATTTTTCTTTTTATAATTCGTCGTTATCAATCATTTCTTGGACAGTAAATTGATTGTTGGACAAATCCTGCACTCGGATACTAGATGAGAGAGAAAGTACTGGAAGCTCTCAGAAAGAAGGTTAGAGCTCAAATCAAGAACCTCAAGTTGGGTTGCATAACAAAAAGATGAAGAGAAGGCTAGGCCTGAATTTGTAATTACCCACTGTGGCTTGTTTTCAATTGTGAATTTGTGGCACCTGAATCGTGAGTGATGCTGCTGAAATGCTTCCTCTTTTTCATAAGTTCAATCCACACCTTCCTCTTTAAGGAAAACTAAATCAGTAACAGGGTTTAAAATGGGATGAGAGTTCTATAATATGATTCCAACATAATCATCAACTCACTGAAAATGAGAGGAGAAAACATTCAATGAATCTGCAGGGAGCACCGCAAATTGCAAAGATTATTCCGCATGTGTCTTCTAGTACCTATTATATAAAGAACTGTATGAAAAAATACAGCTTGCATTGAAAATGTCAAATATTTGTACAATTAATGGCTCTAACATGACACCCTCAAATTCAAAACTGCATCGGCTTGAACAACACATGATTCTAGCTAAATTTGCTGACTTATATTTCCCTTGAACTAAACATTCCTATTCCTTTCCTCCTATTTCCCCCTCATTTACAAGATCAACTCTATCCTATATCCATCCCTACAAAACAGTTAGTTGTATGTACACATAAACTTACAAAACCCACAGAAAGCCCTCTTCCCTGGTTGATTTGCAGAAGTGAAGGATAGATATACTTGGCGGCCAAGTCAAGGGAGCCTTTAGTTTTTAGTTTCACAAGCACCAGTTCACATCACATCATCGCATTTAATCTTACTGATTCTTCTCACTGAGAACTCTTGACACTTGGATGTGACTGAGCTGCAGAGCTGAGTTCTGCCGTAGGGTATCACCTGTTACTGGCCCATCTTTGCATTTGAAGTCGTGAGAGACTCTCTTACATAGTGTATGCCTGGCCTGTACATGAACGAGGCCTAATAAATTAGTGTTTCAAGACACTCAATAATTTCAAACCACATTTCTTCTGCAAGCAAAGTTATTTTAGTAACTAATGCATTGGAAGTACATATCGAAATGAGAAGCGCATCAAGTATGTCATTTTGGTAATACAAACATGATAGTGAAGAATATGAATGACACTTGGTTGTTTCTTCTCAGGGAAAAAAAGGAAGAAGTAAGCAATGGAAGATTACCTTGTCATCATTTCTGATTTGTGGCCTATAACCACGTCCAGCCCAAGCATTCAAATCCCTGCATATGCGCTCTCAGACCAAAGGAGAAGAAAATAACTGAAGAGCCATCAGTGCATACTACAAGGCTTCCAAGGTTATTGATGCTTTTGTAAAAACAGAAAGAACAAATGGAGCTTCTTCGTCAGGGTGTATAGTTGTTGGATCTGGATCCAAAACCATTTCACACAATATTTCTCGTGAATTAACATAATTTGTCCCACCGACTGATTCATGTAGGTATATATTGTAAGCAGCTCAGCAGCCACCAGCACTATAACTTCGCCATTGGCCGTGAACAGAGTAGCGCATCTCCGGGGGATAGATACGGCAAACATATATTGATCGAAAATGAATTTGGAAGTCTTGCCAGGACATCCAGAATATGCCATCTTTTGACTGTTATAAGAAACACAAACAAAGTTATGATAAGAAAAGGAAAAGGAAGAAAAAGAAAACAGAAGTGACATCAATGGGATCAGATTGAATGGTAATAGATAGGCCATCAACGGTAACTCTGAGATAGAAACCATTCTATCTGTCAGAGGAACTGAACGACTTAGGTAAATATTGAAGACAAGAATCGAATTGTATAACTGGTGATTTACTTACCTAGTTTGTAAATGAATCTTGTGTAATCCCTAATTACTAGGGATAGACTTTGTAGTCAAGGCCGGGTAGGAAGCCTTAATAGCCTAGGGTTTGGTCTTTATATAAACTGTAACATAGCCTCTGTATCAATTAATTGAATAAAATTACTCTCTACCAACTCCCAGCTTCTTTATGCCATCAGAGCAAGTTTCGATCCTAGACCTAAACACTAACCCACCCAAACCTAAACCGATCTCATGGCAGGCGGTGCAGCAGCCGATGTGAAGGACACCAAGTCCAACTCCTCATCCACAACAACCGCACCATGGGAGAACTCCAATCATGCTCTCTACCTGCACCATTCGGATCAACCCGCAGCTGTTCTTGTTACACATCCTTTGATGGAGGACAACTTCTCTGAATGGACACAATCAAAGAGCATGGCACTCAAGATCAAGAACAAAATTGGTTTTGTTCTTGGCACACAAGTCAAACCCACTGTTAACCTCGAGGAGCAGCAACAATGGGAGTGTTGTGACACACTCGTCAAGACGTGGCTTATAGCTTCCATGTCAAAACCGATTTCTGGAAGTGTCAGGAACTGCAAAACCTCTCGAGATGTGTGGCTTGACCTTCAAGAAAGGTTTGGCCAAACCAACATTGTTAAACTCTTTAACATTGAGAATGCAATCCGTGCTTGTTCTCAAGGCTCGGACACCGTGACCACATTCTTCACCAAACTCAAGAGCTTGTGGGATGAAAGAGACACCATATGTGATATGTAAGCCTGTGCTTGTGGTGAAGGAGTCAAGGTTGGAGAGTATATCAAGAATCTTAAGACTATGCAATTTCTTATGGGACTCAACGAAAGCTATGACACTCTTCGAAGTAACGTAGTTTCGATTGATCTCTTGCCTAGTGTTAACAGAGTGTATTCGATGGCTCTCCGTCATGAGAAACAAGCAGCGGCTGCTGGCAGCAACAAAGCTCTTTCACCACCCGAATCTGCGGCTTTTTCAGTCAAAGGGGAGGCAGCCTCTTCTTCTCGAGGCAGTGAGCAACCAAGAAACCGCAAGGGAAGATGGTGTGAAAAGTATCATAAGAACAACCATTCCACCGAACGGTGTCAGAGAGACGTAAAGTGCACTTTTTGCGGCTGGAAAGAACATGATGCAGACCGGTGTCTTAGGAGGAAAGCAGCAAAAGAAGCCGGCCACTCTCGGTCGAACAACCTTACTGCTGGTTTCGACAATTCTGGCATGACCCCATTTCCGTTCTCAAAGGAAGTGTGTGGGCAGCTTCTTGATCTTTTGAACAAAAACAAAGCAGGAGTGGTTAACCAAGTCGGTAATCCTTCTCCTTATGATGAGTTGTCAGGTAAAGCATTCCAAGTTTCTCAGGGTAACCAAAACAGTGTTTGGATATTCGATAGTGGCGCTAGTGATCATATAATTTGTAATCCTAGCCTATTCACAAACACTTATCCAACCCAAAGCCGATATGTCAAACTTCCCAATGGAACCGTCACTCGAGTCTCACAAGTTGGAACAGTTGTCTTTCCTTCACAATTCACATTACACAATGTTCTTTGTGTTCCTTCCTTTTATCTCAACTTAATTTCTGTGAGCAAGCTTGCCTATGATTCATTCAGTGTCACTGTGTTTCTTAAACAGATTTGTTTTACAGGACCTGCGCTCGGGGAAGATGATTGGGATAGGAACTGAGAAGGAAGGACTATACTGCCTCAACGAAGCTCAGAAGGTCACATGTAATTCTGTTGATAGTCATTCATCAAACCTATGGCATCAACGTTTGGGTCATCCATCTTCTAGGGTTTTACCTTTGTTTCCGTTTATTTTCCGT
This sequence comes from Fragaria iinumae, assembly GCA_009720345.1. NCBI lineage: Eukaryota > Viridiplantae > Streptophyta > Magnoliopsida > Rosales > Rosaceae > Fragaria > Fragaria iinumae. Next base: position 38,907,929 of record CM019119.1, read on the forward strand.
AAGACTTGTGATACAAATATGTGTTCCATTTGCCCTTTGGCCAAGCAAACTCGAAATTCCTTTTCGTTAAGTACCATCTCTAGTAAAGCAGCTTTTGATTTTATTCATGTCGATATTTGGGGAGGATATCATGAACCTTCAATTACAGGAGTCAAATATTTCTTAACTATCGTTGATGATTTTACTTGATGTGTTTTGGTTTATCTCATGGTTCAAAAGTCTGAAGCTCAAAATCACCTCGTTAGTTTCATTCATCTTGTTGAAAATCAGTTTGATACAAGAATCAAAATTGTCTGAAGTGACAATGGCCCTGAATTTAAACTTACAGATTTTTATTCTTCTAAGGGCATTGTTCATCAAACTAGTTGCGTCAATACACCTCAACAAAATGGTGTTGTTGAACATAAACATCGACATCTTCTCAATATGGTTAGAGTTTTATTATTTCAAGCTAATTTGTCTAAGTCTTTTTGGGGTGATGCTATTCTTACTTCCGCATATTTAATTAATCGTACTCCTACCCCTCTTCTTCAAAATAAAAGTCCCTTCGAGAAACTTTTCCATAAGGCGCCGAACTATGATCATCTTAAAGTCTTTGGGTGTCTTTGTTTCGCCTCAACCCATCCTGCCAAACCAACAAAATTTGATCCACGAGCTATGAAATGCATGTTCATTGGTTATCCTTAAGGAAAAAAGGGTTACAAAGTTTTTGATTTAGACACCAAACATGTCTTTGTTTCTCGAGATGTCCTCTTCTATGAAGATACCTTTCCCTATTCAGCTACCAATCCCGAAACAGTTGGCCTGACCTCGCCAAATTCTCACCCAGAAGGTGGGGTTTCTGTAACAAGTCCTCCTTGCACTAGGGTTTTGATCGAAGAAGAGAATCCCACTTCATCTAGGGTTTTGACTGAACAAGGGAATCCTAGCTCTCATAGGATTTCTCTAGCGGATAATACCACCCCTAATGTTGGTAATAACACACCGCATCCAACTCCTTTTTCCATTCCAACAAAAATCATCGACCAAGCAGAACCTATGCAAACCCTAGCTCTCATCCCTTCTCAAACCCTGCCTGATCAAGCTGCGCCTTCTTCCCCTCCTCTTCGTCGTTCCTCTCGTCCAACTAAACCTCCGGTCTTCCTGCATGACTATCACGTTGAGGCTGTGCTTCCTTCTCGTTCTGTTCCTTCTCGTTCTGTTCCTTCATCGTCTCCGGGTTCAGATACAACTCATTCCCTTTCTAATGTCTTGTCTTATACTCGTCTGTCTCTTTCACATAAAGCTTTTACAGTTAACCTCACGCTCCAGAAGGCGCCCTCTACTTATGCACAGGCTGTTCAACATCAGGCATGGCGTGATGCCATGTGAAAGGAGATTGATGCATTACAACAAAATCGGACATAGAGCCTTGTTTCTTTACCTTCCAACAAACGTCTGATTGGTTGCAAATGGGTTTATAAAATCAAACTCAAGCCGGATGGTACTGTTGAACACTACAAGGCCAGACTCATTGCCAAAGGTTATAGCCAAGTTGAAGGTGTGGATTAGAGGGAAACCTTTGCTCCTGCGGCTAAGCTCACCACAGTCCGTGTCCTCCTTAGCTTGCCAGCTTTGCGTGGTTGGCATCTTCATCAATTGGATGTCAACAACGCTTTCTTCAATGGAGATCTCAATGAAGAAGTTTACATGCAATTACCTCCTGGTTTTGGACGAAAAGGGGAGAATCGAGTGTGCAGGCTACACAAAAGTCTGTATGGACTTAAGCAAGCTTCTCGACAATGGTTCATCAAACTTTCTCTAGCACTCAAGAGGGCTGGTTTTACTCAAAGCTGGTCAGACTACTCATTGTTCGTCCGTAACCATTCAGGCAAGTTCACAGTATTACTTGTGTATGTGGATGATATTATATTAGCAGGAAACAGTTTGGCAAACATTACATCAACAAAGGAAGCTCTTGCAAGGCAATTCAAGCTCAAAGATCTCGGCGAGCTTAAGTACTTTCTTGGAATTGAAGTAGCTCGGTCAAGACAAGGCCTAGCTCTTTCACAAAGAAAGTATACGCTAGAGATACTAGAAGATACAGGGTTCTTGGCTTCCAAACCATCAAGACTTCCAGTTGATCAGAATCTATCTCTCACGGAGGCAGGAGGAGAGTTATTAACGGATCCTTCACAATACCGAAGGCTCATTGGGAGGATGATTTATCTCCCTACCACAAGGCCAGACCTAGTTTATGCTATTCATATATTAAGTCAGCTTATGCACAAGCCGACACAGTTGCACCTCAATGCCGCACATCAAGTACTCATATACATAAAAAACACCCCAGGACAAGGTATCTTTTTCCCATCGAATGGGAATTCTGAATTAACGGCGTTTTGTGATGCTGATTGGGCACGTTGCAAAGACACAAGGAGATCCATAACAGGTTATTGTGTAAAGTTGGGAGAAGCAGCAATTTCATGGAGGACAAAGAAGCAAAGTACGGTTTCCCGTTCAAGTGCAGAAGCCGAGTACAGATCGATGGTATCTACATGTTGTGAAATCACATGGCTTCGAAAACATACTAAGGGATTTAGAACAAGGGAACAATCAGTTATGGAACAACCCAATCAACACCAGATGTTGTGTTTAACAATCTTATATTTATACTTTAATTACAACAATAAGAATACAATTCCTAATCTATGAACACAGTAATATCAGTTGAAACAATGAATTGAAATCAAAACACAATTGAGAGCAATGAAACTGACTTGATGATTTTGATAGAGGCTTGCTTGCAGCAATCTCCTAAGACAGAAATTCGCCCCTACACTTGTGCACGTAGATCTTGGATGTCTGTCTTGCAGGATATAACTATCGAACCCAATCGATGCACTCGGATTGAATCCCTGGCAAACTCTACTTTTAGTTTCTCAGAAATATTAAGGGGAGAAGAGAGAGGAGAACTGAATCATAGTTCCATCTGCTTGGGCTGATTGTCTTTAAAAAGACGAAATACACCGTTTGGGGAACAGAGGTGTAGCTTCAGTTGTTCTTGTTTGAAACCCAGAAGACACAACCTTCTGTTCGTACTCAACTCTTTCAATAGATATAATCTCTTCCAACATATATATCTATTAACAAATAGTAATAATAATAAAACCAGATGGTAAAAATGGTAAAGTAAAAACATATGGTTAATATGAGTTTTTACCATACATTCTCCAACAATACCCCACATTTTCTATTCAAACCCGACAATACCCCACATTTGAATAAAAAATAAGCTACAAAAGTTAGTCTTGTAACTCAACATCATTTCGGAGGAAATAGAATCAATATGCGTCGGAAATGGTGTCTTTTGGACTTAAACCATGCCTAGTGATAACTTATCGGTATTACCTAGTGAGGCAGTGAAATCTTTCATCTTGAACGGTTCGCTATATGGTAGTAATACGAGACAACAAGTATCACACATATATCATCGTCACATTTCAAGTTTATACAGTTGTGTTCATTTTGGTCCTGAACATATCCCGACTTCATAAGAGCTCTAGAGAATTTAGCCATATCAATTCTCATGGATGCGACCCACATCACTCTCATATAGGTAATTCTAATTAAGAATAGTCCGTTCTATCCCACTTGAGAAAGCTATTAGCATTATTAAGAATAAAGTAATATTCATCCCTTAATCGTCAACGGAAATCACACATTGTTACATCATAGGAATAAGCATATGTGTGTCATGCTTTTGAGTCTTCCTTAACTAGTTTGCCTATTGAACCTAGACCATAGGATCTCCAATGTTGCTAGGTTAGGTTCCCGCCAAGTAATGACTCATTGTATTGGCTTGAGACCCATTCCCCTCGATGTAAATACAACTTGCTCTTTAGTTAGGCCTTTAGTCAAAGGATCGGCTAGATTTTCCTTTGATTTGATGTAATCCAATGCTATAACTCCATTGGAGAGCAATTGTCGTATTGTAGCATGTCGTCGCTTTATATGCCTAGATTTCCCATTGTACATTTTGTTTTTGGCTTGATGAAGGGCAGTCATACTATCACAATGAATACAAAGGGGTGTTAAAGGCTTAGGTCATAATGGAATATCTTCAACAAAATTTCTAAGCCATTCGGCTTCTTCAACAGCCTTATCCAAAGCAATGAATTCCGATTCCATTGTAGATCATGCTATACAAGTTTGTTTGGATGACTTCCATGACACGGCTCCTCCACCAAGTGTAAACACATAACCACTTGTGGATTTACTTTCCATACTACCCGAGATCCAATTTGCATCACTATATCCTTCTAACACAGGAGGATATTTTGAGTAATGTAGACCATAGTTCATTGTATAATTTAAATACCTTAATACTCTTATCAAAGCATGCCAATGGTCTATACTAGGATTGCTTGAATATCGACTTAATCGACTGATTGAATAAGCCAAATCCGGTCTTGTTCAATTCATAATGTACATCAAGCTTCCTATGATTTGTGTGTATTCCATCCAATTGAGACACACTTTCACTATTGTTCTTTGCGAGCTTACGTGTTGGATCAAATGGAGTCTTCATCGTTTTATCATCATAGTGTCCAAATTTCTTTAGCACTTTCTCCACATAATGAGATTGAGTGAGTATATAACCATTACTATCTCTTTTAATTCTCACTCCAAGGATTAAATCTGTTAATCCCATATCTTTCATTTCAAATTTGGAACTGAGCATCTTCTTTGTGGAGTTGATAATGTCCTTGTTTGTTCCCATTATCAACATGTCATCCACATATAGACATACAATGATACAAGCATTTTTGGTTTGCTTGATATAAACACATTTATCACACTCGTTTATGGTGAATCCGTCAGACATCATTGTATGATCAAACTTCTCATGCCATTGTTTTGGGGCTTATTTAAGTCCATATAAGGATTTAACAAGTTTGCAAACTTTCTTTTCTTGCCCTTTAACAATGAAGCTTTCAGGTTGTTCCATATAGATTTCTTCTTCTAACTCTCCATTTAAGAATGCTGTTTTGACATCCATTTGGTGTATCTCGAGATCATATATAGCAGCAATTGCTATTAGCATTCGAATGGAAGTAATTCGAGTGACAGGGGAATAGGTGTCAAAGAAATCAAGACCTTCTTTTTGTCGATACCCTTTTGCGACTAGTCTTGCTTTGTATTTGTCTATGGAACCATCTGGTTTTAACTTCTTTTTTAATATCCATTTATAACCAATTGGTTTGTTTCCAGGTGGTAAATTAACCAATTCCCATGTATGGTTGTTCATAATGGATTCCACTTTACTTTGAATTGTTTCCTTCCAATAAGGTGCTTCTGCAGATGCCATTGCAGCCTTATATGTTTGAAGTTCTTGTTTAGTTAGAAAAGTCAGAAAATCTGATCCAAAGTCTTTTTCAACCCTTGCTCTTTTACTTCTTCTGGGTTCCAATTCTTGCTCTTGAACCTTTGAAGTAGAAGCATTGTTTTTATTTTCCTGTGTTTGTGGATCTTCATGTACTCTTTTCTTTGTAGTGCTTGATCAATCTTTGTATGGAAATATATCCTCAAAGAATTCAGCTTCATTGGACTCAAGAATAGTGTTCACATGTACTCCTTCATTTCCAGATTTATGAACTAAAAATCGATGTGCTGCACTGTTATTTGCAGGTCCAATATATACACAGTCTACTGTTTTTGGTCCAAGCATTTTCATTTTTGGAGGAGGAATTCTCACTTTCGCAAGGCAACCCCACACTTTGATGTTTTTATATGTAGGTAGCCTGCCTTTCCATATTTCATATGGGGACTGATCATTCCTTTTAAGAGGAATTTTATTCAAGATTGAATTTGCATATAGAAGAGCTTCACCCCATAAACTGTGTGGAGCACCTAAACTGTTCAACATGGAATTTATCATTTCTTTGAGAGTTCTGTTCTTACGCTCAGCAACTCCATTTTGCATTAGAGTGTAGGGTGTTGTTGTCTGATGAACAATTCCATGCGTAGAACAAAATTCTGAAAATTCATTTGATATGTATTCTCCACCACGATCTGATCTGAGTATTTTTATCTTCTTGTCTAATTGATTTTCAACTTCAGCTTTGTATATTTTGAACATACTTAAAACTTCATCTTTACTTGTTATCAAATAGACATAACAGAATTTGCTGCAATCATCAATGAAAGTAATATAATAATTCTTTCCAGATCTACTTGGAGTTGCTTGGAAATCACAAAGATCAGTATGAATCAATCCAAGCACTTCGTTGGATCTTTCAACAGATTTGTAAGAATGCCTTGCATACTTTGATTCAACACAGACTGTACATTTATATTTATCAACATTGTTTTTGCTGTTTGAGATGCATTCTAACTTAGGACTACATTTTGGTAACAATCCCTAGTTGATCATCTTGTTTAAAGAACGAAAATTCACATGACCTAATCTTGCATGCCATAAATCAACTAAATCAAGAAAGTAGATAAAAGCAGTGTTATTGCCTGCATTATTATTATTAATACCAGCAGTAGGAATTACATTGATTTTGAACAGCCCCTCAGATAGGTAGTCTTTTCCTACATACATCCCACCCTTGGTGAGTACAAACTTATCAGATTCAAACACCAACTTCAAGCCTTTGTTAATAAGAAGAGATCCAGAAATCAAATTCTTTCTAATTTCAGAGACATGGAGCACGTTGGTGAGTGCAAGCTCCTTTCCAGAAGTGAGTTTCAGTATCACTTTTCCTTTCCCTTCAACTGTAGCAGTACTTGCATTTCCCATGTAAAGATTTTCTCCACCAGATCTTTGTTCATATGTTGCAAACATGCTTCTTTCAGCACACACATGCCTTGAGGCACCAGTGTCAACCCACCAGTCATTGGTATTGGTCATCAAATTTACCTCAGATACAACAGCAACAAATTGATCTTCTGCCATGTTTGCTTGATTATTATTTCCAGCAGGTCTGTCCTTCTTGTGGCGACAATCCATGGCTTTATGACCAGGCTTACCACACACCCAGCAAGCACCTTGAATTTTCTTTTTGAACATAACAGCTTTTGGGGCAGTAGGTGCTCTCTTGGCAGCAGCTTTTCCTTCTTATGATTGTGAGAAAACTTAGGCTTGGAGGTGCTGCCTTCAATCACATTGGCTTTGCTTCTATTGAGGACCAATCAGATTTTTCATTCTTTCGGTTCTCTTCTTCCACACGAAGCTTGAGAATGAGTTGCTCAAGGTTCATCTCTTCAGATAGGTGCTTGAGGTATATCTTAAAATCCTTCTAAGAGGGAGGCAGCTTTTCAATAATGGAAGCAACCAGAAAAGTCTCATTGAGCCCCATACCTTCAGCAAGTAATTCATGAGCAGTAATTTGGAGTTCCTCCACTTGCTTCACCACAGAATTAGCATCACTCATCTTAAAATTCAGAAATTTTCCAACAACAAACTTCTTGGCACTTGCAACCTCAGACTTGTATTTCTTGTTCAAAGAATCCCACAACTCTTTTGCAGTTTTGAATGTTGAATAAACATCATACAGTGAATCATCTAAGGCATTCAAAATATAATTCTTACACAGAAACTCGTTTTGCTCCCAAGCTTCAACAGCCTTAATAGTTGCATCTCGGATATCACCCTCTGCTGGCAAATCAGGAGCCTCAGATGTAATCACTTGTGCCCAGTTCAGTGTTGTCAGAGAAAACAACATCTTTTGCTGCCATCTTTTGAAGTCCACGCCATTGAATACAAATGGCTTCTCAATGTGGTTCTTAACACTAGCAGCAGTAGGTTGATCCATCACAATTCAAATCGAATTTCTTTCTTAGACTGTTAGAACAAGGGAACAATCAGTTATGGAACAACCCGATCAACACCAGATGTTGTGTTTAACAATCTTATATTTATACTTTAATTACAACAATAAGAATACAATTCCTAATGTATGAACATAATAATATCAATTGAAACAATGAATTACAATTCGAGAAACTTATAATTATTACAATTACTTTAGTGAGTTTTTCTGTGGGAGAGACTTGTTTCGGTTATATATGTGTTGATGTATCTTTTGGAGAACCAAGAAAGTATTTGTATTTGAGTTGTAAAATTTGTACTTTCTAAATCATGCTAGTGTTGTTGTTTTTTTCTATGCTAATGCATTGCTCGGCTTTCACATATTACCCTTGTATTACTAATCAAATGTTTTATCTCTTAGATTTACTAATTATGAAAACCAAATTTGGAAAGGCTTGGTCTTGGCGTTGGAGACTGAGATGAGTCTGAATCGATTCTCTGTTTATTTTTAGCCAATTTTCATTTCCTCAGTCGATTTCATTTCAGCTGCTCAATTCTTCTACCCAATTCTTCTTTGACGTCTCAACTGTAACCTTCATCAGATGGACGCAAATCTCCAGCTGCCATTTCTATCTTGGACTACTGATTTTGGGCTACATTTTATACAATGGGCTGCAAAAGAGGGGAACCACAACATTCGTGGATGATCGAGGCAATGAAATTGTTGTCTTGTTCTATCCCAAAATTATGCTGCTGCTTCTGCTAGGTGTTTGAGAGAACTAGTTGATATTTTTCAGTGCATGGACGACTGCAAGAGAATTCTTTCAATTTTTCATAATGTGAGATATCAGAAAGGAGTTTTGGAGAAGCTTTGGATAACCATGAAAGGACGTCTGGGCGATACGAATCTGAGAAGGTCCAGTGGAGAGATGCTTTAACAATAGTGGCCAGTTTGGCTGGGTGCGTGGGATTAACATAATTACAAGTAAGCTTCATCAATTACTAAGAGTTATTCTTGTGCTTATTCATATAGCTGACCATTATTTCACCCTTAACTCTTCCTTTTAGATTGACAGAGAACTTCTCGACTCCATTGTGTGCAGTAGATTGACATAGAAGTGGCCGCTCTCTCTTGATGCTCCGGTTTCCGTGCGTGGAGATTTCACGCGTGTCAGCTCAAAACTATCATCGTCTCCGTTCTCGGAGGAAAATCAGGATTGAGTTGTCTGCGTTCTTGTTAAGGTACAAGTGACGTCACTTTGTTTACTCGATAGGTGATGCTTTTCTCATGATGATGATGATGATGATGATGATCAAGTAGTAGCTCTACCATTCTTGTTCCTTATTTACTGTGTTTCTGCATATGTGTATTTGATCAGTTTATGGGCTCTGTATTTGATTTGAGGTAGTTTGATTGGATATCAATTACTGGTTTCTTAGTTTGTGTTGGATTTTCTATCCGACTACAATTGATTGGTTTCTTAGTTTCATGTACATCTCAATGCTGGGTCGTTTTGTGTTACTCTGATTTTCGAAACAAACAGAAAAACCAAGCTCAATGTGCAATCAGAGATGGTTTGATTTAACTCACATGATTGAAGATTCTTAACTTAAATTCAATCGGTTGATGGTTTCGAGAGGATTAGTGTTCATGCTCCTTCCATTGCGAATTCTGTTTTAGGTGGTTTTCTATTAGCTTGCAATTTCTAGTTGATGCATACTTTGTATTATTGTTGGCTTCTGGCTATTTTTTGGAGAATCGCGTTAGAAGTTATAACAAATCCAAGGATGTATTTGTGTTTCACTGTGAAAGTTTGAAACTCCAAATCACATTAGAGAAAGAGCTGAGGACTGCAATATATACAATTCCAACATTCTCATGAAATTGGATAATGGTTCATGATTATTGGTTTTTTTTTTTTTCCATTCTAGTTTCATGGCATGTTGTATCTGTAACCTACAGTTTGGAAGACATCTTATGCTCTCATTACAAGAGCTTTAGCTTTGCTTTTGGGACATTTGTTTCTCAAAAACACTTGCTAAATGTGATTACAATGTTGATTGGCAGGGGAAATTCTTGAAACTGTGTTCTCTGCTTCTTCTTATGGATAGACTCCCATTAATGCCCACATTGCCTTTCCTACAGCTTGAGGATTGGAACCTGATTAACAAACATGGTAATTCCATATCTACTACTAGTGTCATTTACTGCATTACCTGGATTCAGCAGTTATGTGCATTTCATGGGTGATAATATTACATGTGCATTTGGTTTGTAACATAATTTTCACAAGACTACTAGGTTTGTTCCAAGTTTTGGTTATTTTGACGGAGCCTAAAGATGATGGCTGATTGATTAATGTTATAGGATATACACATATATGATGTTGTATAGAAATTAAGAGCCCTCGACAAGATTTGAAAGCCAATGCTTTGTCAGGGCATGAACTTGCTAGAACTTGTCATCAATCCTCTTTAGCAATCCTCAAGCCAAAACAGTCTGTATCATATTGTTTTGCTGGTTTAGTATTTGCTAAAGTTGTTAACTTGTGGACTTTTGGACATTTGGTTCTTCGATATTTTTGCCAATGGATGTGTGTATATAATTTTAAACATCATTAACTGCAGTCATGGTGGTACTCTGCTAGTTGTTCTATGTTATAGATATGAACTAGTTTCAGATGAAACGTTAACAAAGGAAATTTTTTCTGGTTGGATGGTTGTACATGTTTAATCTGGAGTCCAAAACTGAGGTCACATTTTTTTTTTTTTTTGGTCAAGATGCGTGGGAAATTGTTGGTTGGTTGATTCAGTCAGTTTAGTTAACATTTAACAATCTAATTTGGTAGGCATATGTACTGATGCTTAATATTGATTGGTATGCTTAATATATGAGATATTACCTAGTTTAGGTAAGCCTCACCAACTGATCAAATGGATCAAAGAAACTAGACACTTCTCCTTGCCAATGAGAAAAGAAAACTGATTGTTATCAATTTATCTTTTATATTTTGGGTGGATGATCATGTGGGTTCAGTTCAGGTATCAACGTGCAAAGTCACTTGATCGATAGACTAGATGATTTGTTATGCTGTAAAAACAAAAATTCTCCCCCAATGTAGTTAATTTACTCATGATGGTTACAATAAATTCAGTGATTTTTTCTGTTTTAATTTCATTTGGACCAGATGGTTACGGAGGCCTGTTTCAGCTACATACACATCAAGGCTGGTTATCTAGCTGGGAACTCGTATGCGATGGACAAAAAGATGCTGAAGGCATCCTAACTGAGAGTGAAGTGATCAGTTGGCATGCTCTGGGAAATGTCTCAAGGTATTCTTGCCGCTGGGTTTGTATTCTTACCAGTTTGCTGTAATCCAGTAAGTGCTCAATGCTCTAGAAATAGAACTGCTTGATGTGTAGAACGTAGAAATGTTAGAAAGCAGAGTCCTGCAAGAACCAAGGTCAAGATGCCATAGGAATAATTAGGCGCTCATAAACAATGAAAGATATTTTCGAGGCCATCGTGTTCAACTAGAACGAAGTATCAAACATTACAATAACACAAATTGGAACGACTTGTAAACGTTGTCTGGCTGGTGGCTACCTACTAATCACGGGGTGAGATTAATTAGAGAACTGTTTGATATCATTTTCACACATTTTAAAGTATTAAGCAAGTTTCGGATCAACTTCCAGTTTTGTAGTTTAATTATCTTATTGGCCGGCAGCAAGTTGAGATATTATAACATCTGGGTTTCGTGTTTTCTCAAGCAATAGGTTTTAAATACTTGACATTTCTGTGTCATGACATTTTCATCATGTGAAACCGAAGATTAGGATCACCTTATTCAGACAACTAACTCATTTAAAATGACTTCTATGGCCAAGTTGTTAGTTATCTATGTCATGGTTGTTAAATAATTTCCACAAGCTTTTGCCTTTGGTGGGTTCCAATGAGGCAATGACCTGCAATAGGAGACATTATTGGATCTCTTGTTGTTTCCAGTCACAGTCTCACAGTCAGTCTTCTTCGTCTCCTCCCTTCATTGCTTCTGTCTGGAAATCAGTTGCTGGTTTTCAATGGCCTCCTCCTCTTCATCATCGTCGACTCGCAGCTGGAAGTATGATGTCTTTTTGAGTTTCAGGGGTCCTGACACTCGCAAAGGGATTGCAAACGAGATCTGCAATCGACTTCGTAGAAGTGGCATTAAAACGTTCATGGATGAGCATGGACTTCAGGTAGGGGATGTTATTTCTCCCACACTCATACAGGCAATTAAAGAGTCGAGGTTTGCAATCGTAATTTTCTCGCAAAATTACGCTTCTTCTGCTTGGTGTTTGGAGGAACTTCTAGAGATTTGTCTATCCATGGAAGACAACAGAATTTTGCCACTTTTTTATCATGTTGATCCTACCGATGTCCGATATCAGAAGAGGAGTTTCGAAGAAGCTTTCTCTAAGCACGATACCTCTGGGCGACATGAATCAGAGAAGGTGGAGCAATGGAGAGCTGCTCTAGAAAAAGTGGCCAATGTCTCAGGGTGGAATACAAATGATTACAAGTAAGCATTGTGCCTTCAATTTCAATTCTATATATATTTTACCTAACTCTTAATCCTTATAACTCTTTAATTCTTCCTTGTAGGAGTCACAAAGAACTTGTTGACAACATTGTGGAATATCTCCGCAGTAGAGTTACACCTGATGCAATTGAATTCACAGATGATTTCCAAGCATTTGGAGCAACAAAAGAAACGACAGACAAGGTTATGAAGGCGCTAACAGATGACAAGATTACTGCCGTTGGTGTCTATGGCATGGGCGGCGTTGGAAAGACAAGCTTGGTGAGACATGTAGCTGCACAAGCCTGCAGAAATGGTACTTTTAACCATTGGATTATGGCTGTCGTATCCCAAAACCTTGACTTGAAAATAGTTCAAGGTACATTGGCAGATTTGTTGGGCTTTAAATTCGTGGAGGAGACAGAAGCTGGAAGAGCCGTTAGGTTGCATAATGAGATAATGAAAAAAGAAAAACTCCTAATAATTGTGGACGATGTTTGGGAGAGAGCAGAGTTGTCAAAGATAGGGATTCCCACCTACAATGAGCTTCAAAAGTGCAAGTCCAAAGTGCTACTCACCACCAGGAGATTGAATGTCTGTAATGCCATGAAGTGCCATGAAAAGATCAGCCTCAAAGTTCTCTCAGATCAAGATTCTTGGACCTTGTTCGTGAGAAATGCAGGAACAATTTCTTTCGAGTCCACCTCATTTGAGAAAGTGGCAAGGAGGGTAGCTTTAGAGTGTAAGGGTCTACCGATTGCATTGATAGCTGTTGCAAGGGCACTCGGAGATGAGGACCAGGAGGAATGGGAGAAGGCAGCTGAACGACTAGAGCAGTCGCAATATGCCAATCCTAACCATGAGGAAGATGCATTCCGATGTATAAGATTAAGCTATGATTACTTGAAAAATGAAGACCACAAGTCATGCTTCTTGCTCTGTTGCCTGTTCCCAGAAGACGATCACATCAAAATAGAAGACTTGTTCCGGTACGCGATCGGAAAAAGATTGTTTCAAGATGCCATAACAATGGAAGTAGCCAGAGGAAGATTAGTTACAGTGCTCAAGTACCTGAAAAATTCTAGCTTGCTTTTGGATGGCGAGCAAAAAGGATGTGTAAAGATGCATGATGTCATCCGGGATACAGCCATTCAAATTGCCGAATCTGAAGATGGACATCGGTTATTTGTGAAAGCTGGTCGTGGTTTAAAGGATTGGGCGCCATGGGGATTACATGAAGGCTGCACTGCTATTTCACTAATGAGGAACGAAATTCGCAAGCTACCCGAAGAAGAGCTGGTATGTCCAAATCTCCAGATTTTATCACTAAAAGGGAATGCTGAACTAAGTGAGATCCCCGAAAAGTTGATCCAGAATCTGAAAGAGTTAAGGGTCTTGGATCTTAGCAACACTAGTATTTCCGTATTACCCCAATCATTTAGTCTCCTCACCAACCTCCAAGCTTTGTATTTAGATGATTGCCGCAAATTAATTGACATTTCTGTTGTGGGGAAACTTAAGAAGCTTGAAATTCTTAGTATGAGAGACTGTCCGGGGGGGAAATTGTCGAGAGAAATAGGACATTTGACCAATCTAAGGATTTTGGATGTCAATGGCACTCGGACACGATTCACAAGGAGAGGAGGAATGGTTACAATTCCATCTAAAGTGATATCAAAGTTGCATAAATTAGAAGAATTGTACATGGTGTACTGTGGATTTAAGGGCGGGCGGTTTATTAGGTTTAAGAGACTAAGTATTTGGTTTAAGAGACAAAGTGAAAGAACCAATATTATTAGGTTTGATGACTTGGCTGGTTTATCAAATTTGAAAATATTGCAGGTTGGCTTATCTGATGAAAGTTTCATCCCTAAATATGTTGAGGTCGCACCAGATTGGGATTACTTTTGTATAAGTGTCTTCGGCAGATGCACCGCTTCATACAGCCCCGCTGTATACAAACAAGGACATCGTAATTCAAGATCCTTGTTTCTTAATGGAGCAACCATCAGTACCTTGCCTGATTGGTTTATCAAAGCGGTGACAGAGAAAACAGAGAAGCTACAGTATGACGACTGCGACGATATGAATGACATTGTTATGGAATATGACCATGGGAGGTTACATAAACTCAAGCATCTCACAGTTAAAACTTCTCTTCACTTGAAAGAATTGATGAACACAACAAGACGAGTTGAAACAGGACCCGTGTTTGGGAATTTGGAAGAGTTGCATCTGTTATATCTGGCCCACATGGAGGAGTTGTGTGTTGGTGAGTTACCACCTGGGTCTCTCTCAAATCTCAAGGTGTTTCATGTGTTTTTTGGTAAGATTTTGAGGAGTGTATCAGAATTTGTACAGAGACTACCAAATCTAGATAAACTAGATTTAAGCTTGATGGACAAATTGGAATATGTGTTTAGACACGAAAGGTTCGAGCCACAACAGTCAAAACTGAGAGAGATGCATTTGTTAAATCTAAATGCACTAAGAAGCATATGTAATGGTCCCGCTCCACATGCAATGTTCCACGGTCTTAAGATTTTGACCATTTACCGTTGCGATCTGCTGCAAAGTCTGTTCGCATCTGATGTAGCCCAATGTCTTGTTCAATTGGATGACCTTCTTGTAGAGGGGTGTCCTTTGTTGGAAAGAGTAATGGAAGCAGTGAACAAGGACAAGACGGTTCTACCAAAACTGAAGAACTTGGTTTTGAGGAAACTTCCTATGTTGTATGGTGCAATTGCTGCCGTTGATATTGAGTGTCCTTCATTGAAACGCTTGATGGTGGTGGATTGCCCCAAGCTTTTATTTTCGACCTCTTCCGATCTCTTCGAGGCCTTCAAAAGTAGGAATCAATTTTCATTTTCAGCCTCCACTTCTAACCCAGTCCAACTCAATGATCCACAATTACACCAAACTCTACTTGACAGGTATTGACGTATTTACTTAGTTTGTTCTTTACTTATGTATTTTGTAGGGCAGCAATTGAGCAAAAAATGATTTGATCAATTAATATATGTGATTCAATTCTTATTCTATAATGTGACAGGACAGAACATGAAGCACAATTAAAATAACATTTTTATTTTCATTCTTATTTTTCTTTGTTCATTATAATGTGAACAACAACAAAAAAGTTAAAATTATACAGAATACTTAAAGTTGATGATTGTTTCATTTTCTTTACTCTATTATTTACTCTAGTAATGCAAGTTACAAACAACATTATGGACACTCCTAGAATGTTACTTTTCTGCTTAAATCTATAATTTTAATAGTAATTCTTCTTCTTTTTTTTCCTATTTTGATGCAACAGAAGATCTACTCCCTGGTTTTAACGAATACGAGAAACGGGTGACCCAACCAACCGCATCGCAGTTGATGCCTTGCCAGCTGCAACAGCCACCGGAAGTCCAGTTTAAGGAAGAGGGAGAAGAAAGAGCCAGAGCAAAGGACAAGAGAGGAGTATGTTCAGTTGGGTTGCATGCACGGATGATACTAGCAGTACTACTCTGTATGTAACAGAATACGATAAGAAAAAGAAGGAAACAATGAGGGAATTGATGATCTAGACGTGGACAACAACAACGAGCATGAAACCGCATGGCTCTTTTCGTCAACTCCCTGGTTTTATGTTCCTGCTGGGATTGGGTTCATTGAAGGATTCTGGGGTGTGTGTGGTTCATGGATTTTCAGCAAGACATGGAGATATGCATACTTCCGTTTCATAGAAAGGGTACAAGATATGTTCTACGTGACGATCGCTGTGTGTATCAACAAGATGAAGAGAAGGCTAGACCTGAATTTGTAATTACCCACTGTGGCTTGTTTTCAATTGTGAATTTGTGGCACCTGAATCGTGAGTGATGCTGCTGAAATGCTTCCTCTTTTTCATAAGTTCAATCCACACCTTCCTCTTAAGGAAAACTAAATCAGTAACAGGGTTTCAAATGGGATGAGAGTTCTATAATATGATTCCAACATAATCATCAATCAACTCACTGAAAATGAGAGGAGAAAACATTCAATGAATCAACTCAGGGAGCACCGCAAATTGCAAAGATTATTCCGCATGTGTCTTCTAGTACCTATTATATAAAGAACTGTATGAAACAATACAGCTTGCATTGAACACAAACAAAGTTGTGATAAGAACAGAAAAGGAAGAAAAAGAAAATAGAAGTGACATCAACAACAACAGGAACCCACTCACCCTAAAGAAAATTCAGGAGCAACGTTTGTTAGTAGTTTTATATACAGGAAACAGAATAACTATATAGAAGCAAGAACTTCCGAAATACAATAGAGTAGAACACAAGTCAAGCCAAACATCATAAGACACAAAAAATGATTAAAGAGTTTTGTCCCTGTCCTAGCTATTATTAAACAAAACTATCATTACTGTAGCCAGAAGTGAAGAATGTAAAGAATTTTCATCAGTCTATACTCTAATATAGATCCAACATACAATCCAAACCAGAATTTTAACTGAGCTTGAAAGTCTGAAGGCACCTGAATACAGAAGCGGACAGTGTAGATTCCTTCCTCGTTATATTCTGGAATAATAATAACTTCTGATATTCGAGCAAACATAATCACGGAGACGAACATTTGGTTCACGAGAGCGTTGAGAACGACGCAAAATGGGTTCTGGAGATGGAAGATTGGCGAAGGGTTGATCAATAGGATGGTCGGGAGAAGGAGAAACAGAGGAGGAGGATGGTGTGCGCGCTGGCGCTGTCAGGGAAAGCGGCGCCGGACGGTCGCCGTGGGGAGGCGGCGCTGGGCGGGCGCGCTGGGGAGGAAGCGCGAGGTGTACGCGCTGGTGAAGCAGGAGTTGGAAAGTCAAGTGGGCTGTAGGTAGGTTTAGGCAAGACCGGAAGAGAAGCGGGCTGAGAAAGGGAATGGGCCTTTGGAGCAAAGTGGAAGGTATCTTCAAGGAAGAGAACATCTCGATTGGTGAAGATTTTTTGTGTTTCGATATCATAAAGCTTATAGGCTTTTTGTCCAATTGGGTACCCAAGAAAGATGCATTTGTGAGCTCTAGGAGCAAATTTTGAAGTGGGATGAACCGAGGTCGCAAAAGCAATGCAACCGAAAACACGCATGCGAGAATAATCGGGCGGTTTTTGATAAAGAATTTCAAAAGGACTTTTCTGATGGAGTAATGGTGTGAGAAGTCGATTAATTGTATAGGCAGCGGTAAGGACACATTCTCCCCAAAAATCAATGGGTAAGTAAGATTGAAAACGAAGGGCCCGAGCAGTGTTAAGAAGATGCCTATGTTTGCGTTTAACAACACCATTATATAAAGAACTGTATGAAACAATACAGCTTGCATTGAAAATGTCAAATATTTGTACAATTAATGGCTCTAATATGACACCCTCAAATTCAAAACTGCATCGGCTTGAACAACACAGGATTCTAGCTAAATTTGTTAACTTATATTTCCCTTGAACTAAACATTCCTAGTCCTTTCCTCCTATTTCCCCCCTCATTTACAAGATCAACTCTATCCTATATCCATCCCTACAAAACAGTTAGTTGTATGTACATATAAACTTACAAAACCCACAGAAAGCCCTCTTCCCTGGTTGATTCTGCAGAAGTGAAGGATAGATATACTTGGCGGCCAAGTCAAGTGAGCCTTTAGTTTTTAGTTTCACAAGCACCAGTTCACATCACATTATCGCATTCAATCTTACTGATTCTTCTCACTGAGAACTCTTGACACTTGGATGGGACTGGGCTATAGAGATGGGTTCTGCCGTAGGGTATCACCTGTTACCTGGCCCATCTTTGCATTTGTAGTCGTGAGAAACTCGCTTACATAGTGTATGCCTGGCCTGTACATGAACCAGGCCTAATAAATTAGTGTTTCTAGACACTCAATAATTTCAAAACATATTTGTTATGCAAGCAAAGTTATTTTAGTTACTAATGCATTGGAAGTACATATTGAAATGACAAGTGCATCAAGTATGACATTTTGGTAATACAAACATGATAGTGAAGAATATGAATGACACTTAGTTGTTTCGACACTTAGTTGTTTCTTCTCGGGGAAAAAAAGGAAGAAGTAAGCAATGGAAGATTACCTAGTCATCATTTCTGATTTGTGGCCCATAACCTGCCAGCAGGGAAACATAGTCCATGTCCAGCCCAAGCATTCAAATCCCTGCATATGCGCTCTCAGACCAAAGGAGAAGAAAATAACTGAAGAGCCATCAGTGCATGCTACAAGGCTTCCAAGGTTATTGATGCTTTTGTAAAAACAGAAAGAACAAATGGAGCTTCTTCGCCAGGGTGTATAGTTGTTGGGACTATTGTGTAACCTTTTGGATCTGGATCCAAAACCATTTCACACGATATTTCTCGTGAATTAACATAATCTGTCCCACCGACTGATTCATGTAGGTATATAATGTAAGCAGCTCGGCGGCCTCGGGTTTTGAGTATCCTCATCCCAATATAGAACATCATTGAATCATTGCAGGATTGATAGTATCTGAAACCAGTAACTGTTCTTGAGAAGCTCACACCCTAGGCAGAGATCATGTGAAAAAAGTCAATAAAAATGTGAATGAAGAAAATGGCAATGTGTTAATCGCTAAGCATTTAAGGTGATGAAGACTTGTAACTATTTTTAAGAGCTATGCATACTTCCGATTCATAGAAAAGGTACATGATATGTTCTATGTAATGCTCGTTGTGCGCATCAACAAGATCTTGTTAAATGGGAGATATTTCTTATAAAAACAATAGTATTGTCTCATGATAGTAGTAGACTTTATAATGTAAATGGTACAACGGTATAAATGGTTGTGAATTCAGGAGCATGAAGGCTCCAGGAGTATAACGTTGGAGTTGGATGTTTGAAGTATTTGCAGGTATTTTTAGAAAGGGTTGTCCATTTTCAATGGAGGTTATACTGAATTTTCGGTAGCATCTCCTTTGGAAGTGATCCCCGCAGGATTTACTTCGGATTTCAGGATGAGATTCGGGATAGGTTCTGACACAAAACACTTCAGTCCAAAATGAAGCCTTGTTGATTTGGTAATTGTGCCTGCCCTTTCATGGCTGGTACTTTGCCTATATATATGAGGCTCTGCTCCTCATACTCTTTGGTTGTTGAAAATTGTCATTTGCATTTTCTCCCTTTGAGTCTTAGCATTATTGTTTCTTTGCTTCTTTCCTCTAGTCTTCATCGTTGATTATAAATCTTAGAGCTGAGCACCAAACATTTTCAAAACCCATATCATTGTTCATTGTTCATGCATACCTTGAGAGCGGTCTAGGTGATGCAACTCGGTGAAGTCTTCATAGAGAATTATCTAGGGAGTTAGTTAAGTTCGTGTGAAGCATGTTGTAAGCTGTCTTAGAGAATTAGCTAAAGGCGTTAGTTAAGTTCTGCTTTGAAACTTAGCATAATCCTATGTGTGAAACACTTGAGAGACAAGAGAGCAAGTTCAGTTGAGTGCTAGTAGTTAGACTAGGCAGTATGGCTAGGCGTGGTGCCATCCTCTGAGTTATGAGTCTTGTAAAGAAGTGTGTTTAGAATAGTGAAAAAGTTTGTCCCTTAAGAGTTAGGGGCAAGTAGTTTTCTCCCTGGGTGCAGGGTTTCTGCGAGTAAAAATATACTGGTGTTATATCTTTACTTTCTAGTACTTGCATATTTACATTCACAACTTAGTCTCACAACAAACATGATAACCTAATCTTTGTTATCCTTGTGCGCGGGATAGAGCAAAAAGTTGTCAGAGACTAAGACCTGAAATCCCTAATGTCAAAACATATCCATGGTAAGTTATACAATATTGTTTTTGAAAGCCACCAAAACCAACTATACTCTTCAAGTTGACATTATAATATAAGAAGAATTTGGTTGAAAGTGCTACCCGAAACCAAAACAGGAGCTAGTAGTCTCTGTCCACTTAAAAATCCTTCCTAACTCAAACATTTCATCAGAAGATATCAAAGCAATGGTAACGCCCACTACGCGGGAGACCCATAAGAAAGACTCTATCTTCTATCTTCTATCTTCTCTTGAACAAAATCCTAAATCCATGATTCAAGAGACAGATTGAATGAACTCTTCACGGCCCATAAAAGAGAGATTGAACAAAGCAAGTATCATTAAGAACATAAATGATGTGTTAGTATACAAATAGGGACTAATCAAACAACTTGCATCAGGCAACATGAAAGAAATAAGCATCAAGCCAACACATATCCCTTCATTTTTTGTTGGAAACTATAATAATCACTTATAATCAAGAAGATAGTTGACAGAAAAATACCTATGATCTTTGTCTACGTGGTTTTAAAGCACTCATGTAATTCCATATGAAATATATTATATGTATACAAGGCATGATGACCTAGCCTCCCTTTGGGTTTACAGCCATAAAAAAAAAAAAAAATTTTAAGTAAACTTTTAAGAATTATTAACGGTTTAGCACTAACATTTTCACCTTAACTTACTACAACTCCATTTAGATCAATGTTTATTCAAGGTTTTCATTTCAAATATAGTACATAATATAGAAAGCAAACATCTCTTAAAGTTGGTTTAAAATTTCCTTGTTTTTCTTCAAATTTCCGTTAATTTTCTCATTTTTTTACTACAATCGATGTTTCCCCAAAATTTACGTCGAAATTTCCATATTTTGGAGGGTCGATGTAACGCCCCAAACTGCACATCTTCAGTTTGAGCACATAACAGTGCAGCGAGACTTTAAAACATAAACCGAAAGCTCAATTTATATCCTAAAGTAACGCAAGGCATTTTAGTAAAAACTTATCAAAAAATACAACAAAAGCTAAACAGAAATTTGAGGTGAAAACTTATTCTATTTGTCGAGATTCCAACACAGATGCTCACCAAGTATAAACGAATATTAAGGAATAAGCAAACAAATAACCTGGTAGAAATCATATTTTAACGAAGTCCAAAACTATAGGACTCATGAGGAAATTTAATTGAATTAGGTTAACAACCAAATGACAAATTATAAAGTTTGACCTGCACACCCAGCTCCGTCCTCCACTATCCCGTCAGCAGTGCACAGTACCTGCACAACAAACTATTGTAAGGGTGAGCTTTCGTCCTCGCTGCTTAGTAGGAGCTTTTCTCGACTAGATTTGAAAATCAATACTCACGAGTACCCAGTATAAAAACAATTTAAAACCATACTTAATGTAAACAACATGAGTTAAAAATCAATGCACAATATTTCAATCAAACTGGCGCCAAGTCCAAACATCACCTGATGGCCGGTCATCATCGACCCACTATCCAACTTACCTCATTTTTCTTGTATACAACATGTAAGTGTAGTGAGAGTGACCACTTACGCCCTATCGCCTAGAAGCAATGCCCAAACAAATAACCTGGTAGAAATCATATTTTAACGAAGTCCAAAACTATAGGACTCATGAGGAAATTTAATTGAATTAGGTTAACAACCAAATGACAAATTATAAAGTTTGACCTGTACACCCAGCTCCGTCCTCCACTATCCCGTCAGCAGTGCACAGTACCTGCACAACAAACTATTGTAAGGGTGAGCTTTCGTCCTCGCTGCTTAGTAGGAGCTTTTCTCGACTAGATTTGAAAATCAATACTCACGGGTACCCAGTATAAAAACAATTTAAAACCATACTTAATGTAAACAACATGAGTTAAAAATCAATGCACAATATTTCAATAAAACTGGCGCCAAGTCCAAACATCACCTGATGGCCGGTCTTCATCGACCCACTATCCAACTTACCTCATTTTTCTTGTATACAACAGGTAAGTGTAGTGAGAGTGTCCACTTACGCCCTATCGCCTAGAAGCAATGCCACTCCACAAGGGATGTAAGACACTCTTCCGTCCATAAAGGGCCCCTCCGGAGGTTTAGGGGATTGAAACCCAAGGGAGTCGCTATGCCCCCCTCACTCTCAAGCCATCCATAAATCTCACGGTTTGGTCAATAACAATCATAATATATAACCAAACCAAACATGCATCATTTATATAAAACATGGGAAAAGCTTTAATCAAGAAAAGTCCTGAATCCCCTACCTGGATTCCTACGTTTTTCCTCTCATGCTCCACAAGTCACGAACCTTTCGTTCCTTGGTCACTGGAATTCCTATTGTCCAACATAAATGTCATTAATATCATATCGACATAACAATTCAAGTATCAACGATTAATAAATCGTCAAATCAACTCAAGAGTTGACCAACGTTATCCACATTTGACCACTCAATACTAATAGTCATTCTTGACCAATTCTGTATCTTGAATCCATTTGATTTACAAATACATCACATAGTAAGCCGATATAGAATTAATATGGACACCCGTGGTACTTGGGCCACTTTTCTTTATACATATGCTTGATTTCAATTATCATGTCAAAACCATTTTTCTGCCCAGGAGCTGAACTTCACTCCTAACCAAAATAAAATCATTTTCTTAGTCCGATCAACACTACCACAAATTCAAACCCAGAGCTACAATTCCTTTATATACGAACAGAAGCCAAGCCTATCAATCACTATCCAATACTCATTAGAAGAAACCAACTTCACAATTCAATACTTCAATACTAAATACACAATTCCAAATTCTAGACCAGACACCATCTTCTCAGCCTTATATCTCAATCACCATAACTAGACTCTTTTAAAACCAATATCAACCTTTCTTTCCAGCCAAGACAATTATACATAAGAGATCCTTAATAACAATTAAACCAAATTCTCAATTCACTACCAAATCGGCAGTTTCCATTAGATTTCAATACCATGATCAGCCCTTCATCCCCCATTCACTATAACCTCCCTGTATACTTTAACATGAACACAGCAGTACACAAAGTGTCGATCTTTGCAGAATTAGCCACACACAACACAACTCAAATACCTTCAGCATCTTTCTATTTATCAAACACCAACATCCCATTTCATTCACATATTTTTCACTGAGGATGGCAAGTGGATTTGGATGATACCATAGTTTGTATCTGTCATAATCTCTGAGTCTAACTTCGTGCATATTTAAATGTATTTGCTCAGCTTTTCAAGTAATTGAGTTTCAAATCTCTTTTAGTAAAACATTTTTCATTGTGCTTGAGCTCCAAGTTAGTCTACGGTTGTGTTGTTCTTCTAACCCATGAGCACATGACTAAAGCACTTTTAGGTCAGCTCCTTTTTTAGTCCAACTGGGTTTTGTGATACACAAACCAAGTCAGCTGCTGGCCCATGTGAGGCACCGCTCAAGCTATATAGCCGATCTAAGTGTCCTCTTTAGGTTAGTGGTTTTGTGATGTCTTTATCATCTATTTAAAATTGATTTAGTTTTCAAAACCCTTGACTCTTTCTTTTGGCTACATTCCCATTTGGGAAAATCTCACTTTGTTTTTGTCTTAGGCGTGATGGATCCGTCAATCCTATCTATCCTACTTTTGGTGAGACAAAACACTACAGTTCAAAATGAAGCCTTCTTGATTTGGTAATTGTGCCTGCCCTTTCGGGGCTGGTACTTTGCCTATATATATGAGGCTCCGCTCCTCATACTCTTTGGTTGTTGAAAATTGTCATTTGCATTTTCTCCCTTTGAGTCTTAGCATTATTGCTCTTTTGCTTCTTTGCTCTAAGTCTTCATCGTTGATTATAAATCTTAGAGTTGAGCACCATACATTTTCAAAACCCATATCATTGTTCATTGGTCGTGCGTGCTTGGAAACCGACCACCCAAACTAAGTCCCTTGAAATTCACGCGCAGACACATTGAACCGGCTGCTCTATTTAACGCTTCGGTTCGGCGCGTGGAGGTTACCCGCTTCTTGCTTCAACTCCGTCGTCCTCTTCCTCCGCTCTGCTTGAAATGGAGTCCAGGTACTCTTTCTATTACATTCTCGGTGGATTCAAACTTGTTTTATTCTGTACGGGTTTTTGGGATTGTGATCGATGATTAATGGTTGGGTTTAACTTGATCATTGTTGATTGGGGCTACTAAACTTCATTTCAATTTGCTTGACGGGAGGAAATTGATTGATACTATATTTTGTACTTTGTTGGCTTCTGGGCTATAAGGTGTAACAAATCAAAGGTTGTGTCTTTTGGCTTCATTCTCAAACCTTGAAGAGAAATTTGGATTAGTTTGCTGTCATCATTGTTATGCCTGTGTTGTTTTAGCTGACGTTTCTAACTTTGGGACATTTGCTTCTCCAATAAACTTGCTATAATGCGATTAATGTCATCAGCATACTTTGCTGTTTGTTTTTCAGGGGGAAACTCCATGATACCTATGGCTTATAAGCAGGTTTGTATGAGCTCATTATTACGCACGGGCTAAGCATGACTGCTGTCCTTCCTATGAAAGCACAACTGTTGCTGGTAATTTCATAGTACTGTAGTACTCTACCTAACTACTACTCCGGTATTGGCAGTCAAGTATTTGTAAGGTGATAACATTGTTGCTAGCTTTCAGAATTTTGGTTCCAGTTGCTTTGTTCCCTTGTTGCTTACATATATTATCCTGTATTATTCTTAAAATCCGACTAAACCATGCCTCTGGATCGTTTTCAGTGAGTCTACTTCTTTTGACCGCAATGATACATGAATGTATATTATCCTGAATGAGTAGGAAAAGCTGCTGTAAATTTGCATGGGTCCTCAGCATCCAATTATGGACGGTAAAGTTAAAGCACACTGATTAACCGGTGTGTGGAACAGTTTCACCTCAATAGTAAGAACCAGAATTTCACCCTTTCACCCCGGGTCTTGTTCCTCATATCCAATCAGTTAAAGCTGTAAAAGATTTAGGGAGATTTATTGGGTTTCTTTGCTTAGTCAATGGAGACTTGTATTGCGTAGTCACAGTCTCACAGTCAGTCTTCTTCGTCTCCTCCCTTCACTGCTTCTGTCTGGAAATCAGTTGCTGGTTTTCAATGGCCTCCTCCTCTTCATCATCGTCAACTCGCAGCTGGAAGTATGATGTCTTTTTGAGTTTCAGGGGTCCTGACACTCGCAAAGGGATTGCAAACGAGATCTGCAATCGACTTCGTAGAAGTGGCATTAAAACGTTCATGGATGAGCATGGACTTCAAGTAGGGGATGTTATTTCTCCCACACTCATCCAGGCAATTAAAGAGTCAAGGTTTGCAATCGTAATTCTCTCAAAAAATTACGCTTCTTCTGCTTGGTGTTTGGAGGAACTTCGAGAGATTTGTCAATCCATGGAAGACAACAGAATTTTGCCACTTTTTTTTGAAGTTGATCCTACTGATGTTCGATATCAGAAGAGGAGTTTCGAAGAAGCTTTCTCTAAGCACGATACCTCTAGGCGACATGAATCAGAGAAGGTGGAGCAATGGAGAGCTGCTCTAGAAAAAGTGGCCAATATCTCAGGGTGGAATACAAATGATTTCAAGTAAGCATTGTGCCTTCAATTTCAATTCTATATGTTTTACCTGACACTTCATTTTTTAATCCTTATAACTCTTTAATTCTTCCTTGTAGGACTCACGAAGAACTTGTTGACAACATTGTGGAATCTCTCCGCAGTAAAGTTACACCTGATGCAATTGAATTCACAGATGATTTCCAAGCATTTGGAGCAACAAAAGAAGCGACAGACAAGGTTATGAAGGCGCTAACAGATTACAAGATTACTGCCGTTGGTGTCTATGGCATGGGCGGCGTTGGGAAGACAAGCATGGTGAGACATGTAGCTGCACAAGCCTGCAGAAATGGTACTTTTAACCATTGGATTATGGCTGTTGTATCCCAAAACCTTGACTTGAAAAAAATTCAAGGTACATTGGCAGATTTGTTGGGCTTTAAATTCGTGGAGGAGACAGAAGCTGGAAGAGCCGTTAGGTTGCATAAGGAGATCATGAGAAAAGAAAAACTCCTGATAATTGTGGACGATGTCTGGGAGAGAACAGAGTTGTCAAAGATAGGGATTCCCCCCTACAATGAGCTTCAAAAGTGTAAGTCCAAAGTGCTGCTCACCACGAGGAGATTGAATGTCTGTAATGACATGAAGTGCCATGAAAAGATTGCCCTCAAGCTTCTCTCGAAAAAAGATTCTTGGAACTTGTTTCTGAGAAATGCAGGAACAATTTCTTTTGAGTCCACCTCATTTGAGGAAGTGGCAAGGAAGGTAGCTGGAGAGTGTAAGGGTCTACCGATTGCATTGGTAGCTGTTGCAAGAGCACTCGGAGATGAGGACCAGGAGGAATGGAAGAAGGCAGCTGAACGACTAGAGCAGTCGCAATATGTCAATCCTAACCATGAGGAATGTGAGGAAAATGCTTTCAGATATATACGATTAAGCTATGATTACTTGAAAAATGAAGACCTCAAGTCATGCTTCTTGCTCTGTTGCCTGTTCCCAGAAGACCATGACATCAAAATAGAAGACTTGTTCCGGTACGTGATCGGAAAAAGATTGTTTCGAGATGCCAAAACAATGGAAGTAGCCAGAGGAAGATTAGTTACAGTGGTCAAGTACCTGAAAAATTCTAGCTTGCTTTTGGATAGCCAGAAAAAAGGATGTGTAAAGATGCATGATGTCATCCGGGATACAGCCATTCAAATTGCCAAATCTGAAGATTGTCATCGGTTTTTGGTGGAAGCTGGTCGTGGTTTAAAGGATTGGGCGCCACGCGGATTACATGAAGGCTGCACTGCAATTTCACTGATGAACAACAAAATTCGCAAGCTACCTGAAGAAGAGTTGGTATGTCCAAATCTCCAGATTTTTTTACTAAACGGGAATGCTGAACTAAGGAAGATCCCTGAAAAGTTTATCCAGAATCTGAAAGAGTTAAGGGTCTTGGATCTTAGCAACACTGGTATTTCCGTATTACCCCAATCATTTAGTCTCCTCACCAACCTCCAAGCTTTGTATTTAGATGATTGCGACAAATTGATTGACATTTCTGTTGTGGGGAAACTTAACAAGCTTGAAATTCTTAGTATGAGAGAACGTCCAGGGGGGGAATTGTCGAGAGAAATAGGACATTTGACCAATCTAAGGATTTTGGACGTCAATCGCTCTTTGACATTATTTGATGGGAGAGGAATAAAGGAACAATCTAAGGTTACAATTCCATCTAAAGTGATATCAAAGTTGCAAGAATTAGAAGAATTGTACTGTGGATTTGAGGACGACGGGTGGTGTGTAGCTGAGGGACCAACAGAAAGGACCAATATTATTAGGTTTGATGAGTTAGCTGGTTTATCAAATTTGAAAATATTGCAGGTTGGCTTATCCGATGAAGGTTTCATCCCTAAAAATGTTGAGGTCGCACCAGATTGGGATTACTTTTGTATAAGTGTCTTTGGCAGATGCTGGTACTCTATCCCTGCTTCATACGTACAAGGAGATCGTAATTCAAGATCCTTGTTTCTTCTTAATGGAGCAACCATCAGTACCTTGCCTGATTGGTTTATCAAAGCGGTGACAGAGAAAACAGAGAAGCTAGAGTATTACCGCTGCGGAGGGATGAGTGACATTGTTATGGAATATGACCATGGGAGGTTACATAAACTCAAGCATCTCACAGTTACTGGGCAAGAAGACGAGTTGAAAGAGTTGATGAACACAAAAAGACGAGTTGAAACAGGACCAGTGTTTGAGAATTTGGAAGAGTTGCATCTGAAATTAGTGTTCGACCTAGAGGAGTTGTGTGTTGGTGAGTTACCACCTGGGTCTCTCTCAAATCTCAAGGTGTTTCATGTGTATTATGGTTGGATTTTGAGGAGTGTATCAAAATTTGTACAAAGACTACCAAATCTGGAGAAACTAGATTTAAACTCTATGCTCAAATTGGAATATGTGTTCAGATGCGAAGGGTTCGAGCCAGAACAATCAAAACTGAGAGAGATGCATTTGTTGTGGCAAGAAGCACTAAGAAACATATGTAATGGTCCCGCTCCACATGCAATGTTCCAGAGTCTTCAGATTTTGACGGTTTACCGTTGCCAGCTGCTGCAAAGTCTGTTCGCATCTGATGTAGCTGAGTGTCTCGTTCAATTGGAAGACCTTCTTGTAGAGGATTGCCCTTTGTTGGAAAGAGTAATGGAAGCAGTGAACAAGGAGAAGACGGTTCTACCAAAACTGAAGAACTTGGTTTTGAAGAATCTTCCTTTGTTGTATGGTGCAATTGCTGCCGTTGATATTGAGTGTCCTTCATTGGAACGCTTGATGGTGGAGGATTGCCCCAAGCTTTTATTTTCAACCTCTTCCGATCTCTTCGAAGCCTTCAAAAGCAAGAACCAATTTTCATTTTCAGCCTCCAATTCTGACCCAGTCCAACTCGATGATCCACAATTATACAAAACTCTACGTGACAGGTATTGACGTATTTACTTAGTTTGTTCTTTTCTTCTGTATTTTGTAGGGCAGCAATTGGGCAAAAACTGATTTGATCAATTAATATCTGTGATTCAATTTTTATTCCTCCCACTCTTTTAAAACAATTGAGCTCTCACGACAGGACAGAACACGAAACACATTTAAAATAGCATTTTTATTTTCATTCTTATTTTTCTTTGTTATCAGTAATGTGAACAACAACAAAAAAGTCAAAATTATGCATAATACTTAAAGTTAATGATTGTTTCGTTTTCTTTACTCTAGTAATGCAAGTTACAAACAATATTATGGACACTCCTAGAATGTTACTTTCCTGTTTAAATCTATAATTTTAATAGTAATTCTTCTTTTCTTTCTTTTTTTCCTATTTTGATGCAACAGAACATCTGGCTTCATATTGCGAAGAGTCTAGCTCAGCTTCTGACTTCCATTGCAGGAAGTAACCAAGTTCAACTCTATTTCTTTGTCCAGGTATGCTGTGTGATCAACTGAATTATTTTCTTTTCATTGAATGGTAGATTTCTTGTGATGCCATAGAAACTAAAAATGTAACCTTTTTCTAAGATAATGGAGTTCTCATAATTCATTTGTTTTCCCAATCTTCTGTGTATTAGTGATTCAGTGCAACAAGCAAATTTTAACTTCAATTTTCTTTTTCGCTCCTATATTCTTATTTTTCTTGTTGTAATTCGTCGTTATCAATCATTTCTTGGACAGTAAATTGATTGTTCGACAAATCCAGCACTCGGATACTAGATGAGAGAGAAAGTTCTGGAAGCTCCCCAGAAAGAAGGTTAGAGCTCAAATCAAGAACCTCAAGATGAGTCAAGGACAAGAAGGAAGCAACACTTTGATGTGGGGAATTTTGGGAGAGATTCAAGTGGGTGAGATGTGTGAGATTTTCAAGTGCTAGTTTTGATGAAGCAAATGTAATAGCTTGTTTGAGTGTGAGACCATCGCAGGGCAATGAGATACGGGTGACCCAACCAGCCGCATCGCAGTTGATGCCTTGCCAGCGGCAACAGTCACCGGAAGTCCAGTTTAAGGAAGAGGGAGAAGAAAGAGCCAGAGCGAAGGACAAGAGAGAAGTATGTTCAGTTGGGTTGCATGCGTGGATGATACTAGCAGTACTACTCAGTATGTGACAGGATATGATAAGAAAAAGAAGGAAACAATGAGGGAATTGATGATCTAGACGTGGACAACAACAACGAGCATGAAACCGCAGGGCTCCTTTCGTCAACTCCCTGGTTTTATGTTCCTGCTGGGATTGGGTTCACTGTAGGATTCTGGGGAGTGTGGTTCATACTTTAGTTTCATATTAAAGGTACATTGATTTTCAATTGTGAATTTGTGGCACTTGAATCGTGAGTGATGCTGCTGAAATGCTTCCTCTTTTTCATTAGTTCAATCCACACCTTCCTCTTTAAGGAAAACTAAATCAGTAACAGGGTTTCAAATGGGATGAGAGTTCTATAATATGATTCCAACATAATCATCAACTCACTGAAAATGAGAGAAAACATTCAATGAATCAGCACGGAGCACCGCAAATTGCAAAGATTATTCCGCATGTGTCTTCTAGTACCTGCTAGAATTTGTGCCCGCGCCTGGTGTAGGCGCGGTTGATTAGGTTAGCGACAGTAGGGTGGGATATTGATGATGATGATAGTGTACATGGAAAAAATGAAAAGTAGAGGGAGTGTTTAGTTACAGAAGAAGGAGTGTTATATTCTCGTTGCTACAATAACTTTTTTCTCATAGGGAACATAAGAGATTAGAGTACTACATTATTACATTTGAACTGTTTAGTTACAAAAGGTAGAACAAAAACTCTGCTATACAACAGTTTTAGATAGCAGGTGTACATCATTCTAAATCGAAAGTAGTTGTACATTGATAAATAAAAAAACATCTGCTCCTAGTGTTCCAAAAATTGTTGTTTCAGTTACAGCTGCAGTAGTATAGCTTAATCTGGTGTTCGTTAAAAAAAAAAAAAAACAGATGACTCTAGTAGTCTAGTTGTTCTTGTACCAAGTGCTCCACACTTTGAGAAACACCAGCAAAATATTGAGCTGAAGAACGCTTCGCATGCACCAGCCAAAAAAAATGAAGTCATCAGTAAATCTGTAGAGACTAAGAAACCAAAAGTA
This sequence comes from Fragaria iinumae, assembly GCA_009720345.1. NCBI lineage: Eukaryota > Viridiplantae > Streptophyta > Magnoliopsida > Rosales > Rosaceae > Fragaria > Fragaria iinumae. The sequence continues at coordinate 38,938,838 of CM019119.1, forward strand.
ACAAAAATGGAATCAATAGAAGAACATGATCAAGTTTTGTAGCCTAAACAATCTGAGAATCATGATTGATGACATGAGTTTATGAACATCTTCTATAACTATAAATTGATGAGAGATAACCTGAACAAAAGCAGATATTGATATTGCAGAAACTTAGTGAACACATTATTGTTTGGGGTGGCAGAAGGAAGATATGTGAAGAGGAGTGGTAGGCTATACAGAAAGAAAGGCAAGAAAAGTCAAGAACCTCATGTTGTTAACTGATCTAAGGGTAAGTGGAGAGGCAGAATCACCCAACCTTTCTGTTGAACTTCTCAAGGGAATTGAAATTGACCACTTTCTGCTCCTTTTAGCTGAATCTATTATCACATTATGATGACCCAAAGAGTGTTGCAAGTGGTTATTAAGCTAGCCTGCAAGGGGAATATGTCTTGGTTTAAACTAAAGAATTAATTGGTTTGATGAGAGCGAATTCAAAAGATGGCATGGTAGCTAAATTTGAGCAAAATCGATTCAACACAAAAACAACAAAGGAAACTAAACGTAATTGCAACTGTAAGCCTAACCTTTCAGATGAAATAGCCATTGAGTAAAGTTTGATATTTGTTGCTTTTCTTCTTCACTTATCCCCTTCTTGTGTAATCGTATATTTTCTGTTAGATGAAAGACTTTAAACAACAGCCACAACAAAGAACTATTCAACGATGTGTCTATTACTTATGCTTTTGTTCCATTAGTTACAACCGGCAATATTTGACAAAAGTCTCCACCAAGTACAATAGGCATTCCATCAAAAGGAGGAACGTCTTCTCCTTCATAATGATATGATAATATATGGACGATGCTACAAAACCAAGCAATCACCCAAGATGAAGGTAGAAAGGAAAAACATACTTAAAGGTCTCACAATCAAATGCATGAAGTAATTTCAGCCTGGCCACTTCATTTAAACAGAGATGTTTTGGTTAAGTGTTTTAACAGATCATTTTGGTTAAGTCTGTCCACAGTCTTTATTCTGCAATATCAAGTGATCAATTAACGTGATGTCCAGGCCCCTCTACCTTTATTTAATTATTACTAAATGTAGGTCAGTTGGTCAGTCCAACTTTTTAAGGAACCTAGTTTCATAAGAAATTCTCTTTTGGCTTTGAAAAGACAAAAATGGGCAACAAATCTGCTTTCATTTGTCTGTTATTTTTAGAGAGAGAACTCTGTTTTCTGTATCGACTCCATATTACAGTAGCAGTTATTTTTAAAGAACTGTATTTATAGATCAGATGGAAAAGAACATTACCAATAACTGCATGCAATTTGTTTGACATCAGAGCCTTAAACGGTGCCGAATCTGCCAGATGGGAACAAAAATAGAAACATAACTTATGAGATTGAAGCACTGAGCACATAGTAAGCAAAATCGCATACAAATCAATTAACTTTAGACCAAAACAACACAATTGCATTTAAATGAGATCACTGAATCATCATACCCGTAAGTCTGAAACCAAATATATCTGGTTCCTTCAATATGGAGAGAGGAAGACAACCTGGAACCAACTTAATGAGATCGCTGGTTCCTCGACACTGTTGAATCTGCAATAAACGATTCGTATACCAATCTTTTCCTCTATGCTCCTCAATTAAAAAAGGCTGAAGAGATATGAAGTAGGTTCAAACAATGCTAAACATAATAGAGCAGTGACCACCTGGAACAGGCTAAACAGCATTATGTATCCAAAGATTATGCAGCAACTACTTCAAGTCATCTGCAAAAAGATTTAAACTATTCCAGGTCGATCAGGTTGTTTCATGATATTCAGAAATTTGACATTTGAAGATGCAAATGAGGTCTCAAAAAGGTAAACCTGAGAGCAGTCATAGTTGATTCATTTGATTTCCACAGTAGATTGAATTTCTCGTCCTCTATAGCTTTTCTGTAACAACCTTCAACCCTCCCTATAGGAACAAAAATAAGAATAATTAAATAAGGGATGCAGACCTTGAAGTAAATATGAGCAATTAAAGGCCAACTGCATATATAACGATTGGCGCATGTTAAAAAACATAAGTATTGCAACATGGTAAAAAACAGTGTGTGTTGAAGTTTTTTATAGAAAGTAACAGAGAAATCTTTTCAAACTATAATATAAATGAACGACATGACATAGTTGAAAACTGAGTTACCATATGTGATCAAATGAAAATTGAAATTGAAGGAAATTGAATGTGCTATACATAATAGTAATAGTCTAATAGAAACCAAAACGAAAACAAAAATATATAAAAAATCCAAAATCAAATTGTTGGTCCAATATCGGTCATTTGTAACAGCAGAGATTATAACCATTCATATATACCTAAAGAATCAAAGAACTATACCCGGATAACCAAATTACAACCACAGTTAAATCACATATCCTTCCAAAGGCTTAACCTTCAAGTCATTTTCATAGTCAGATAACATCATCACACATGCAAACATATAATATCAATGATTCCAATTTTCGTGCCTATGTACACCACCTCACGTTAAGACCATGTATCTGATTAAACGTCAAGATTTCATACACAACAATCTCAGTCTTCATAACAGTCAGAAATTTTCAGAGATTTAGCCAAAATCTCACTGACCTTGTGATCAATTGAATCAATGAAAAATTCCCAACATGAAGTCAGTTCCCAACTAAATGCAGAGCTGCTGGACCAATTCTTCCTTTGATCATCCAATATCAAATTCCTCTTTGCAACACATGAGAGTTTGAAGTCAAAGTGTTTCAAAGCTGATGCTGAAAACAGATTTTAGTAAATTCATTGTAATCTATCAGCACATATATTGACAAATCTATCCATCCAAAATTGATTGTAATAGACACTTCAAACCTCAGTTGAATGTGAGAATGCATTGTGATTTTCACATTGTGACTTAGTCAATATATTTATTCTCCATTTTCACATTAAAATGCTGATTTTCCACTGGCAACAAACCACGCATCTCCATTTCATACTAACATCCCAAAATGTTTTGATCCTAAACAACTCCACGGTACACAATGTCCCATAAAATATCTTTAGTACCACTTTGCCTCCACATGGAGCTTCCTTAATCAAATTAAAGACTATGCTCTCTATTCAAATGTCCAAATCTAGTGCATTCTTGTTTATCTTCCTTCTCCGCACAGCAACCGATTATATAGAACTAAAACTATATTTGACCGAAAACAATCTCCGCCAAATCAGCCAATTCCTCAATCCTTACATCAAGTATCTTATTTAAATTGCATGATCCTTGTCTGCTAATAAATGATCATGTGATTTCATCATCATCTGGATAGATGATCTGGATATGGTTTTTTACACCAGTAAATAACAGCAGGTGTAATCATGTACTTGTACATGTTAACATGGTAAAAATCATGTTAACCCAATGACAAATTGCAGTCGCCCCATCTGCCGAGTTAGTAAATGGAACCGACAAAACACCAACAACACAGACAAACCTAGACCTAAACAAACTCAAATCGCAATCACCCCACCGGCCTCATCAATCGCATAAATTCAAAGGCCGTAAGGCCTATTCCTTCTCACCAAAGCAACACACACACACACACACACACACACACATATATATATATATATAGAGAGAGAGAGAGAGAGAGAGAGAGAGAGTTAACTTTGGTTTGGAGCAATCAAAATGAGAGGAGAAAACATTCAATGAATCAACTCAGGGAGCACCGCAAATTGCAAAGATTATTCCGCATGTGTCTTCTAGTACCTATTATATAAAGAACTGTATGAAACAATACAGCTTGCATTGAAAATGTCAAATATTTGTACAATTAATGGCTCTAATATGACACCCTCAAATTCAAAACTGCATCGGCTTGAACAACACAGGTTTCTAGCTAAATTTGCTAACTTATATTTCCCTTGAACTAAACATTCCTATTCCTTTCCTCCTATTTCCCCCTCATTTACAAAATCAACTCTATCCTACATCCATCCCTACAAAACAGTTAGTTGTATGTACACATAAACTTACAAAACCCACAGAAAGCCCTCTTCCCTGGTTGATACTGCAGAAGTGAAGGATAGATATACTTGGCGGCCAAGTCAAGGGAGCCTTTAGTTTTTAGTTTCACAAGCACCAGTTCATATCACATCATCGCATTCAATCTTACTGATTCTTCTCACTGAGAACTCTTGACACTTGGATGGGACTGAGCTTTAGAGCTGAGTTCTGCCGTAGATCACCTGTTACCTGGCCCATCTTTGCATTTGAAGTCGTGAGAGACTCGCTTACATGGTGTATGCCTGGCCTGTACATGAACGAGGCCTAATAAATTAGTGTCTCAAGACACTCAATAATTTCAAAACACATTTGTTCTGCAAGCAAAGTTAATTTAGTAACTAATGCATTGGAAGTACATATTGAAATGAGAAGTGCGTCATGTCATTTTGGTAATACAAACATGATAGTGAAGAATATGAATGACAGGAAGTAAGCAATGGAAGATTACCTTGTCATCATTTCTGATTTGTGGCCCATAACCCGCCAGCAAGGAAACATAGTCCACGTCCAGCCCAAGCATTCAAATCCCTGCATATGCGCTCTCAGACCAAAGGAGAAGAAAACAACTGAAGAGCCATCAGTGCATACTACAAGGCTTCCAAGGTTATTGATGCTTTTGTAAAAACAGAAAGAACAAATGGAGCTTCTTCGCCAGGGTGTATAGTTGTTGGGACTATTGTGTAACCTTTTGGATCTGGATCCAAAACCATTTCACACGATATTTCTCGTGAATTAACACAATCTGTCCCACCGACTGATTCATGTAGGTATATATTGTAAGCAGCTCGGCGGCCTCGGGTTTTGAGTATCCTCATCCCAATATAGAACATCATTGAATCATGGCTGGATTGATAGTTTCTGAAACCAGCAACTGTTCTTGAGAAGCTCACACCCTAGGCAGAGAACATATGAAAAAAGTCAATAAAAAAAATCTAGCAATAAAAAGATAATTATGGATAAATCTGCAACAGGGGGGCCGATAAAGATACCTGTGTCAATGTAATGAATACATGAATTGGAAATGAGGCATCTGGCCCTGTGGCCCGCAATCGGAATTGTGGATTTTGATGCCATGTCTCGTAGTCTTGGCAGCCACCAGCACTATAACTTCGCCATTGTCATTCAATGTTTATCACCAAAAGCTCGCGAAGGGCCATTTTTGGAATCTAGTAAAAGCAAACGTCTGCTCAAGATACATCCATGCGAGCTACATTCGCTCGCGATATGTGCAATGTTCCATGTCTTCTGAGTTGAGCAGGCGAATGAGGGCTAGGGGCAGGCGAATGCAAGCAAAAAGCAGGCGAATGCACAAGTAGGGCAGGCGAATGCATTTGAAGTTCAAGTCCAAGGTGCTGAGGCGAGCCATACAGCAGTTCGCTACAATTCCTTGTTGGGTGCTTGAGTTTAAAGGCCTATTCACAGGCTTGTCTACTCACACTCATTTTGTATGACCCGACCCATACCGCAACATGAACATAAACCTCTTCAGTCATTCTCGACATTTCATGACTTCGAAGCTGGGGGGCAATGTTTACGCCTAAAATTAATATTTTACTGGACAGTAAATGTCTATGTAAATATTAATTATTTCTTCGTCCATGTTATACCGGCGAGCCCAAGTTTCTCTAAGTTTACAAGTGATAGCCCGCCAGTAAGACCACGCGAGCTAAGAACAGAGTTCGCGTGCGAACTGGACTTCGCGCGCGGAATGGACATAGGCGGACTACTCAGTTCGCGTGGAACACTTAGCTCGCGCGCGGAATAGACCACGCGAGCTAACTTCAGAGTTCGCGTACAAACGGCATACACAGTTCGCGCGCGGAATTACTATTTGACACTTCGCGTAGGCGAGATGGACACTCCGCGTAGGCGAGGCGAGGCGAGCTGGCGAACTGGCTTGCGTAGGAGACTTCGCGAGGAAGCAACATGCGGAGTCCGCGCGCGACACAATAAACGTTGAAGACTTTTACAAGTCTTTGATATGCTTCGGGCCAATCCCTGTGGCCTATTTAATATAAAAAGCCCTTTTAAGGCTCGCGAGCTGCAATAGCCCGCGAAATGGAAGCGAGCTTCAGGAGCACGCGAGATAACTCCCTGTGACAGCCCGCGAGATGAGGATATTCCTAATTCCGGTTCGCATAGGAGTCTACAGTTGACAGTGCGGAAGCAATGCCCTATGCGGAATGAAGTGTACGAACTGGACATGTGTCACAAGATGGTTGGTTCGCATGGACGGAGCAGTGCCCTTGTGCTATTAGGGTTTCAGAGTCCGACTTGGATTTTAATTACTTTTCTTCTGCCGCAAGTCGAACTACTATATAAGGGGGCTCGAACCCTAACAGAAAGCTCTCTCAAAACTGTTTTGGCCACGATCCTCAGCGCGCGGAGCAGAGGTAACTAGCGAACAAAGAGAATGGGGTGTTGCGGGCGTGCCACCTCGCGAACGAGGAAAGAGTTGTAGGTGTGCGAGATCTTGACTTATGATCAGGCGAATGGGGTTTCAGGTGCCACCTCAGACGAGGATTTACGAGCACAAGCGATCGATACTCACGGCGGCGCAAGCAGAGCAACTAATAGGGAGTTCAGAGAGAAGTCGGGGTAGAGTCCGGAGGGCTCTGAAGAAGAAACCTAGGCGGCGGCGCTTAGGGTTAGGGTTTCGAGGAGCTCGAAGTGTAACTGGGTTTCAGTCTGTATTGTGTTTTTGTGTTTGTTTGAGAGAGAGAGAGAGATTCTTTTGCTTCAGCAGGGAAGCGAAGGCAGAGCTCCGGGGAGCGTTGGAGGTTCGACTCGGTCGAAGGTTTGTATACTTCTGTTGAGTAGTTGTTTGTTATGTTTGTATTGAGAGTTGTCTTTTTCTGTAAACCTTCGAGCCCTTTATATAGTGGTTCGACTTGAAACCCTAATAGCACAAGGGCACTGTTCCGTCCATGCGAACCAACCATCTTGTGACACATGTCCAGTTCACACACCTCATTCCGCATAGGGCATTGCTTTCGTGTTGCCAACTGTAGACTCCTATACGAACTGGAATTAGGAATATCCTCATCCCGCGGGCTGTCACAGGATGCCATCTCGCGTGCTCCTGAAGCTCGCTTCCACTTCGCGGGCTATTGCAGCTCGCGAGCCTTAAAAAGACTTTTTATATTAAATGGGCCACAGGGATTGGCCCGAAGCATATCAAAGACTTGTAAAAGTCTTCAACGATTAAAGTGGTGCGCGTGGACTCCGCATGTTGCTTCCTCGCGAAGTCTCCTACGCGAGCCAGTTCGCCAGCTTGCCTCGCCTCGCCTACGGGGATTGTCAAATAGTAATTCCGCGCGCGAGCTATGTAGTTCGCGTGAAGTCCATTCCTCATGAAGTTTGTTCCGCGCGAAGTCTGGTTCGCACGCGAACTCTGTTCTCAGCTCGAGTGGTGTTTCTGACGGGCCATCACTTGTAAACTTAAAGAAACTTGGGCTCGCCGGTATGACATGGATCAAGAAATAATTAATATTTACATAGACATTTACTGTCCAGTAAAATATTAATTTAGGCGTAAACATCATTGGCGGATCGTGTTCCAGAAATTTCAGACTTTAGACCTTCTTCAAGTGTCTTAGTCATTATTTAGGCCAATCCCTGTGGCCCATTTAATATAAAAAGCCCTTTTAAGGCTCGCGAGCTGCAATAGCCCGCGAAATGGAAGCGAGCTTCAGGAGCACGCGAGATAGCTCCCTGTGACAGCCCGCGGGATGAGGATATTCCTAATTCCGGTTCGCATAGGAGTCTACAGTTGACAGCGCGGAAGCAATGCCCTATGCGGAATGAAGTGTGCGAACTGGACATGTGTCACAAGATGGTTGGTTCGCATGGACGGAGCAGTGCCCTTGTGCTATTAGGGTTTCAGAGTCCGACTTGGATTCTAATTACTTTTCTTCTGCCGCAAGTCGAACTGCTATATAAGAGGGCTCGAACTCTAACAGAAACCTCTCTCAAAACAAACACAAAAACACAATACAAACTGAAACCCAGTTACCCTTCGAGCTCTTCGAAACCCTAACCCTAAGCGCCGCCGCCTAGGTTTCTTCTTCAGAGCCCTCCGGACTCTCCCCCGACTTCTCTCTGAACTCCCTATTAGTTGCTCTGCTCGCGTCGCCGTGAGTATCGATCGCTTGTGCTCGTAAATCCTCGTCTGAGGTGGCACCTGAAACCCCATTCGCCTGATCAGAAGTCAAGATCTCGCACACCTACAACTCTTTCCTCGTCCGCGAGGTGGCACGCCCGCAACTCCCCCTTCTCTTTGTTCACTAGTTACCTCTGCTCTGCGTGCTGAGGATCGTGGCCAAAACAATCATTAACTGCAGTCATCGTGGTACTCTGCTAGTTGTTCTATGTTATAGATATGAACTAGTCAGATGAAACGTTAACAAAGGAAATTTTTCTGGTTGGATGGTTGTACAGGTTTAACATGTAGTCCAAAACTAAGGTCACTTTTTTGTTTTGGTCAAGATGCGTGGGAAATTGTTGGTTGGTTGATTCAGTGAGTTTAGTTCACATTTAACAATCTAATTTGGTAGGCATATGTACTGATGCTTAATATTGATTGGTATGTGTAGGTGGGAAAGTAAGAAGTTTCATAAATTGACAAAAGTTCTGAAACTTCAGCAAATTTCATAGCCTCTACTTTAACTTTTTCTGCATCCAACTTTCTTCCCCTCTCTTCCATACTGTAAAACTTTTTAGCTCCAATAGGATGAGAAAATCCATGGAAATTATACATACTGAAACAATCTATTGACATCAATTGACTACGTGAAATAACTGGCATGTGGAAATATAAACCTCCATATGAGATATTACTTAGTTTAGGTAAGCCTCACCCACTGATGAAATGGATCAAAGAAACTAGACACTTCTCCTTGCTAATGAGAAAAGAAAACTGATTGTTATCAATTTATCTTTTATATTTTGGGTGGATGATCATGTGGGTTCAGTTCAGGTATCAATGTGCAAAGTCACTTGATCGATAGACTAGATGATTTGTTATGCTGTAAAAACAAAAATTCTCCCCCAATGTAGTTAATTTACTCATGATGGTTACAATAGATTCTATGAATTTTTCTGTTTTAATTTCATTTGGACCAAATGGTTACGGAGGCCTGTTTCAGCAACATATACATCAAGGCTGGTTAGGCCATCTCCAACCATTGTCTTAAAACCTATAATAGGAATGTTCATACTTCTTAGGTCAAGATGCCATAAAACCATTATTTCATATAGCTGACCATTATTTCACCCTTAACTCTTCCTTTTAGATTGACAGTGTTTTGGCCACGATCCTCAGCGCGCAGAGCAGTGGTTTCTAGCGAACAAAGAGAAAGGGGAGTTGCGGGCGTGCCACCTCGCGGACGAGAAAAAGGTTGATGGTGATGCGAGATCTTGACTTCTGATCAGGCGAATGGGTTTCAGGTGCCACCTCAGACGAGGATTTACGAGCACAAGCGATCGATACTCACGGCGGCGCGAGCAGAGCAACTATAGGGAGTTCGGAGAGAAGCCGGGGTGTAGAGTCCGGAGGGCTCTGAAGAAAGAACCAAGGCGGCGGTGCTTAGGGTTAGGGTTTCGAGGAGCTCGAAGGGTAACTGGTTTCAGTTTGTATTATGTTTTTGTGTATTGTTTGAGAGAGAGAGCTGAGACGTTTGTCTGTTTTTGTTTGAGTGTATTGAGAGTTGTCTTTTTCTGTAAACCTTCAAGCCCTTTATATAGCAATCCGACTTGCGGCGGAAGAAAGATGATCATAGTTTAAGTCGAACTCTGAAACCCTAATAGCACAAGGGCACTGTTTCGTCCATGCGAACCAACCATCTTGTGACACATGTCCAGTTCGCACACTTCGCATAGGCTTCTGACTCCAATTCGCGGGCCTTTCTAGCTCGCTTCCATCTCGCGGGCTATTGCAGCTCGCGAGCCTTAAAAATGGTGCACGCGGAAGCATATGTCAAGACTTGTTCGCGGAGCCTCGCAGGCGGGCCAATTCGCCAGTTCGCCTCGCGGAGTCATCCCGCACGCAAGATTCGCATCTCGCGCAAACTCCGCTTAAGCGTGCGCAAAGTACGTTCCGAGCGCGGACTGTATAACTCAGTCCGCGCGGCCTCACTGGCTGGCCATCATTTTGTAGACTTGAAGAACTTGGGCTCGCCGGCTGTGACATGGACCAAGAAATAATTAATATTCACATAGACATTTACTGTCCAGTAAAATATTAATCTTGGCGTAAACAGATAGAGAACTTCTCGACTCCATTGTGTGCAGTAAAGTACAACCTATTGAAATCAACACAAGAGATTTTGAAGCATCGGAAGCACCAATTATTGAAACTGAGCCTACAATATCGGAATCAAATGAAGAATTTGAAGTACTTAAAGTAAGAAGACGAGCTACTAATGTGACTGAATATTTTGAACCAGTTGAAGCAACAACACAAACCACTAATGGAAACTGTGAGTTACTCAATTCTTAGCTCTCTATTGTCACTTCCTCATGATCTGTCATCCTCCATTCATGTCTGTTTTTCATTGTGGTTTCCCTCTAATCTGTTTCTCTTTGTTAGTTTCTCGACTATTCTTGAATCTTGATACCTATTGTTTACGCCTAAATTAATATTTTACTGGACAGTAAATGTCTATGTGAATATTAATTACATTCTTGGTCCATGTCATACCGGCGAGCCCAAGTTCTTTAAGTTTACAAATGTCGGCCCGCAAGGGAACCATGCTAACTGAACTTCGCGCAGCTCGCGCGCGGGATGAACATAGGCAGACTACACACTTCCAGCGCGAAATTACTATTTGCCAGTCCGCGTAGGCGAGGCAAGATGCACTCTCCGCGTAGGCGAGGCGAGGCGAGGCGAGCTGGCGAACTGGCTCGCGTAGAAGACTTCGCGAGGAGGCAAAATGCGGAGTCCGCGCGCACCACGTTAAGCGTTGAAGACTTTTACAAGTCTTTGATATGCTTCGGGCCAATCCCTGTGGCCCATTTAATATAAAAAGCCCTTTTAAGGCTCGCGAGCTGCAGTAGCCCGCGAGATGGAAGCAAGCTTCAGGAGCCCGCGGGATGAGGATATTCCTAATTCGGGTTCGCATAGGAGTCTACAGTTGGCAGCGCGGAAGCAGTGCCCGATGCGGAATGAAGTGTGCGAACTAGACATGTGTCACAAGATGGTTGGTCTGCATGGAGTAAACCGTGTCCTTGTCGATTAGGGTTTCAGAGTCCGACTTGGATTCTAATTACTTTTCTTCTGCCGCAAGTCAAACTACTATATAAAGGGGCTCGAACCCTAACAGAAGAGGCACTCAAACAAACACAAAAACACAATACAAACTGAAACCCAGTTACCCTTCGAGCTCCTCGAAACCCTAACCCGAAGCGCCGCCGTCTAGGTTTCTTCTTCAGAGCCCTCCGGACTCTACCCCCCGACTTCTCTCTGAACTCCCTATGGTTGCTCTACTCGCGCCGCCGTGAGTATCGATCGCTTGTGCTCGTAAATCCTCGTCTAAGGTGGCACCTGAAACCCATTCGCCTGATCAGAAGTCAAGATCTCGCTCACCATCAACCTTTTTCTCGTCCGCGAGGTGGCACGCCCGCAACTCCCCCTTCTCTTTGTTCGCTAGTTACCTCTGCTCCGCGCGCTGAGGATCGTGGCCAAAACATTGGCACGCCCAGTGGGACAGGGAGTACAAGCGATTCACCATAGGGAAGCGAGACCGCCATGGTAGGCTCTCAACCGACCCAAGATACAGACTCTGCTCCGTCTATGGAGCAAGTCTTCCAGATGTTCGCACAACTCACGGGGCAGATCTAGAGTTTGACAACCCAAAGCTCCGCCACTCAACAAAGCCTCACCGACCTTGCTGGTAAGGTCGACGGCCTTGTTGAACAGGTCAAGACAAATAGAGCCCATTTGAGGGCTACCCATGACAAACTCACCGTGCTCAGTGAGGACTCTGGCCACTTAGAAGGCAAATTCATGGAAAACAAGGACATGTTTGAGGGATCTCTCCAACAAACCCAACAAGAGTCGGGGCAAACCACGAACGTCTTGTACAAAAAGATTGAACTGCCTAGCAGCCAATCTAATGGTGAAGATCTTCCTTTGGACGGACCCACGTCCAAAGAAGGAACCACTTCGTCAATTGATGATGAATGACCTGAGGTAGAGGCCGGCGAGATTATGGATGATAATCCCATCTTGAAATTTCACGGTGTTCCTCAGGAAAAGAAGTCTGAAGATAGGACAGAACAGTCCATCTCTGAAGAAGAAATCGGTTCGCACACTGATGGCGAACCACAACTTTGCATGATGGCGAACCACAACTTTCGAGTAGCCAGTTTCCTCATGCGAGATGTATACGTGGACACGGGTCAGATGCATGGGGGGCAAGGCGGAGCTCGCCTGTCTTCTTTAGTTAACCACCGTGATCAAGAGCATGATCAACCCAAGCTTTGTCCAATTACTGGACGTGATCGAGAAGCTGCCCCAAGTTATGACAAGCGAGAAGAAGCTGCGATAATGGATTGGCGCAGATTTAATGAGTTGCACAAGCAACTAGATGCGCAAGCGGCTGCTGAAGAAAATGAAAAGGCTTTACGACGCCAGAATGTTAAGCCTACGGTTGGCAGAGATTTCCCTTTGGATGAACTTACGTCCAAGGAAGAGACTACTTTCTCAATCAATGACAAAGTATCTGAGGTCGAGGCCGGCGAGATTATGGATAATAATCCCATCTCGAAAGTTCACGGGGTTCCTCAGAAAGATGAACTGGAAGGGAGGACAGAAAAGTCCACCTTAGAGGAAGAGGTCGGTTCAAACTCTGAGGGCGAACTGCAAATCCATAGGAGGTTTGACCAAGCAAACAATCTTCCTGTGCGGGATGAATATGTGGACACAGGTCAAACACGTGGAGGGCAAACCCGTGTCCTCAAACGTCCTCACCAAGAGTGTGATCCTATTGGCCAAGAAGAACCAAGTTTGCCCAATTTGTCTTATACGAGGGGGTTTCTGGCCTTATCAAGGAAGGTGTTAGTCAAGAAGCCACTAAATCTGATCATAATCAAAGATTTGATCAACGCAACTTAACTGCTGGACGGTTGCATGGCTTCCCTGCAAGCCATTCATCGTTCTGCATAGCTCGCCTTCCCTACGAGCTAACTCATTCAAGCTTCAAAGTTGTTGGCGCGCAACATCTCAGCTCCACACTTGGAGCTTATCAACACAAGAAGTCTCATGCCGAGAACACAACGGCATCGAGGCTCGGAGTGAAGCGTGGGAGGCCTTCCCCATGGCCTAACGAAGGGTAATCAATCAAACTATGATTCACTCGCTTTTACTTCAGCCTTTACTTCTGTTTTTCTTTCAGTTTCTTTCTTTCTCGCGTTGAAAAAGAAAATACAAAAAAAACAAATAGCAGAAAACCCAAAAAGAGATCATTGGTCTTGCTGAAATGCAAGACAACGTTCTTGCCTCTGACAGGCTTGAACTTTACATAGGAGCCTATCCTTGAGGCTTGATGACAACAGGAATTCCACATGCCTTCGAGTTACTGCCAGCGAAGTCAAGTCAGAGAGGCAATACAACTAGATTGCAATTCTGAAGCGTTGCACCAGCCACTACTAGACAGTCAACTTCGCGGACTCCATTGGAATGATTCAGGAAGCATTAGTCAGCGCGCCTTATATCAACAGAAAGCCCTGGATGTCTACTTTCCATAGGATTTTACGGTTCGTCATTTCGCCATTCCTAGAGAGAGTTATGGCAGTTTGAATGCAGACAGGTCAGGATATGTGCGGATTTGCAATGTGCATTTTCAATGTGTTTTCATGACCTTGAAACATGCTTTCCTCACTGGGGGGCATTGGTACAGCAACTCCTTCCCTGGGGGGCATGCTAAAGTTTTGATGTCCTTCATTCTTCTCAAGAGGCTTCGGCGAACAGACATCAAAACTGGGGGGCACATTGGCGGATCGTGTTCCAGAAATTTCAGACTTTAGACCTTCTTCAAGTGTCTTAGTCATTATTTAGGCCAATCCATGTGGCCTCCAAATTTTCACACTTGGTTCGCCAGCTTTATGCGGCCGTTCGCCGACTCCTATGGGTGCCTCTCGCTGGTTCGCTGTTTGAGGGGTCTCTCCAACAAACCCAACAAGAGTCGGGGCAAACCACGAACGTCTTGCACAAAAAGATTGAACTGCCTAGCAGCCAATCTAATGGTGAAGATCTTCTTTTGGACGGACCCACGTCCAAAGAAGTAACCACTTCGTCAATCGATGATGAAGGACCTGAGGTAGAGGCCGGCGAGATTATGGATGATAATCCCATCTTGAAATTTCACGGTGTTCCTCAGGAAAAGAAGTCTGAAGATAGGACAGAACAGTCCATCTCTGAAGAAGAAATCGGTTCGCACACTGATGGTGAACCACAACTTTGCATGATGGCGAACCACAACTTCCGAGTAGCCAGTTTCCTCATGCGAGATGTATACGTGGACACGGGTCAGATGCATGGGGGGCAAGGCGGAGCTCGCCTGTCTTCTTTAGTTAACCACCGTGATCAAGGGCATGATCAACCCAAGCTTTGTCCAATTACTGGACGTGATCGAGAAGCTGCCCCAAGTTATGACAAGCGAGAAGAAGCTGCGATAATGGATTGGCGCAGATTTAATGAGTTGCACAAGTGTCTATGTACATTGGCGGATCATGTTCCAGAAATTTCAGACTTTAGACCTTCTTCAAGTGTCTTAGTCATTATTTAGGTCAATCCCTGTGGCCTCCAAATTTTCACACTTGGTTCGCCAGCTTTATGCGGCCGTTCGCCGACTCCTATGGGTGCCTCTCGCTGGTTCGCACTGGGGGGCAGCGAAGGGCATGGCCTGTAAACATTTTTCATCTCTCACTGGTTCGCATTGGAGGGCAGCGAAGTACATAGCCATTGTTGCACAATATTTATCACCAAGTTGGTTCGCCCTCGCCAAGAGCTCGCGAAGGGCTATTTTTTGGAATCTACTCAAGTCACATGCGTCTGCTCAAGATACATCTATGCGAGCTACATTCACTCGCGGTATGTGCCATGTACTATGTCTTCTGAGCAGAGCAGGCGAACGCAAAAGTAGTGCAGGCGAATGCGGGCTAAGAGCACGCGAATGTAAAAGTGGAGCAGGCAAATGCAGGCAAAGTTCAAGTCCAAGGTGCCTAGGCGAGCCGTGCGGCAGTTCGCTGCATTGCCTTGCTGGGTGCTTGGGTTTCAAGACCCATTCACAGGCTTGTTTACTTACACTCATTTTATATATGACCCGAGCCAATACCAGTGGCTTTGGAGCAACATGAACATAAACCTCTTCAGTCATTCTCGACATTTCATGACTTCGAGGCTGGGGGGCAATGTTTACGCCTAAAATTGATATTTTACTGGACAGTAAATGTCTATGTAAATATTAATTATTTCTTGGTCCATGTCATACCGGCGAGCCCAAGTTTCTTTAAGTTTACAAGTGATAGCCCGCCAGTAAGACCACGTGAGCTGAGAACAGAGTTCGCATGCGAACTGGACTTCACTTAGCTCGCGCGTGGAATGGAAATAGGCGGACTACGCAGTCCGCGTGGAACACTTAGCTCTCGCGCGGAATGACTTTGCGCGGAGTTACTATTTAACACTCCGCGTAGGCGAGGCGAGATTGACTCTCCGCGTAGGCGAGGCGAGATTGACTCTCCGCGTAGGCGAGGCGAGGCGAGCTAGCGAACTGGCTCGCGTAGAAGACTTCGCGAGGAAGCAACATGCGGAGTCCGCGTGCATCACTTTAATCGTTGAAGACTTTTACAAGTCTTTGATATGCTTCGGGCCAATCCATGTGGCCCATTTAATATAAAAAGCCCTTTTAAGGCTCGCGAGCTGCAATAGCCCGCGAAATGGAAGCGAGCTTCAGGAGCACGCGAGACAGCATCCTGTGACAGCCCGCGGGATGAGGATATTCCTAATTCCAGTTCGCATAGGAGTTTACAGTTGGCAGCGCGGAAGCAATGCCCAATGTGGAATGAAGTGTGCGAACTGGACATGTGTCACAAGATGGTTGGTTCGCATGGGCGGAACAGTGCCCTTGTGCTATTAGGGTTTCAGAGTTCGACTTGAATTATGATCATCTTTCTTCCGCCGCAAGTCGGATTGCTATATAAAGGGCTCGAAGGTTTACAGAAAAGGACAACTCTCAATACAAACAAAACAAACAACTACTCAACAGAAGTATACAAACCTTCGACCTAGTCGATCCTCCAACGCTCCCCGGAGCTCTGCCTTCGCTTCTCTGCTGAAGGTCTCTCTCTCAAACAAACACAAAAACACAATACAAACTGAAACCCAGTTACCCTTCGAGCTCCTCGAAACCCTAACCCTAAGCGCCGCCGCCTAGGTTTCTTCTTCAGAGCCCTCCGGACTCTACCCCTCGACTTCTCTCTGAACTCCCTATAGTTGCTCTGCTCGCGCCGCCGTGAGTATCGATCGCTTGTGCTCGTAAATCCTCGTCTGAGGTGGCACCTGAAACCCATTCGCCTGATCAGAAGTCAAGATCTCGCTCACCATCAACCTTTTCCTCGTCCGCGAGGTGGCACGCCCGCAACTCCCCCTTCTCTTTGTTCGCTAGTTACCTCTGCTCCGCGCGCTGAGGATCGTGGCCAAAACATTGGCACGCCCAGTGGGATAGGGAGTACAAGCGAATACATCATAGGGAAACCAGAGGAAGCGCCGTACCGAAAGCCTCAGCTTTCTTGTCTCAAGCACAGATCGCTACGGTATAAGCCCCATAACAGCGCGGCTTGCCGATCCCTCACTCAAGAACAAGTCCTTGCTCAGTTTGGTAACCCAGACTACAGCGAGACTGCCATGGTAGGCTCTCAGCCTACCCAAGACACATGTTCTGCTCTATCTATGGAGCAAATCTTCCAGATGTTCGAGCAGTTGATGAGCCAGGGGTTGGCTACTCAACAAAGCATCACCGACCTTGCTGGTAAGGTCGACGGCCTTGCTGAACAGGTCAAAAGGGACAAAACCCTTTGGAAGCAGACCAGCACAACCTTACCGTACTCACTGAAGACTTCAACCAATTTGTCAGCGAAACAAGGGAAACCAAGGGCTTGGTTGAAGGAAGCCTTCAACAGATCCGCTCGGATCTGGACTAGAACGCGGAGACCGTGAAGCAACATGCAGAGGTCCTGTCGCTCACTCGCGCGACAGTAAACGAGCAGATTCGCCGCTTGGACGAGCACGATACCAAGCTGCATGACCAACAGAATGCTTCCTTCTTTGGAAGTAAGAACAGTCTAGAGAGGCTAGACGAATTCAAAGACAAACAAGACTGGCTGAACCTACGGGTCCTTGAAGTTGAAGACTGGATGAGGGCGCAGGCACCAAAGAACCCTGCTCTAAACCCTACTAGCCCAAGCGCGAACGAAAGGACGCCTAAGTACGTCCCTCCCAATGAACGCGCCAGGGGAAACCCTAAGGTCGGGACTCCGAAGGCCCCGCAGTTCGTGCTAGGGGCAGGAACGTCAAAGAGTCCGCTCCCGCATGGCTCGTTTGCTCCCTCCAAGGGACTGAATAACTCTCTACGCCAGGGAACCAGGACACCAGATGACCCGCTTCTAGTTTATTCCAGCCTTACTCCCAAGAACGGCGGACAGGCTGTCAGTTTCTCTGCCTGGCCAAACCATGGGGAAGGGGCAGAGTCCGTGCCCGTGACAACAGCCGACTGGCGCCAGCTTATCTCCTCCATTGTCAAGGAGCAAACCGGACACGGTGATGCTAACTTGCAGTATCGCGACCCCTATCCCGATAGTGTGGCGCAATACCCTTTCCCACATGGGTTCAAGAACGTAGTGTTCACTACCTTCTCTGGCGAAACAAGGGAGGACGCAGCAACCCACATGGCCCGCTTCAAAGTCTAGTGCGGCCAGTACGGGAACAATGACATCCTCAAGCTCAAGCTCTTCGGGACCTCTCTGTCCGGAGCTGCATTTACTTGGTATTCCAGGTTGAAGCCAGGATCCATTACAGACTGGCCTACCATGGAGAAACTGTTCCGGGAGACCTACAGTACCATTGAGCCAGAGGTCGGCCTTGACTCCCTCACCCAAATGAGCCAGCAAAGCATGGAGTCGGGCGTCTCCTTCCTCCAACGGTTCAAGATCCAACAGGCCAAGTGCGACTTCCTCCTACCCGAACAGGAAGCCATTAAGTTGGTTGTCCGTGGCCTCGAACACCGCCAGCGGTTGAAGCACCATGGGGAACGCTTCACGTCTATGGGCGACCTCATCAACAAGGTCAGCAGTTATGAGCTGATCCTCAACGAAATGGACGAGAAGGCGAATGCCTCCAAAGGGACATACGTACCGGGGAGAAACAGGATAGTAGGGGCATTAAACCTCCAATCCCCCACGTTCGACCCTTACTACCAAAGGCAGGAGGAGAATGAGGCCGTGCATGGATATGTTGACGACGTCGGAGCAGTCGAACTGACCGGGAAGCCTTTGGCTCACAAACTGAAGAATCTCAAGATGACCCGTGAGCCAATCACCATTCAGTCCTTTGCATGGACTAAGCCCGAATATGAGGCGTACACGTATGACGCGAAAAATACCCATCTTGTCTTTAATGACTTAATTGAGGCGAAATACGTGCGCTTGGATCACAAGATCCCGTCCAAGGAAGAGCTAAAGGACAAGAAGTATTGCAGTTTCCACAACGCCTACAATCACGACACCAAGGATTGTGTCAAACTTTGCGACCAACTGCAATCCTGGTTGAATTCGGGCGCCCTAAAAATGAAGACGCTAGGAAGCATAGCTTCTCTGGTGGATGTAGATCCATTCTCGACCGTTGTTGGTATGGTCGAGGTGAATTGGAACGACCAGCCAAAGGAGAACAGTCGCCGTCGCACACCAAAGCCAGGCGAGCGGAGAATCACCTTGGACCTGGCCGAACACCCAGAGGACGATAATCCGCGCCGAGCACTTAAGCGAGACCGAGAGGGTGGTAATGATGACACACGTCAGCCATCTCGCCGGTACACTTACAACGTCAACCTCGCGCACCAGGTCTTAGACAATCTTATTGACGGCGGACTTGTCACTGTATCAAGGGCCTTGCCCTATGTTGAATACAAGGAGGGCCGCGTCCACTGCAAGCTCCATGACAGTTAGGGACACAGAACTCGCGATTGTTACCAGCTCCGCGAGCAAGTCCAGGACTGGCTAGACCTCAAGTATATTCGCTTCGAGGACAAAGGTGGCTTCATGATCACAGTTGCTGACATCGCCTGGCCTCGCATCAGCCAGCGCGCGATAACTTTGGACCTATCTCCAAACGCGGGCCAACGCGAACCGCCAGGTCGAAACCGTAAGAGGCCGGCGAATGACTACACCGTTCTGGCGAACCAAAATGGGAACCACTACCCAGCAAGGAGTTAGCCGCCAGACTACAGCCCGATCGCCTTTCAAGAAAGGATAAAGGCAAAGCTACCATGCAGGACGATACACCTGTAAACACGAAAATGTCTGCAACAAATAACAGAACAACACGTGTACAAAGAATAATTTAATCAAATCAATGCGAATACGGGTTACAATCTTTGTGAACTCCTCTGATTCTATCTCCGAATTTAGGTCTAATTTAAGGGTGACAAGCACTTGTTCTTGAGGATTACACGGGATGATCGCGTAACAAGTATTTGGGATTTGGATTTGGATTTGGTGAAGAACTGGCTATGAGCTTGATAGTTCTTCAAGGATTTGATGAAGAACAGGCTATGAGCTTGATTGTTCTTCGAGGATTTAGCGAAGAACAGGCTATGAGCTTGATAGTTCTTCAAGGATTTAGCGAAGAACAGGCTATGAACTTGATAGTTCTTCAAGGATTTAGCGAAGAACAGGCTATGAGCTTGATAGTTCTTCAAGGATCTTGGGGAGACTTCTGAGCTCACGGGAGGGATTCTTCTCTCTCTCTCTAGTCCGCTGCTTTTGTTTATGCTCTCTTGGTTTCGCCCTTTTTCTCTGCCCTCTCCCTCATGGTATAAGAGGGGTATTTATAGTGTTAACATGCCTTCACTTAAGGCAAGTAATGAAGATTTTGAATCAATAATATTTCCTTAATCGAATTAATGAATCTTGACTGATTGATTTACTTGCTGATTTTAACACAATCAGATCAATCAAATCTTAAGATTTAGATATGCCCAGATCGCTTTAGATTAATGTAATGTTTTGGACAAAATCTTTAGCAAGGGGCGAGCTATCTCACGGACATGGAAAATATCCCGCGAGGAGGCTTGATCTCCAAGCGAACCGTGATTTCCAATCCCTGCATGCATGCAAACTCTGTCGTCTGGCTACTTCGCGAATTTCCCAACGCGGAGCCAACTCGCCTTCACGTACATGCGCGCGGAATCATTTCGCCTCACCACTGTTTAAGTCTATGCGAAGAGAAGTCGAGTTCGCCTCGCCTTCATTTATCTCTACGCGGAGTCATTCCGCCTCGCCACTGTTTAAGTCTATGCGAAGAGAAGTCGAGTTCGCCTCGCCTTCATTTATCTCTACGCGGAGTCATTCCGCCTCGCCACTGTTTAAGTCTATGCGAAGTGAAGTCGAGTTCGCCTCGCCTTCATTTATCTCTACGCGGAGTCATTCCGCCTCGCCACTGTTTAAGTCTATGCGAAGTGAAGTCGAGTTCGCCTCGCCTTCATTTATATCTACGCGGAGTCATTCCGCCTTGCCACTGTTTATGTCTATGCAAAGTGAATTCCAGTTCGCCTCGCCAAACTTAGCTCGCCTCGCGAAGTCAAAGTCACTGTTTAGGTCTATGCGAAGTGAAGTCGAGTTCGCCTCGCCTTCAATTCCAGTTCGCCTTGCCAAGCTTAGCTCGCCTCGCGAAGTCAAAGTCACCTCGCGGAGTCAATTTCATCTCGCCAAGCCTTGCTCGCCTAAGCGAAGTCCATTTCGCTTGCGAAGTCAAATCGTCAATCCACACTTGATAATTGATTTCAATTGGAGGTTTAAGGCTTTGTTGTAGGCCGATCATTTCCACGTTGCCACGTGCTATTTTTGGCGGCTTTCCAATGTTGTTGACTCACATGCCACATACTTACTTGGATTATCCAACGACTATTATTATCGTTAAATTTTATATGTCTACAACACCGTCTCCAGCTGACAACTATCAACCCATGAGTCCCAGGACTAGCGAAGAGCTGGAACAGAGGATCAAGCGCCTTGAAACCTTTGTCCAATCACACTGGACTAAAGATATACCTTTGTCTCCAGCTTCAAGCGAGATGGACATCTCCGACTCCGGCAGAGAACGCCAAGACAACGAGGCTTCAAGCCCTCGACGAGGTATCTTGACCGACCCCTACATTCCCCTGACATCCAAATCAGCGATCAAGGAAGGGATTTGGTACACGCAGCAAGGGGGAAAGCCGGTTACCATCAGCAGATCTAAGAAGCGAAAGCTACAGAAGAAGTATGGCAGCATCCTGCGTGCCTTGCGAGCGGCCGATGATGGCATCATCCGACCCTCGCAGCTCGCGCAGACACCCGAAAGGATGTGGAGAGAAGCTGAAGGCTTGCGCGCTCTACTCCAAAGGCCACATGTCACGCCTCCACGTGTCTGTGCGCAGGTAGCAGACGACCCCGCTCCAAAGGCGAATGTCTTATGTCGCCTCACCGTACCACCAAGACAGGATCCGCGCCTCGCTAGGCAGAGATCATCTCCGGAGCCAGAAAGGAGAAGGGATCCACAGTCCTCCCGGCATAGGCCTTCATCAGAACCTGAAAGAAGAAGGGAGTTGTTACCTCCACCAAGGCGCCAGCAGTCGCCGGAAGCCGAACGATGAAGGAACCCGCCACCTCTACCAAGGCGTAGGCAGTCGCCAGAGGCTGAAAGAAGACGAGAACCGTCTTCCCCAGCGAAGCGAAGACTGTTCGCCGCATCGGTCATCACATCCCCAAAAGCCTATTCGCCAAGAACTTGAGGCTAAAAAGGAACTATCACGACCGGGTCCGCCCCAACCACAACCCAAACAGGAGCCTCAGGTCTCAGTCCTTCCTCCGCCTAAGGCAGAGGACAATGCCAGAGCTCCTTTAGCCGCGGATAAGCTTTCAGCTGAGGACAAACAGCCCTCGACCAAACTCGTGTGGCGACCACGGCAGCCAGAGGGTAACGTCTCGCCAGGGGTCGAAAGTAGCACCTCCAGCCCCAACCTCGCGGAACTCATGGCCCAATGCTACCGCGAGAATTCCCTGAATGAGGAGACTTATTCCGAGCCTTGCATCGACTTGGGCGACGACCAAGCAGAAGGGCAAGATGAATCATTCAACTGCAATATGCTTGGGATCTCTGCATGGCCAGAGCTCGAAGAGGTCAATCCAGCGGATGGCGCATTCACCGTGCTCGACGGAGAACGCGGGAGCATTGAGACGCCACTGGTTCCAATCCGCGAACAATTCTCTTTTTAGGTCGGAATGGTGTTCTTCATATCTGAGAGATACACTCTCCCACCAAATACAACATGCAACGCGGCAGATATTCCAGACAATAGCGAAAGTGTCTGTGAAATATCTTCCCCTTGCAGCAGTGAGATGGGTCCAGCCTTGGAAGCCACAAGCAGCGTCACAAGCATGCCGACTCTGACCTTCTCCACTCCGACCCTGGACATGGCCACTCACATGAGGCCGTTGTATATCACGGCTGAAGTTGAAGGGATTATGATCAACAAAATCATGGTTGACACGGGGGCTGCAGTGAATGTCGTCACCACCCGCACTATGGAATCCTTGGTATCCCACACTCGATGATCCAAACTACGTCCTTGACAGTCAAGAACTTCACCGAACAAGTCTCCAGGACTCTAGGTTTGTTGTTCTTACGGGTCAAGGTGGGACCGGCTTCAAGGGTCTACACATTCTTCGTTGCCGAGCGTGCTTCGTCCTACAGCATGATCCTAGGCCACGACTGGATCCATAGAAGTTTTTGTATACCTTCATCCATGCACCAGGAGCTTATGATCTGGGATACTGAGAAACGCGAGGCGGTCCTCATCCAAGCGGATCCGCGTCCTTTCTCCATTTCCGCCAACTTCAATGACGCCCGCTATTACAATACTGACTTGGGCCCATTGGACGTCCAAGGCGTCGATTTTAAAGGCCGCCCATATGAGGTCACGGCCTCCAACTTAACGCGATGGGGACTCACTCAGGCGAGGGATGACTTACAACGTCCCCACACCATCGCGGATCCCCTACAACCATCTTATGATTAGTACATCCTCAGAAGAAACACGCGAGGCTGGCGAGTCCTTGTGTGAGAGACTCCTCTCATACTGGGCGGAACGCGAAGCCTACGACAGGGTTGCCACTATGGAGTATGTAGACGAGATAGTGGACTATACCGATACCGAGGAGGAAGTTATTCAGTTAGCTCCCGCTGCCTTGGATGACACGCCGCCTCAAGTCCGCGACCCCACCTTATAAGTCGACGTGGGGACTGCCGAGAAACCCTTACTACTCTCCATCAGTGCCAAGTTGGCGGGACAAGAAAAGAAAGACCTTCTCGCCTTACTACATGAGTATAGGGACTGTTTCGCCGAGCAGTACGAAGATATGTCTGGCCTATCCCCGGATTTAGTCTGTCACCGTCTGCCTACTCATCCCGACAGACGTCCAGTCCGCCAAGACGGCAGATTCATGCGAACTGAGACCCAGATCGTGGTCAAGGAAGAAATTGAGAACATGCACCGATCAGGTATCATTCGCGTGCCCAAATACAATGAATGGCTATCCAACATTGTTCCAGTTCGCAAGAAGAACGGCAAAACGCGCGTCTGTGTTAACTACCGTGACCTCAACAACGCAACGCCTAAAGATATATATCTCATGCCTGTTGCTGACCTCCTCATTGACGCGGCCGTGGGGCATGAAGTGCTATCCTTTATGGATGGAACTGTTAGGTACCATCAGATCCCTGTAGCTGAAGAAGATCGCCACAAGACTGCTTTCCGCTGTCCGGGGTTTGCAGGTGCCTTCGAGTATGTTGTCATGCCATTCGGGCTCAAGAACGCGGGGGTAACATATCAACGCACCATGAACCTTATCTTTCACGATATCCTAGGCAAGTTGATCGAAGTCTACATCAACGACGTAGTGGTTAAAACCAAGACGCGGGCGACACACGTTGAAGACCTCCGGCAGGTTTTCACGCGGATGCGAAAACATCACCTGAAGATGAACCCCGCCAAGTGTGTTTTCTTTGCGGAGGCAGGCAACTTCCTTGGATTTCTAATCCATCAAAGGGGTATCGAGATCCCCAAAGACAAGGCGCAGGCGGTAATAAACGCCTCACCTCCTACAACCAAAAGGGAGCTCCAACAATTGATTGGGCGAATCAACTTCCTCCGCCGTTTCATTTCAAACGCGGCAGGGAAAGTTCAGCCCTTTTCGCCTCTTTTAAAACTCCAGGGGGTGACCGAGTTCATATGGGAGTCACAACACCAGGAGGCCTTCGATCGTATCAAGGACTATCTTGCAAACCCACCTGTTTTGGTTCCGCCTCGCCCTGGCATTCCGCTTAAGCTCTACATCGCCGCTGCTGATTTGTCTATCGGCGGACTCTTGGCACAAGACGACGAGAACGGAGTGAAACACACCGTTTACTATCTTAGCAGGGTGTTGACCGATTGCGAGACGCGCTACTCCCCAATGGAAAAGTTGTGTCTCGCCCTTTTCTTTGCAGGTTGCAAGCTCCGCCACTACATGTTGGCCTTTACCACGGTGGTGATCGCTCAGTCCCACTTAGTCAAATATATGCTTTCCCGCCCTATCCTACGGGGCCGCATAGGTAAATGGATATTGGCTTTGTCTGAATTCTCTTTGCAATATGTTCCGCAAAAGGCAGTTAAAGGACAGGCCATAGCGGACTTCCTCGCTCATCACCCGCCGACCGATCTGACAGCATCCACGAGTTGGAGGTTGCCGTAGTCTCCCTTACTCCATGGACTCTCTACTTTGATGGCTCGCGTACTGAACTTGCTGCAGGTGCCGGGATCACCATCGAGAACCCTGCAGGAGACCGGTTTTCTTACTCATTCCAGCTGGACTTTAAATGTACAAATAATCATGCGGAATACGAGGCGCTCATCATCGGACTGGAAATCTTGCTGGACTTAGGAGTCCGCGAGGTTCAAGTCTTTGGCGACTTCTTATTGATCGTCAACCAACTTGTGGCAAAGTTCAAGTGTTTAAGTTCGTCCATTAAACCTTACTTGCGGAAAGCTTTTGATGTCTTGGACCACTTCGATGATGTTCACATTGAACACATCCCGCGCGAATTCAACTTCGCGGCGAATGAGCTCGCGCAGATCGTATTCGGTCTTTGTTTGTGCGATGGAGTGCGCGAACGACTCCTCAAAGTCGAACGACGTACACTTCCTTCTTTTCTTGCTAGGGGGCAATATGAGGCAGACCCTCTTAACGTCGCTGCCTTAGATCCTATCGATGAAGATTGGCGGCTACCGTTTATTGCCTACCTCGAGCACCCTCATGACGCTACCCATTCCCGGCAAATGCGGTTTCTCGCCCTCAACTTTGTGCTTCGCAATGGTGAGCTTCGTCGGTGCGGCGAGGACGGTAACGATTTCCGCTGCGTGTATGGCAACGAGGCTAAGCGGCTTTTGCGTGAGGTGCATTCTGGCGTTTGTGGTTCGCATCAGGCTGGACCAAAGATGCGTTGGTTAATCCGTTGCCATGGCTACTACTGGCCTACTATTCTCAAGGATTGTATTACTTTCGCTAAAGGATGTCACGACTGCCAGGCTCACGGACCAGTGCAACACATTCCAAACATTCTGTTACAACCGATCGTTAAGCCCTGGCCATGTCGAGGTTGGGTGATAGACTTCATCGGTCTCATTCATCCCCATTCCTCCGAGCAGCACAAGTTCCTTATTGTGGCCACCGATTTCTTTACCAAGTGGGTCGAGGCCGAGCCACTCAAGGTCGCTTCCGCGACCTTGGTCCGCAACTTTATTTTCTGCAACATTATTTCCCGCTTTGGTATTCCAGAATGCATCGTGACGGACCGGGGGGCAGCTTTCATGGCGGATTCGGTAGTTACATTCCTCAACGGCTATGGTGTCAAACTCCTGCATTCGACCCCCTATTATGCCTAGTCCAATGGTCAAGCGGAGGCGAGCAACAAAGTTATCCTCGGTATCTTGCGCAAGCTGCTAAAGTTGAACCCTCGCGTCTGGCATCTAGAGCTTTACCATACTTTGTGGGCCTACCGTACATCCAAGCGTGGTCCGACAGATACCACCCCATATGCTCTCATGTATGGCCATGACGCCGTCCTTCCCCTAGAGGTTCACGTCTCCTCGCTTCGTGTCCAGGAGCAGCACCAGTTGCTTGGTGACGATTACGTCCAGGCAATGTGGCAAGAACTTGAAGACCTTGACGAACATCGCATCACTGCTTTCAACAATCTCATCCTTGAGAAGCAGCATGTTGCGCGGTCTTATGATAAAGTCACTCGAGGTCGGAGTTATGCCGAAGGCCAAACGGTATGGCGTGTTGTGCTCCCACTTGGGGAGAAAACCGAAGGCCGCAGGAAATGGTCCTCACGGTGGGAGGGACCCTTTATTATTCATCGCATATTGCCTAAGGGGGCATACCATTTGCGCGACCTTGATGGTACACTTCATCCCAATCCTATTAATGGTCGTTTCTTAAAGCGCCACATTGCTAGTGTTTGGGAGCGCGCAGATCCTCCTCCTCCTCCTCCTGATCCCGCGACCACTGTAATTAGTGTCACGCGCAGTCGCGCTTACGCTCCATCACCTCACACTAGGGGGCAACCCTAGGGAGAAGCGTGCAATTAGTTTTTCTTTGTAAACGTGTGTGCTCTAACTAACAGACCAATACAAGATTGGGGCCTATTCCAGAGGCCCTAAATAATAATAAAAAAATTAATTCGGGTGTTTCTCAGTCATTAGTTTTTCTTTGTAAACGTGCATGGTCTAACTAACAGACCAGTACAAGATTGGGGCCTATTCCAGAGGCCCTAAATAAAAAAAAATTCAAGTGTTTCTAGGCCAATCCTTGTGGCCTCCTCCAAATTTTCAAACTTGGTTCGCCAGCTTTATGCGGCCGTTCGCCGACTCCTTTGTTTATTTCTCATTGGTTTGCACTGGGGGGCAGCGAAGTATATATGGGGGGGCAGCGAAGTATATACTGGGGGGCAGCGAAGTGCATGGCCTCTTAAAAGTTTTTCAGCTTAATACGGCCGTTCGCCGACTCTGTTTGTTTGTCTCTCACTGGTTCGCACTGGGGGGCAGCGAGGTACATGGCCATTGTCATTACATGTTTGTCACCAAGTTGGTTCGCCATTGCAAAGAGCTCGCGAAGGGCCATTTTTTGACATCTACTCAAGTTACATGCGTCCGCTCAAGATACATCCATGCGAGCTACATTCGCTCGCGGTATGTGCAATGTACTATGTCTTCTGAGTTGAGCAGGCGAATGCGGGCTAGGAGCAGGAGAATGCAAGCAAAAAGCAGGCGCATGCAGAAGTAGGGCAGGCGAATGCATTTGAAGTTCAAGTCCAAGGTGCCGAGGCGAGCCATACCGCAGTTCGCTACAATGCCTAGCTGAGTGCGTTGGTTACACGGCCTATTCACAGGCTTGTTTCCTCATACTCATTTTATGTATGACCCGAGCCAATACTATTGGCTTTGGAGCAACATGAACATAAACCTCTTCAGTCATTCTCGACATTTCATGACTTCGAGGCTAGGGGGCAATGTTTACGCCTAAATTAATATTTTACTGGACAGTAAATGTCTATGTGAATATTAATTACATTCTTGGTCCATGTCATACCGGCGAGCCCAAGTTCTTTAAGTTTACAAATGTCGGTCCGCCTGGGAACCATGCAAACTGGACTTCGCGCAGCTCGCACACGGGATGAACATAGGCGGACTACACACTTTGTGCACGAAATTACTATTTGCCAGTCCGCGTAGGAGAGGCGAGATGGACTCTCCGCGTAGGCGAGGCGAGGCGAGCTGGTGAACTGGCTCGCGTAGAAGACTTCGCGAGGAGGCAACATGCGGAGTCCGCGCGCACCACGTTAAACATTGAAGACTTTTACAAGTCTTTGATATGCTTCGGGCCAATCCCTGTGGCCCATTTAATATAAAAAGCCCTTTTAAGGCTCGCGAGCTGCAATAGCCCACGAGATAGAAGCGAGTTTCAGGAGCCCGCGGGATGAGGATATTCCTAATTCCAGTTCACATAGGAGTCTACAGTTGGCAGCGCGGAAGCAGTGCCCGATGCGGAATGAAGTGTGCGAACTGGACATGTGTTACAAGATGGTTGGTCTGCATGGAGTAAACCGTGTCCTTGTCGATTAGCGTCACGCTCCGACTCTTAAATTTTACCTTAATTACTAGCGTTGTGGTAATATGAATTTTACCGTCTTCGTCATTGAGTTTATAGTCCTAAAGTCCCTAGAGGTGTGTTGAGGGACGAATATTTCGAAAGAATTATTCGAAGGAAGAAAATGTGACGACGGTAAAAAATGGTAAATTTTAGCTAGTAAAAGGTAATTTTTATTGGGGTATTATTTTGGGGTGTTGAATTTTGGATTGGGTATTTGGAGTTGGTGGACCAGGTGGGCTAAAGGCCCAAATCAGTTTCCCCCTTTCCTTTCTCTCTCCTCCCTCCCGATTCTCTCTCCCTCTCCCTCCACCCTGAAGACTTCCGACCGCCCGTTTGCCGCCGTCCGGCCGCCCCAGACCGCCGCACCGGTCCCAATCGATCGGTCTCCAACCCAGTTTCCATTCTAGACCGGTGGCAGCCTCCCTAGCGCCGCCGTGAAGGAGAAAACAACCCCGAAAGCTCCGACTGCCGGATCGGTTTTCTCGCCATAACTCCCTCCTCCGGCCGCCATAGTTGGCGATCCTTGGCTCAAAAGGAAGCCCTCCTCCCGTGCTCCAATCCCTCCAAAAGATTCGCTCCCTCTTGAGCTAGGTAAGGAGAAATCGGTAAAGGAAATTATAGGGTTTTTATTGTTGTTTTCATTCGATTGACATGGTTAGGCTTAGAATTGGAGTTTGTACTAGTTAGGAATGTTGTAGAGGAGGTTGAGAGGAAGGTGCTGTCAAATTTTGGTGGGCATTGGAGGTCGCCGGAGCTGGTCGCCGGCCGCCGCTGAAAAATTGTTTTTAGTGGAGAATTTTATGAGGAGTATAATGGATTGAGTTTTAGAATTTTTGGAGGAGTTTTGGATAGGTTTGGAAATTGTTAAAGTTTGTATTTTTGGCGGATTAATAAGTTAAAAATCCGGCCATTGGATTATTTATGGTTAGGAAGGTAGAATGTGCTTTCGAGGATGTCGGAAAAATTGTGGAGCTTTATGGCTGGCAGTGAAGTAAAGATTTAGGGCGATAGGCATGGTTGAGCGCGAAAAGCTCATATTTAATTATGCCTATTTTCTTTAAGCATCGGAGTTTTATTTAAAGATTTATTTATGTTTTGGAACAGGACGTGAGGAGGCCCGAGCAGATGAGACCTCTGACCGACATCAGGCTTAGGCCTAAGTTATGAGTGGACCTTTGTTTTAAATAATGTGCTATTGTTGAATAATTTCTTTTGTTGGAATTTATCCTGAATTGAGAATTTCGGTGTTTATACTCATTTATTGACGTTTATGAGAATAGTATGTATATAAGTAAACGCTAGCTAGCAATACGTGATTTCCCCTCATAATGAGGAAAAATGTCATTATGGGGTGACGTGGGCGTTAGACGTCAGCGTCGTAGCCTGGTACGACTTTCTATTTTCTTTTCGTATTCATTCATAGATTCGTACAAGGAGTAAGCACGTATATATATATCCACTCGTGCGATTCCCCCATAATGAGGAAAAATGCCATTATGGGGGTGACGTGAGTGGTAGACGCAAGCGTAGTAGCCTTGTATGAATTTCTGTTTTCTTTTATCCCTTCAAAGGAATCATACAAGGAGTAGACGAGTGCATATACATACTGATATATTAAATTTTAGCCTGAGAGGCTGTATTTGTTTAAGTTTTGGAGACTAGCCGGAACTAGTCGTGTCCTTGGAAGTTTTCTTGGGGAAATATTATTTGTTTGGCGAGATTAATTTTGTCCACTCACTCTGACGTAATTAAATATTTTCCCCTGGGCTTTTCCTTCGTTTTTAAATGCCCAATCTGCAGAGTTCGGGTGGGGTCTAGAAGGAGGCGACGAGGCATAGTCACCCACATTTCCACTAATTTCTATCAGCTTCCGTTCTCTTTCTTGTAGTAGCTCTGAATACTTTCGGAAAAATAATTGTGTATTATTTTTATTCGGTTATTTGGATTGAGTTGAAGATTAATATTTTGGTTAAGAGGATGTTCTATATTTTTCTGGGTTAGGGTTGTCCATTTTCAAGGGAGGTTTGCCGAATTCTTCGGTAAATTTTCCTTGGAGGTGGTCCCCGCAGGACTTACCTCAGGTTTCAGGGTGAAATTCGGGGTGGGTCTTGACAATTAGGGTTTCAGAGTCCGACTTGGATTCTAATTACTTTTCTTCTGCCGCAAGTCAAACTACTATATAAAGGGGCTCGAACCCTAACAGAAGAGGCATTCAAACAAACACAAAAACACAATACAAACTGAAACACAGTTACCCTTCGAGCTCCTCGAAACCCTAACCCTAAGCGCCGTAGCCTAGGTTTCTTCTTCAGAGCCCTCCGGACTCTACCCCCCGACTTATCTCTGAACTCTCTATAGTTGCTCTGCTCACGCCGCCGTGAGTATCGATCGCTTGTGCTCGTAAATCCTCGTCTGAGGTGGCACCTGAAACCCATTCGCCTGATCAGAAGTCAAGATCTCACTCAACATCAACCTTTTCCTCGTCCGCGAGGTGGCACGCCCACAACTCCCCCTTCTCTTTGTTCGCTAGTTACCTCTGCTCCGCGCGTTGAGGATCGTGGCCAAAACACCTATTAGATCATTCAAACTTTGGGAGTTGGGTTATTGAGAAGAAGCAGCTTAAATTGAATGGGTCTTGAATTGAATTGCTCTTGTTATAAGGATGTGATATCCGAAGTGAGTTATGACTAGCTTGATGTTTAGAACGTAGAAATGTTAGAATGGTTTTGGTAAAAAAGAAAGCAAAGTCCTCCAAGACCCAAGGTCAAGATGCCATAGTGTCACGGGATGAGAACTTCGCTTCTCTACCAACCGTGCGGCCTTAGAGTTGTTCACCTCCTCGAACTCTCTAAGTCAGCCTCGCCTTCACGCAACGGAAACAAGAGCAACACAAGAGAGCAAGAATGCTAGAAGTATGCTAAGTATGCAAAGCTAAGCAAAGCAAACACTTAGACAATGTGGGAGAAAGGAACTTTGTATTAAGTTGAGAACTTTACAAGGCTTTCTAGGATGGTTTGGCTGAGAGCCTTCACCACCTATTTATAGCATAGCACCTCCTCAATGGATGGTTAGGATTCATTTGATCCAATGGCTATAATTACATATTCTAGAATGTACTCAAAGTATGTACAAGAAAATATCTAAGCTAGAGAATTCTAAAGTGTTCTAGAATTCTCTAGGTATGTCCACCATGTTCTTGAATTTTGAAGTACTTTCCCCTTGGGCTTGGACCTTGCATGATGGACTTGGACTTGTGTCATATACTTACTTCACTCAAACTTTGTCCATGACAATAGGACCCATAAGCACCAATAATTTCCACAAGCTTTTGCCTTTGGTGGGTTCCAATGAGGCAATGACCTGCAATATGAGACATTATTGGATCTCTTGTTGTTTCCAGTCACAGTCTCACACTCAGTCTTCTTCGTCTCCTCCCTTCATTGCTTCTGTCTGGAAATCAGTTTTCAATGGCCTCCTCCTCTTCATCATCGTCGACTCGCAGCTGGAAGTATGATGTCTTTTTGAGTTTCAGGGGTCCTGACACTCGCAAAGGGATTGCAAACGAGATCTGCAATCGACTTCGTAGTAGAGGAATCAAAACGTTCATGGATGAGCATGGACTTGAAGTAGGGGATGTTATTTCTCCCACCCTCATAGAGGCAATTAAAGAGTCGAGGTTTGCAATCGCAATTCTCTCGAAAAATTACGCTTCTTCTGCTTGGTGTTTGGAGGAACTTCGAGAGATTTGTCTGTCCATGGAAGACAACAGAATTTTGCCACTTTTTTTTGAAGTTGATCCTGCTGATGTTCGATATCAGAAGAGGAGTTTCGAAGAAGCTTTCTCTAAGCACGATACCTCTGGGCGACATGAATCAGAGAAGGTGGAGCAATGGAGAGCTGCTCTAGAAAAAGTGGCCAATGTCTCAGGGTGGAATACAAATGATTTCAAGTAAGCATTGTGCCTTCAATTTCAATTCTATATATATTTTACCTAACTCTTAACTCTTTAATTCTTCCTTGTAGGACTCACGAAGAACTTGTTGACAAGATTGTGGAATCTCTCAGCAGTAAAGTACCACCTGTTGCAATTGAATTCACAGATGATTTCCAAGCATTTGGAGCAACAAAAGAAGCGACAGACAAGGTTATGAAGGCGCTAACAGATGACAAGATTACTGCCGTTGGTGTCTATGGCATGGGCGGCGTTGGAAAGACAAGCATGGTGAGACATGTAGCTGCACAAGCCTGCAGAAATGGTACTTTTAACCATTGGATTATGGCTGTTGTATCCCAAAACCTTGACTTGGAAAAAGTTGAAGGTACATTGGCAGATTTGTTGGGCTTTAAATTAGTGGAGGAGACAGAAGCTGGAAGAGCAGCTAAGTTGCATAAGGAGATCATGAGAAAAGAAAAACTCCTGATAATTGTGGACGATGTCTGGGAGAGAACAGAGTTGTCAAAGATAGGGATTCCCACCTACAATGAGCTTCAAAAGTGCAAGTCCAAAGTGCTACTCACCACCAGGAGATTGAATGTCTGTAATGCCATGAAGTGCCATGAAAAGATCAGCCTCAAAGTTCTCTCAGATCAAGATTCTTGGACATTGTTCGTGAGAAATGCAGGAACAATTTCTTCCTCATTTGAGAAAGTGGCAAGGAGGGTAGCTTCAGAGTGTAAGGGTCTACCGATTGCATTGATAGCTGTTGCAAGGGCACTTGGAGATGAGGACCAGGAGGAATGGGAGAAGGCAGCTGAACGACTAGAGCAGTCGCAATATGCCAATCCTAACCATGAGGAAGATGCATTCCGATGTATAAGATTAAGCTATATTTACTTGAAAGATGGGGATTCCAAGTCATGCTTCTTGCTCTGTTGCCTGTTCCCAGAAGACCATGACATCAACATAGAAGACTTGTTCCGGTACGTGATCGGAAAAAGATTGTTTCGAGATGCCAAAACAATGGAAGTAGCCAGAGGAAGATTAGTAACGGTGGTCAAGTACCTGAAAAATTCTAGCTTGCTTTTGGATAGCCAGAAAAAAGGATGTGTAAAGATGCATGATGTCATCCGGGATACAGCCATTCAAATTGCCGAATCTGAAGATTGCCATCGGTTTTTGGTGGAAGCTGGTCGTGGTTTAAAGGATTGGGCGCCATGGGGATTACATGAAGGCTGCACTGCTATTTCACTAATGAGGAACGAAATTCGCAAGCTACCCCAAGAAGAGTTGGTATGTCCAAATCTCCAGATTTTATTACTAAACGGGAATGCTGAACTAAGTGAGATCCCCGAAAAGTTGATCCAGAATCTGAAAGAGTTAAGGGTCTTGGATCTTAGCAACACTAGTATTTCCGTATTACCCCAATCATTTAGTCTCCTCACCAACCTCCAAGCTTTGTATTTAGATAATTGCGGCAAATTGATTGACATTTCCATAGTGGGGAAACTTAACAAGCTTGAAATTCTTAGTATGAGATACTGTCCCGGGGGGGAATTGTCTAGAGAAATAGGACATTTGACCAATCTAAGGATTTTGGACGTCAATTGCTCTTGGGGACAATTCAGAACGATAGTAAGAAAGGTTACAATTCCATCTAAAGTGATATCAAAGTTGCATAAATTAGAAGAATTGTACATAGTGTACTGTGGATTTGAGGAGGACGGGTGGTGTGTAGCTGAGGGACCAACAAAAAGAACCAATATTATTAGGTTTGATGAGTTAGCAGGTTTATCAAATTTGAAAATATTGCAGGTTGGCTTATCCGATGAAAGTTTCATCCCTAAAAATGTTGAGGTCGCACCAGATTGGGATTACTTTTGTATAAGTGTCTTCAGCAGATCCGGGTACCTTGAATACGAACAAGGAGATTGTAATTCAAGATCCTTGTTTCTTAATGGACCAACCATCAGTACCTTGCCTGATTGGTTTATCAAAGCGGTGACAGAGAAAACAGAGAAGCTAGAGTACAAGCGTTGCGAAGGGATGATTGACATTGTTATGGAATATGACCTTGGGAGGTTACATAAACTCAAGCATCTCACAGTTGCTGGGGAATCAGATGATCCTTATGTGTACTTGAAAGAGTTGATGAACACAACAAGACGAGTTGAAACAGGACCCGTGTTTGAGAATTTGGAAGAGTTGCATCTGAAAGATCTGCCCCACCTGGAGGAGTTGTGTGTTGGTGAGTTACCACCTGGGTCTCTCTCAAATCTCAAGGTGTTTCATGTGTTTTTTGGGACGAGTTTGAGGAGTGTATCACAATTTGTACAGAGACTACCAAATCTGGAGAAACTAGATTTAAATCGTATGGACAAATTGGAACATGTGTTCAGATGCAGAGGGGTCGAGCCAGAACAAGCAAAACTGAGCGAGATGCATTTGTTGTATCTAGAAGCACTAAAAAACATATGTAATGGTCCCGCTCCACGTGCAATGTTCCAGAGTCTTACGATTTTGACCGTGTACGATTGCAAGCTGCTGCAAAGTCTGTTTGCATCTGATGTAGCTCAGTGTCTTGTTCAATTGGAAGACCTTCTTGTAGAGAGTTGCCCTTTGTTGGAAAGAGTAATGGAAGCAGTGAACAAGGAGAAGACGGTTCTACCAAAACTGAAGAACTTGGTTTTGATGGATCTTCCTATGTTGTATGGTGCAATTGCTGCCGTTGATATTGAGTGTCCTTCATTGGAACACTTGATGGTGGTGTATTGCCCCAAGCTTTTATTTTCAACCTCTTCCGATCTCTTCGAAGCCTTCAAAAGCAGGAACCAATTTTCATTTTCAGCCTCCACTTCTCACCCAGTCCAACTCGATGATCCACAACTATACCTAACTCTACGTTACAGGTATTGACGTATTTACTTAGTTTGTTCTTTTCTTCTGTATTTTGTACGGCAACAATTGGGCAAAAAATGATTTGATCAATTAATATCTGTGATTCAATTTTTATTCTTCCCACTCTCTTTTAAAACAATTGAGTTCTCACGACAGGACTGAACACGAAGCACAATTAAAATCACATTTTATTTTCATTCTTATTTTTCTTTGTTATCAGTCGTAATGCAGAATACTTAAAGTTGATGATTGTTTCGTTTTCTTTACTCTACTAATGCAAGTTACAAACAACATTATGGACATTCCTAGAATGTTACTTTTCTGTTTAAATCTATAATTTTAATAGTAATTCTTTTTTTCTTTTTCTTTTTCCTATTTTGATGCAACAGAACATCGTATTTCCGATAGTGAAGTCTCTAGCTCAGCTTCTGACTTCCATTGCAGGAAATAACCAAGTTCAACTCTATTTCTTTGTCCAGGTATGCTGTGTGATCAACTGAATTATTTTCTCTTCATTGAATGATAGATTTCTTGTGATGCCATAGAAACTAAAAATGTTACCTTTTTCTAAGATAATGGAGTTCTCATAATTCATTTGTTTTCCCAATCTTCTGTGTACGTATTAGTGATTCTGTGCAACAAGCAAATTTTAACTTCAATTTTCTTTTTCGCTCCTATATTCTTATTTTTCTTGTTATAATTCGTCGTTATCAATCATTTCTTTTTCTAATTTTGATAATTAATTGATGAAAGATATTAAATTTGTGAAAGAAAAACAATGTCACACTGAAAACTTCGTACCAATGAGGATTGTTTTGTTTTCACTACTTGCTAATACAAATTACTGATTTACTGGTATAAGAAAATGTGTGGTTTGAAACAAATTTCAATCAAGATGATTGCATACATCATGTTTTAGTCAATTCATTCAGTCCTCATATATGTAACAAATAATGACTTATTTGACTTGAAGGTTGTAAGTGGACAAGTATACTCTGCATATGAAGCAGAAATTCGTACTTATGAATGGGTACACTAGTCATCAATGTTATTGCAGCTAGCCATTGGATGAAGAGAAATTGTGTTAGCATTTTGAAATCAGTCCCTCCAACTATATATTCTCCAAAAAATGTGAATCAACCTCATCCGCTCAATCCTCAAGTTTCCTACATTCTGTTCGGCTTAGTTTCTCAGAGTACCATGTTAGCTCAATATATACTTGTTTCCCTGTTTTGTAGTAGTTGAAGTTTCAACTTCTGGACATTTTTTTTTTCTCCAACATACTTGCTAAAAACTAATCACGTACTATAAAAAATATGAAAAGGAACTGAGAGCTTCTAGGAACTAAAGGAAATAATAGTACCTTAAAATGAATCTGATATACAAACAGACGAGACTTTAACAGATTGTAGACATATCCGCATCTTGTCTTGGAAGTAAGCTAGTCTCTTTTGTAACCAAAAAAGAAAAACTGTGAACAATATATACCCGGTGTTCACTGGCAGGGGAAACTCCCTTATACGGTTATACCACCTCGCTCCCTTAAGTCTTACAAGCAATTTCTATGACCATGTTTGTTCCAATGGTCAGTGTAGTTTCTAAAAAATAAGCATGTAAGCAGAAGAGGATTTCATAATGCTTGGTTAAGTAGATAATTACAGAAACTTGCAAGGGGATTGTAGTCGACATAGATGATCATCATCATCATCAGCTTGTCGCTGCAAGTATGATGTGTTTATTCCTTTTGAGTTTCAGGGGTCCTGACACTTGCAAGGGGATTGTAGTCGACATAGATGAGCGTCTTAAAAGGAGTGGAATCAAAACGTTCATGGATGAGGAAGGACTTCAAGTAGGGGATGTTATTACTCCTGCTCTCCTAGTAGCAATCAAAGAATCAAGGTTTGCAAGTGTTGTTTCTCTCACAAAATATGCTTCTTCAACTTGGTGTTTGGAGGAACTTAGACAGATTAGTCTATCCATGGAAAACAACAGAATCTTGCCACTATTTTATCAAGTTGATCCTACTGTGTTCGATATCAGAAGAGGAGTTTCGAAGAAAGCTAATTCTAAGCATGAAACCTATGAGCGACATGAATCAGAGAAGGTGAACCAATGGAGAGATAGAAAGTGGCCAATATATCTGGGTAGAACACAAATGGTATCCTATAACTTATAAGTAAGCACTGTAGCTTTAATTTGGTTCTATATGTGAGGTAAAAACATATAGAGATTTCCAGGCATATGAAGCAATAGAACAAGCCATGGATGAGGTTATGAAGGCGCTAACAGATGAGGAGATCACTGCTATTGGTGTCTACGGCATTGGCGGCGTTGGAAAGACGAGCTAGGTGAGAGTGAGACATGTAGCTGCACAAGCCTGCAAAACATGTACTTTTAACCATTGGATAATGGCTGCCGTATTCCAAGCTTATAGGCAGGATTTTTCAAGTCATGGATTGGCTTTCCGCATTAGTGTCCATGTTGCCATGCTTGCCATATTCCTATGATTGAACCTCTTGAGGAGCCTAATTAGCGAACACGGTAATTACATATCTACTACCAGTAATCAATTGCTGACTACTAATGAGCGCTAGAAAAAGAAGGGGTTTTATAACGACCCCAAATGTCACAATGAATGAGAGAAAAACACTCGGAAGTAGAAATTGAACCGGAAGGAAAAGGTTGGCGAGTTTGTTTTGCCAATGGACAAATGTCACATTTATGATCATAATCAAAAGAAAAATTGAGCTTATTATTGGCTAAATATTGTAGACGAGAAGGAGAAGGGTGTCCTAACCGACGATGCCAAAGATCAGATGAAATAATAAGATTGCAAGTGAATTGGGAAGAAGGAGAAGGGGTTCGTGATATATATATATATATATATATATATATATATATATATATATATATATCCTCTCTTTATATTAGTTTGGATCTAGAAAGGACCTCCTTAAACTTTTAAAGTGAGGATGTTTTTAGTTCTAGCATGTATTTTGACAATCAAAACCACTCATCTCCTAGGTACTTGCCCACATATGAATCATACAAAAAATTAGCCAAAATGAAAAACGTTTAACCATTTGTTTAGCACAATATTCGTTTTAATTTTATATATGACATACAATTGTTTATGCCAATTTGAATGACGAAATGATTATGGAATTAGTTGAAATTTTGTAGACATGTTTCTTGCATATGAATCTAGAGAATCAACGGTTGAGATCGTTAAAAGAAGTCATCTACTAATGTAAAATAGTAGAAATCCTCAAATTCTTAAAAGAGGTCCTCTTTAGATCCTCCCTACACACACACACACACACACACACACACACACACACACACACACACACACACACACATACATACAGTCCCCTTCCAGAGTGGGATCCCGCTTTGAAATTAAAATGCGGGACTCCTTATTTCGCTCACTTTCAGGTCGTATTTCCACATCTCAGGTGCGGATGGGTTTTCCGTCCGGATTTCCGCCGTTTCTCCACTATTCCAACGCCGTTTCTTCTCCCCGGTGTGATCCCAGACCTCACCCGACGGTGTTGGAATGAAGAAGGCCGGAGAGATCGTGATCGGAGGTCCACCATGATCGGTCATGCAGTTCTGAGTGAGATTGCTGCACAGACCTTCGATCGCGATCTCTCCGGCCTTCTTCTTCATTCCAACAACATCGGGGGAGGTCTGGGATCACGCCGAGGAGAAGAAACGGACGGTGGAGATGAGGAAATTCGATCGAAAAGTGGTGCAAAAATGAAAATCCGCACCAAAACCATTGGTGCGGACGTCCGCAGCTGAGAAGGGTTGTATATATATATATATACAACCCTTCTCAGCTGCGGACGTCCGCACCAATGGTTTTGGTGCGGATTTTCATTTTTGCACCACTTTTCGATCGAATTTCCTCATCTCCACCGTCTAGTATCTAGATAATATTGTGTAGATCATCTCTGTAAAATTTTAGCCAATTTGGTAATCGTTAAGGCCCTCAAACTCGAAAAACCAATAGACGGACTGAATTTTGTCAAACATGAACCGTTCATGTTTGTAACATGAAAGGGTTCTATATTTAACGTTTGAAATATTTGGTTAGTGTCACTAGAATCGCTATCAGAAGAAGAGGTTTGTTGGGTATGAATTACTGCAATTCTACTGGGTTCAGGTGTTTCAGTTTTTTATTTTTCTAACATTCGTTTGATCTTTTGAATTGAAGAAGTAAGCTTGAGGGTAGGTTTATTTAATTCACTGAAATGAATTAAAGGAGTTTCTGGTTTAGGTTGAGATAGAATGTTGACTTTAGAGGATATGTTGTCAACCTTTATTTCTATCTTATCTAACTGGGCTCCTATGGTTACTAGGCTTTGGTTTGTGTAATTATTTTGTTCAATAATTTTCTTAGTCTCTGGATCCTCTACAGCGATTTTAAAAGGTGAGGCTAAGATTGGACTGTTAAGATGATCAATTACATATATATACACAATGTGTGTGTGTGTGTGTATATATATATATATATATATATCTACAATGAATATAATTCAATATATGATCTGCATAAGGACCCCGTTTTCAAATTTTTCTTTCACACCATACATTATAATTTATACTTTCAGTACTCTGTAAAAAAAAAGACCCTCATTGAGATGTACAGTAGTATGCTGCGTATTTTTGTTATCTTCACACAAACCCATTTATCAAATATCAGTTGATTTACAAAAATTAAAAAGAAACAATGGTGACGATCAAAAATGATAACAGCAAAAAGGAATTAATAAATATATGTTTTCAATTTCTTGGTTTACTGATGTGGCTATGTGGAGAACTCATCTGCATATAGATTCGGTTCGGAAAACAAATGAATCATAGATATTATTGAAACATGTTCACAACATTATGGACTTGTAATTTGGAAATAAATTTAGTCATGGCCACATTTTTTAAGACCTTGCAATGAAAAAAACGAAAAGACAAATGAAGTAAGTTTATAACACAACATCGACATACCTCTCCCTTTGACATTTGTAATGTTACATTTTTGATGTTACCTCTCCCTTTGAAATGAAAGGGAAGTAATCAGATGCAGAGGTTGGAAATGACATGCTGGGGCAATCATTCTACTACAAGTATTCCGATGCTACCCATTTTCTCACAAACTAGCCTTTTCAGGTTTGGTAGTCCTGCAACATGTTGATGGCAACAGTACATTCACGATTGTTCTCATTGATGGCCGTGCCCTCTTTCTTACGGGACCTCTCATCTGCTTAATGTAGGTGTCTCTCACTGACCTGAGATGTCTAAAAACTAAAATGTTTAAATTTTGCACCTCAAGAAAGTGAAAGCAGAAGAGTAAACTGAAGACAGAATATATAACAAAAACAAGACAATCGATTTCAATGACCTCCTCATAAGGACATACCTTGCATAGGAACAGGCCGGGCCTTCTTTTTCATCACTGAAATCAACTTGCCCATAGCTGGAGAGTCGAATATTTTACAGCGTTTCACATGCGAGGTTTCCAATATAGGAAACGCAATATTTTCTTCATCATTAGTAACACTTCCAGTACTACCATAGAACCTTGTAAGCTTAGGAAGCCCTTCCAAAGATAACTTCTTCAATTTTGGTAAAACTATCTTGTTGTGCACTGTTTCCTCACTTGCTTCAATAACTCTCTCCAACCCTTGGCAAGTCTCTACTGAAAGATCTTCCAAGTCATGAAGATGGTGAGCTATGTCGGATGTGAAGAGACTTTTCAGCTTATTGCACTTGGAAACTACCAAAATTTTAACATAATGAAAGATTTCACATGGAGCAGGACCTTTCCATATCTTTATTAGGTTCCCTAGATCCTTCAATCTCATCACTATCAACTTTGGCAGAATACGTTCTTCTAGCTCAGACCCTTCAGATGAAAATACATACTCCAATCCATCCATTTCTACACAACGTAGTTCTTCCAAATTATGTAATCTCCGCAGCAAATTGGATTGCAAAAGTGCATTCATCAATTTAGGACAATGACTCACCACCAGTAACTTAAGATTGCACAGAGAATTAAATGGTAATTCACCAACACATAACCCCAGCCAATTCACAACTTCAAGGAGATGCAACTCTTCCAGATTCTTAAACACAGGGTCAGATTCATTTTGAACCAGTGTTCTTGTGGTCATCAACTGTTCCAAATTTTCACTGGGACCAATAACATATAAATACTTCAGTTCATGCAAACTCCCTTGGTCATATTCCATAATAATGTTACCTAAACCCTGACATTTCCTATACTGTAGCTTCTCTGTTTTCTTGGTCACCGCATCAATAAACCATTTCGGTAAAGTATCCATGGTTGTGTCAAGAGTCAAGGCTTTTGTATCAGGTGAAGAACTTGAATCCAAAAGCAATTCTCTAGTTGACGAGTCTCTACTGATGCATATGTCAAAATTTTCCCACTTCAGGTCAACCTGATCAATAATTCTAGGTATGCAGTTTGGATCAGATATGAAAACCTTCAAAATGTGTAGACGTGACAACCTAGTTAACTCATCAAAAGAAGCAGTTTCTTCACTTGCTCCCCCAACTTCACTCCCCTCTCGTCTACTCCCCCAATCCACAAAATTGCACTGCATGTACAGCTCTTCTAATTCACTGAGGTTGCCTATCACATTAGAAGGAACTATATGAACATATTCACTAGTGAAGTCTAGCATCCTTAGTTTGGTTAAACGTCCTACTTCTTTTGGCAATTTCCCAAGCTGAAGTCCTCTCATACTCAGAATCTGAAGATTTTTCAACTCTCCAAGTAGGGATATGTTACTTATCATTGAGACACAACCATCTAGATACAAACTGTGGAGGCTGCTTAGATAATTAACTGATGACGGTAGTAAAGAAATGCTCGTCTGACTAAGATCTAAGATCCTTAATGCCTCTACACTTTGAAAGAACTTTTCTGGGATCTCATGAAAAGAATTCATTTGTAACAAGAGAATCTTGAGTTCTGAAAATACCAAGTGTTGAGGAAGAGCGCGTATTTTGTTCTTCATTAGTGAGATTGCAGTGTAGCATCCATCTTGGTCAAGGATCGGCCAAGACAGTAACTCACAACCAGCTCTTACAAAATACTGTTGGCAAATTGATATGGCAACATCTCTGACGACATCATGCATCCTTACGCATCCCCTGTCCTCTTTACCATCCAAAAGTAGGCTAGAATCTTTAAGGATCTTGACCGTGGAATGTATTGTGTATCTGGCGTCTTGCATGTCCTCTCTAAACAATCCTTTTCCAATCCCATACTTCACCAAGTCTTCGATTTGGATATCACAACCCTCTGGGAATAGGCAGCAAAGCAAGAGGCAAAATTTGGAGACATCACTTTTCAAGAAATCATAGCTTAATTTTATGCATTTATTTACAGATCCCTCATCTCCAGGTTTGAGAGGTTTGGACACCTTTAATCGGTTAGCGGCTTTCTTCCATTGGTTGAGGTCTTCACCCCGAAGTGTCTTTGCAACTGCTACCAACGCAATTGGAAGACCAGCACATTCATTTGCTACCTCCTCTGCAATGTCACACAAATTGGTTGGTGTTTCTAAAGGCAATGCTGCTGTCTTCACAAACAACTTCCAAGAATCATTGGGAGCTAAGGGTTTGAGAAGAATGCTTTCTTGGCAGCCCATGCTACCGCAAACTTCCTCTATCCTTGTGGTGAGTAGGACCTTGGAATTGCGTGGTTTAAGCAAATCGTATTCAGGAATTCCTATGCTTGTCAACAGACTCTTTTCCCCTTTCCAAATGTTGTCCAAGATAATAAGAATCCGATCTTTACTCAATATCTTACTCTTCAACTGGCAGGCTCTTCCAAACTCTCCCACATCAGCATCCAATTTGAGACCCAACATGTATGCCAATCTATTTCGAATCTCCCGCAAGTCGGGTTTTTCGCGCAAGTCGAGGTTTTCGGATATATTAGCCATAATCACCTCACGGAAAAGCCCCTTTTTTTGGGCTTCTACACCAACATGTTCCACCATGGTTGTCTTTCCGATGCCACCCATGCCGTGGACTCCAATGGTAGTGAACTTTTCATTTTTGAGCGCCTTCATTACCTTGTTCATGGCTTCTCTTGTTGCCTCAAACAGTTCGAAATCTCGGGAGCAAATAATAAACTCATTTTCAATAGGCCGCACTATACTGCACACACGTTCCACAAGGGCTTCAATAACTTGTGCTTCTTCCCTGCAAGGATTACAGTCAAAATCATCATGTGAGTTGGTAGTAAATCCAAAAGCACATAATAAATACGATTAATTCCTGGTAATTGAGAGCTCTCATCGTGCTTACTTGTGAGCCTTTGTATCACAGCCAGATAGTTTTGCAACTGTATTTAAAGCTTCTCTCCACTCCTTCACCTCTTCTGGACTTCGCTGCTTATCATGCTTAGTGAAAGCATCTGCAAAATCGTTCTTCTGAAATCCTACATCACTAGGCTCGACATGATAAAAAAGTGGTAGAATTCTGTTGTTGTCTTTCATGCATTGACAAATTTTTGCAAGCTCCACCAAACACCATGCAGATTGAGCATAGTTTTTTGACAAAACAACAATTGCACATTTTGATTCTTCAATTGCCTTTAGCAGAGTCACACCAATAGGGTCCCCTATTTCAAGCCCTTTGTCATCCTTGAACGTTTTAATCCCTCTCACAGTTTGCAATTCACGGTATAAGTGGGATACAATATTCTCACGAGTATCTGCACCCCTGAAACTCAAGAAAACATCATACGTCTGCGGAGGAGCGAGTGAAAGAAGAGATGAAGAGGGATCGAGGTCTACTGATTCCTGCTGATTAACCTCCGATATTGAATTTGGACCCCGCTTCGTTGGAGTCCTTATCCACTTCTTAATCGCCATGTAACTGACGCACACAACAATTGCTGTAATAATCGCTTTCCCGTCCATCTTTATATTTATTGGTTTATGCAAACACAGAGAAAAGCATACTAAAAATTAAAACCAACCCAAAACAAATGCAACATTAAAGGACCAAACGTCATGAAATTATGAAATACTACAAGATTTCAAGAAAACTAGATTACGTTATGTTACTAACCTCGAAAGAATTGAGCTTGGCCCGGCTTTCACTGGCTGATGTGGAGTCTGAGAAGATCTGTGCGCCCACTTGGACTGCTTGACAGATCTTGATAAGCCTTTCTTGAGCAAGAGGAGGCTTGATCAAGGTAATGAAACCAGGAAGATAGTTTGAACAGAGAGGAGAGAGACTCGGAGAGTGTCTAAATTTCCATTACTTTCATGGATTTGCAGCATGTCACATGAAGGCTCTTTAACAACAACAAAAAGTCATACGATACCACTCTATTGTTTAAGCAATGACAGATATTGTGGCACCGATAA
The DNA here is from genome assembly GCA_009720345.1 of Fragaria iinumae. Lineage (NCBI taxonomy): Eukaryota > Viridiplantae > Streptophyta > Magnoliopsida > Rosales > Rosaceae > Fragaria > Fragaria iinumae. The sequence goes on from CM019119.1 coordinate 38,983,662, forward strand.
CAAATTTCATTCTTTTTTTACTTTCCTCTTCTTCTATCACACGCTTTCGTTTCAATCTCATTAACATGTCATCAACACCCATAACTGCCATACCTGTTTAAACATGAGTAACATTTACACAATAGAAAAGAAAGATGAATAGAAAAGAAAAAAGAAGATAGCCTAAATATACTATTTTACAAATAGTCACCATTGCAAAAAGTATATTAGTAACATCAGAAACTTATATATAAACATCAGAAACTTTATAGCTCACAGCCACATACATATGATACATCAAAAACTTGCTTATGAACATCAGAAGCTTTATGAGAAATCCACTAGGATGGACTATTCAAATAAAATTGAATGTAAGCTCTGTCCTATATTTGATCCTCTCTCTTTCTGGAACGATGTTTGAATGAATGTAAGCTCTTTCAGTTGTCAACCAGAATATTATGATTCATTTGTAAGATGTCATCTACCACACAATCACGAAAATCTAATAAACATGCTATCACCCTTTTATTTAAGGTACCAGATTGAATTGCCAATATTATAAATGCAGCTACATCTGCTAAATAATTATAAGGGGCCCTAATCATAAACCTGTCAAGTTCCCTACCATAAAACCTAACCCAAGTAAGATGTTTTAGCCTCAGCAAAGAAATACAAGCAAAGACCCCATGTTTTTGTTTTTAACACATCGATACACCTGTTATTTGTTTCTTCTTCAATTCAGTTACAACCAAAAGCTTATGTTTCTCATTCAAACAAGCATCAAAATCACAAAAGCCATTCCTAATAGCAACATAATTACATAATACATTCTTGATGGCATCAAAAACACAAAAAGCAATTGTATTATCATCAAAATCAGAACAACATTGCATAACAATATCCATTCTCAACTAACACAGACTTATCTAACTAAATCGTAATATATAGAAGATCACAAAGCTGTTGAAATCTAACCTTAAAGAAAACTGCAAAAACGATAACAGACGGAGCAATTTTTAGGGTTCAACGTTGGAAGGCTCTCTTGTAGTTGCAGCTCTGTATATACAAATTTCACGGAAAAGGTCGTCCAAACAGGAGACTTTGAGGAAAGGAATCGGGAAATATTCAATATCTTTTAGAATATTTGGGTTTTATCCAAACACACTGTTTTTATGACGCAAGAAATAATAAACAAAACTCTGTTTTTCATCGTCAAATAATTCACACCATTGCCTATGAGTGAAAACGCAGGTTTTTGTTCTCAGAAAAAAAAAAAAAAAAAAAAACGCTGATTTCACGTTCTGGTTGTTTCCAGTGAATTGAGTAGGAAAAGTCGCTGTAAATATCGGAAAATTATACAGCGCACCCGGCCAATCTCACCGTTCATTCACTGTGTCCGGTCCCACCCGGCTATCTCACTGTTAAATTTTCGGATGCGCTGAATAGGCTCTCGTAAATATCCATGGGTCCATTTGGGTGGGAAGTTTCTGGGAAGTTTCCGGTGAATTGACCCCGGGTCTTGTTCCAAAATTAAATAAGTTAAAAATATGGGAGTGCCAACCAAGCTGTAAAGGAAGATTCGTAGTGAGAGTCCGTAGACAAGTATTGCATAGTCACAGTCTCCCTTATTTGCTTCTCTCTGGAAATTAGATTCTTTGTTGCTGGTTTTCAATGGCCTCCTCCTCTTCATCATCGTCGACTCGCAGCTGGAAGTATGATGTCTTTTTGAGTTTCAGGGGTCCTGACACTCGCAGAGGGATTGCAAACGAGATCTGCAATCGACTTCGTAGTAGAGGAATCAAAACGTTCATGGATGAGCATGGACTTCAAGTAGGGGATGTTATTTCTCCCACCCTCATAGAGGCAATTAAAGAATCGAGGTTTGCAATCGCAATTCTCTCGAAAAATTACGCTTCTTCTGCTTGGTGTTTGGAGGAACTTCGAGAGATTTGTCTGTCCATGGAAGACAACAGAATTTTGCCACTTTTTTTTGAAGTTGATCCTACTGATGTCCGATTTCAGAAGAACAGTTTCCAAGAAGCTTTCTCTAAGCACGATACCTCTGGGCGACATGAATCAGAGAAGGTGGAGCAATGGAGAGCTGCTCTAGAAAAAGTGGCCAATGTCTCAGGGTGGAATACAAATGATTTCAAGTAAGCATTGTGCCTTCAATTTCAATTCTATATATATTTTACCTAACTCTTAATCCTTATAACTCTTTAATTCTTCCTTGTAGGACTCACGAAGAACTTGTTGACAACATTGTGGAATATCTCCGCAGTAGAGTTACACCTGATGCAATTGAATTCACAGATGATTTCCAAGCATTTGGAGCAACAAAAGAAGCGACAGACAAGGTTATGAAGGCGCTAACAGATGACAAGATTACTGCCGTTGGTGTCTATGGTATGGGCGGCGTTGGAAAGACAAGCTTGGTGAGTCATGTAGCTGCACAAGCCTGCAGAAATGGTACTTTTAACCGTTGGATTATGGCTGTCGTATCCCAAAACCTTGACTTGAAAAAATTTCAAGACACATTGGCAGATCTGCTGGGCTTCGAATTAAAAGAGAAGACAGAAGCTGGAAGAGCAGCTAAGTTGCATAAGGAGATCATGAGAAAAGAAAAACTCCTGATAATTGTGGACGATGTTTGGGAGAGAACAGAGTTGTCAAAGATAGGGATCCCCACCTACAATGAGCTTCAGAAGTGCAAGTCCAAAGTGCTACTCACCACCAGGAGATTGAATGTCTGTAATGCCATGAAGTGCCATGAAAAGATCAGCCTCAAAGTTCTCTCAGATCAAGATTCTTGGACCTTGTTCGTGAGAAATGCAGGAACAATTTCTTTCGAGTCCACCTCATTTGAGAAAGTGGCAAGGAGGGTAGCTTTAGAGTGTAAGGGTCTACCGATTGCATTGATAGCTGTTGCAAGGGCACTCGGAGATGAGGACCAGGAGGAATGGGAGAAGGCAGCTGAACGACTAGAGCAGTCGCAATATGTCAATCCTAACCATGAGGAAGATGCATTCCGATGTATAAGATTAAGCTATGATTACTTGAAAGATGGGGATTCCAAGTCATGCTTCTTGCTCTGTTGCCTGTTCCCAGAAGACGATGACATCCAAATAGAATACCTGTTCCGGTACGCGATCGGAAAAAGATTGTTTCGAGATGCCAAAACAATGGAAGTAGCCAGAGGAAGATTAGTTACAGTGGTCAAGTACCTGAAAAATTCTAGCTTGCTTTTGGATAGCCAGAAAAAAGGATGTGTAAAGATGCATGATGTCATCCGGGATACAGCCATTCAAATTGCCGAATCTGAAGATGGACATCGGTTATTTGTGAAAGCTGGCTGTGGTTTAAAGGGTTGGTCGCCACGCGGATTACATGAAGGCTGCACTGCTATTTCACTGATGAACAACGAAATTCGCAAGCTACCCGAAGAAGAGTTGGTATGTCCAAATCTCCAGATTTTATTACTAAACGGGAATAAGGAACTAAGTGAGATCCCAGAAAAGTTGATCCAGAATCTGAAAGAGTTAAGGGTCTTGGATCTTAGCAACACTAGTATTTTCGTATTACCCCAATCATTTAGTCTCCTCACCAACCTCCTAGCTTTGTATTTAGATGATTGCAGCGAATTAATTGACATTTCCGTTGTGGGGAAACTTAAAAAGCTTGAAATTCTTAGTATGAGATACTGTCCCGGGGGGCAATTGCCGAGAGAAATAGGACATTTGACCAATCTAAGGATTTTGGACGTCAATCGCTTTATGGTACGATTCTCAATGACGACAGGAGGAATGTTTACAATTCCATCTAAAGTGATATCAAAGTTGCAAGAATTAGAAGAATTGTACATGGCGGGGTGTGGATTTGAGGACGGGCGGTGTGATGAGTTAGCTGGTTTATCAAATTTGAAAATATTGCAGGTTGGCTTATCTGATGAATGTTTCATCCCTAAAAATGTTGAGGTCGCACCAGATTTGGATTACTTTTGTATAACTGTCTTCGGCAGATGCGCCAACAAGTTCTTTGGATACGAACAAGGAGATCGTAATTCAAGATCCTTGTTTCTTTATGGAGCAACCATCAGTACCTTGCCTGATTGGTTTATCAAAGCGGTGACAGAGAAAACAGAGAAGCTAAAGTATGACAGCTGCAAAGGGATGAGTGACATTGTTATGGAATATGACCATGGGAGGTTACATAAACTCAAGCATCTCACAGTTGCTGGGTATTTTGGTGTGTACTTGAAAGAGTTGATGAACACAACAAGACGAGTTGAAACAGGACCAGTGTTTGAGAATTTGGAAGAGTTGCATCTGATATTGCTGAGCCACCTGGAGGAGTTGTGTGTTGGTGAGTTACCACCTGGGTCTCTCTCAAATCTCAAGGTGTTTCATGTGTATTCTGGGACGCGTTTGAGGAGTGTATCAGAATTTGTACAGAGACTACCAAATCTGGAGAAACTAGATTTAAACTGGATGTATGAATTGGAATATGTGTTTAGACACGAAGGGTTCGAGCCACAACAGTCAAAACTGAGAGAGATGCATTTGTTAAATCTAAAAGCACTAAGAAGCATATGTAATGGTCCCGCTCCACGTGCAATGTTCCGGAGTCTTAAGATTTTGACCATTTTTCATTGCGGGCTGCTGCAAAGTCTGTTCACATCTGATGTAGCTGAGTGTCTTGTTCAATTGGAAGACCTTTTTGTAGAGGGTAATGGAAGCAGTGAACAAGGAGAAGACGGCTCTACCAAAACTGAAGAACTTGGTTTTGAAGGATCTTCCTTTGTTGTATGGTGCAATTGCTGCCGTTGATATTGAGTGTCCTTCGTTGGAACGCTTGATGGTGGTGGATTGCCCCAAGCTTTTATTTTCAACCTCTTCCGATCTCTACGAAGCCTTCAAAAGCAGGAACCGATTTTCATTTTCAGCCTCCGCTTCTGACCCGGTCCAACTCGATGATCCACAACTATACAAAACTCTACTTGGCAGGTATTGACGTATTTACTTAGTTTGTTCTTTTCTTCTGTATTTTGTAGGGCAGCAACTGGGCAAAAATGATTTTGATCAATTAATATCTGTGATTCAATTTTTATTCATCCCACTCTTTTAAAACAATTGAGCTCCCACTAAAGGACAGAACACGAAGCACAATTAAAATAGCATTTTTATTTTCTTTCTTATTTTTCTTTGTTATCAGTCATAATGTGAACAACAACAAAAAAGTCAAAATTATGCAGAATACTTAAAGTTGATGATTGTTTCGTTTTCTTTACTCTAGTAATGCAAGTTACAAACAACATTATGGACACTCCTAGAATGTTACTTTTCTGTTTAAATCTATAATTTTAATAGTAATTCTTTTTTTCTGTTTTTTTTTTTCCTATTTTGATGCAACAGATCATCGTATTTCCGATGGCGAAGTCTCTAGCTCAGCTTCTGACTTCCATTGTAGGAAGTAACCAAGTTCAACTCTATTTCTTTGTCCAGGTATGCTGTGTGATCAACTGAATTATTTTCTCTTAATTGAATGGTAGATTTCTTGTGATGCCATAGAAACTAAAAATGTTACCTTTTTCTAAGATAATGGAGATCTCATAATTCATTTGATTTCCCAATCTTCTGTGTACGTATTAGTGACTCTGTGCAACAAGCAAATTTTAACTTCAATTTTCTTTTTCGCTCATATATTCTTATTTTTCTTGTTATAATTCGTCGTTATCAATCATTTCTGGGACAGTAAATTGATTGTTTGACAAATCCAGCACTCGGATATTAGATGAGAGAGAAAGTACCGGAAGCTCCCCAGAAAGAAGGTTAGAGCTCAAATCAAGAACCTCAAGTTGGGTTGCATGCATGGATGATACTAGCAGTACTACTGAGTATGTAACAGAATACGATAAGAAAAAGAAGGAAACAATGAGGGAATTGATGATCTAGACGTGGACAACAACAACGAGCATGAAACCGCAGGGCTCCTTTCGTCAACTCCCTGGTTTTATGATCCTGCTGGGATTGGGTTCATTGAAGGATTCTGGGGTGTGTGTGGTTCATGGATTTTCTGGTCGTGGTTTAAAGGATTGGGCGCCATGGGGATTACATGAAGGCTGCACTGCTATTTCACTAATGAGGAACGAAATTCGCAAGCTACCCCAAGAAGAGGTGTTTCATGTGTTTTTTGGGACGAGTTTGAGGAGTGTATCAAAATTTGTACAGAGACTACCAAATCTGGAGAAACTAGATTTAAATCGTATGGACAAATTGGAACATGTGTTCAGATGCGGAGGGGTCGAGCCACAACAAGCAAAACTGAGCGAGATGCATTTGTTGTCTCTAGAAGCACTAAGAAGCTTACCTTGTCATCATTTCTGATTTGTGGCCCATAACCTGCCAGCAGGGAAACATAGTCCACGTCCAGCCCAAGCATTCAAATCCCTGCATATGCGCTCTCAGACCAAAGGAGAAGAAAACAACTGAAGAGCCATCAGTGCATACTACAAGGCTTCCAAGGTTATTGATGCTTTTGTAAAAACAGAAAGAACAAATGGAGCTTCTTCGCCAGGGTGTATAGTTGTTGGGACTATTGTGTAACCTTTTGGATCTGGATCCAAAACCATTTCACACGATATTTCTCGTGAATTAACATCCAGAATATGCCATCTTTTGACTGTTATAAGAAACACAAACAAAGTTATGATAAGAAAAGAAAAGGAAGAAAAAGAAAACAGAAGTGACATCAATGGGATCAGATTGAATGGTAATAGATAGGCCATCAACGGTAACTCTGAGATAGAAACCATTCTATCTGTCAGAGGAACTGAACGACTTAGGTAAACCCTCTGGGATTAGCCCAGGTGATGATGGGTGGGGGAAAGGAAACTAGAAGGTAAGACTAATATGATGTGGATAAACATTACAATAAACAAACCTGTGAAATATGCTTCAGCTTGTGCTTCATCCTATCAGTCCATTCAGGCGATGAGTCAGACCAAGGGCCATTCCACTCAACTTCATTGGCCCATGGATTCCGAATCTGAATAAGCTTGTGACCATCCACCTCTCTCACCTGAGTTGAAAAGATTACCTAGTGTGACTACCTTGATCAAAATTCATTTAGTTGCATATCAAAAGCAAATGTCAGGTGGACATTCCAACTCACCTGCAATAATGAGTAAGCATGACCTTGGACAATGCCACTGGAGGAAATATGTACATCTGAACCAGATGGACTTCCAGCACCCAGAAGCAATCCCTCTTGTTTGAAGCGCAACAACTGAGACCATAATTGACCACTCGCAAGATCAATTTGGGCCTGAGCACTCCTCATACCCCTTTTGCCTCTTTCACTCTTTGTTATTGAGTTTATCTAGTCTATAGAAAACAGAGTTAACAAAAGACTAGCATCTACGAAATGAGAACCTAAATATTGTTACCAAATTCGAGTTTCAATTGATGCAGCATATTAAGCCTAGAACAATACACACACCATGCATCGCAGTACGTACCACTCTCCAGCTCCAAAAGAGAATATTCAGAAAGTGTTACCACTGAAACCGGCAAAATAAGCTTACACAGAGTTTGCAAGGGGTAACCCTGCTATTACAACACAATACGGTAGTGAAATTACAGCTACTTATACATATCTTTGCCTTCTTAACCAATCTAAATTAATTGATTAACACTCTATTGTGAGGTGTGAACTAGAAACTAACGGTCACATTGCCGAAAAAAATGAATGCATATGGTCAAAACACACAAGATACAAGCTGCCCATGTCCTGAATGCATAAGATAGCTCAAGTGAAGATTAAAGACCTGACCATTCTCAAGTGTATCAGGTAGTTCATATGCATATGCATCACATATTTTTCACTGAGGATGGCAAGTGGATTTGGATGATACCATAGTTTGTATATGTCATAATCTCTGAGTCTAACTTCGTGCATATTTAAATGTCTTTGCTTCAGCTTTTCAAGTAATTGAGTTTCAAATCTCTTTTAGTAAAACATTTTTCACTGTGCTTGAGCTCCAAGTTAGTCTAGGGTTGTGTTGTTCTTCCAACCCATGACTAAAGCACTTTTAAGTCAACTCCTTTTTTAGTCCAACTGGGTTTTGTGATACACAAACTAAGTCAGCTGCTGATCTATGTGAGACACCGCTCAAGCTATATAGCCGATCTAAGTGTCCACTTTAGGTTAGTGGTTTTGTGATGTCTTTATCATCTATTTAAAACTGATTTAGTTTTCAAAACCCTTGACTCTTTCTCTTGGCTACATTCCCATTTGGGAAAATCTCACTTTGCTTTTGTCTTAGGCGTGATGGATCCGTCAGATCATATCTATCCTACTTTTGGTGAGACAAAACACTACAGTCCAAAATGAAGCCTTCTTGATTTGGTAATTGTGCCTGCCCTTTCAGGGCTGGTACTTGATGTACTCATATTATCCTATATTTATATGTCTCATAATCTTTGTTTTTGCATTAAGTTTCCTTATTTGTGATTGATTTACGTTATTTTAGTGTTTTTGTGGGTTTGTGTCATAGAGAGAATAAAATGAGCTAAAATGCGTAAAAAAAGGATTGAAAGGCTAGTGCAATCCCAAGTCCCAGAATCTGCCTGTGCAGAACATCCAACTTTGCCGAATTACTGGGAATTACTCGGATCGAATCAGACTATGAGCCTTACATCATTGGAAAGCTGCGGAAGTTTACTTTTTGTAAAAATTTACGGATCTCGATTTTGATACTTCTAGACTGAGTTATGAATGTTTGAATGAAGAAAGGTCAGATCAGCAAATCTGCTCGGATTTACAAGCTTTTGTGGATAACTCAAGCTATGTGTCACAAGACCGTCAACCCTAAAACTTCAAGGACAATAATGCAGATGAGGATTCAAGGAGTACATGTATTCCTAGTTCTACAAGAGATATCTCAAGGTTTTCCCATTCCATATCAAGAAAAGAGTCTGAATCCAAGTTCTACAAGGAAATATGAAGTCAAAGATGAGCAAGAAACTTCTCTATATATAGGAGCACGAATTTCACATGAAAAAAGGGAGGGTGTCAGAAGCACATTGTAGACGCCTAAAGGAGCAGAGACCATCCAACCATCCATCCATCCATCCATCCATCCATCTTCACCTTCATTCCCTTCCCATTCTTTTTATGTTTTTGTTATGTTTTCTTTAGTCATGTTTAGTTAAACCTTTTCTAGGGTTAGGATGATGCCCTAGTATGATTGTTTATGCTTTTGATGATTGATTAATAGATTTATAGTTTCTTTATGATGAATTCTTAGTCACTATTTTAATTGATGCTATATGTTTGAGTTCTTTGATTGATCACCTTAGGGCTTTGCATCTAGTAAATTAGAAGATGAATTTGAGGCGTAACTGCAATATAATTCAAATTAGCTTCTTGTGATTAAGAATTGTGAATTACATTATTGTCGTAACTGAAGTAATGGTTTGCATGATTCTCTTGTTTTCTAGAACGTAATGAGTCTTACATGTTAAATTTATGCCGTAACTGGATAGACTGCATGCTAGGATATATGAACTCTGCCGTACCTGGAGAGAATCATACACTTAAGGAAAACTATGGTCTAAGTGCCGTAACTGGACTTAGATACGGGAATTGTCATCTAGAGAAACGAAAGAGTCTGTTAGTTGCATCAAAGCATGAATATGATTGTTAGTGGTTGATTCTGTGTAGTTAGTTTAGGTATTTCATAATTTGAATAGAACTAATAATCCTCGTGGGAACGACAACCCCTTTTCTTCCATTTACTATACTACATCCACCCTGTATACTTGCAGGAAATCCATCAGTACTTTGCCTATATATATGAGGCTCTGCTCCTCATACTCTTTGGTTGTTGAAAATTGTCATTTGCATTTTCTCCCTTTGAGTCTTAGCATTATTGCTCCTTTGCTTCTTTGCTCTAAGTCTTCATCGTTGATTTTAAATCTTAGAGCTGAGCACCATACATTTTCAAAACCCATATCATTGTTCATTGTTCATGCATACCTTGAGAGCGGTCTAGGTGATGCAAGCCGGTGAAGTCTTCATAGAGAATTAGCTAGGGAGTTAGTTAAGTTCGTGTGAAGCATGTTGTAAGCTGTCTTAGAGAATTAGCTAAAAACTTTAGTTAAGTTCTGCATTGAAGCTTAGCATAATCTTATGTGTAAAACACTTGAGTGACAAGAGAGCAAGTTCAGTTGAGTGCTAGTAGTTAGACTAGGCTGTATGGCTAGGCGTGGTGTCATCCTCTGAGTTGTGAGTCTTGTAAAGAAGTGTGTTTAGAATAGTGAAAAAGTTTGTCCCTCAAGAGTTAGGGGCACATAGTTTTTCTCCCTGGGTGCAGGGTTTCTGCAAGTAAAAATGTACTGGTGTTATATATTTACTTTCCAGTACTTACATATTTACATTCACAACTTAGTCTTATAGCAAACAGGAATGGCCTAATCTTTGATATGCTTGTGCGCGGGATAAATCAAAAAGTTGTCAGAGATTAAGATCTGAAATCCCTAATGTCAAAACATATCCATGGTAAGTTATACGATATTGTTTTTGAAAGCCACCAAAACCAACTATACTCTTCAAGTTAACATTATAATAAGAAGAATTTGGTTGAAAGTGCCACCCAAAACCAAAATAGGAGCTAGTAGTCTCTGTCCACTTAAAAATCCTTCCTAACTCAAACATTTCATCAGAAGATATCAAAGCAATGGTAAGGTCCACTACGGGGGAGAATCATAAGAAAGACTCTATCTTCTATCTTCTCTTGAACAAAATATTAAATCCATGATTCAAGAGACAGATTGAATGAACTCTTCACGGCCCATAAAAGAGAAGATTGAACAAAGCAAGTATCATTAAGAAAATAAATGATGTGTTAGCAGACAAGTAAGGACTAATCAAACAACTTGCATCAGGAAACATGAAAGAAATAAGCATCAAGTGAGCCAACACATATCCCTTCATTTTTTGTTGGAAACTATAGTAATCGCTTATAATCAAGAAGATAGTTCACAGAAAAAAGATCAATACCTTCGATGGTTTAGCTGAATGGTCCGAATCCTCTCGACTGCCACTCTCGTTGTCAAGATTGGATCTTACATGAAAATATGAAACCCAACTGACTTTGAGTTCATTGCCAAAATTACACACATACAAATGATAGTTAAAACCATTGTGCGCCTAATCAACAATAACATCTCTACATATGCTACTGTATTCATGCTTTTATAGATACATGCAACTAAAGAAACAGAAAACCAGATAAGAGTATCTGAAGGGAACTGACTGGTTTAAGTTGCAGAGAGAGAAAGAACACTTACAGTGGGCTGGTGAGGATTTTGGTAGGCGTTGCGGTATGGCTGATTGGCTGAGAGATGAGAGGAAGAAGAAGAAGTCATCTTCTCTCTTTCTACGTTCCCCACGACAACGTAAAAAGAGGAAGAACCCAATCAAGAAGAAGAACCTTGATTGCTCAGTGTGAGACTCTTCTCTTTCGTATAACATTTCATTGCTTTTGAAAGAAGACGAGTTTTAATTACTGAATATGAATATATGATACGATCGCTAGAGAAGAAATATGAAACAGAAGAAACTCTAGCTACCTAGAATGGCATCCCCCCTCTGTTATATATTGTTGGGGAAAAAAAAATTAAGCGACTTGAGCTTTTTGCGGGCTAGGCTGAGACGGCCCACGTCTAGGCGGTCTGGGACATGATGAGTCTAGACCTAACAAGTAATGGGTAACGGGCCGTTATTCACCTAGACCTAACGGGTAACAAGCCGTGATAAGCCTAGAGCTACACATGGTATTCGATCCTAACGGGGTACGGGGATAAATAGGTAACGGGTATGGGGATCCCCAGTATTCGGATTTTTGAATCAGGTACGGGACGGGTATGATATTTTGATATTTGTTCTCATCCCCACACATTTAGGATTGAAAATATTATTATATATAATTTATTATATATATATATATATATATTTTTTAATATATATAATTTATAAATAGATATTTATGTAAAAATCTTTTGCAATATTTTTTTTTTCTGATTCTCATAATGAATATTTATAGAAACTTTCTTTTTAAGCGAGATTTGTATTCGCTTTTGTTAAATTAAATCAAGAAACTTATTTATTTTGGTATTTGATTTTAATTCCATATTTCTATATTTCTAAATTTTAAAAAAAATTAATTTATTAAATAATTTTTAACATGGAATCCCTTACGGGGTTTGGGACGAGCATGGAGATTGGGAATGAAGTAGGGTATGAGTATGATTTCTTGATCCCCTGATCATACCCTCCCCATTGCTCATGTTATGGCCTCATTATGCTCATGTTATGGTAATTGCGTGTTCTACAGTATTTCTAAGTTTCCAGTACTAATGTCCTTGTAAGTATTTCTTATATCTTTCCTAGTAGCAGTATCAGTACTAAGAAAAATTCTGTGTAAGATGGTTTTTGTGTTGTGCTTCCCTATGAATACACCAGCATAATCATACAAGTATCGCTCAAAATATATTGTTTGTCTCCTTTCTATTAGCTTATGCAGCTTTCATTCTGGGACATGTGTTTCTTCAAAATATTTACCAAAATTTGACAACATTCATCGATCATGAACTTGGTAACAATATCTAATGTTCATTAAGAAGAACTTACTCGTAGCTAATAAGAAGTTCAAAATGAGAAACTTGAAATTGATTTCAGGCCTTGTATCCCAGCCCATTAAGGTTGGGTCGAGCTTGGAAACCGACCACCCAAACTAAGTCCCTTGAAATTCGCGCGAGACGCATTGAACCGGCTGCTCAATTTAACGCTCCGGTTCGGCGCGTGGAGGTTACCCGCTTCTTGGTTCAACTCCGTCGTCCCCTTCCTCCGCTCTGCTTGAAATGGTACTTTCTACTCTTTCTATTACATTCTCGGTGGATTCAAACTTGTTTTTGGGATTGGGATCGATGATTGATGGTTGGGTTTAACTTGATCATTGTTGATTGGGGCTACTAAACTTCATTTCAATTTGCTTGACGGGAGGAAATTGATTGATACTATATTTTGTACTTCGTTGGCTTCTGGGCTATAAGGTGTAACAAATCAAAGGTTGTGTCTTTTGGCTTCATTCTCAAACCTTGAAGAGAAATTTTGGATTAGTTTGCTGTCATCATTGTTATGCCTGTGTTGTTTTAGCTGAAGTTTCTAACTTTGGGACATTTGCTTCTCCAATAAACTTGCTATAATGCGATTACTGTCATCAGCATACCTATGGCTTATAAGCAGGTTTGTATGAGCTCATTCTTACGCACGGGCTAAGCATGACTGCTGTCCTTCCTATGAAAGCACAACTGTTGCTGGTAATTTCATAGTACTAGTCTACCTAACTACTACTCCGGTATTGGCAGTTAAGTATTTGTAAGGTGATAACATTGTTGCTAGCTTTCAGAATTTTGGTTCCAGTTGCTTTGTTCCCTTGTTGCTTACATATATTATCCTGTATTATTCTTAAAATCCGACTAAACCATGCCTCTGGATCGTTTTCAGTGAGTCTACTTCTTTTGACCGCAATGATACATGAATGTATACTATTTTCTTTGATATCCCTGATTTCCCATTTTCTTTGACCGCAATTATCAACTGATGCTGATAATGGATTTCTGCAAAAGCATAAAACAAACTTAGAGATTTCATGTAGACACACAGACATGCATCTTGGTGAATTTGTTTTTCATTTACTATTAGAATACAAATTGCAGATAAATGAGGTAGTCATTGTGTTAAATTAATTTTTTGATAAGCTGGATGCATATTCAGATAGATCATATTATTGGATAAATTATGCATTCTGATCTATATAAATTATACAGTTTGGATTCAATCCACAAACATGGCAAGTCAAAATAAATTATCCGGCCAGATCGACTTTGTTTGAAGTTTTGGGTGATCTGACCGGAAAACTGGAATTCGGCGGACTCGCCGGTGAGGGAAAGTGGTCGGGGACGCTGCTGGAGTCCGCTGGGGTGGAGGCGCGCCCTCGCCAGCGCCTTACGGTGGCGAACGGAGGGACGTCCGCACTTTAGGCTGAGTGCGGACGTCCGCTCTCGAACGGTACTATATATATATATTAAAAACGTTGATGTAGTTCACTTATAATTATTACAATTACTTTAGTGAGTTTTTCTATTGGAGAGACTTGTTTCGGTTATATATGTGTTGATGTATCTTTTGGAGAACCAAGAAAGTATTTGTGTTTGAGTTGTAAAATTTGTACTTTCTAAATCATGCTAGTGTTGTTGTTTTTTTCTATGCTAATGCATTGCTTGACTTTCACATATTACCCTTGTATTACTAATCAAAGGTTTTATCTCTTAGATTTACTAATTCTGAAAACCAAATTTGAAAAAGGCTTGGTCTTGGTGTTGGAGACTGAGATGAGTCTGAATCGATTCTCTGTTTATTTTTAGCCAATTTTCATTTCCTCAGTCAATTTCGTTTCAGCTGCTCATATTTGAAAGCAATCTCCTACCCGATTCTTCTTTGACGTCTCAACTGTAACCTTCATCAGATGGCACAAAACCCATCTTTCTCATTTGACGCAAATCTCCAGCTGCCATTTATATCTTGGACTACTGAGTTTGGGCTACATTGAATTTATACAATGGGCTGCAAAAGAGGGGAACCACAACATTCGTGGATGATCGACATCTTGTACCAGGTCATGTTATTTCTCCCTCTAACGTAGAGGCAATGAAATTGTTGTCTTGTTCTGTCCCAAAATTATGCTGCTGCTTCTGCTAGGTGTTTGAGAGAACTAGTAGATATTTTTCAGTGCATGGACGACTGCAAGAGAATTCTTCCAATTTTTTCATAATGTGAGATATCAGAAAGGAGTTTTGGAGAAGCTTTGGATAACCATGAAAGGACGTCTGGGCGATACGAATCTGAGAAGGTCCAGTGGAGAGATGCTTTAACAATGGTGGCCAGTTTGGCTGGGTGCATGGGATTAACATAATTACAAGTAAGCATCATCAATTACTAAGAGTTATACTTGTGCTTATTCATATAGCTGACCATTATTTCACCCTTAACTCTTCCTTTTAGATTGACAGAGAACTTCTCGACTCCATTGTGTGCAGTAAAGTACAACCTATTGAAATCAACACGAGAGATTTTGAAGCATCGGAACCACCAATTATTGAAACTGAGCCGGCAATAACGGAATCAAATGAAGAATTTGAAGTACTTAAAGGAAGACGACGAGCTACTAGTGTGACTGAATATTTTGAACTAGTAGAAGCAACAACACAAACCACTAATGGAAACTGTGAGTTACTCGAGTTTTAGCTCTCTATTGTCACTTTCTCATGATCTGTCACCCTCCCTTCATGTCTGTTTTTCGCTGTGGTTTCCCTCTAATCTGTTTCTCTTTGTTAGTTTCTTGACTGTTCTTGATACCTATTAGATTATTCATTATTCATGGAGTTAAATTACATACATACTTTCAAAAAAGAAGAAGCAAATTACATAATTATTTTACATTCAAGTTCAATGGGCAATGACAATGATCTCAACAGAGATTGGAGAATCCTAGCTAGTAAGAGTGAAGTGATTAGTTGAATTGGTCTTGAGTTAAATTGCAATTTAACTCTTGTTACAAGGATGTGATATCAGTGGTGTTATGAGTTATGACTAGCTTGATGTGTAGAACGTAGAAATGTTAGAATGATTTTGGTAAAAAAGAAAGCAGAGTCCTGCAAGAACCAAGGTCAAGATGCCATAGGAATAATTAGGCGCTCATAAACAATGAAAGATATTTTCGAGGCCATCGTGTTCAACTAGAACGAAGTATCAAACATTACAACAACACAAATTGGAACGACTTGTAAACGTTGTCTGGCTGGTGGCTACCTACTAATCACGGGGTGAGATTAATTAGAGAACTGTTTGATATCATTTTCACACATTTTAAAGTATTAAGCAAGTTTTCCAGTTTTGTAGTTTAATTACATATGATTATCTTATTGGCCGGCAGCAAGTTGAGATATTATAACATCTGGGTTTGGTGTTTTCTCAAGCAATAGGTTTTAAATACTTGACATTTCTGTATCATGACATTTTCACCATGTGAAACCGAAGATTAGGATCACCTCATTCAGACAACTAACTCATTTAAAATGACTTCTATGGCCAAGTTGTTAGTTATCTATGTCATGGTTGTTAAATAATTTCCACTAGCTTTTGCCTTTGGTGGGTTCCAATGAGGCAATGACCTGCAATAGGAGACATTATTGGATCTCTTGTTGTTTCCAGTCACAGTCTCACAGTCAGTCTTCTTCGTCTCCTCCCTTCATTGCTTCTGTCTGGAAATCAGTTGCTGGTTTTCAATGGCCTCCTCCTCTTCATCATCGTCGACTCGCAGCTGGAAGTATGATGTCTTTTTGAGTTTCAGGGGTCCTGACACTCGCAAAGGGATTGCAAACGACATCTGCAATCGACTTCGTAGTAGAGGAATCAAAACGTTCATGGATGAGCATGGACTTCAAGTAGGGGATGTTATTTCTCCCACCCTCATAGAGGCAATTAAAGAATCGAGGTTTGCAATCGCAATTCTCTCGAAAAATTACGCTTCTTCTGCTTGGTGTTTGGAGGAACTTCGAGAGATTTGTCTGTCCATGGAAGAAGACAGAATTTTGCCACTTTTTTTTGAAGTTGATCCTACTGATGTCCGATTTCAGAAGAACAGTTTCCAAGAAGCTTTCTCTAAGCACGATACCTCTGGGCGACATGAATCAGAGAAGGTGGAGCAATGGAGAGCTGCTCTAGAAAAAGTGGCCAATGTCTCAGGGTGGAATACAAATGATTTCAAGTAAGCATTGTGCCTTCAATTTCAATTCTATATATATTTTACCTAACTCTTAATCCTTATAACTCTTTAATTCTTCCTTGTAGGACTCACGAAGAACTTGTTGACAACATTGTGGAATTAAAATAACATTTTTATTTAAAAGGTACAAGACATGTTCTACGTGACGATCGCTGTGTGTATCAACAAGATGAAGAGAAGGCTAGACCTGAATTTGTAACTACCCACTGTGGCTTGTTTTCAATTGTGAATTTGTGGCACCTGAATCGTGAGTGATGCTGCTGAAATGCTTCCTCTTTTTCATAAGTTCAATCCACACCTTCCTCTTTAAGGAAAACTAAATCAGTAACAGGGTTTAAAATGGGATGAGAGTTCTATAATATGATTCCAACATAATCATCAACTCACTGAAAATGAGAGGAGAAAACATTCAATGAATCTGCAGGGAGCACCGCAAATTGCAAAGATTATTCCGCATGTGTATACCTATTATATAAAGAACTGTATGAAACAATACAGCTTGCATTGAAAATGTCAAATATTTGTACAATTAATGGCTCTAATATGACACCCTCAAATTCAAAACTGCATCGGCTTGAACAACACAGGATTCTAGCTAAATTTGCTAACTTATATTTCCCTTGAACTAAACATTCCTATTCCTTTCCTCCTATTTCCCCCCTCATTTACAAGATCAACTCTATCCTATATCCATCCCTACAAAACAGTTAGTTGTATGTACACATAAACTTACAAAACCCACAGAAAGCCCTCTTCCCTGGTTGATACTGCAGAAGTGAAGGATAGATATACTTGGCGGCCAAGTCAAGGGAGCCTTTGTTTTTAGTTTCACAAGCACCAGTTCACATCACATCATCGCATTCAATCTTACTGATTCTTCTCACTGAGAACTCTTGACACTTGGATGGGACTGAGCTTTAGAGCTGAGTTCTGCCGTAGGGTATCACCTGTTACCTGGCCCATCTTTGCATTTGAAGTCGTGAGAGACTCGCTTACATGGTTGTATGCCTGGCCTGTACATGAACGAGGCCTAATAAATTAGTGTCTCAAGACACTCAATAATTTCAAAACACATTTGTTCTGCAAGCAAAGTTAATTTAGTAACTAATGCATTGGAAGTACATATTGAAATGTGAAGTGCGTCATGTCATTTTGGTAATACAAACATGATAGTGAAGAATATGAATGACAGGAAGTAAGCAATGGAAGATTACCTTGTCATCATTTCTGATTTGTAGCCCATAACCTGCCAGCAAGGAAACATAGTCCACGTCCAGCCCAAGCATTCAAATCCCTGCATATGCGCTCTCAGACCAAAGGAGAAGAAAACAACTGAAGAGCCATCAGTGCATACTACAAGGCTTCCAAGGTTATTGATGCTTTTGTAAAAACAGAAAGAACAAATGGAGCTTCTTCGCCAGGGTGTATAGTTGTTGGGACTATTGTGTAACCTTTTGGATCTGGATCCAAAACCATTTCACACGATATTTCTCGTGAATTAACATAATCTGTCCCACCGACTGATTCATGTAGGTATATATTGTAAGCAGCTCGGCGGCCTCGGGTTTTGAGTATCCTCATCCCAATATAGAACATCATTGAATCATGGCTGGATTGATAGTTTCTGAAACCAGCAACTGTTCTTGAGAAGCTCACACCCTAGGCAGAGAACATATGAAAAAAGTCAATAAAAAAAATCTAGCAATAAAAAGATAATTATGGATAAATCTGCAACAGGGGGGCCGATAAAGATACCTGTGTCAATGTAATGAATACATGAATTGGAAATGAGGCATCTGGCCCTGTGGCCCGCAATCGGAATTGTGGATTTTGATGCCATGTCTCGTAGTCTTGGCAGCCACCAGCACTATAACTTCGCCATTGGCCGTGAACAGAGTAGCGCATCTCCGGGGGATAGATACGGCAAACATATATTGATCGAAAATGAATTTGGAAGTCTTGCCAGGACATCCAGAATATGCCATCTTTTGACTGTTATAAGAAACACAAACAAAGTTATGATAAGAAAAGAAAAGGAAGAAAAAGAAAACAGAAGTGACATCAATGGGATCAGATTGAATGGTAATAGATAGGCCATCAACGGTAACTCTGAGATAGAAACCATTCTATCTGTCAGAGGAACTGAACGAATTAGGTAAACCCTCTGGGATTAGCCCAGGTGATGATGGGTGGGGGAAAGGAAACTAGAAGGTAAGACTAATATGATGTGGATGAACATTACAATAAACAAACCTGTGAAATATGCTTCAGCTTGTGCTTCATCCTATCAGTCCATTCAGGCGATGAGTCAGACCAAGGGCCATTCCACTCAACTTCATTGGCCCATGGATTCCGAATCTGAATAAGCTTGTGACCATCCACCTCTCTCACCTGAGTTGAAAAGATTAGCTAGCTAGTGTGACTACCTTGATCAAAATTCATTTAGTTGCATATCAAAAGCAAATGTCAGGTGGACATTCCAACTCACCTGCAATAATGAGTAAGCATGACCTTGGACAATGCCACTGGAGGAAATATGTACATCCGAACCAGATGGACTTCCAGCACCCAGAAGAAATCCCTCTTGTTTGAAGCGCAACAACTGAGACCATAATCGACCACTCGCAAGATCAATTTGGGCCTGAGCACTCCTCATGTCAATCTCTTCCCCCGCACCTCCAGTGAGGTCTACAAGAGCATCTTGGACAAGTCCACCTTCTAAAGCTTCATAGGAGCCATGCAATTTGGCATATGCCTTCTCCAGTAAAGAGACCCACAACTCGTTACCTTTTCTGCTAGTAGCAAATGCTGGTTTACCCGGTGATTCGCATGGAATCCAATCATCAACAACAACAGGAACCCACTCACCCTAAAGAAAATTCAGGAGCAATGTTTGTTAGTAGTTTTATATATAGGAAACAGAATAACTATATAGAAGCAAGAACTTCCGAAATACAATAGAGTAGAACACAAGTCAAGCCAAACATCACAAGACACAACAAATGATTAAAGAGTTTTGTCCCTGTCCTAGCTATTATTAAACAAAACTATCATTACTGTAGCCAGAAGTGATGAATGTAAAGAATTTTCATCAGTCTATACTCTATATATAGATCCAACATACAATCCAAACCAGAATTTTAACTGAGCTTGAAAGTCTGAAGGCACCTGAATACAGAAGCGGACAGTGTATATTCCTTCCTCGTTATATTCTGGAGTAATAATAACTTCTGATATTCGAGAAACTTCCGTCAGAACAGCAACAGCACTCAAAAACCAACAATCACCCAGTCGACCCTATTTAGAAAACAAAGTCACTTGTGGAAACTGCTGGCCAACGTAATTAGCAAATTTAGATGTCAATTTCATAAAGGGACTAACCTGACAAACATCAGAAGGATTCACAGTGCCAGAAAATAAGCAGGGCCGAGCAGCAAGCCTGCTCTCTTTTACAATATCAGCAGGCCTCATCCATTCTGAAACAACCTAGATTCGCAAAAACCAAAATTTTAGGACATTTAAAATCAGACTCATTAAACATAAAAAGTGGTCAGCAAAGTCAGAGAAACGTACCTGCAACTTTGAGGGGGGATTTTCTGAATCTACAAATAATGATTGATCATTTGGAGGAAACTCCTGATCAGTAAAATTTGTTTCTCCTCTTGCACAGAGAGCTTCTTTGACAGCCAATTCAACAGAAAGCATACGTTGATTTATTTCTTCTTGTGTTTCCATCCTAGGTTTCCTAAACCTCCTGGCAAAAGAATCCATATCAACCAGAACTCCATCACGTTCTGACCTTCTTTTCCTCCCACTTGAATATTGCCCATCCCAATCAACTTCATCCCTATCATATAGATCTACATCGGCAGGATCACTATCCCATTCATCAACCTAGTGAAGAAAAGAAAACAAAAACAAGAATCAGAAACAAACATCCTCGATATACGAGCATGGATATGTAATCATGTAATAAGATGAAAACCACATACTCTAGAAGGTGAATCTGCCCACTGCCAAGCATCTTCAGGAAAATCTATCATACTAGTGTCAGCTGACCCAACAGCTGCATGTAGAGCAGCAATGTCATCCTCAGTTAAGCACCTTCCCCATAGAAACACGTCCATAATATGCATCTTAGACTCAGCCCCTTCACTATCTGACCTCCCAAATGCATCAATATCTGTAGGCGGTCTAACACCTACCCAAACTTCGGTTCCTAGCTCCCAAATAGTATTGCCCACATGCAATGGTAAACCGGTCTGGTAGCCATCAAAACCACCATCGAGATAGCAAGTTGCCTCACCTAAATCAGCATCAATTGTCATTGTTACCAAATGCCACCTGAAATGTAAGTAAGGACTCCAGTGAGATTCAACAGCTATCAACAAAAAAGTATACATGGCTGAAAGAGCATGATTAAGCACTGATTCCCTCTACCCAACACTTAGTAACCAAAAATAAATAAAAAATCATGGTCGCACACACATGTACACACAAGGTTGTAAGAAGGATTATGCCAATATTATATTTACGAAAAACAATGCCAATAATTTTGTTCGTAAAAGGATTATGCTCAAACCTTCCATCTGCAATACTAGTTGCACCAATACTCCATTCCTTTGCAACAGTAGTTTGTCTGTCGCCTTTAGTGATCAATCTAAGCCCAACTTGTCCAGCTTCAATTCCTTGCTCGGAACCGGCAACCAATATTTCCCAGCAAACTTTCTTTTGAAACTCAGTGCCTAATAGGCAAACAGGCCCAGACACGGGTTGAATCATCACTGCAATGGAAAAGCTGATCTTCTGACTTTGACAGATGCTGGAATCAATCTGGCCACAGTGCCTGCCACTTGTTGTCGGTTCATCGTCTAGAACGCATACAGCACCCGAAATTCCAGTCTGCCAATAGCATCAACAACAGCAGTTTTCACATTTAGGATTGGTGGCAGCTAATAGAATTGAAAGCAAAAAGTCCAAGCTAAACTAACCCGACAGATAAATTAAGGAGATGTATAAAATATAAAAAATAAATTGACATAAGGTTGAACAGGAAAGTTACAGAATATAAACCCCCAAGGACTTGGGTTTCTCATGGATATATTGGTCCATGAGATGATCGATTACATGGTATCAGACTATCACCACATCAAACCCCTTGGAGGTTATCCATGCTGTGTATCTAATTATCTATATCAACCACTCACTCTCTATGTGTTCCCATCAGAAACAATCTCTCATATCCTAGAAAGCGACAATCTCGTGATATTTCAATCTAAAATATTTAAGTTTATTCTAGAAGGCTGGGAATAATATTCCCAAATCCAGGCTACAACAAGACCAACCATCACAGAGAAACATTGTAATATGGAAGACAAGGTACTCTTAAGGCCTCTAGGTCTCGTATTATTATCTCTGTGGATGCCATGAAGACTTAAATATGTTGAATAAAGTCAAGTTAATATGAGATTCGCAGCCTTTTTTCATTAATAAAAATGTTGTTGCTACCACTTATAATGATTTAAATGAAACACTTTGATATTATATAAGACAGAACACCTGAAGTGCTCGCCGAGTTAGCTGAGCTGTGCGTATCCGACGCGCAATGCTTGAAACTCTCTCTCTAGCAAAAGAATCATCAAGAACTGAATCACCCCCTACTGCACGCACTGCAGCTGCCACAGCTGCAGCTTCCCTGCTGCCGGCATTAGGAATAGAAGAAATTAAAGACGCTTCTATCTCCTTCCATTTGCGTTCTTCCTTCTCCAAGAGAGCCTTTCTTCTCTCTTTGCCTTTCCCCTCCTCTTCACGTCTTTGCATCAAGAGTTCCTCTTCCATCTCCTTTTCTCTTAGGTAACTACAGAACAAACATATAATGACAATTAGTAACACCAAAAATGATCATAACATAGAGAATTCAAAATGTAAGATAAGATTTCTACCTCTCCTGAATAATCTCAAACTGCCTACGGTCCTCTGGCATCCACTTTTTTATTTTCTTGGCACTTAAGTCTGCAAATCCTATGCTATCAAGAAAGAGTCTCAAGCGTACCTCATCCTAAAACAAACCAAGAACAATGTTATCAATATTTACAGTAGAACTAACATATCATAGCTTATCGTAGCTGTCAAGCAACACTAGTCATAAATTACCTGTACTCGCTCTGCCTTAGCAGTCAAACCAAGCAAAAGAAGCAGATAACCACCAAATTTATCCCACATATATACCCATTCAGTATCAATCGCCTCTTCCAAAGCCAATATTCGTGCATGAGCACACATCTCTCTTCTGTGATCGATACTACTAGGTGGCTCATGGCGGAATGTCCTTCCATATCTCATTCTTCTGAAAAATGATCCTGCAACTAGCTCCTCATTTCTTAAGCGATCTCTCAATTTCATGACATCTGCTCTGGGAAGCACAAAATTTCCTGCCCTATCACGCATTATCGTGGGATCTCCAACTAAAAGAGCAGCTGAACTGGCAGACCTCTGTGGAGCCGAATAAGTTCCAGATAAAGCATTTCTGGTCTGCATAGTTAAGACAATACCTTCCAGTTACATACAAATACATCTCCTTATTCAAAAAAAAAAAAAAAAAAAAAATCAGCTTTAAAAATAAAGACACATCAAAGACGACATGTTAACACAAGTAAGAAGTTTATCATGGTGTAATAGTTAAATGCTAGTTAGTCTATGGTGATAGTATCTTTTAGTACTTCTTTAATATCATAGGTTTATAAGCATTTCATTTAATCTCAACAGTCAAATCCCATGTGGAAGGACACACATTGCTGATAAGAAGTAAGAAGTATTACAGTAGCTTCAATACTGTTATGATATCCAACTGATAACTTTTAGTTAATTACTCTACTTAATCTGAAAAAAAATAAAAATTAATTGATCAAAACAAATGCAAAATAAAGGTGGACAAGACTACAAAAGAAAACCCAAGATGCAACAATAACAGCTCACCTAGGAGACAAATACTCACCCTTGGTGTAAGACAAGAGGGGTCCTCACTTCTTGCTATAGTAATTATTGAACTATGCCCAACCATAAAACCTAATATGTTTAATTGCTCGCTCTATGTAAGCTATATGTATTATTTATTCACGATAGCTTATCACAAAAACTTATGCATGTTTGTTTCTTAAACAGTTAAATGTACATATGGGAAATTAAAGAACAATGCTTCAAGATAGCTCATAATAATATTACTCAGACCTTGGTGGCAGATCTAGCAATCGCTTGAACAACGGTTTCTTTACTAAGAAAGTGTACGGCATCTTCCATCATCTAGACATGAAAATGGAACATTTAGTTAGACAAAAGAACATGAGAGAATGAGAAAGAGAATTTATAGCATATAAAAACAAGTAATCTCAAGGCATTTTCACTAATGACATAAATTATTTCAATATTACAATGTGGAATTAAGAGCCAAAAAGAAAAATCTCAAGGAAACTGCACAAACCTTGAGGGTCAAGCAGGGACGAGAGAAAGCAAACCCAAAGGATACAACAAGAGTAATTGCTGATACAGCGGCACCAGCAAATGGTGGATAAATTTTCAAACTCGCAACAACACCCCAGCCCTCAGTTGCCAATGCAATCCCATAAAGCACAAGAAATGCAGCACTAATATGAAACACAAATCAAAAGTATCAGATAAACACATGGTCGAGCTAACCTGCATGCATGTCACATGCTGATACTAACAAGAGAGAAAGTTACAGAGGATATCTGACAAACCTGACATTCTTTGCACAATCTGCATGAGCATCATAAACATAAACAGGGAGAACTCTTGGAGAATAAACAACAATAGGAGGTGAAAGAAGAACCTGCACCAAAGGTTATGTAACACAGAATCAAGGGGATTTAGATAATAGAGATAAGAAAAAGAAAAAAAATTTAATAACTGGTGTGAGATCTAAAATAATACAATTAGATTCAATTCAACTCACAGTCAATGCTCTCCCGGCAAGAAGAAACAAAAACAAAAAGTAGCCAACAGAAGCACCGACAAATGGTTTATCTGAATAAAGCGAGTAAAGATGACAGGATTAGCATACAAGTGTTAAAAGCACAGTGTTGCAATAATAAGAGTGAATACAATTGTTTCACCTTCAAACCATCCAACAAGAAGTGCAGCCAGTGCCAAAAGAAAAGCGAGGAAACAAACAAAGAATGTCTGGGTCCTTGTCAAATAAAAGTTGTTTGAGGCCCAATGATGTATAGCACCAATAGCCAGTACAATCATGAGAAGAACTAAAAGAAATGATACCCCAATCTGTTGTCAAGTCAAACGAAGCCTGTTAGAGAGCCAACTGGTTCAACATAGATAGAATCTAGGACAAGAATCAATCATATCTTACCGTCCATGGTGTAACTACGACTATAACAGCTGATATTGCTCCGAGCAGAAGAAGAAGACCTATGGTTACAAAGATATACACACCCCGAGAAAGCTTCCAATTATCATCCTTCCTGAAAAAGATAAATTCCATAGCATTTCACCACAATGTCTAAACACAACACGCCATGGATTGCAGCCGCAAAACAGTTACAAGAAAAACAAAGAGTCACTTACCATTTATACAACCCGGAGCACAGAGACAGAAATGCCGGAATGCAAATTAAAGGAAGTAAAGCAGCAAGGAAGTCACCCTTTGTAGGAACTTGGTCATCTCTAGATTTCACAACCTCGATGTAAGATGCACCGCAAAATGACACAAGGACAGCTGAAAAAAGAGGGAGTTCCATACAATTCTTGAGAAAACATAAAACACACTTCAAGTACCAACGACATTTTTTAGAAGAAAAAAAAAATAGAAGTCTTAAAGCAAGAAAATTTAGAATATTTACCCGTAAATATCCCGACACACACAGCAGAAAAATGGGAGAACCGGTAGGATGCAAACCATGAAACAATCGGCAGTACACCAGTAACCACTAAAGCAATCGCAGAAGCCATAGCCCAGCCAATGTACACAGATGATGCATAAGGAGATGTAAAGCTTTTCTGTACACCCGTCCATCCTTTGTATCCCAAGTCATCCAAGGGCTTTGCAGACACTATTGTACCAAGAGCTAATACAGATCCAGCAAATAATGTTGTGCAGAAGACAAGAATAACACCCTGGCAAAGTACAAGGTCAATTAGAATTGCCTGGAAATTCAAGTCAACTACAAATTTAAAAAGGGAAAAGAAGAAGAAAAGTTGCTATCAAGAAACTGAAGTGAGAAATCTCCAGAACAAATGAGTCTGAACCCTGAAGGACTCAAAAAGTTTGAACCTAAAACTACATCAATGCCATTTTAGCTATTAAGATATCACTTCATGGTCCTATGTACATACTGAGAAATGACAATTATAGAGCTAAACTGTTGTCTCTAGACCACCACCATTCATACACCATAATTTACATGTAATTGCTCCAGATATTACAATTTTAGCTTTTGGATGTATTATTTATTATGATTTATATATCTTAAATGAACAACACATAAAGTAGTGAGATATAAGCACAACCAAGCCCACATCAGACCATGTCATGCAGTTGATATAGAACGCTGAAACCAAGTAAGAGCCAAAAACTAACAAATTTACAGTACTCAAAGGCTCACAAAAACCTTAATGCGAAATGCATGGAGTAACAACCTCTTTTGTTCCCCGAATTTGTTGGTTCCCTGCAGAACCTGCACAATGTAATTGAGGAACCCAAAATTGGTAGCCATTACGGTTCCATGTTGGAATGGCAACAGAAAGGCATGCCACCATCAGGGGAACAGTCAATGACAGTCCCAGAAGAACTGATGATTTGCTGCAAAAGAAAGAGCAGATGTTCAATGAAACAAGAGACAAACCAACCCACTTAGGGGCAGTTCCTACAACACAACTTCGAGAAAGTAAATGGACAAAAAACCAGATATAAAATTTATATAAATAAGTGAAAACAAGGTATTTACAATTATATTATGGTCATAAACAGTTCACAGGATGACAGTACAGTATCATAATATTGGGCATTAGAAAAATTGGTATTTTGCTTATTACATTTTGCAAAAGGTGAATGAGACGAAGGAGCATGTTGACAGGAAGTCCACAACAGGAAAAAAAAATTAAAAAAAATAAATTCCAAATAAATATATGCAAGAAAGAGTCAAAATAATCTAAACTCCAAACACGTATCCAAACCAGAATTCCTACACTTAAGTGCCTTCTAAATAAAAAATAAATAAAAAAACTGAAACAGTTTCCCCAAATTAACACTCCCAAAGCACATGGACCCTCTTAAGACTTCAAAAATCCTCCAATTTATGTTCATCTAGAGGCTTGATGACTAGAAACTGGTTTGGCAAGAGAGAAAATCCCTTTTAAGACAATATTATAAAGAAAGGTTGCAAGACTCTTTTACAAACGAGGAATGGGGGGAGGCATCTTCTGTTCATTCAGACATTGTCGATCCTTTCAACAATCTTTATCCAATTTATACCAAAAAGTTGTTAAGTAAGCAGACTTTCTCCACATGTTGATGTGCCATATGCTCCATAAAACGGAAGCAGAAGTACAAATAAATGTCCGAATAAGAAAAATAAATTTTATTCATATATAAGAAAACTTTAATCGAGTGATTAAGTGAAAATAACATACCTCAAGAAGGAAAGCAATAATCCAACACAGGTGCTCAGCAGCCAAGCAACAAAACCATACTGAAGAAACATGACATTTTAAGAGTCAATATAAGCAATAATATAATATTTTTCAGACCCAAAAAAGATAAATGTCACAGTACAATCAGCAACACGAGCAGAAAAATATCAAATCCATCATCCAAACAAAATTACAATATCAAAATCAGTGGGGGAGGGAGGAGGGAGAGATGAAAGGACAGCACCAGCTTCCAATCCAATAAAATATTACAGCACAGTATGTGGTAAATACCTTGCGTGGCTTAGAGGTCATGACCATTTCCTCTGCTTGAAGCGATCGAAGAAAAGCCATGATTGAACAGACGACAGGAGATAACAGCAGCACCGCAAACCCAAATTCAAACTGTAAGGATAAAATTTCATAAGTGTTCGTACTGGTACAGTTTAACTACATTGTCGCATTTATAGAATAAATTTACAAAATATACTATAAAAATGTAGAGTTAAACTAGCCCTTACTCACCTGTTGATGGGTTGCATTTATTATTTTGATTATCTTTGGACGGACAATTGCCACAGCAATTGTTTCAAGGATGAAAACAAAACTAAAGAGAACCCATGCTCTCTCTGGAGTACCTACTACATGGTGCAAAATAAGTCTAGATAATTGGAGCCATTTTTCAAGCCCATGAAGCCTCAGTTCTTCTGATAAAGATATTTGATTGGGTAAACCATTATCCACACTATTTGAGTCAGCTATGGTGATATCTGTATTGTCACGATGATCTCTATCAGCATCCAAACTGCTTCTTTGAAGTAATGCCAAAATGGTTGGATCCAAGCTCTTCTCCTTCAACATCATAGCAAAGTTAGGATCCAATCCTTTATCCTGCAAAAGATTAACTAGTTCAAGGTCACCTTGTCTTCCCCTCTTCTTTAGCATAGATGTTATCCTGGGGTCATTCAACCTTTCTTGCAATGCAAAAGCTAAATTCAAATCCAAAGTTTGTTGATTTGCAGAATTTGATGCACTGGATTCACAGCCTTGGCTTTCAAGACCACTGCTAGAACAAACCACCAAGGCGCTATTTTGATCGCAATTTTTGTCAGTAAAGGACGTTCCCACTTCCGGCTCTTGGATTACTGAACGACAGGAGCTGCTACACAATGCTATACTTGGCCTCCCACTATCTATGCTTTTATCACTATTAATCCCCTCGTGAGAACTCGCAGTTCGTAATAGAACATTACTCCAGTTATTAGCATCAACTGTGCTCTGTGTTGTGCTCCTGTTACTTGCTTCAACAACATTACCGAGGCAACCTGCTTCAACACTACTACTACGTTTCATGCTTGAGCCACAACCTTCAGACGAGCTTGATGAACTGTTCTGTTCTTTTTTGCGGAAACCCTCTCTCAGTCGAATCACAGTACTCTGTAAGGCATCTCTCCTTGCAGCCAATGGGTTTGTTACAGATAAATGACGAGAAACAGAAGCACCTAATAAAACAGATGCTACAACTGCATAACTAATGCAGTGTCCCAAGTACCTGAGAAAAAGAAATGGCAATATCTAAGATGACCATGAAAAACCAAAGCAGTGGTGTTACAATTAAAGTATCACTGATGCACGAACCAGTAGTGAACGCCAAAGCAAATGAGAAATATTCGAGATGTTCCGGCAACAAATAACGCTGCAACACGACTGTTAAGGAGTTCAAACCCATATAAACACGCTCCCATGTTCCAATCTACAGCATTATTGATGAGAGAAAATTAGTAAATAAATCTCATGTGATTCATACAAACAGATAAACCTGGTGATTTGATTTACCAAGAATTATCACAGCAGCTGATGTAATGGCTCCAAGCCAACGTGAGTCCTTTGCAGTAAGACCATACAGGATTGAGTACACAAGAAGAACTACAAGTGAGCCGAGGTAAAGAAGCCCAAGATGTGAAGCCCTACAATCAAGTAATGAAATGGGAAAATGAGGAAAGTAATTGAACAAAATTCTAACAACCCGAAAGAAAAAATGCACTACATAAATGCACAAGTCTGTTATTAAAACCAACATCAATGAGACATGAACAACCATGCCATCGCCCTCTTAAGGAGGGCAAAAACCTGGAGAAAGTTCACATAGTCTAATAAGATAAGTAGGTACGATCTAGAACTTCTTTTTTTTGAAAACGAGTTCTAGACCATTTATCTATTAACCATCCCTTTTCATCTGGAATAGCTTTATATGTGTTTATAAGAATTATTTAGATCATTCATTGACTGAAAAGAGATCAGTTCCCCGTCCCTCTTTTATAATGATTGTTTTCATTCAAACCAAAAAACTTCAGAATATCAGCAAAAATCACTGTGAAAGAGGCACGCTATGCACTGTACAAGCATTAACTTCAGAGTTGGACTACCAACTCCTAATGAAGAACAAAAGGCGACAACTGATAAAATAAAACATGAACATAAGGGGCCTGCCTGCTAGATTGTCGAGGATATAACTCATTTGGATCTGGTGGTTCTGGTAAACAAGCCACAGGACCCACTTCTATACAATCAGAATAAGCAAATTTGTATGCCTTCCTCACATACTCATCGACATCTAAGCCATTTCCTGCACATATCAATAGAGATTACAGGAGGAAAACAGTAGCAGAAATTACAGATTATCACTTCAATTGGACAATCGTTTAAACATCTTTCAGTTGAGAAACAGAATGCATAAATATATATTAAACATGATAGGATTTGCAAGGTACCATTGAACACCATTCTACAGATAAAGAGCATGTTGATTGCCAAGGCAATTGCTGATACGCCAAAAAAGAAACCGGAAGGAGAATACCGCTGAGATGCTTTTGAACCAGCTGTAACATATACAGCACATAGTTCATAGGCACAGAGAAGGGCAACGGCAAGAAGAAGAAGAATAGCAACAGCCCCTGTTAAATATAAGATTTCAAACCAAGTTTAATACTTGCATAAATATGTACAAACTACAAAGAAAGTATGAGAACAGAAATATGAAAAGCAAAAACTGAAATATTTCAAACCATAGAATTAATCGAACTACATCCCCAACACAACCTTTAATTATCTAACTATATGTAAGTGACTTCCAGATGAGTACACACAAACCTATCAAGTATCCATCATTATTATCCCATCGACCCATCACAACCTGAATTTATTTAGCACCGAGTCACTGACATTCTTTTAGCTATTTCTCTAGTTATTTACACTTCAGTGGACCGGCAGTAAAGCCAGGACCAGAGATAGTCAGCCTCAGCTAACAATGTTTATTCACTTACAATGTATGCTGAACGGATATGTGCCATAACTAAGTCATCAACCATATGACGGCCAAGGCACCATATGGAATATCAACTCTGTGTTCATAAAGGCAATACCTTGCTGGGCTTCATTCTTATTATCTTAAGAACTTCAGATCTTACGAACTCTTTGTATTTACTAAACTATCATATCAAGAAAAATAAAGTTGATATACGAAGTAGGAAAAGGTCCAGGAAATACTTACTTGAGCTCTGCCATTGTGTTCGCCACCAGAGCATGATTGAATAGAAAGCCAGTAGAAGAGCAGTACCAGCCATAATTACAGCCAGACCAATTATATGTCGGTCCAATATTAAAACTAGCCAGCTTCCCCAAATGATTAGTACAAGAACTGGAGAAATGACAAGAATCCATGCCGAGAGCGAGAGAAAACCACATACTATATCCAGCTGGGGACCATGTAAGATATCTGGCCATTTCCTGGCGAATATCCAACTGAAAAGACAAATGGAGGTGACAAAATTATAATGGGAGTTGAAGCCACAGTGATTGCAAGAAAAAAATGATTGTATGATTCGTTTGATATTCTAAGCATCCAAACTTAAATCAACAACATCAATTGACAAAACAAACACCGTCAATGGTCATGATAGGGTAGATAAGTACATAAAACAATGTCATCATTAATTTAAAGGAACAACTAGAAGGTTCCAAGGTATCAAAGACACCAAGCAATTTTTGAATCAGCATTAATAAAGAGTGTACCAGATATGACCTATTCATTATTCCTCACTCAGTAAGACGGTCAGAAAAGAAACACAACTTTCCCTCTAAGACAATGTCTCTTTGATGGAATTCATAGTTTATCATTTGCTAACCAACCTTGTCACAAACATGATTAAAGACAGGATAAATCCAAGTTTTTGGCATCCACGGAACTGTTCCACTTGTACAATATAAAGCATCTAAGATTGTTTGTGCTCCAGCAATGCAAGCCCTCCAATAGGAAATTGATCCTTAATTCACAACTTTGGAAGAACAAACCATGCCGATGTACATCAACACAAGAAATGCTTATCAGGAAAATGAGGGTCGGGGTTCAAAATATCAGCCGATAGTCCAATGTATTAGCAAATGTTTCCTTTTCAGAAGGGTCAATATTCCGTCTCAATGAATGCACTCCTTGATTCCGATAAACAAACATTTCTGTCCTTCAGTTTGAGTCAATATCCTCTAAATTGAGAAAGATATCAAGCATGCAAAAGGAAAATATTTTGACAAATCATTTGGACCCATTACCATTTAATTTAAATAAGTGATACCAAAAATCTTCCCTACGAAGTTAATACAACTCTAAACTTTGTATCCTTACCACAATAAATAACTTTATTGTTGCAGATCTTGTACACTAAACCCAAAATTTTATGAAGGTCTAACCAGCAACATTACAGTTAATACTCGGTTTCCAAACAAAATCGGATATAATAGGTAAGTAGATCTAGTACCCAGTTGTGACTACCGTGATAGAGAGTTTTCAAGGCAAAGTCAGATAACAACAAATGACAAAACTTGTGCACTCCTAATCTTTCACTAACAAAAATTATACACCATATCATCATGACTGCCCAAGGTTTACAAGCTCGGTACCCTCCAGGAACCAAGTGAGTCATGTTTTCTCAACAACCTGGGAGAATTTCCTAAAAAACAATTCCCAAAACTAGATACAGTCATGCACCCTAATCCTCTAGTTTATTTTGGCTTTAAGCAGTACAATGACGAAATCTTTACCTAGTTACAGTTCAGGTCCGTACATTAAGAGTACAATAGTGATTAAGGTAATGCATTTGATCTATTAGTCTTAGCAAATATTGGAAGAATCTTTTTCCACCACCTGATCGGACTTGGTTCAAAAACCAAAAATGTATACTCGGCTGTTAGACCTCTTAAAAATCAACCAGCTGATTTAGAAAACATAAATCAACCAAACTCTTCTTGGAGCCCCCAAATAAACCCGAAATTTCCAAACTTGCATACTGATTAATGAATGTACCCCTCCTTAGCCTGAATCTATAAAAACATTAAAACCGATAGGCAACCCACAAACTACATTTGCCACTGCTATCATGAAACACTAACTAAAATACAGTTCCAATGCGTATATGAACAAGTACATCAAGCAGCAACCATGAAGTACAATCCAGTAGCATAAGTTAAGGCAATGCATTCAATCTACTCTAGAGCGTTGGCAGCTATAGCAATTCTACTTGATGGGATGGAAGTGAAGTTACCTGTAGATCCTCCAGGGCCTCCAATTGACAAGCCAGAGTATAGAAAAGGAAGCAGAACCCAGAACGGAGAAAAGGGTTCCTGAAATCAAGCATGCGAGCAGCACGTGACGCTCGTCTCCTTCCATGGCTTCCTTTTCTCTCCTCACTTAGATAACACATGCATTTCCCCCCAACTTCCAAATTCAGTGGAAAGACTCCAACTTTGCTAATGAGCTGGGCACCCAGTGGCCTCAATTGGCTAGAATGGCAGTGAATTCAGGGGAAATGGGTCATTTTGGGAACTGATTACTAGGGTTTGGAGGTGGGCATGGAGGAGGAGCTGAACAAGAGTGAAAGCTCAGGTCTTGGGGGTCAACAAGAGGAGAGGAAGAAGATGATGGGATGGGAATTAGGGCTTGTTTGGTTAAAAAGATTTTGGCTTTATGTTTTGGGTTTTCCAGAGGGAGAAAGAGTAAAGATTAAAACCCTACTCACTGAGAGAGAGAGAGAGTCAGAGAGATGTATGTTTTGTGCGAACTGTGAAGTGAAAAAAGGAGAGAGCTTTTTCAGAGAGAGAGACACAGATAACAAAAACTGAAATTGTTTTCAATTTAAATTTTAAAAAGAAAAATCAAAAAGTAAGGAGAGTGGCCATAAAATAACAGCTATCTCTGTGTGCCCCTGAGGAATAATGCTCACTTTGGGACTGTGCGCGTGTGATCCACGCGCCGATTGAGTGGAAGGAGAAGTCTTGTTGGGGATAGATGGCTACTGTCTATTGGGAGGTGGTGTGAGGTGGTTTAGAGTGAGAGTGAGAGTGAGAGAGTAGGAGTGTGGGAAATTTCAGGACTCAATTCATATTCAGACAAGAGAACAAAGCATGAAAATTCAATAAGACTTACCACAAAAGGGGCCACATTTATGAGTTTAATATATTAGAGGGAGTCAAGATTGTTTGCCATGGGAGTGATTTCTTGAGTTAGTAGGTGTAGAATAATGTGGTTCCTACTACAGTATTTGTTTAATTAGGTAAAGAATTAGAGGAGGCTAGTATTTATATATTCTTGTGATTGACTTGTGCCCAGATTTGGTCTTTCACACAAGGAGGAGGAGGAGAGGAGCAAACTTCAAAAACTAGATGTGCTTTTGACATGAGGTGTCTAGTCTTTGCTGCTATGTCAAATCATATGCAAACCAAACCAGCGCTAACTGTCAGCTGCACAGTTCCCCAATCTGGCTTTGGCTGAGAGCTTGACTGCCTGAGACCATTTCAACCTAGAAGGTCTGGAAGACCTCAAGTTGTTAGCTCCAAGCAATAGCTTGACCACCATGAATGAAATGTAGAAGAGCTTCCCATTTTGCAGCAAAAGGCAATACTCTTAAGTTCCTCTTTCGAAGCCCTATAATGCCAAGAAAAGACTTACAGTATATATTAGGTTGTAAGAGATGGTGTTGGATTTCAGTACGCTAAGAACTCTGGCAAAGATAAAATTTCACCTCACCTTTTGGTACAAACAGAAAAGTTGCATAGGTGTAAAATGGGAAATGGATTGAAATGAATTCCAAACCCATTACATGTTGAGCAGTACGGGCTTCATTTAGGGCCTCAGTTGGTCTTAAAATTGAAGAAATGGCTGAAATGCATGTACCTCAAGAGTAAGGTCATAAAGTCGTAGGATGACCTATTTGACATTAGAATCCTAAAATACATATGTGATCAAAAACGTAATGGATCCCCTAGATGCAAAACCAGTTGAAGGAGAAAATAGACCTCGATCATCATCTCTTACATTTTCAACCAAAAAGGTGATCGTGGAAAACAGGTTTCAAGCTCATCAGCTCACACCACATTGAGTCATCACTGTTGCTCCTAACCAGGTGGCCAACCTATATTTTTCCAACAACGGTACGTAGTAGTTAGCCGAAAAAGACTTCCATCTGGTTCTTAAATTTATAGTCTTCTCTGCAAATGCATCTAGCTTTTTCGTGTTTAAACAAGACATGCAGCCGCTCTTTAATTAATGGAATCTTAACTTGGAAGAAGACGATCATTTTACAATGAGAGAACCTCGAATGGAATTCCAAGAGGAGCGCACTCGTATTTGTAAAATGCAAAGTGGCTCTTGGTGAGGACAATGGTGCTTGTACTGTCAAGTGCGCTAACTAAGTGTCTCTCTGGGATTTCATATTCTAACAAAAGGCGTCTGATCGAGCAGTATGGGACGCATCCACCACAGAATTGAATATAGGACTGTCATCCACTCACATGCAGAATCTCATCCCAACCTAACTTTTCCCAAACAGCATATTCTTGACTCCACCACCCAAAATCAAGTTTGAAATATGCAGGAACAATCCATATAAAAATGGAACGTAAAAGAGAGCCTTTTCCAAGCAAAACCAGAAGCAGATAATAGAGTTGTAATGCTCAATATTGGATTAGGACAAGGACCGGAGAGAAACTGATTCCATTCATTCATCGACTAACAAGCAACTCCAAGGAGATCAAGGAGTATACAAACAAATAGAGTACAGAGCTAGAGTTATAAAACAGAAAAGGGCCTCTGTTTCTTTAGGCTTTTGAGAAACTTGGCCACTTCCTTGCTTCCTTCCTTCACATCCACCCACTTACATGGAGAGATTCTTTTACTAAAAAACAAAGAGTCAAAACTTGCCACTAGAGAGAGAAAAAGGGACCATCACATGATTTACTACTAGACCAGTGCCACAGCCCAACCTAAGAGTGAAAAAGGGTATACAAAGGAGAAGAGAAAAAGGGGTATTACACTAGATTGAATGATACACATTGGGGAGGAAACTAGATGGTGAAAATGGTTTCTTAACTACTTCATTGGCAATTTGGGTTTCTACCTGGTCCTCCATAGTAAAAGTAGTGACCCCAATCCCCATTACTTCCTGTCTGAACATCATAGCAATTTGACTGCTCGGTGAAGGTGCCTAACCCTTTGGGGGCTTTGAGATTATTGGAGCTATCAACAACTTGAATGTTCCGGAAATAACTGGATTTTCCAAAACCCTCCTCTGGGAAACGACCACTGCCCATTTGAGTTGAGGTGTGCCGGCCATCCGGCTCTGAATTTACAACCTCACCTCCCCACTCAATCATGGAAGCACTGTCGGCCAAGTAGGAGAACAGGAAAGAAGGCCAATATCCCAACACATAGTCATTGCCAAACTGCATCCACCAATGCCCCTCCTTTGGATCCTACAAAATATACAAGTTCATCCCAAGTGAGTATAAAACGGTAAAGAAATTAATATCTACTCATTTACTGCAAAGGCGATCGTGGCCTACGCAAAGGAGTGCCAAGCTAGAAAAGCCTGGCAGTGAGAAACAAGATAAGGTCCTTTTCATCTTTCACCCGTGACATTCATGCAATGGAAGGTAGATGAAAATTGGGAACTTGTCAATGTCCTTGCACAAGCAATAGTGTCCTTTTTATCATCTACAGTGATGGGAATCAGGGATCCAAAAACAAAATGCCAAGAGATTCATAGCATCTGATTCTGATCCCCACACCCAACACCTCAGAGAACTTCAAATCATTGAAGATGTATTTCCTCTTCAGCTCATTTCTCTTTCCACTCTTTTACACCAAACTATTATGTTAGCCTTTGGTTTTTACCTTCCACACAAGTATACTGATATCGTATTGGGAAGTCCGGTAGCTTGACACAGGAGAGATGCTTGCACCCATTGCTATGTCACTGTTGATCTGAATAAACCCTGAGCACAGAAGGTTGTAGCAACCAGTGGCTTGATATGCATCACTCTGTAAACATAGCCATGAAAATTAGGGAAAGGCAACAAGACAAGGGAAGAGAGCTCAAAATGCAGACACAAATAGAAGTAAGCGGAAGTATTGTTTAGAAGCTTACAGTCCAATAGGTAAACAGTCTGGTGTTGTTGTCACCATAGAGGTCTGGGCTGACCTGTTGTTATGCATCAACAAGTATCAAGATCAATAATTCAACTTCAGAAAAGAAAATATAAGGACTCAATCATTTCTGGCCTTGAGGAATAAGGTGAATAAAAAATAGTACCTGCCAACCAGCTTCAATGCTGTTCAGGTCTTCACCAAAAGACCCTCCTAATATCCAAAGCTGAGACAAGCTGAACTCATTAGGCTGTTGAATCTTGGGCTCCCAGACATTGATGGTTGCTTTTGCTCCATAATACTTGTCTCCATTTACATAGGCAATTGCATGCTAATCATTCCCAACAGAAAATGAACAGATCATTAGAAACAGAATCAAGAAACCTAGTGAAAGGAACCCCGATGGGAATATAGTGCAAGACCCCTAATTTCTTTACCTGATGACCACTCTCATTGACAAGATCAGGATCTGCAGATTTTGGAATGGTTTTCTGCTTCTTCCTCCCATATCTTTTGACTGAGCTTGCTCTGAGAATATCATCTTTCTTCGTCCTCCTCACGGGTATGGTATCTTCAGGGCATCTACCATTCACATGCCACAGCTGGGTGTTTGGCCTTTCTTTCGGTTTTTCAGCTACTTTGTTTTCTTGAAACAAGCCTTCTGGGTGGTAGTTAGGCCTCATCTAGTCAACCAAACAGATCCAAAACACTTAGAAACAAAGCACAAAACAAAAGGAGAAAAACAATAAAGGTTCATGGGTGAGGAAAATGAACCTGAATTTTGTGGTCTTTGAGGAAAGGGTGATCAAAAGCAGGTTGCTGAGAGATATGAACACAGTCTATTATATCACCATCTGGGCTCTGATAACAATCAAAAACCACAATATGATGTTAGATCTTAGATAACAAAAGCAGTGTGAAGTATGATTATGAAATGCTTCTGAACAACTAACAATGAAGATATTATATTTGAAGTCTGAGGCAACTCAGTTAGAGCAAAAGAAGTCATATATGCTATGCCTGGTCACTGAGACGGTGTTTCATCATAACAATGAGGCTTAAATCTCACAATAATGCCTGAAATTTTGATTTTCTTTTCATTCTGCTGATTTCCATTATTGCTTCAATAACTCTCTTTAAAGGGAAATCATTGAAGAGTGAGAGAAAGCAAGGAATCAGAAAATAAAATCATTGCTTTATAAAAAAAAATCCAGGAAAAAAAAAAACAGTGGAAATCACATAACCGAACCAGAAGCCTACTCATTTGCATTTACACCCCATTTGATTTCTGGGAAATCAACAAGGACAAACCATGAACACCTCCCAGGAATGAAAACACAAACATTTACCCCCAAAGCCATAAAACCCACTTTTCATTCAAAAGAATGGAACTTCAAGTATAATATATTTCCCCTCCACTTTTCATCACTTTCCCAGCAACCAAAGAAAACAAAACCCAAGAAAGTCCAATGAAGAAAGAAGAAGATAAAGTGAAAGAAATAGAGAGAAAAAGGAAAAACCTTGATGCTTTTCACAGCAGGCTTGTTCAAACGGTTGAGGTGCTTCTGGACCTCAAGCTTCTGTTTTGATGAAGCAGTCAATCTGGCCTCACAGCATAGAGAGGTGAACAACAACCCCCATAAGCAAACCAGCACTGGTAGAGCTACCCTAGACGTCCCTCTGCTAAACTGAGCAGAACCCATTTTGCAAATCAAAAGACCCAACAGCTCAAAATCAAAGCAGAGCTCTTTTTTTCTCTCTCTCTCTCTCTCACACAAACACAGAGAGGAACCACACTACAGAAACAAGCCAGTAGTGCAGTTTCAATTAGAAGTGAAGCACATTGAGCATCACTGAGTTGTCTCAAAGCCCCAAAATGAAAATGTAACTGACCAAGGTGGGTGTGGTTCTTCACACAACACTCCAATAAAACCGACCACCACTGCCTCTCTCTCTCTCTCTCTCTAAAGAAACCCACTTTGGCACTTTGTCGTTTTCTCTCTCTACTTTCTTTCACATTTCAAGAACTGCACATCTCTTCCTTTCTTGTCATTTTCCCTCTCTCTCTCTCTCTCTCTCTCTCTCTACCAAGTAAATAGCAATTGCCCATTCTCACTTTCTCTGAAAATTAATTTAGACATAATGGTTTTCTTTTCTTTTTTTAGGTCTACTGCACGAGCACGGGTAAAGGGAAATAATTTCGAACGAAAGATGGTTTCTTTTTTTTAGAAACAAAGGGAGGGGTTGCTAAATAGTCTTCACTACCCATTTAATGCTAATGAATGTGTTTAATTTCGTATTTGACTCTATTACTTATGATATTTAATTAAAATATTATTTTCTTATCTGATTTTTCATGTAAATTCAATATCATCATCGTATTGTTAAATATTGACAGTGAAATGACATATATTCGTATGTTAATGTGTTGTGACCTGTGACATTTAGGAATCCTAGATGAACCTACGTCGGTTAGTTAAGTTAATATGGACGTGAATGTGGTTGAGTCTTCGTTCAAATTCGATCACAGTTTGCTACTAAACCTGTGTGGGATTGCGTAATTTGTAATCTTTCTAAAATCTCTATGTAAGCTAAGGAGATAAGTTGAATTATGTTTTACCCTAACACATGACTTTCTTCTCTCCAAAAAATATTATAAGAGAACAAGAAAATTGAAACTCTTACCCCATGATACAAACGCATGGTGTGACATAGGAGTTACTACCCCCACGGGCTACAACTTGGGGGTTGTCGTTTGGGAACCTTGCTCTTTGCCCGGTCCATGAATCATCTTTTCAGATTCACCATTTTACCCTTGTAGTCCCACAAACCAGAGCTAAAAAGTTTTTTTTTTTTTTTTTTTTTTTTTTTTTTTGGAAAAAGTATAAGATTTCTGAAGTTGCCGGTTCGTGACCAAATGAAAATGAAAGAGGATAAATACAAGCGTTGGCCTATCATTGAATGTTTGATTTCTTCATGCTTGGAATCGAATGAGTCACCAGAAATGATAACGGTATTTGCATAATTATTAATTTGGAATCCAATGAAAATTGCTTGTGACCAACCAAGAATAAAATACCATAAGAGATTCTTAGAAATAAAAATGAGACTTTGAGCAGTGAGTGAATGAGGTGGGAATCCTTAACAGCGTGGAGTCTCATCCACGATCGTGTTTTTTTTTGTTGTTCTGGACAAAGATTCTTATGCTCCGTCCAATTCTGCAAATCATTTTATAAAGCCCATTAGGATAATAATACGTTTTCAGTGGATGGCTTGTGTTTATATTTTATTTAGTGAAGCTAATTAAGCAGATTAAATATGTGAATCTGGAACAATGGTCACCAGTCACTTAAACAAGGTCTAATGTGTTCAACCATGGATATGCACAGTTTCCCAAGTCGTCAAAATTTGACGATATTTTTATGTTACTGCAGAATTGTCAGTTAAAAGAGATGAATTATCAAGCTAACGGTAGTTATGAATTATTAGCTCTTGATTTCTTTGGATTGTAATTTATTTTTATTGACAAGTTCACCCGCAATTGAGAATAGGCATGAATCGGAGGCAGACAAGAGAAATGAGCGAGGAAATGAATCAATATCAATTTGTTTCTGCTGGATCCCGTAGACCCTGAAGAAACTGCATTACTGGATCTGTCCCTATAAATGTTCCTTCTTGTTTGCAAAAGGAGACCGACCGGGACTTTCCGGGCTTTCTCTCTCCGATGATAAAGTTAGTAATCGGTAGGAAAGTATTGAATGCTAGGAGATGTTTCTTACCATTTTGGTTGACTCCACCATTATATTTATAGTCTCGGGTTGACTTGTGCTTTTAATGTTCTTCAACGTGGGACAAGTATACCATTGCTGTGGAGTCT
This sequence comes from Fragaria iinumae, assembly GCA_009720345.1. Lineage (NCBI taxonomy): Eukaryota > Viridiplantae > Streptophyta > Magnoliopsida > Rosales > Rosaceae > Fragaria > Fragaria iinumae. The sequence continues at coordinate 39,024,555 of CM019119.1, forward strand.
TCCCCTCCCGGCCGAGACTTCTATAGCATCCGGGACGAGGCCTGTCCGATCCGCCTTATGTTGGGCTTCGTAGCATCACGGGCCGGGGAAGGTATTTATCGACTACCGATTACACAATTTTTTATGGTTGATTTCTAAATTCATCTTTCTCATTCATAATCAAACTTCTGACTATGTAAATGTCGATTTATGATAATGAGTTGAGACTTAAACCGATTTTGATTCTTCCACTTTGTCGATGAGCTGTGACTTTGTTGGTTAAAGTGTTTAACTGACAACTTTGAGGTCATGAGAGGTCATGAGTTCAAACCTCATTAACATATGTAGGATGTATAATTAATAAAAAGTCTATTTAAAAAAATATATATATATTTTGATTCTTCTATATATTAATAAATGCATGAATACTTAGAATCGTTATAGTTTATTTATGTGCTAGCTAGTAAACGCATTAATGTGATTACTCTTAATCATTTCATTTCATTCTAAACAAGTAAATGTGTCGTAGTAATAGGATTTGCCTGCAGCAGCAACGCATGGATGGCAGCAACGCATGGATGGTATCTTCTCGATCTCCCCATGTGTAATTTTGTTCTCGATTCATTACATTTTCCTCAACAATTAATACCGATGAAAATTGTGTGACATGGACACATGGTATCTTCGTTAGCTCGACTGCTAACACCAGGCCACGGATGGGGTTTGATGAAGTCCTGATGGAGTAGGTGTCTCAGTTGGTTGATTCTGTGTTGGAAACGAGCTCAGCCATACATGCATAAGCAACATGTGGTATGCTGCATCCAAATTGGAGGCCGACGAGAGTGGTATACGTCGAGTGTGCGTATACGAGTGCAATCTGCGCAAGTACTAGTGTCTGGTCTGGTGGAATGCACACGCGCATTATTGACGGACATCTCTCTCTCTCTCTCAGAGGGAGCAGAATACTGAAGAAGCACTCCTAAAACCTTTTAATTTATTTGAGTGATTGAACTGCATGGTATATGTTACTGTTTATTTACGTACCGTATGATGGAGCTGCTAGGTTAGGGCTAAGACGGTCAGTTCATATATAATTACCACTTGTACGGCCGGGCCGGAACGTCGACGTTCAGTCCATCACTGCGACCGTGTTGGTTAGAGAGAGAGAGAGAGAGAGAGAGAGAGAGAGAGAGAGAGAGAGAGAGCAATATTGCATCATGGATCCCGCCGTACACGTGGAGATGGACGCCCGTGAGTTAGCTAGCATCGATCACGAGGAGGATGCAACGGTAAAAAAAAGAGAAAGAGGGCAGGGGCTAGGAGAGAATCCAAAGCGAGCAGCTACAGTTCAAGAGAGGCATCATCTCTGTCTCTGTCTCTGTCTCACTCGGGCAGAGTGAGTGAGTGCGTGGGCAAGCTAGCTAGTCGTTAAGGGAAGGATTCAAAACCTCCTACCCAGTGCGTGGCCACCTTCTTCATGCCGCCATTACAGTACAATTGCAGCAGAAATTAAACGCAAGCTTCCATGGAATTTAATCTCAATTTCCCACCCATTCATTCAACGTGTAAGCTAGCTTCGGATATAATTATTGGGAAAATTTCAAAAACAGTACATGATAAACGATCCATTCTTAATTTTGGTGTTTCAAATTTCAAAACAATCAAAATGGTACATGACGTTTAAAAACCAGCTCACTTTTAGCATATGCCGTCAATAATACCGTTAACTTTATGTAATTTCTCATTTTTCAAATGGTGGTTTTGGGTTTTCTCCATTATCTCCTTCTTTATATTATGTTTTTTTTTCTATTTATATACTCTCTTTTTTTGTGAATATTTTTTTTTCTATTTATATACTTTTTTAATCTTGTAAACTCAGACTATATATTCTCAAAGACTTTTTTAATCAAAACATCTTACAACTTCCTCTTACAGTCTTACCTCGATCGTCATTTTTGTGTATGCTGGGTTTGAACGGGGACGAAAAAGAGAGACAACAATATTTTTTTCCTTTCTTATTTCTCTCTCCTTATTAATTATTAATTTAATTATTGATTTTAATAATTTATTACTACTAAATTACGGAGTGACGGATTTGCACCTCAAAGTTTAACGAAAAACACGTTAGATAACGGAGAATGTAACTGTATGTACATATTTTCGGTTGAGATTACAAGTTCATGTACCGTTATGATTGTTTTGAAACCTGAAACACTAAAATTAGGAGTGGACCATTTGTCATGTACTGTTCTTAAAATTTTCCCATAATTATTAATCTCCCAATGCAATCCAAATTCACAACCTAACACTAACATGTGAGAAAGGACTCATCATTTGTTGGCCATTATAGCTAATTACTCTTATCACAAATTAAAATCCCCTTGACTCATCATTTGCGGCATATATCGACTATTTGATCGATCATGCATATATCCATCAAACTACTTTAGAGATTTGCTACTTTTCCGTTCAAAAGTAGCTTTTCCATTGATAATATTCCATGGTCGTATTATACATGTTCTTAAAGAAAAAGATAAAAAAAAAAAAAAAAAAACAATTAAAGTTCAAAGCTACGTGACCATGAAAAGAAAAGCCTTCAATGAAAAGCTATATTGCTTGATCTTTTTTGGCTTTTGCCCATGCTCTTTACTAGCAAATCGCGGCATATATATGCACTTGGTCAATCAAGTAAACGAGAATTTACTAGCTTTTTAAAAGGGATTGATTTGTTATATATAGTTCTAAATGTAAAACCGGCTAGCTTGCTAGAGGCCGGCGGTGCATGTCTTATAGCAATTTGATGCGTTTGTCGACGAGCTATGGATGAAAGATATATAGAAACATGTGAAGGCCGGCCGGGTTAGCTAGCTCGCTAGTGTTATTCGAAAATCAGATCCATACATACCAAGTAGAAGCCAAATTGGCGTAAATGCCTCTGTTTTGGAGGTTAGTAATCTCACAGACAAATTAGGTTAATTGGGAACAGAAACAGAAACATGGAAAATCGAAACACACACATATATAAACTTATCAAAGACATGTAATTCCTAATTTTAAGTCTAAGACAAAAATGCATGCTCTCAAGTCTTAATTATATATTGCATCTTGTCCACTCAAGGCCAAATTGTTGTAGGGCGATTTATCAACCCCACAACCCTTACAGAAGGCTGTCGGCCGGCCAAGTTAATAAGATCATAGGGCAGCCAATATAATTAACCAGGTTAATTAATTATTTTCATACCTGGATCGATCATCAGACAGCCTAAACAAAAACACAAAGGCATTGTTCTTTTGGTCTTTCTAATTCATTAGAGTTTCTATATATGTGAACAATGATATGTATAATTCGTCAGGCAATAATGGAATATATTGAGCAAAACTATTTTGACCAAAGAACAAAAAAAGGAAAAAAGAGCAAGCTAAGCTGCATCAGGTATTATATCATGGAAAATTCTGCTGTGCCGGAAGGCATAACATGCCTGCTGGAAACACAGGCAAAACCACTCCTTACTGCAGATCCTCCTGCTGAACCTTTCCCTCCGTAGTGATAGGCATGCTGTACCGAACACCCTTATATCATTGCCTAATTAAACAGATCGAAGTGGAAATAGTGACAGCATCAGGCATCCATCCATAATTAAAGTCAATTATGGCCACCGTTTCATTTTGACTGATTAATTAAGAAGAAGAAATATAGAAGATAGAAGCTTTCCATTGATTTATTTATTTCGTGGTTTTTAATTTAGTAAAGAAATTAACTGGCAAACAATATATATATGTCTGGGACTCGACCATCAGACACAGAAGTCCATGAACATGTGAAGTTAGGTAGCACAGGACAAATGAACTCAGCTGCATGCGTCCACAAGTTTCAGACTCGGTCTGTCATCAATCAAACTGCATGCAGCTTGTATATATTTCCAGTCTCTCTCTCTCTCTCTCTCTCTCTCGCCTAAAACAGCTAGCTAGGGTTTCACATTGAACCTCAGTTCATGCATGTCTGTCATACAATTAGACAATCCACCGGTGCTTGATATATCGCTCACCGACAACGTACGTTTCCATATCAACGGAGAGTTGGTAACTAACAAGATCGATGCGCACCGGTAGCCTAGTCCCACCACGTTATGTTTCTTGCTTGTTTGTGATCGATCTGTGATATATATGCAAATTCAGCACCAGCCAGATATCTGGTGTTGCTTAATTCTATCTGATTTTCGATTGGTGCAATTCATTTCATTCACACAAAATATTGCAGTAGTCCTTCGATCGATCTATTCATGTGGAAACAGATTGTTTTGTTCTGACTTGTTAGTTATTAGTTTGGAAAATATCATCTGCACGCAGCTATGCTCTGAATTTTGGAGGATTGTACGTATAACATACACACAGAGAATATTTTTGCAGAAATCAATCAACTTAACCTAGCTAATTTTAGTCGATCGTTCACAGTTTATCGAGGACGACTTGACCAAGTTATTCAGCTCTGTAGTCAAATACTTGAAGATAGAAGATTGATCATGTATGGTGGTGATTGGTATGAAGTATGAGTTTATGACGAACCAAACAAGTTAGAGACGGCCATTATTTTAGGCTTGACCTTTCTCGGCAAAGAAGACAGAGAAAAGAAACCCCACACCAGTAAGCACCAGAAACCCAAGTGAAAAACAAAGCTGGAAAGTTTGGGGGCCGGGAGAAATGGGAGAGAGCCATATATCATGTACCAGTCAATGTCTAATAATAACAAAGATTTGGAAAAGGAGGGGGGTATATAGTATATACAATTACATTACCTTTTCTAATGGGGTAGCCGTAGTATTGCATTGCTTAATTATCTGATAGTCACAAGATTGAGGGGAAAAGGGCTTAGCTTTTCTTGACCTTTTCCCCCTTCATAATTGTTCTCTCAATGTGTAGCACTCACCATTCGCAAAGGGTTGCCACAAACAGAGAGTACCTACCTTTACCTTAATAATGGAGATTGGAGAGAGTCGTCGAGTAAAAATCAAACCCCACATGCACGCAGCACATAATAGTATTGGCCCGTGATTGCTGCATAATTCCATTGGCAGCTCCCTCTACTTTGTTTCCTTTTCTTTCTTTCTTTCTTACTGTTCATCTTTCTGGTATCCAGTTGTATTCAACTGGCATCTGGTTTTCCGGTGACTAACTTGACTTTGGTACATGCAATTGTCTGTTTTCATGTCACAAGCAAGAACCAAAGAGGTTCTCACATATACTTCACAATAATACGAGTTTCTGTTTAGATTGTCAATATTGTTTTCCCTTTCATACAGGAACTTTTAAGAGCTCAGTGTCACGAGCTTCCTTTTTCCTAAGCTTCTCGTGCGGCCTTAGCACTTCTTTTATGCTAAGTCAGCCTTCCTCACGTAAACACTTTGGCTAGAACACCCGAATGAAAGGAGAAGATCTTTGAAAGAGAGAACTTGTATTAAGCTTGAGAGAACTTTACAAAGCTTTACAAGTGAGCTTGAATGCTATTCAACTCTCTATGTCCCAAATGTACTCCCCCCTTGCCTAAGTTTCTGGACAATTCTAGGACATTTACAAGTATAGAGATTCTAGAGTGTTCTATACAACTCTAAGTGTTATTTTGAGTATTCTAGAGACTTCCGGAGTAGTCTTGAGCCTCTCTAGAGTTCTAGAGAGTTCTGGAGTGTCCTAAAGACTCTTCAAGGTCCTAGAGAGTTCTAGAGTTGTTCGAATGCTTCCCGATCATTCCGGATGCTTCCAAGACCTTCCGTAATATTCCGAATAGTTCTATAATACTCATGTGCTCTCCAAAACCTTCCTTGAGCCATGCTTACATCAAAATGCTCAAGGAAACTCCTTGTTAATTTGGCGGGACGTGACATCAGGGAGGACAACTGAATCTATAGTGTATCCTATATCACATGAATTGGGATGTTGATTGGTTTCCGATTTTGATTGGTTTTTGTTGAAACCACACGGTGCATGATAGTTAAAGAAACAGTTTGTTGGTGAAGAATGGACGGATCTATGAGTATGATGGAGAAATAAAGACCGGCAAAGGCAGTGAGTTTGCTGAGATGTTAAATCGCACAACAACATCTTCATCATATTTGACATCTCAGTACGTTTCACGCTTTCAACTCGATCAAAAGTCGACTCCTAATCACGGAACCATCAAAGAATACACCAACCTTGTACTCTACATTTACCGCTACATATCATCGTCTTAGGTAAGGACCAATTTTCTGAATTGTCAGCTGAAGCAAAACATTCTTTCCACCACTTAGTTTCTTAACTATTACTTTCATTTTAAGTCGAGAGCCATACTGTCAAGACTGCTCAAAGTGCAGAAGGAAGAAAATGTGGCAGAGATGAACACTGTTAAGAGATGAAGTTGCGAGATAATTTGAACATACGATAATTCAATTACAAGAAATATGCTACCAATTCTCCAACACAAGTATGGTAAAACTATTCAGCAGTCAAAACATTAAAACAACTAAAAGATTCATATTTCTAGCAAAAAATAAATTCCAAGACCAAGTTTTCTTACAACCTGTCACTCCCCATCCTGAAGGATCCTCTAGAAGCCTAGAAGGTCTGGTCCAATGTAAGTTGTAACACTTTTGGCTAAGATATGGCTAGATTTGTTGGCAACTGATAGACAATGTATCAATTATCATCAGCAAGAATAGAGCAGGAAACCAGGGAAAGCTCTATTCACTTTAGTCAAAGGTTTGTTGGATCATATTGCAGGCATATAGCGGCAAGGAAGCCGCATTTGGTTGGTTTGTCTTCAAGAGGTAGGTTCTCAATGCATGTCCCTTGCAAGACTAATGTGCATATCGGTTAGAATTGATTACCCTGTAATACACATATCTAGTGAACCACACATATCTAGTGTGTACTAGACCCCAAAACATGCACCACTGTAATACACCTACATACCATAACTTTCTTATGTCTCTTACGAACAAAAGATCCCAGGCTTCAACCAGTACAACCCAGTTACCATTTAGCATATAATAAACCCATTCCTATACCATGTATGATAGTATGTATTTCTCTCACCAAGCTAGAAATTTGACTAGAACTGATATCACATATAGAACTCTTTTGCGACTGACTCAATGGCATGAAGTATCCAAACAACTCTTTCTTAGATCTTGAAGGTGGTCATACAATTTTACAATGCAAGCTTCCAGAGTGGAAGTACTCAGTTCATGTGTTTGTTATTTGGCTCTTGCTGAAATAGTTTTTACAGCACTCATGAGAATTCTTATATCATATAGCTTTCCAGAAGCATATGATAATTCATATATCAGCATACAAAGGCAAGTCCGTAAGCAACACATAATTTACATTCTCTTCATCATTATCAAGAGAATTCTTAATTGCATCAACCTTGGAGGCCAACTTCAAAAGGGTGCATCCTCCTCCAACAACAATACCCTCCTCAAAAGCTGCCTGAAAATTTACATTTTATGGTGCTTCCGGCACACTTACGTGCTTTTACTTAATTTACAATTACACAAATGCATCTTTTCAAACTATGCTGTAGTGACCATAAGTCAGAGACATCATCCAGCAAGTTCCCCTAAATAGTAAATAATCTGTGTAGTTTCCAGTTTAACTTAAATAATTTAATGTAAATAACACACATCGATCATCCTATCAGTTTTTTGGATCTTAATGGTAGATGCTTTGGTTCATCTTAACTCCAAGTTTGAATCTAGCGCTTCTACAGTCTCATTACTATACTAATTTTCATCACTACATCACATCATATCAAGAAACTACTTGTCATAGACATATAAAGAAGCCAAGAAACCTCAAATGAAAAGAATACTGCAAAATTGTAAGAAGCCATACCAGGTTGAGTATCTTTATCTTCCACTATGTTAGTTGAGTTTGTTAATGTAATATGAACGGAAAAGTTGAACCATCTATGTAAGGAAACCAGACTTTTTAAGCTTTCCCATACAACACAGGAGTATAGGACTGGAATCTTACTTAAGCTTACTCCGAAAATGGTTTTCCAGCATTGCTCCATAATCAAACCACCATGAAGAGAACCATTCTCAGTCTGCACTCCTATCATGTCCCTTCCAATCAACCATCCTATTCTTTATCTCAGGCAACGTTTTATCGAACAATCTTATCTTCCATCTTGCAACTTCCTAGAATAACTGTTGAAATTTATTACCTAGTGTATCTGTGTCCCAGGAAGTCAAACACAGATACATTTACCATGGAGTTCCACCAAATAACAAAGCTGAATATTTCTATATATCTTACTATTCCAACTTCCAGAAAAAAAGAAAAAAAAAACACTCATCAGTTGTTAAAAGAAGCACAACTCTGTATGTAACCTCATGTTCATGTACATCTGAAACTCATGTCTGAAAAAGAAAACTTGAGTCACACTCACCAACATGTTTGCGAATGAGAGAATCTAATACTGTGCTAAGATTTCTTTCACTAAATGCTTATCTCAATTGATATAGCATGATGACTTGCAAATTTTATCAGAACAACGTGCAGAAATTACCAAGAACAAATGTGAAGCAGTGAATTAATAGACTCTGCCCTCTGGACTATATATAAGCAATACACACTAGGAGTTGTCTAATCACATATAACCTAATGACACAAATCCAGTATTGATGTAAAAGCAAATGCTTTCATGACTTAGAACCCTGAAGAACCTATATTCAAGCAATTGGCTGAATCCATCCATCCAACTATCATTGAAGAAAGCAAGCAAGAAGGAAAATATGCACAAACCCAAGAATTAATCCAAAAAAAAAAAGGGAAAGGAAGCAACTTTACAGGAAGAAAGGAGGGAAGGGATGATCAATCGGAATGAGGGTGGTAGTAATAGTCGTCGTAGTCAACAGCGGTGGAGGAGGAGGAGGAGTCAGAGTCAGAGTCATCGGAGTAACGAGAGTAGTAGGAGTCAGGAGGAGGGACGCAGAGGAAGGTCCAGAGGCAAAGAGCCAGACGACCCAACTCCTGGAGAGGGATGAAGCAAACAAGATCCAACAGCTGACTGCTGCTCAGACGCTCCGGCAGGCACGCCACCTGTTGCCACGCCTCCGCTGACACGTGTGCTACCGACACCACTATCAGGCTGTTGAACACCATCCTCTTCGATATGGACTACGGTTACAGTTCTGGTTCGATGGTCTTGTTCGAAAACGTACTCGATTGGTTTTCTGAAAACGACCTATTTTACGCCCACTTGTTCTCCATGATTGATGCTTGTCGTTTGCACCGTTGTAAATTGTATCTACCTTAACCTTCACTACATCCGGTAGAGTTGGTAAAAGCTTAGACATGGAACCCACATCAGGTTCGAATCAGCCGACGCTAATTAGAGTTAAATCTTAATTTATTCTTCGTGGACAGAGAAGAAGAAGCGTTCTGACAATATCCCTCAGCGCGAATTAGTCTCTGGATCTCGAAAGGAAAATTGTTCATTTCCTGCGTTTGGGAATGCTGCTGAAAGTAAGGAAATATTTTCCTGAATGTTGGGAAAATATGAGGGAAAGTTGTTCCTTCCAAAATCCATATAAACCACTTTCCCATCTCATTTTCTTAAATGTGAGGGAAAATGTGCAACTTTCTGGATGATTTTTCTTGTGTTACCAAACATCGGAACAGAAAGTTATCCCGAATTTTCATTTCCATTCTCTTTCCATTCCCGTGATAAAGACAAATAAACTGCTTTTCTTTCTGCGAACCCAAACGAGGCCTAATAGATTACGGGCTTAGCTCTTGAAAGTCTACTATGAGAGGCCCAGTGGAGTTGAAGTAAACAAGAACACGAACTGAAGCAGTACTTGAGTTGGAAGAGAAGAAAAGAAGAGAAGAGAGATGGATGCGGTGAGGCTATGGAGCCTATCCTCCTCGCACCCATTGAAACAACTAATTCGCACAACCACCACTAGACTTGTCATCCGCTGCTGCTCTTCCACTACAACCGCCCCCAAACCCGGAGGCCGCGGCCGCCGCTTGTCCACCTCAACCTCCACCTCTGACAAAGACGCTGTTCGAGCCATTCGCTTAAACAAGGTCACTTTCTCTCCCCCACTGAATATTAATATTCACTCTTGGTGGCTTTGAGTTCAATGTTTGGGTTGTGTCACTTGTGTAGGTACAAGAGTTGAGGAGCAAAGGTTTGGAGCCATATGCGTATTCTTGGGAAAGGACTCACTCTGCTAATCAGCTGCAAGATATTTACAAGCATTTAGGGAACGGTGAGGAGTCCAAACCCGAAAAAGATGGTGTCTCAATTGCAGGCAGGATTGTGGCTCGCAGAGCTTTTGGAAAGCTTGCATTTTTGACACTCAGGGATGATTCCGGTACTATTCAGGTACTCCTTTACTTGAACTTGTTGTTTCATGTCAACTAGTGTATGCAGTTGGTTGTTATAATGTGCATTGTCTTAGAAAACATGTTCGCCATGTCATTGCTTAGTTTTGGATTGAACTGAAAATATAATTGTTGGAAGGCAAGGCAGTGAGTGAAGTTATGAATGTTCTGTTTCAGCTTTACTGTGAGAAGGAACGGCTCGCAGATGATCAGTTTGACCAGTTAAAGTCCCTTGTTGATATTGGTGATATAGTTGGTGCTACTGGATCCATCAAGCGCACAGAGAAAGGCGAGTCTTTTGATTCCATTTCTTATTTATGTTTAGTTGCTCACTTCTCTGATAGGAAAGGAAATGTGATTCTTCTTTAAAGTGATCCACTTTATGGATCAGTGGCTAACTAAGAGTAAGGGTACAATAAAGCTGAGACACTCTCTTGGTTAATAATATTTCAGGGGAGCTGTCTGTATATGTAAACTCCTTTGCAGTTCTTACAAAATCTCTACTCCCGCTGCCAGACAAATATCATGGTCTAACTGATGTGGACAAGCGCTATCGTCAACGGTGAGTGCATTTTCTTTAGTTGCATTCTGTCTTGCCAATTGCATTTGATAAATCATCTAGTTATTGTTCTTCAGATTTATTAAAATACTCATTTGACCAAGATAATTAGACATTGGTAATCTCAGTAGTATATCTATTTTTCTTCTTTATCTAGGTATGTTGATATGATTGCAAATCCTGAGGTAGCTGATGTATTCCGGAAAAGAGCAAAGGTAAATGATGCCTCTTCACTCCATACTAAAATAACTTGAAAATGTTGTACATATCTGGGTGTTTCCTTTTCATGTGGAGGAATTTTCATATTCAGGATTCCATGTATACAGATGAGTTAAATCATTCATTTTATTGAATAGGTTGTATCAGAGATACGCAAGACAGTTGAATCTTTCGGGTTTATCGAAGTTGAAACTCCAGTTCTGCAGGTTTGACAATATATTCACCATTGTTATAGTTTCATTCTAATGACATGTGAATTCCTCAAGATTATACATACCTGGAATGTTAATTGATTTTATCAACTAGGGAGCAGCTGGTGGGGCAGAGGCTAGGCCATTTGTTACATACCATAATTCACTTGGAAGGGACCTGTATTTGAGAATAGCAACCGAGCTCCACTTAAAGAGAATGCTGGCAAGTCTTTCTTTATCTCTCTCCTTATTTCATTTTATTTTAATTTATTTTTTTGGTGTGTGTGTGTGTGTGGTGGGGAGTGCTTGCAAGTTTTTGCATATCATACATTATATAATCCAACTAGACTGGTGTTGCATGTATATATGTGAACGATCACTGGTTTGATAGCATGCGAGTTATCTATTAAACAGTTCTGTCTACGGATGATAGGTTGGGGGGTTTGAGAAGGTGTATGAGATTGGACGAATATTCAGGAATGAAGGCATTTCAACTCGTCATAATCCTGAATTTACCACTATAGAGGTAATCTAATTTTCTTCTTATTTCGTTTGGTTATGTGGTTAATGTTTATGTATTTTATGCGATTAGCTACTTGTTTCATATTATTAGATATTTAACTTTCCTAATTTATCATGCGAACCTCTGATTGGTATTGGTATTAGTTTGATCTTAGATGTATGAAGCATATTCAGACTATGAAAGCATGATGAACATGACAGAGGAAATTGTTACACGGTGTGCACTTGCAGTTCACAGGAAGCTTACTCTTGATTACCAGGTGAATGTTCCTTGAAGAAACTTGTGACAGAATTTTCTTGGCATAATTGTGAAATCAGATCTCTATATAGCTGGTATATATCCTTATACGCAGGGGGTGGAGATACATCTTGAGCGACCATGGAGGAGGGAAACCATGCACAATCTTGTCAAAGAAGCCACTGGAATTACTTTCAATGAGTTAGGCAATGATCTTCAAGTTGCTAAAGAAGTTACTCTGAAGAACCTAGGAGCTGACCTTGATTACAAATACAAATCTTCTATTGAAGCATGCTCATCTATTGGCCACCTTCTTAATGAGGTTGATGCAAATCTATACTACAAGATTCTGATCTTTGTTTTCTCTGTGCATTTGTGCATCTCTACTTATAGTCCCGGTTAATATTTCTGGCTGGGAGGCTCTTGATTGAAAAAACAGACATGATGAAAAGGAGCAACTTTCGTATGCATTTGCATTCTTCTTGCTCTAGCTAACTGTTTTATTTTTTCCAGGTTTTTGAGATTGTTGTTGAACCAAAGCTTGTGCAACCCACGTTTGTTTTAGACTATCCTATCGAGATATCTCCTCTGGCCAAGCCACATCGGAGGTATTAATGTTTTACTATATATTGCCAACCCTAGTTTTACCTGCATTTGGGAATTTTACATGTCATCTTACTACTTAGTTCTTCCAATGCAGGCATACAGGGTTGACTGAGAGGTTTGAGCTTTTTATTTGCGGTCGTGAGCTGGCCAATGCTTTTTCTGAATTGACCGATCCCATGGATCAGGTAATCGTGAACACTGATTGGCTATTTCACCGCAGTTTTATTATATTTAACATGAGAGTCTAGATTCTAGATACGTGAGAAGTGGAACTACTCGAATTAAGAATTCAAATACAAGCTTCTGTAAAAACACTCATCATTCTTCTTCCATGAAAGCCTTCGGTCTGCAACCTTTTATGTTGGATACACTTTTATCATTTGCAGACATGTTGATTTACATTAGAGAAGACTTCTCATTGGCTATATATTTTGGCAGAGACGGCGATTAGAAGAGCAAGTAAGGCAGCACAATGAAAAGAGAGCAACAGCTATATCAGGAATAGATAGTGCAGAAGATAAAAGAGCGGAAACTGATGAGTCATATGAAGTGACTCTTGATGATGATTTTCTTACAGCTTTGGAATATGGGATGCCTCCAGCTTCTGGAATGGTATGTTCATGTTTTTGTGTTTGTGTAAATCTAGGAAAATTTGGGGTGATCTTTAGTCAAGTTTATATGATCACCACTATCACGCAAACACCCTGATGGTAACAATTCATATTTCAGGGGCTTGGAATTGATAGGCTAGTCATGCTTTTAACGAATTCTGCCAGCATCAGAGATGTAATTGCCTTCCCAGTGCTAAAAATTCAGCAATAGTAAAGAGGCAGGAGGCAAGGACCCGTTTCGAGGACAATCTGCAGGTCTAAAGGCCTTTTTCTTTTTTTTCTTTTTAAAAAAAAAAAAATTCTTTTACTGCTGTCCAGTTTAGTGGGCAACAGAGTTCGCCTCCTAGTCTTGAGCGGGTACCAAAGCATAATTTGCGGCTTTCCCATTTTCTTTTAGCCATCTTGTATTACTGTTAAATGCATCAACCAATGGCCTTTGAACCGTTTGATAGACTAGTCAAATTGATATTTGCTGTTGGAAAATGATTGCTACCATAAATGTAAACAAAGTTGTTATAATGGAAATATGAGAACCCAAGATCAATGTCTTGCATTTTCAATTGTTGGCGTTATGAAGGTGCCTTTGTTCTGATACTCTGATAACTTGAGACACGCCATGCAGTCATTTCCTGCATACAAGTAGCGGGAACCGAAGTAAGAAGCTCAAGGTTTCTCTGTGTTCTATGTTCAAGATTCAATACGAGTTACTTTTCCAAGTCGTGGCAGGCAATAGGTTGGTACGTCTCTCAACTCTTTATTTTTCATTTCTGGTGTGGTTATCAATTATGATGATGCAAGACAGATTTCCAAAAGGGAAGGTACCTTTGGCCCTTTGCCCCCCACAATGATATACATGAGGGCATGCGCTTGTCCCCAGCACATGAGAAACCTAACTACACTACATGCTCTGTTACTTTGGGTTCCCCCCATTCACAGTCTTGCTCTTACTACCCTGGGGTTCCTTGAATCATGATCTTCATCATCTTAATTGCTTCTTTTGGCTTCTCAGTAATTCTACTAATAACATCAGGGTTTACAGATTACAGACGTTGCACGTTTATTAGAGTACACTCATTACTTGGTCCAACGCCCCAGCCATCATTATCATATGCCGCGTTAGAACATGAGCCCCTCTACCACATGACATGATCAAAGTGTACAATCCTGTCTCTTCAATCATTTTACTTTTTTCCAACATAATATCCATTCTTTCTTTCTTTCAATTAAGCATATCTGCCGTGCAATTATCATCTAAGTACGTTTCAGTCTGCAAAATTAGCCACGAAGGGAAGCTGTCTGTATCTGAATGGCCACGAATAACATATGAAAGAGCAGTGTAACGTTGTAACGGAGAAGGTATTGATTCCGTCTTCAGAGTACTGCATATACAAGCAAACGATAACCATGGTCTGTATTTCATGTAAATATTTTATGTCAGCCATGTTAACCAACTGTTACTCAAAAAAGGGTGCATATATAAATCTTTTACTTTGTAGAACCAGATAGATTCTCCAACTAAAAGTGAAACAAAGAAAGGAGAAAGGTCGACCCATAAAAGCAATGAAGCAGACCTTCTTTTGAGAAAGCAAACCAAATTGATCATGATGAAAAGAGAATATAACGAATCGAGGTTCATTAGCATCTAAAACCTCATATTAGCCTCTGAAAATGTCAATCCTCGTAGTTTGCTTATGCTTAATCCCTTTGAAATTCCTTATAACTACAATCATAATAAACAAAGCTAATGCGTGAGACGGCCATTAACCAGCTCAAGTAAACTAATGAAAAAATGAACCAATGAGAGAGATGACATGTCTTGCATTGCATGTATAGTGGATTGATCCTAATGCAAGTTTGGAATTAACCAATGTCTAAATTATTCAATTATACATAATTTAAGATGTTTATGTACACAGAACAACGGTTACTGTCAAATTTCTCCTTTTGGAGGAATTAACAGTTATTAGATGATGAAATGTTGGTACAGTTTGTTTCCTACAGCAGTCTTCCAAATTTCCAAATTGGTCTATCTTTCTGTTCGGCTTGCCTTTCCAGCTCATTGGATTTCCTTCTTTTTGTTCTTTCTAAATTTATTCTACACTTTGCTCTCTCATTACTCATTACATTTCTTCCTAGCTTTGCTTCTCTCCTTCAACAATGTCCATGGAGGTGAAACCCTGAAAGAGGTGGAGGGTGTCCATGTAATTTCAGGATCTATAGACAGATTGCTCCTGCTCCAGTTAATTATAACAAGGGGAGTCCTCCATCATAAGCCTGCTGCCTCATACAGGGGAAATCCAAATTTCTGATAAACTTATTTTTTCTCAAGTTAGCAAGGTTTCACTTATTTCTCAGAATTGGTATTCCTTTTTAGCTTATATTCTATAATTCTATGCATGAATACCAAACAAAAGTGTTTTTTCTTTGATTCTGTTGTTTGATTTGCAAAAATGGATCCCTTCTTTTGGTAAAGACAGATACTTTCTTTATGGTTTTCTGATGAGTGTGGATGTCAACTCAATTCACATTTTGGTTGGAAGTCTGTTGTTGGATATACTTGTTCTTGTAAGATGGGCCAATAGTAGTAATGCTAAGTTGTTAATGATCAATCAGAAAACCAGGCATAATTTTGATGAGGTTTATGTTCTGCAAGATTCATTGTCCTCCCTTCATTTGCTTTTGTAAGCCTTCCTCTCATATATACACTCCTGGACCACTCAAACTAGAGAATACCCCACAACCAAATCCAAATCCAAATCCAAATGTTCTTTGTTCAAAACCTGACACCTCTGATCAGTTATCTACTGACCCCATTGAGATCAAGGAAGACAGTTTAGCTGAGAATCCAAAAACAGCTGAGAATTCTCTCAAAAGCAATCTCAGAAAGCGGGATTCTTTGGATCCTGCTACTCCAAATGATGAAATGAAGAAGAGAGTGCAGTGGATGGACTTTGTAGGGAAAGAACTTGTTGAGATCAAAGAATTTGAATGCAGGTGCTTACTTTTTCTCTCTGAGCTCCACTAATTTTTTGTTTTCAATTTGTCTTGTTTTGTTAAAACTTAAAAATCTTCAATAGCTTTGTTTAGCAGTTTGGATGTTTGATCATGTACAACATTCCACATATCTGTGCTATTTTAAATTTTATGATAAGATATTCTAGGATCCAGTGCATTATATAATCCTCTGAGAATGGAGCAAAGCGATTTTCTTCCTTCTTATTAGTTTTCTTCTTTAGGCCCCATGTCAGGTTTACGTTTACCCCCATATGTATCCTATATCCCCTATTTAATTACAAATTCCGAGACGTATCCGGATGTATTAATGCGTACAAAGTAATGTTCATGTAGACTTTTGATAGGAGTAAATACAGTATGGTGGTGGAATGTAGGATATGCATCAATGATAAGCATAACAGAGGTGCATGAAGAAGATGAGGGAGATAAATTTTTGATAAAGGGCAAGCTTGATTGTAGTTAACCCAAGGAAAAGGAGTGCGTGAGATTAGAAGGGAAAATTTGAAACTGACTTAACTGGGATGAGTAGAAATAGTATATGAAGTTATTAACAAGAATTCAATTTGTAGATATCTGAGAACAATGTTGGTGTTGGGCTTGGGATAATTCTGTATATATAAATGTCTGCCTAGCTCTTAGTGAGATATCTGTTTTAGGGATATCTGCAGCTGCAAGATATCTTATATAACTGGTTTTCCATAATGCAGCAGATATGAGTGAGTAGTCCATTTCTCTGCAATATATTTATGGATCTTCCCCTTGTGCATACCACATAAAGTCTCAATGTCATGACTCATGACCCCTTATTTCCAGTCAACTGGGGTTTGGATTCTTTGGATTCTTGTAACTTATAAAAGGTGCCAACTGGTTTTATTGTCAATCATTAATCTTTATTAATAAAGAACTGTCCATCAAATTGTTTTATCCTTGAGGCCTTTACTACTGATTTTATAGTTAGGACACAGATTATTATCTTTATTATTGTTTAGCTTGTCAAAGAAGAGAGCCTATTCAGCGCACCCGGAAATTTAACGGTGAGATTGCCGGGTGGGGCCGGGCACAGTGAATGGACGGTGAGATTGGCCGGGTGCGCCGCGCACCCGGGTGCGCTATATAATTTTCGGTCAAAGAAAGAATATGAAAACCCTTCTCGATTTTTGATAACTAACAAAATGATAATGTGCACTGTACTTGTTGTGATTCCACATGTATTGAACTTGGTTTTGATTTGTGACCTAATTACTGTTTGTGAATTTTATTGCTTCAACAGTGAATTAGATGACACTGACAACGAATATGAGAACAGAAGAGGCTGCATCTGTGTTATTCTATGACAACTCATCTGCAAATTCCTGAAGCTATACAGCAAAGAAAAGAGCAAGAAAGAAATATGCAAGTCTGAAATTTGAGCAGAACTGCTCAAGGAAGATTGAAATTCCAGTCCATTTAATCGCTCTGCCATCTCTCATTTATGATAACTCGATAGAGTAGCTAGTTAACTCCTTCAATATAACAATGTTAGACTGTTTGTTTCTGTTACTCAACAACACTGTCTTTGTCTACTCATGAAACTTCAAACAAGTTCTGAAATGTTCTCAAGGAGTTATGTTGCTATTTAGATTGTTGAAATGTTCCTCGCAGATTCATGCTCTAAAATGGTCAAGATGAACTATTTTGACATGAAAGCACTTAGAGTAAGTCAATCTAAGTGAAAAAAGAAATTTGAAATGTGGATGCATCTCATTGTTTAGTCACTTGACCTTCTTTATATCTACAATTCTTGAAAGTTACAGATAAAAGACTCATCATCAGAATACAGTTGACATAAGCAGCACTAAAATAAAATCTCTTCGAACTCATCCAAAATTAACAGCTATGAACAAATGGATATTGATACTGATCTGTCTGAACTGTAAAGCACCAGATGGCTGCTGGCTAAGTCCATCCATGTGTTGACTTTGTATTAAGCTCAAGCCCACAGCAGCTGAAGTCCTTGAGTTTTTTCTGGAACCTCGGTCATGAATCTATTTCTTGTTGAAGCCAAATAGAGATTTGATGGCATTGATGGCATTCTCATTGATAAATGATTCATCAAATCTTTTTAACAGAGGATCAAATTCCTCAGAAGTTCTTAGATTGGCGAGGTCAGGATCACTCCGGATTCTCTGTTGACAGTAGTAACAATTTCATAAGCAGCTCAATAAAATAGATCATGGTATTCTTGGTACTAGTTCCTTACCTTGAAGTCTTCAAATCCAGATTTCAGGGCTTCCTCAAGTGCGGAGAGTCCAGCTTTTATCTGTTCAAGGATTTTAAGTGTCCATCAAACTTTGCAATGCCAAAACAAAGAGAAATGATGAACTAAACTTTTGAAACCCAGATGCGAACAAGAGAAATACCTGATTAAGCTTAGAATAACAACAAGCAACATTGTAACTTGCAACTGAAGCTTCAGATGTGTCTGGCTTTGAACCTAATACAGACTCAAATTTCTCCAGTGCTTCCTCATATTTGCCGCTCCTTATCAACAAAGAAAGGATCGAACAAACGAAAATTTTCAGTGAAAACATCTGATAATATGGACCTGAGAGTCCAAAGAGTTATGGTTCTGTCCTAAGATAACTGATAATATTAGACATTAGTAAGATCAAGCTGCATACTTGTAAAGCTGCAATCCTACTCGAAGATCGCTTTCTCTCTGTGCTTTCTGTTCCTTTTTCCTCAAGTAATTTTGCATCTGAAATCATTTACAACTTACACTGGGGGCCATTTCTGGTATATCTGTCTTATAAGTAAGAAGCATATTCTTTGCCCAATTTGAAACAATGATCTACTCACTTGGATTTCCCTTAGTTTGCCGCTAACTATACCAGAATTCCTTTCAGCTCTGATAATCTCCTTTTCAGTTAGTTTACCTGAAGTGTCTAACTTTCCTGGAAAAAGAAACAAAAATGTTAGGTTGTCAAGCTTAAACTGTCACAAACTATTGATTTAGTGGACTGATGAGTTTTGAATCGAACACAAATTTATTCAAGTATTTTGAGTGCATGTGAGCACTTTTACTTTATGATCAGATAGCAGATGCTGAGAAAGAGTAGAAAGCAGGATTAGCTAACCGTATCTCTTCTGCATTTTCATGAGTAGTGGACCGACCCTTTGGCGAATGGTGTACATTGTCCTCCCATATTCGGAAGCAGGCCATATTTCTTCCCCGAAAACTGCACTGCAAGCATTTTAGTCTTTAAAACTATTAGATCACATTGCCTAGCAACTCATTCGCAAACGGGAATTGCATTATCAGATCGAAAGAAAAATAAGCAGTCACAAGTACTTCATCAAGAACCCGCTCTCATCCAAGCAAAGCCATTTTGTTAAAACAATACTATATGACTCAAGAAATTTAGCAAGGAGGTTACAAAAACAGAATATGAAACAGCCAAGCTCATTCAACTAGCATATCAACCAATAAGAGACATTGATACAAAGAAAACAGAAATGAAAAGGGGGAGAAGAAACCTGGTGGCAAGTACTTTATCCCCAACAGTGAACTTTCCAGTCTTTTCAGCAAATCCACCAGGTGCAATTGCATCAATGTAAGTTCCACCATCTCGACCCTTTGCAAATTTGATCCCATAAGGCTGTATAATCTCAACCTCATACTCCTCATATGGTTCATCTCCTCCTCCTTCACTTTCAGCTGTTGGAGACTCAGTTTCTGATGCTCTTACAACAAAAATGGATAGCTTTACCAATTGGGTGTTGAGGAAAGAGCTGGAAGTGGTGAGACATGACCAGTTCTTGGTTTGAGAAAACACAAGAGCAGGGTTGTGCCTGGTCAGAGCAGCTCTTGGCAATGGTGGTGAAGAACAGAGAGATAGGTGACTGGTTGGAGCTAAAGACATGGTCTTTGGTTCCTGGTCTACTTGCTCAGAGTTGAAGATGATCTGTGAGGAGTTGCTGCTGAGCTTTGGAATGGAAGTTCCATTTGTTTGGTCTCAAAGAAAAAGGCTTTGGATTACAAGTCCCATGACTAGTGGCTCTAATCTAACATGCCGTTGGATTCAGTTCATGAGTTCAACACGTGTCCCTCTTTTGGGTGGTCGATAAATTTGACCTTTATGTATGATATGGGGTTCTCTGTGAGATTCTCTATTCCTGCCAGTAAGTTTCAGCAGAATGTTCTTTTACATTTTACAGATTAACAAGTATTTAAATTACTGTTAACATTTTCTTTATGGCGTCTTGTACACTCTCATAACTATTATTTGTGTCTGGATACTCAAAACCCTTACATACGCAAAACAACAAAAGAACATTCTATAGATGTAACATAAATTACACTGCTGAAGTGTTTTGCAAGACAAAAACATACATCTTGACAGTTGACACCACCCGACTAGCTACGGCTTCAGTCAAGAAACCAATTAACCATGGTACACTTGCGACTTCCCCAGCCTTAGCTCAGCTCAAACAACTCTACTTCACATTTTCTTTATTCCTATGCAAGGGGAAAAATAGGGACAAAAATCCTCTTTTCTACATACATGCATTTCGTTCTCAATCAAAGTACTGTGACATTGCTCTGACATAGTCAAAACCTGGTTTAGAGAAAACAGGAAGATCTATTACTCACTAATTCCCATTTGTTTTGATGAGTAGCTAGTTGAAGGCATTACCAAAAGCATGAAAGTAATGTGTTCACCTGCTTATTACACATTTTACATGGATGAATTTTCTTGAACAATTAAACCTACATTGGCAGAAAGAAAAGCATCAGCTGGATTGCCAAGAAAGCTCACAGACTTATTAATGTCAAGGGAGAAGATATAGTGGTCATACCAATAAAACAATAAGATTATTTCTTCAAAACATTGGTAGAGAGGATTTTCTTCCCATAAGGACTGGTCCGGAGAACAGGCACATGAGGTTTTATTGCTTCTACCAGTTTAGAATGAAGGCTTCCCTGTTCAGAAAAGAAGCTTGCAATTAAACATGTTCTATGCACGCACAAATCTGAGATACAACAGCTGCGGTGTATCAAATACAAATAACATAGAAATGTAATCCATTTACTGACCTTTGATTGACTGAGTGCTGCTTGGATAACATAATTACCATAAGGGTCTTGCATGATTTGATCCAAGCGCATGTTCTCTATCAGTTCCTGAATGATGCGAGTGCGATGCTCTTCACCTGCGTATTTCAGGCTTTTTTCAACCACATTACTGCTATACTTCTGCACAGACAAATCCCCATAATTACCCTCCAACTGTTCAAGAATGTCTACTGTCGCCCATGGAAGCTGAAGCTCAAAGACGAATTGCACAACATAGTTCCTGCAAAACGACAAATGAGGTTCCAAAGCTCAGAATTATTAGTTCAAAGTTCAAACCTAAAATCCAAATAGAGAATCAGGAACCTTATTTGCAAAGTCGAAATGAAAATCAGCAGTGTACCATATACTCATTATCAATCGAACCTAAGGCTTGCCATTTACAGTGACTACAAAAAGCATGATATCAAGCACATACATTGAAAATAGAAGGGCAAAGGAGAGTACCCAAATGGATCTTGGGAAAGGATTAGTGCATTGGAAGTGATCTTGCAGATCAACCGGTCTCTTTGCTCACCATCAGAATGACTAAGACATTTTTGAAGCACACAACAGCCATGACGGTCGGTTGCAAGCTCAATACAATTAC
This sequence comes from Fragaria iinumae, assembly GCA_009720345.1. Taxonomy (NCBI): domain Eukaryota; kingdom Viridiplantae; phylum Streptophyta; class Magnoliopsida; order Rosales; family Rosaceae; genus Fragaria; species Fragaria iinumae. The sequence continues at coordinate 39,046,568 of CM019119.1, forward strand.
TAGTTGCAGCTTCAAAAAGAAACTGCAGAAGTGATAGCCTCATCAACATGCTACAACATTTTGTCACAAGTCTAAATTTACTTCTACACTAAGATTCACAATAAGTAGAACCTATAAGACATTAAAGTGAGGCCTTGCAGAGTTGAAAGCTAAGTGATTACTGAACTGAGATAGTCAAGCCCAAACTAATATAAGGAAATAAATCTAAGGGCCTTCAAAAGTTTGCTATCCCACATTTATAGTTTATATGCTTGCAACTTAAAACAAAAAGCATAGCTAACAAGACACACAATATGTTAGCAAGATCATTTGCAGCATTGAAGAAATTATCTTCACATCAGCAGTATCCATATATTGAAAACTTCAGATATACTTTCATGCACAAATAGTAATCTTTTACCTCACGATATTCAGGTGTTAAATACTGCAAGCAGCGTTGCGCAACGTGGTTGCCATTTGTGTTCTTGATCAAATTCACAATCCCAGGCTTCAGTGAGGAAACAATCATGGAAAAATGCTCTGGAGTTTTGAGGGTTTCAATAACCTTTTGAACTGCCCTTGTCCTGTTGTTGGCAAGAATTCCATTTTTATTATACCAAAATGATAAATAAAAAAGAACTGAATGAGAGACTGAGTGAGTGAGAGTGAGAGAGCAAACCCATGCATATCACAGGAAATATTAACAAGTTCTCCAGACTTTTTTGTGATTGAATGAAGAATTTGCATTTGCTGCTCATCATCACACACTTCAAGAAGCTTCTGGATGAGGTAATTCCCAAAAGGATCTGTCATCAGCTCAACAATGTGATCTATGATTTCGACAAATATATTCTCAACATCTTTTCGTGCTCCTTCAGAAAATTTTCTTTGTAAGAACCGGCAGCCATGTTGATCCTTAGCCATGAGATAAACTCTTCCACTTATTTCATCCATTGAGCTATATTTCTGAGGCAATGCCTTTGTATCATTATACTTCTGAGGCAGTGCCTTCAAATCTGTACTCTTAAGATGCATTATACCAGGGAACATACCCCATGTGCTCACATTATCCAATGGAAAGTTTCCAGCATTTGGGGTAGATAAGTTATGCCGGAGATGACTATTTGAGACAACTTTTCCATTAGGACTAACATGACCAAGTGATTCATCCGCTGCTCCAACAGCACCAAATTTCACAGATTTGATTGTGTTCATTCCATGTGATCTTGTTAGAATCTTTTCAGGAACATTCTGTTTTCCCACTTTGTCAAGAGCATGAATCCTGTTAAAATCTGTGTGGGACAGTGCAGGACTTGATTGGTTTGGGCCCCTGGGAATCACATAATTGTTCCAAACTCTTTCTTGATTAGATTGCTCCAGTTGGTGAGAAATTGGCACCTCAAAATTGGGGTGCCTAGGGTTCGGACAAGTTAGTCTGCTGCCAATGTTGCCACTGTCTTGAAGCATGTTTGGAGCTTCCAACCGCTGATCATGAAGCTGCTGCAAGTACACATACCGCTGCTGTATCCTAAAATATTGTTCCTCTCGGATATTCCTCCAACTAATTTGATGTTGTTGTGAATGTAGGTACGGAAAACGAGTTTGTGCATCCAAAAAGAATTGCTGTTGTTCAGATGTTAGAGGAATCTGCAAACCAGGAGCAGGCACATTGGAGAGGAACTGAAAACCTTGTACAGCATGAGCTAGAGGAACAGCTGCTGACAATTTTTCCATAGGAACTTGAGGTTTTTTAAGCTCTTCTGAATATTTTGACATGTTTGAACTTTCTTGGCCAATGTTTGTCACATCAAACTCATAAAAACCACAAGGTATGCCGGTTGCTGCTTGGAAAGGTGGAACAACCATAAGAGTATCCATATTCGGAAGCTGTGGCTTGAAGGAGTTTGGGATTTGGCCATCATCAAAGCTCAGTCCTGCAAATGCAGATGTTAAGGAATGGTCATCAGGCAGATTTGATACCTCTGCTGGTTGAACCCGTTTTGCAGGCGATTTTTGAATTTTCTTCACCGAGTTCTTTCCCTCATCAAGCCTCCCATTATTGTGATGGAGTTTTTTACTCAGAGGCCCTCCTTTGTAAGAGGAGTTGACACAAATGGGAGACATGGTTCCATTCAAGGGCACACTCTTGGTGGTGGATTCCTCAGAATGTGAAGTAGCATTCGGTATCTCACCAAGGAGCTTCTCAAATTCATCAAACTCCAGTTCAGTTCTTGCTCCTTCCATATTGCAGCCACAATTTGTCTATGGTCTAGAAGCAAGCCAAATCCACATAGAAACCCTTCAATTCAACAAAAACTTATAACTCAACACAATCACATGATATAATAATGTTGAGTAAATAGAAGACAAAAACCTCACTCAAAACCATAGATTTGACTACCAACCACAATCCTATAATTTCTGTGCAAATTACAACCCACACTATACAGAACACCCAGATGAAATGAAAATCAACAATCCATTCGACATTTTCTACTGTAGCAACTGATCATCACATTGATTCCACACTAGAGCAACTGATCATCACATTGATTCCATAAACACAAAAATATACTCATGCAAACAGAAATCAGCAATCACCCTACCAACAATCTCCAAAAGCAAATAAGCATCAGTCAGCAATATTTGGTAAACCAGAAAAATCAATGCATGCCTAACCCCACTCCCATAACAGAGTCCACAAAAAAGACTCACAGAACATCAAGATCATCAAGAATACAAGACAAAAATCCATTTTCTCAATTCGTACGTACCAAATAAATAAAACTGCTGATCAATCGGACTGCTCTACATTAAAAAAGAAAACATACCCAAATTAGATGATGATCAAACCCAGATGATGATCCTGATCGTCAAGAATCCAATGCTGAATCAGAAAAAGATCAAAACTTTGTACAACGGGTGTGAGTAAAAGGAAGGATGCAGTGAGCTGAGACGTATGTGATAAAACATGAAAGGAGAGAAGCAGTGAAATCAAGGTGAGGGAGAAAACAGATAGAGATATACTAGTGGAGAGTGTTTGGCAGAGAAATGGAGAAGAGAAAGAGAGTGGTTTGGGTTAAAGAATATAAGGAACAAGTGCAAAGGGAGTGACAGTTATTAAGTGTTTTTTTGGTTGAGCTGAGGATCGAGTGTTGTGTGAGTGAGACGGCGTGAAGAAGAAGAAGAGGAAGAAGAAGAATGAGAGGAGGTTTGTTTTCAATGAGACTACTAGAACTGATCGATCTAATGTTGAGAAATAGATGGAGGATGATGGCATTTGATTCGGCAACTCACTCACTCGCGCACACAACAACTACGAGAGAGACTCCAACAAACCAAACCAACCCACATAATCATATTTGCCATTTACATGCATGGATTGCAAAATTGCTAATATCAAATGTATGACAATGTGGGGGCACATAGCAACATGGGAATTCTCTCTCGTTCTTGCTTGCTATTTCCTCTTGTTATATGCATGTACATGTTCTATTCCTTTTGGTTTCACCTCCCAAACGCAAGAACACATAAAAAAACCACAATGATACACTGTTGTGCTTCTTGAAATATATACTACGATTCCTATCCCACACCATTTTACCCACAATCCTAGAGATTATGTTATGAAATAGAAAGGGCATCTTTCTCTTGGTGTGTGCTACCCAATTCGGTTCTTGCCAAATTAAAAGAGATGAAACGGCAATGCCATACAAGCCACGAGAGCATTAGGTGTATTTATAGAATGGGAGAGACCCCATGCCTGCAAAATAGCAATAGAAAGCAAGCAAGCAAAAGTTTGGGTTCACATCCACATTTGAGAGTATATAATGAAACCTACTTCAATTTCTATGAAATTAGAGTACAAGTAAGGTATGAGATTAATGGACTGATAGTAACTCCTCCTCTCTAACAATGAGTATGTACAATAAAGTGAGAGTCCATGAAAGATGAATGGGTTGGAAACTTACCAATAAGGCTGACTAGTATGTCCACCCTTAAATACGTTTTCTTTTTTTCTTTTGTTGGAATTGTAATTTAACTATATGCAATAGGTAATTTAGATTTTTCTAAATAGGTTCCCTCTCGGCAATAAATTTTTTGCCCTCCATTTTTGACTTTTCTTATGCCTCCTGAATCTTCCGGATCGATCTTTCCTCTTCACATCTCCTTCATTTTTATTTCTCCCGTCTCTCTGTCTTTACATCTAAGAGAATATCGTCGTTTCGTTTCATCTCTTTCACTATTGTTCCGTTTTGTGTCTATATACTATTGCTCCTATATACTATTGTTTGGTTAACTGTTCATAAACACTGTGAACAGTGTGCAGACCTTTTTACCTAGGTCTGTGTAATTTCGTATTTACCATTCGTTTCAACTCTAGGTATAATTTTTTATTATTTTTCCGCCTCTTCTCGCTCTCTCTCTCGCCCAACATTTCTCTATCTTTCTTACACTCTCTATACTCTTCTCGAAATAGCTCTAATATTTCTCACAAAACAGAAGAGTCTAGAGATATTAATATGTTACCGTGATAATTTATTACCCCGTTGTTTCACGGAACTATTTCTATCATTTCCTCTTCTGCTTTGTATACGTACAAATCAAAACAATTGGAGCATTTATATTTTGGGTAGAACACAAGACTAGCTAGATATTTTGTTGTATAAATGTTGTTTTTGTGATAGCTCTTATACATATGTGGAATATGCATAATGTGGATATTACACCACGCCAAGGCGCGGGTATCAACTCTAGTACAACAATGAGCAAGAAATGATCCTCATAACTATTCAATGGCGAGGTGTTCGGATCCTCCTAACTGTTCATTTGTTTACATCCATCTTTGCCTAACAACCTGAATATTATTGTTGAAAAAGAATTGTATTGCCTTGAGAATTCTTTATTTTTTAATGGTAAAACACTTTTCATTCATAGTTTTAACTGAACCAAATCCGGTTGATTTAGGTTTAGTCTGACCTTTTCAAGTCCAACCACCACCGATCTCAATCTATTGTTGTGTTGTCCATGTACTAAACATTTTTGGATTACTTATCAAGACTAAAACAAAGCCAAATGTCAAAATAAACCCACTTAAAGTTTAATTTGCCATTGTTATGTAAGACTAACATATGACTAAACTTAGAACTTCGAACGAGCTTGTTTATCACCACAAAGGACTTTCCAATGAGACATGCAATGGAGGGATTGGAGCTGGAACGCAGTTTCCTAGCAAGACAAGCAAATGGAAATCCAATACAGTAAAGCTTATACCGCAAGCCAACTATTATGGACTCGATCCGAAAGACAGAGAGCTCGTCCAGTTCCCGGTACCTACTGTGGAGGAGAATCATTGCAGTCACTAATGAATAGCACGCTCTGTGTGCAGACTCTACTATAGATTGTTGAGACTACAAGTGATCACGTTTTCATCATCAATCATACACCACCCTACAGCTACTACTAATACCACTACATCATCCAACCAGACTGCAGTTTAATGCAGCACCAAACGCGGCAGTGCAGCACCATCATTTCCGGTTGCATTAGAACACAAACAAACACAATGTGCAAAATAAAAACACGGCATAATTTCAAGTTGCATTGGAACACAAAAACAAGCACAAAGCATGCAAAATAAAAACAGGCGCACAAGTAGCACAAAATTTTTCTTCCATTCAAATTATTGCATATCAATGGTACACTGAATTGCAATTCTGAGACATCGTCCGCACACACCAGTAAGCTAACCTCACTAGAATCTTTATGTATACAAAAAATGGGTCCAAACATTGTCATTCTAATACTAGGAACTTGTGGCCACCATCTCTAGGTCCGAGTCGATCTATGTTTTCAGTAACCATATCCTGTCACAATAAGGGAAGATGAGTTGGCAAACATCAAACGGAAAGTTTAGCAGTAGGAAGTATATTTGGCATTTGCTTAGCAAATTATCCACTACTACGAACCTGAGTTGTCCATGGGGTTTCCAGCAGGCACTGGTTCCGGCTCCTTGATCTCAACAACCACACAGTCTGACATCAAGAAAGTTTTCGCCACAGAGGCTGCATGCTCCAGGCAACATCTCACCACCTAACCAACAAAGAAGAGCAAAATGCAAAGATGAGTGAACATGAATGCCATCGAGACAATAACTCCATCTCTATCAACAGGAACATACAAAAACAAATGCAGTATATCAAGAGAATATCACGCTGAAAACCAAACCCCTCAGTGAACAACTTGAAAATAGACAAGGGATGCATTGCTCTAAAAATAAGAGGCATTGATTAAGTATCTGCACTGTTAAATCTAAGATTCAGAAAATTGACCAAGTGTGGCATAAGATTTTGACAGTTAACACAACCCCCATTTTATGGTCCACACCTCCTAGAGAAAAGCTCAATATATCAACTCACCTTGGTTGGATCAATGATACCAGCAGCCATTAAATCTTCATAGTTTCCAGTTGCAGCATTATATCCGTACTTAAAGTTATCACTAGAAAGCACCTGTAAAAGGGAAAAATCCAAAACTTCAACAATTCATCAACAGATATAAAGCAAGTAGAACAAAACCTAGCATATAGAACAAAACAAATACCTTCTCGCTGACCACACTTCCATTCACACCAGCATTCTTGGCTATCAATTTCAGAGGGTAACAAAGAGCTCTTTTAACAATATCTGCTCCAACCTGCAATTTACCAAATGATGTAAGCCTTGAGCATATCAAATCGACAGACAAAAGAAAGAAACCATTGAAAAAAGCCATTTCTGCAGCCAGATTCTATCTCAAGAAGCATATGATAATGCATATATCAGCATCCTTAAGCAACACATAATTTACCTTCTCTTCATCATTATCAAGAGAATTCTTAATCGCATCAACCTTGGAGGCCAATCTCAAGAGGGTGCATCCTCCTCCAACAACAATACCCTCCTCAACAGCTGCCTGAAAATTTACATTTTTGGTGCTTTTAGTACAACAAAGTGATGGACAGATGGATTCAAAATAAGGAGTTCAGTATTATCCATATGTTACCTTGGTGGCATTGAGAGCATCCTCAACTCTAAGTTTCTTTTCTTTCAGCTCTGTCTCAGTTTGTGCTCCAACCTTTGAATATCAAAATAGAAATACATGAGGGACCATTGGCAATAATTTTTTATCCAAAAAGGCTCAATAGTACTCAAAAGCTTACCTGAATCACGGCAACACCACCAGATAGTTTGGCAATCCTTTCACTAAGTTTCTCCTTTTCATACTCCTGCTCTGCAGCCTGCATGAGTAGTCCAGATTAGCAAGGTTACAACAACAATGATTACAGACTGCATCTGAATGCAAGTCTTTACCTCGATAAGGTTCTTAATTTGTGCAACTCTTTTGTTAACTGCTTCCTGGGTACTTCCATCACCAACAATTGTGCTGGTATCCTTTGTAAGCACGACCTTTGCAGCTTGGCCAAGGACCTCCTTCCCAACGTTGTCCAATGTAAGCCCTACCTCTTCTCTAATCACAGTTCCTACATAGAATAACAGTATGTCACTATGACATCATTGCGAAACAATAAGACTCGTATGCCTACACTGCCTTCCCTGCTGAGGGAAGAATGGTGGCCTATACTACTAACCCAACAGAACTAACCAACAAGGAAAACCAAATAAAAAGATGTATAAGTGAAAATACCTCCGGTCAATATGGCAATATCATCTAGATACTGGCTCTTGCGATCTCCAAATCCTGGAGCTTTTAGGGCAGCAATCTTTAGAGAACCTCTAAGCTTGTTCACAACAAGAGTTGCAAGAGCTTCTTGTTCAATGTCTTCAGCAATTATCACAACTGGATATCCTCCTCTAATGGCATCCTCCAAAATGTTAATAAGGTCTCTTGCATTTGTTATCTTTTTATCAACAAGAAGCAACTGCAAAAACAACATTTTGTTAGGATGTGAAAACCACAATAACCAACATAAACCTCCAGACAGATGCAAAACAGTGGCTGATTACATTACCTTGCAGTTCTCATATTCAACAGCCATTTTCTCGCTATCAGTGACAAAGTAAGGTGAGATATAACCACGATCAAATTGCATTCCTTCAACAACATAAAGACAATTCTCAGCACTTTTTCCCTCTTCAAGTGTGACAACACCCTTTCGACCCACTTTACTCAAGGCTTCAGCAATCATTTGTCCTACTTCATAGTTGTTTCCTGCACTGACAGCAGCCACATCTGCTAGTTCACTGTCTTCAACCTGCGGTGAGTTGAAAGTTAGTTTTAGTTCTTGGCAATGAGAGGAAACAAGGATGTTATCATGATCGGACACGACCAATGGCGGATACCAAATAAATTGGACACCAATTCACTTTACCTCTTTGGACATCAACTTAAGCTCCTTTACAAGAGCTTTAGTTGTCTTTTCTATACCACGTGTGATCAGAACAGGGTTTGCTCCAGCTGCAACAACCTGAATAATTGAACTCGGTTAAAAGAACTCATTTTATCAGGGTCAAAGGACAGCAATATAGAACTACAGGTAAAATGGTACAAACCTTGACACCTTCAGCGATAAGACCTTGTGCAAGAACAACAGAAGTTGTTGTCCCATCACCAGCCAAGTCGTTAGTCTTGGCAGCTGCCTGCCTTACCAACTTAGCTCCAATGTTCTCGACAGGGTCCTCCAACTCAACCTTTGAAAGAACAAAAGAACACATTAAACCTCACAACTAAAATTATGTGAAACAAAATCATGTCTCTAGACTGATTGTATCAGAAAATGTGACTAACAAGGAAGAAAGAGAGAAGGGATACCTCTTTGGCCACGGTCACACCATCGTTAACAATCTTGGGGGAACCATACTTGCTCTCCAGAACAACATTCCTACCCTTGGGACCAAGGGTAACCCCAACAAGGTCGGCGAGCTTGTTGACACCAGCCTGTATAACAAACGCAATTTGAAGTTTGAGAATCAGGATAAGATAGCAAGACACAAAATGCATGCTTTAAAAAACAAAACAAAAAGAAACGAGTAAAAGACAGACTTGAAGCTTCTTGATGGCAGAACCATCCTTGTTGAAATGCAACTCCTTGGCCATGGCAGAGACTCTAGGGGAACGAGTCCTCCTGAGAGCAACATTGGGCCTCTTAGAGAATGAGAATGAAGCAATGGAAGCCCGAGATGACAAAGAGTCGAACTTTTTATCAGCCACACGGCCACTGGGAGCAGCCAATGAACCCACTGAAGTCATGGCTGCGAAAGTCGACGCCATCTACCCTGTCAAAACCCACAAACTCAATTTCATCCTTATACCCAATACCAATACAATCCTTATCAGAATTGAGACCCATCAAAAGCTAACAACTTTAAACATGGGTCCTCTACTTTTTCATTAGATTTTCATGAACTCAACTATTATCACAGATTACAGATACAGATACTGATTGAAAATGAAAGAATACAGGAAAAGATAAAGACTTTGAGGTAAACATGAGAGAGCAGAAGAGGACTTACAGTGAGAAGGAAGAAGCTTTGGGGTGGGTTTAGAGGGGTTTTTGGATAAGAGAGACGCCGAAACGGAGTACAAGCTTAAGAGAGAAAGTAAGGGAGTGTGATAGGGTTGTTATACCAACACTGAAATGTGCCCTCGTGAAGCTTCCAGACTCCCAACACTCAATCTGGGCCTTTTCCTTTGTCCTACTTGCGAATTCTCTAGAACCTTTTCCAATTTGCTTATGGTTGGGCTCCCAGGGCCCATTTATTTTGGGCATAACTTCATCTTTCAGACTGGCAGATGAATCTTTTGATGTAGTTACTCAAACATAAGGCCCTGAAATTTAGAAATACATACTATGATATTTCTCTACACAAATATTGGATGAGATCACAAGTTCGATTTTGTTAGGACCGAAGTCCATGAAGGGAAATTGAAAAGAAAATAAGTTAAAGATTCATATTCATTCATTGAATAACCTTATATAGTTGTTCGATAACTAACCTTAGTTACCCAATAACTGGGGGACCCGACCCGAGTTCAAGTAACAACACAATCAACACAAAGGCCCAAGACAAAACAAGGGTACAACACAATAGGTCCTAACATCCCTCCTCCCCCTTGGAACTCCAATTCTCACATCTGCTGCAATCGTCTAGTCTTCCATAATACAAGGAGGAGTCCATGGTAAGTACCACCATTCTAATTATGCAGTAAGCATCTGCCCTTAATATATTATCCCAATCATTGAAATGACTTTCTCCTCCCATCTTCGCAGCCTCATAATGAGTAGAGTCTAAAGAGTATACTAAGAAAAGAGTAGATGCACCAGTTGCACCTGCTGAGGCCAAATGACCAGCAAACCACTTCCGGTTACCATCCATGTCTTTCTGGAGATTGAAGAGCCCCTAGAAGGGCTGCACAATACCAACATTGTAAACTGCAGCAATGAGGCTGAAACAATGCATTTCAGAATCTTCCGTCATCCATGTCAAAGTAGCTCTAGAAGTAGAAAGTTCATCACATGATAGAAACAACACAAATAAATTCTTGTCTCTAGTAACCATTTCCATTGCATCAAGAAAGATCTCAACTGTTCGCACTGGTAGTACACCTATGACCTCCTGGAAATGTATTGTCGCCTGGCATGCACAATTGAATTCCTCGACGAGGGAGTTCTTTACAACATTCTGAACTCCAAAATTGGTACCTGGAGTTGTAAAATTCAGTGATCTGGGAATCACAAATTCAATAGCCTAGAGGTATATATTGCTTAGCAATAAGATAAGCAAAAGTGCTTCTTGTGGCAAGGGTAGGGAAGAATGGTTCTGAGGAATCAATGCAAGATTTCCAAAGTAAATGCAACCATACCATTGACGTTGTTGCCCACCATAAGAGTATGATTGTTTAGCATAATCATAAAACCAATTAGGAACCATCTTCATGGGTTTCTTAATTAACTCCACTAACGTACCAGTAGTACCAAGCTTGAGAACAGAATCATCTATGCGCTTTGGAAAGCCATAATTGATGACATGGGGAACATGAGGGATATCAAACTCCCGTGCAGCAACATGACAAATCTTGCGAATATCTTTCTGGAAAAAAGAAGCAGCGCGGCCACACATTGTAGTCTTGAAGTCTTTTTCTGTGCCACGGCAGGCATGTAACTTGTAGCAAACACATAAAGTTGCAATTAGAAACACAACAGTGACCAATAGCATAGCAAGCGCAATCTCAACAATAACGTATATGATGTATGGCACCCTATTCAACTTTGCATATGGATGAGACACTTTGTATATCTGCTGGTCAATTGACCTTGGACATTGTCTCCAAGAGTTCAGGATCAGTTGTACCAGTAATGAAATTATTAGCGGATATAGATGGACCAAATGATATACTTGTTTCTTTGCACCGCAATTACAGACTGGCATTAAACTTATATATTGAAATGGCGAGGCTTATCCAATAGGGATGTAAATAACAGCTGCAGAAGAACTGGTAGTCATGCACTGTGTGGATTAACCTGCTGCTGCAGCTAGCAGATTCAACTTTTTTTATCCCAATGGGAGGATTGGTTACCAAAAACTTGTGTGTACAAGTCATATTGGTTTGCATCGGCACTCGGATTTAAAGATGATGAGGAATGTGAAGTCGATGATCCTGCAGATGAGGCATTATTATCAGTGTGATTGTGCACCCCTTCATACACTACTCGAAGTTTATCAGGCTCTGAGCTCGACCACTCGGCTCGCTTCTTGGCTCTACAATTGCTGTTTTGGCACTTGAAATAGCTTCTGATATCCATCACCATTCTTTTAGTTAACTCAGACATATCAAATATTCATACAATACATAAAGCATCAAGGATTCTATCTATCTGTACTTCACCTGAACTTTCCAACATTTTTAATAAACTTCTGTCCATATTTTCTCCACTCGAAGCCATCTTCTGGTATCACCACTTTTTTGCTTCCGCCTGAGTTGGTATTGTCTTGCACCTCCTCTTCTCCTTCTCCATCTCCCTCATCCTCATCATGATGATCAGTTTTCCTACATAAAATCAAATCATAATCGGACATATATGTTAAATGCTACGAAATTCATGCAGAACTAATGCATCTCCGGATCTGAAACTACTCCCTCTCAATATCTACATCAGTAAACGGATCATGCAGTAGATCAAATGAATGTTAACATAGCTGATCTTGAATCTAAACAAAGTTCTTCAGAACTTACTTAACTAAGCCATCTACCTAGCCACTGAATGTAAGCATGTATATGGCTCCTCACAAAATTTTAATACTGCTATTGTACTAATTCCAAACTACTACTACTACTTTCTAAAGCATTTTCAACAAACCCTTTTATGTGTATATTTTCTGAGAGACTGATGAGAATCAAAATCTGATAGCAGAACATATGGAAAGATATACAGAGAATCGACAAGAAGACATACATGGTTCACCACTTTAGTCCTACGACTGCTCGTGGCTGCGATTCTATCCAGAAACACTGTAAATACAAGCCTCCCTTCCTCGCTGTGTAATTTGTATGTAAGCTTAAGACTCAAGAGGGCAGAGATAGATCGGAGCAGCAAAGCAAGTATCACTCTATGCTCCTTCTGATATATAACCCTGAGTTGGGAAATAATGTATAAATTAGCTAGCCAGCTAACTAGGACGAAGCCATGGTTATGATCATGAGGCTCCCATGAATGTTAGGCCAACTCAGTACCAGCTGCTATATGGCTCGGAATCATATTCTCAGCCAATGAAATCCGAACGGGATACAAATTTGCCGACCACCTTTATTTGCCCATCAAAGTGTCCACCCTCTTAGTCTATTGACACATGTCTCTTCAAATTATGTTAATAGATTAAGAAGGTGGACACTTTGATAGACAAATTGAGGTAGTCGGCAAGTTTGTATCCAAACTGAACGTGTCCACTCGCTACTTATATCTTAAAAAATAAAATAAAAAATCTAATTAATTTCTTAAAAAATAAAATAAAAAATCTAATTAATTTCTGGGTAGAACCAAAAGCTAGACAAGCACAACATAAACATACATTTATAATAGTTTGGTCCACTCACATAGCTACAGAGATGGATCTCGACAATACACAAAGCCAACTGTATGTATGGTGCTGATGTCACTCGCATGATGTCACCAGTGGCCAGATCTATCGTCTACCATTGCTACATGGAAGTTATTTTATATCATACTGTGTTTTGGTTTAGAACCATCTGCAACATAGATTCATGTTGCAGAAACTTTTACAAGCGACAAAGGTAAATGTATGCAATAGAACTCATCGGAAGAAAAAACGTATGAGAATGTAAATATGTATATCACCGGTGTTCACATGGTCACCTAGTAACCAAAGAAATCATGGTCAATCACCGTTGGATATAAATTCAAAGGTGGAAAATATTATTTTAAATAAGAAATCTACAGGATGAAAAGCTACACGTTCATCTAAAAGTAATTCTGTGCAATGTATACGTTGGCCTACATATGAACATAATCGTTTGCATTTCCTGAGAATGAAAGAAGATGACTGTATAGCAAATGGCACAAGCTCCTGATTATCTTTTTGGCCCACATTTCTTTTCATTGTATTGACATATAATAATATCACAATTTCCACAACAATCTAAGGAAGACAAGGCTATCAGTCAGTGGCTTCTAAATATATCATTTGCCAAAGAACATCTGCTTTTAGATTGATATTTACCCCAAGTTACAATAATCAGATTGCAAGTTATCATCCCAAAACCATGTTTTTTAACAAGGACCAAAAAGAAATGAAGGAAGCCGTATACTTGATACACAGAAAACCATCTGGCCAAAGCAAAAACTTCCATCTAGATAAACGGACAGCTCAAGTCAGTTACAGGCTTACAGCAACTCTTCTTTTCTTCTAATTTCACCATCCGGGAACTGAATAATCTCTGTTATAGTTTTTTCAGCAGAAACTTCATCACTGACCTGCAGAGGCTCCAAAGAATCTACAATATCGCGCATTAGAGGCCTGGCTTTTGGGTTCCGGTTCAAGCAATGGTAGACGAGCATGGCAGCCTTGTGCACTCCTTTAATGGGATATTCTCCTTCTAGTCTGGGATCAATGATGTTGAGCAACTTCTTCTTCTCTTTGAGCATGGGGAGAGCCCAATCAGTAAGGTTTTGCTCTCGGGCTGGCCGTGACTTGTCTAAAGATTTTCTTCCAGTCAGAAGTTCAAGAAGAACAACACCAAAGCTGTAGACATCACTTCTAGGAGTAAGATGGCCTGCATAGAGATAGGTGGTGTTAGTTTAAAAGCCATGACTTGGAGAGTAAAAGCAACTTCTTATAGCCTCATTGATCATGGTAACAGCGAAAAAGCTATGACTTGAAGAAGAATATAATTATGTGTCCAGGTTTGTGATATAAGCACTGACCAGTCAAGATATACTCAGGTGCAGCATATCCATATGTCCCCATTATGCGTGTAGAAACATGAGATTTGTCCCCTACTGGTCCATCTTTTGCAAGGCCAAAGTCAGAAAGCTTTGCATTGTAGTCCTGTTGTAGATGCACACGAAAGCGCAATTGTATTTATGCAAGTGAATTGGAATTACTCAGCAGCAGAAAGATTGTTTTATTTTGTCACTAAAAATAAAGTAGAGCAAGAAGTATATACAAACCAGATCCAACAGAATATTAGATGTCTTAAAATCACGATAGATAACGGGTTTCTCTGCATCATGGAGAAAGGCAAGCCCCTTAGCTGCACCAAACGCAATCTTCATCCTTATGGACCAAGGCAAAGGAAGCAGCACTCCTGAAAAATGGAGGAAATATGCAAGTGAGATAGAGTCTTATAGAATCGGCCCACAAAAGTCCTAACAGCATAACGTATTATATTTTCTGCAAGTAAAGCATTTTCTTGAGACAAGTCTCAATCATTTATGTTTCATTTTCAGATTGATCATCTCTTAGCAATTTGAATAAACATTGAAAAAAAAAAAAATATATATGTACATGCTTTTTCAGGGGCCATTATAGGGATCATTTCTAGCTGAAACTAACTATTAGAAGATCCTAACTTCTGACAATTATCTATCCTTTTTACCTAGAAACTGAATATTGCAGACAACTTTTTTTTTTATGACATACTGCAAATAAGTTCCAAACATCAATTTTTCTTACCCTTTTGCTCATCCTTTCTAAGAACATCAAAAGAATCAATATCCTAAGATGTCCATTCCACATACTCCAATGTCATCAATGGATCACCAGGTCAGTCATTGAAAAAGGACAGATGCAAGCATTTTCTTAAATCCTTAAGCCTGATCAATCATATTGCTTTACTATTATTATATTTTGCCTTCCCGAAAGGAGTCCATAAGTTCTCTAAGCACATACACACTAATCAGAAAATGTTGATAGGAACTCACTATAGAAGAAAGAGTCAATGGAAATGCTTAGTTACTTACTTGAAAATAGATTGTTTTCCACGCTACCCCGAGCCATATACTCATATATCAGCACCCGTTGCTTGTCCTCACAGCAATATCCAATGAGTTTTACCAAATTTGGATGAGAAAGCTGCCCCAAAAATATGACTTCCGCCTAGAAATGCACAAAGCTCTTAATGGACCTGATATAATTGAACTATGTGTATACTACAGGAAGAAAAGATCATGCATACAATAACCTATTCTTTTGTTTGATCTTCCTGATAGATTAACAGATTGAATAGAAGCTTACCAGCCATTCCCTGTGTCCTTGATAACTGTTATCACCGTCATGAACCTTGACGGCTACTGGAAGGTGAGAGAGCCCCTCTCTTAAATCCTCCGTTATGAAACCTTTATACACACTTCCAAATCCTCCTCCACCCAACAAATGATCTTGCCTAAAATTTGCAGTGATTATCTTTAGCTCATTGAATGTGAATGCGATCAATGGATTTGCAGCTGAATCACGACGTAGGATCTCAACTTCTTCAGGATTTGATGGTAAGTTTCTATCGTCCTCTCTAGGATTCAGTGAAGGGCTCTGGTCCTTTGGAGATTCTGAAAAGAAAGTTGAGAGTTTGTCACACATACAATATCAAATGTAATAACAAGCAAGCATCAAACCATTTTCCCATAAAAAGATCTAACAAGAGAAGAAAAATTTGGTATATGGTATTAGCTTTTTGAAGGTGAAATGATATTTGTTAATGAATCAAGAATTCAAGATCAATACTAGTAAAAATTTCCATCATCTTAATGAAGAGATAAAAGATACAACGAGCAAAAAGGTGTGTAATTTTTTAACCTCCTATGCTGCAAATTAGTTCCGGTAACAATTCTCATACAATAGAGGAAAAATCCTTCATGATCGTGATGCACCATGAGGAAGATAAAAGATCAGTAATTTCTCATAATGAAGAACATACATACAAAACAGAAGTAGAATGAAATGGAAATATTTTACTTCTGAACCTAAAAGGATACACTACTAGAAACTAGCTAAAGCGAATAGCGCACTATAAGAACCTGAGGTGCATCCACTTTTTACAGGAAAGGTAAATCCTTTATATGTGGACATATGGGAAAAGTGGAAGTATATGCTGTTCATTTTCTTTTGTCCTTTATAATACACAACTGAACTCCTGCATATGTACTAAAAAGAATGTAACTTTGATCTCCAAATTTCACAAGAGTTATTGTAGGAGGAAACAACACCACAATCCAGGTTACTATATATGAGGATCCAAAACAGAGCATGATCATTGGAATCAAAAGTTCCAATTCTAATCTCTTACTCATCTACTGAGACAAGAACAGAAACACAAACTGATATCCAGAATAGCATAATACTAAGAGCCTTCTGCAGAAAAAAGCAAGGTTTAAGAGGAGCAACCTGACTTTGCATTGGATGAGACTCTGTGAACTGAAGGCTCCCCCCACCAGCTGCACCAACAATTCCCCATCTTACCAAAACCATAAACAACCCAAAGCCCACTTCCTCAACAACCACCCATCACCATAACCAAAGATTATGTCTTTGTTTCAGAAAGATGAATGGGGTTTGGGTCTGGAAAGGAAGTGAAGAATGAAAAGAGTGGTTATGTTGTGGCACTTCTGTTGAATTGAACCCACAACCCAAACACACTCACACAAACACAATTTGTTGTTGAAGAATGAGAGGAAGAGTAAGAGAGAATTGTCTCATGATGGTAATGATGGAGTGAGGGGTTGAGGTGGGTGCTGGTTCTTGGCCATGGCAGAGATGGGCCCACATCCCTCTTGGGAGGTTTTTGTTTGTTTTGTTTTGATTCAAAAATATATTCAGACTTTCCCTAGTGCGCACAGCATACATAGCACATAGCATACATGGTCACTGTGGGATGGCATTTCAATTCCCACCCATCTTTTTCCATCACCTTCTTTCTTTCCTTTTTGCAGCCTCTTCTTTACCTTACCATACACTATACTTCCAATTCAATTTTTGCTATTTCCCACTTTTTATTGGTATTAATCACACCCTTCCCCAATAGCTGGAAGCTTACTGTGCTAATTCAGTTGCTACTATCTTACCTAACATTCATTATCATACATAAATTATTCTAATGGGAGAACTAGTTCTAGTACATGTTTATGGTGTGTGTGTATAATTATTATATACTAATGTTAAAATTTACACCAACCCACTTTTGGAGCAACACATTGGATGATCAAATTGTCCGGTAAACACAATTTTAGTTGGTTTTGTAATGAACTAATTAAAGGTCACACGTGTATGCCATAACTCATCTTCTTATCAGCTTAAAATCTAGGTCTGCCAAGAACTGTTTGTTCCATGTACATTGTCAATTCCATTGTAGCATCAGGTGAATTGACACATCATATTCCATCATCCAAATAAATAAAAAAAGAACTGAAATATTAAGCTTTTTATGGAAGAATAGTTGCTCCTTAATCACTTAAAAAAAATCTCGAAGAGAGGCTTTGCAGATCATAAAGGTCCCCTAGCATCTGCATAAGTAGCTGCCATTGTTTGCATTTGCAACATCCCAAAAAGGTCAAAAGCCTTTGGAGGGAAAGATAGATGTTTTAAAACTCGAGGACACACGCAGACCAGAAAGAGTGATTAATCTAATAACTCTTGCCTCTCGAGTATTGAGTACTATAGTTTTTCCTTGCTTTCACCTCTAATTTTTTGCTATCTGTTTGAACAAGCCCATTATCTGGTCTGTGTTTATCTTTTACAGAAAACTTGGAAATATGACGGGTGTATATAACAAATTCTGACCAACTTTTTATACATGTTCTCTACAAAGATTGTCACTTTGGTATTGGCCAATACAAAGAGAAGGAGTGACTTCCACAAGCAATTGACTTTCCTGTCGGTCTTGTCCTGGAAATCAGGCTTGCGTAGATACATGCGATGCAAAGGCTTGTGTAAAAGCATGAAACTTGCAAGTAGTAATGCTCCAGCTGTTGAACTGTTTTGGTTTTGCTTTCTGGATTTTTCTGATGTAGAACAGGCCCTTGGATTGGCATACATGTAAGGCTGGTGTTGATGCACGCGTACGCTACACAGCCATTGTGTGTGCGCAGAGTTGACATTGACAGACAGACAGCACTAGGAATGTGAGTTAGAGGGACTCGATCGGGCGTGCGCAAACAAAGTGTTCGATGAATTGTCTAAAAGAGCTTAAGGCCCTAACAAGCTGGCGCGCAGACTCCTTCATTTCTCCGGGTATGCATGTTCTTAAGATTAGTAAGTTAGTATGTTTTAATTTACATAGTCGGCAGGTAATTCTCAATGCCTGGTATATGCTTTATTCTAGAGACATAGAAATCTCAGAAAATTGAAGTAGCTGATCAGTCTAACCAAACTTTAAAAGTCAAAATATGGGAAAGTAGGTTAAGGTTATGTCCCACCCTATATGATGATATGACTGACTACTGAGAAAGCTTGATATTACATATTCTAATTCTTGTGAGGGTGATTCTTCCAAATCTTGAGCAGTCAAACAGTCACAGTACTAGTTTAGTGCAAGTCAAAGTGCAAAGGAATCAGGAATGTTTATAGTGAATGGTGGGTGGGTCCATTAATCCCAGAATATATCCAACCTCATGATCTAACATGGTGCTTGTCCCTTGTATTTTGGCTTTCTGTTTTCTACTGGAAAGCCCTGGAGATGAAGATGATGACTACTACTAGTCCCTCACGCATGCGCCACCACACGCATGTGTAGTCTATCTATGTCTCTTTATCCATTGATTAGTGGTAGTATATGTTGTTAATCATAATCTAATTAAGATATAAATCATATAATGTAATGTATTAGCTAGAGACTAGAGTAGATAATGATAATGCAAAGTGGTACTAGTGTCTTGCTTCTAAACCAAAATTATAAAGCACTTTTGCGCTAATAGTATTGCATGAGTACAGGGAATCAATCATTGCATATATACTACTTGGATCTTATATTCCTGTTGCCTAATTGAATGCTTTGATTAGAATTTGGCCCCATATTTATCTGCGAAGGACAACAGCATGCTAACATTTCTGGGGAGATTATCAAACTTGCCAACTTGAGAGTTGGGGTAGAATCACAGATCTGAAATTTTAGATCAGATATTTTCATGACATGACTTTGTTGAATCCCCCTTAAAAGCCATCCATCTAATCAGATTGACACAGCAGTTTCTTTACACTAGCTAGCAAACTATATCTATTTGATGATCAAAGAACTGGTGATTGAAATTGAACTCAATGCCTACAATATTGTGTTTTCTGGCTACCAGATCATATGCTCTTCTGCACTTTTCTTTGATTATATATACACAGCAGTGTTCAACAACTTAGAGTAGAATGAAGATTTCAACATTGAAAAACTATGAAAGAACTGCTAGCTAGCTAGGGTAAATAACTCTACAAAACAGTACCTAACAGTTGATTTATTCTGAAAACTTGTTGCTCTACAATATTTCAACTTCTATCTAGCTAGGTTCAAGTTTGATACCATATATCCCTTTTTTTTAGTGAATCATCTCAACCTATCTGCAAATAAGATACTATCCCTATTATTTCTATCTAGCTAGATATAAGATGCTATCCCTTAACTTATCTGCAAACATATTGCACTGTAAGCCATATGTATAATTCTGTACATAAAACTGAAAAACCTGGTTTGCTTATTAACGTAGTTACCATGAAACTCATTGTTTCTGCATGTTAAAGACATGTGCTAAACTCTCAGTTGAAGCTTATTGTTAACATATGCAAATTCTTATGATAGTTTTCACTGGCCTATCATTTTTAGAGTCAAATTGCAGGAATTATATATTTGAACTTGAGAAAATACAGAACTGGATATCAAATTCTGATATGCTAACAGTACTGCAGCAATGTTTTCTCCATCCTTTCGTATTATATCAAACATTATTGTTCTGGATGGTGAATTGATCTTAACCATAAATTTAAGCAACTTTTAAATCATATTATGATTCCAGGAAGATGTAGCTGCTTATGAAAGAAAACTAGATGTATATACTTTATTTAAATCATATTACGATTCCAGGAAGATGCAATAATAGATTGCTATGGATGCCTGTCAACAAAGCAAGTTCTTACCATTCATATGGAAGACTTGATGATGTAAACTTGGAAGGTTTACCGTGCATCGAAAGTCTTAAGTTTCTTCATTAAAATCCTTGGATTACGCTAGAGCTAGAATCGATTCACGCAATGTGTTAGGACGAAGCTTTTGCCAACAGGCAATGATTTTGATTACGATAGGTTTGCTTCATCTAGTGAAAGTAGTATTCTTCATAGATCAGTATAGACCAGCAGATCATTGTATATGTAACAGCTTGATCCTCCAATTGCTCTACATCCTAGGGCATCATAACTGTATGAATTGAATGGCTTTCTATACATTTTTCCATTAGATATATGTATTGAATTATTATAAACCCTATACTACTCTACTTAAAGAGAAGTGGAAACACCAGAAATGAATGTGTTTTTGCAAGTTTCTGTAGTGCAATTGATCCGTACTCATGTAGTCTATGACTCTATGGACTATTCTGAGCTAGAAAGTAGGATTTATTAGTAACCTACATTCTATAGACAGTAGCTTAGAAATACAAGACAAAGTCCCTAAAAATAAGGGGTTCAACACTCCTACCTTCAGAAAAAGTAAAACACAATAATATGGTATTATTCTTGGTAATATATCTGTAGCCTTGTTTAAAGTTATATTATTGATCTGTGAATCTTTAAAAAACAATATATCTGTAGATTTTTTTTCCTATCCCATTGAGTTTAGGAGGGCTTCAATCTTTCAAAGTAGAGTTACTGTTCTGTGGAATTATCTTTTGTATCAGTGCATGCATTAACAGCATCCATTTATCAAGAAGCATTGATAAGATGCACTGTTAAATGGGACAGTTTTAGAGATTATGTGCTTTATTTCTCAAATCATTCAAACTAAAACAATGCAGCTAGTTATACTAATTTGGTGACAAGGAAAGGGAGAGTGGAAAAAGAAATCAACTTATTATAGCTATTATGATGAAGGGCACTTGCATTTTTCTTAGCAACATTTATGTAATTATAATGGAGTAGTTCTCCAGTCCTCCTAAGATGTAGATAGGTACAATAGGTGCTGTACTGCAGATGTACAAACTAGAAGGCTTATACCTTCTCGTATATAGATAGCTAGCTTGAATGAGAAAATATCATCATGGCTCATGGAAGAGGGCATGCTAGAGTTCTTGCAGCTCTGAAAGCCTTGGAACACACGCAGTATAGCTTACAAGCATTGTTTGAAAACTGAAATCTACCCACTTGGAATTGGAAATCATAATATCTGTTACTCAACTCTATTTAATCCCAGCAATCCATGTGATACTTCGATAGGAGAAACAATGGCTACTGATTCTCAGTGTTTTTGGGGTCTTTTCCTCTCACTTTCACTATACTTTATTCACTCAGATTCAACACCTCATGTAACTTGTCTATACTCATGAAAAGTATTGTTTCGCTCTTTCTCATTTCCTCTCTGAATATTATCTCTGTTTGCTCCCATTGTTTTGAGTTTCTGCAGGTGTACATAGTGTATTTGGGGCTCAGTCATAACATACATGAACCTCACCTAACTTCAGAACACCATGTTCAGCTCCTATCCAAAGTTTTTGCCAGGTTTACATTCATGCTTTATTTTTATCTGCGTGTACATGGTGCTTCAATTTTTTTATTTTCTTCTAAGGTTTAATTTTCCTATTTGCATTCTTTATCTTTAGTGAGGAAGATGTTAAACGGTCAATGCTTTATAGTTACAAGCATAGTTTCTCAGGCTTTTCAGCAAAACTCAATTCCTCACAAGCAATCACCTTGGCCAGTAAGCTTATTTCTTTTCTTTCTTTTTTCCTACGATTTCCAGTTTTGTTTTTTCTCTCTTTTCTCTATCCTCAACTAAGGTTATAATCTCAGTGCTTAAGAAATTACATGCGTTATTGATGTAAGAAGAATCAAATAATTGCAGAGATGGAAGGAGTGATATCAGTTTTTAGAAGTAAGACAATGCAATTGCACACAACTAGGAGTTGGGACTTCTTGGGCCTTCCAATGATCAGTAGCACTAGTACTGCCAGTGAAGCGGCCTCTCCATTGCAACTAGCATATGGCCAAGATGTCATTGTTGGGGTTTTTGATACAGGTTTCTAACTTAACATGCATATATAACTCAACATCTTTTATACTTGACCATAATTAACTCCTGTGAGTATACTAACGTGTTTTGGACTTTTGGTGATCATTAATAGGTATATGGCCTGAATCAGAAAGTTTCCGAGAAGAGCCACATATGAGGCCTATCCCCTCAACTTGGAAGGGGGAGTGTGTTAAAGGAGAGATGTTTGAGCCAGCAAAAGCATGCAACCGTAAGCTAATTGGTGCTCGCTACTACCTGGAAGGCTTTGAAGAAGAATATGGGCCACTAAACACGACTGGCAATCCAGAATTTCGTTCAGCTAGAGACTTTCTCGGTCACGGAACACACACAGCCTCAACAGCAGTGGGTTCAGTAGTGAAACAAAATGCAAGTTTCTATGGCTTTGCAGAGGGCACTGCCCGGGGTGGAGCGCCTAAAGCTCGTCTAGCAGTGTACAAAGTTTGCTGGGGAAAGAATTATAGTAGCAGGTGTACTGGAGCAGACATTCTTGCAGCTTTTGATGATGCTTTGCATGATGGAGTTCAAGTTATTTCAGCGTCTATTGGATCGAGGCCACCATTGATACCGTTGTTTGCATCAGAAGGTGCTATCGGTTCGTTTCATGCAATGCAGTTAGGTGTGAGTGTGGTGTTCTCAGCAGGTAATCAAGGGCCAGATCCATCACAGGTCACAAATGTTGCTCCTTGGAGCCTGTGTGTTGCTGCTTCATCAATTGATAGAATGTTCCCAACCAGAGTTCTCCTAGACAATAAGCTCTCTATCATGGTAATTCTTAAATTTTGGACAACAGATATATGCATGCCCTGATCGATAATTAAGAAGTTAAAGGTAATGTAGTGATATATACGGTTGTGAATCTTGTTTGAGGTTATTGATAATTATAAGTGGGTCACAATATGATCATTTCCTAACTAAAGCTCTTTTGACAAGGCAGCATATATATGTATTGCCGGCAAACAAATATTACTAGCTGATCATTCAGTAGAGCACTCTATTTTGTACAGGGAGAGAGCTTAATCACCACACCTATCAAAGCAAAATTGGCAGATGCGAGCGTATACTTCCATAATGGGTGACTTACTTTTCTGTCGACTCTCCAGCTGTCTGATTTTCTAGTACAATGACTTGCAGTAGTATTCAAGTGCAAAATATGTAAAACTGTTATATATTCTGCAGGATTTGCACGTCAAGGAATTGGATAAAATCAAAATATGCTGCAAATATAGTGATCATATGCTTCTCAACCATAGGACCGTATGAAATTGGTGAGGCTGAAGAAGCTGCCAAGCTAGCCAATGCATCAGGTTTGATCTTTGTAGAACCAATGTCCAGGGAGATTGGTGCTGACATCATCCCCTCGGTTCATGTCAACATTGAGCAAGGGACTCGGATTTTGAACTATCTTTCTGAATCTCCGACGTAAGGCCACGTCCATGTATTGTGTGTTTGTTATCTTTGTATGTACGCGTATGCAATTTATGTAATACTACTCTTGTGAACTACACAGGAAGCCTGTTGTGCAGATAGAAGCAAGTAAAACTGTTATCGGGAAGGCACCGGCCCCTAGAGTCGCATACTTCTCTTCAAGAGGCCCAAACTCACTTACACCTGATATCCTCAAGGTACCAAGAGTAGCTTTAAGTGAAAACATTTTTTTTTTCTTGGAGAAGAAAGCTTCAAGTGATTGGTGATTACTGATGACTATATCTGTTGGTCCATCCCCACTATTAGTAGTTGCTGATATGATATGAATCATTGCATAACTTAATCGATCTTGATGTGCTATGATATAACAGCCAGATATAAGTGCTCCAGGGATAAACATATTAGCAGCATGGCCTAATCGAACTTCTCCAACTTTGAGAAGCGATGATAATCGTTTAGTTAACTGGAATTTTCAGTCAGGAACATCAATGTCCTGTCCTCATGTCTCCGGAATTGTTGCTCTCATCAAATCTGCACACCCGGATTGGTCTCCTGCAGCCATTAGATCTGCTATCATGACCACAGCATACACAGAGGACACATCATTTGACACCATACTAGCTGATGGACCCATGAAAGCCTCCGACCCTTTTGACTTGGGTGCCGGTCACATAGATCCCATCAAGGCAATGGATCCTGGGCTTGTCTACGACATGAAAACACGTGACTACGTTCAATTTCTATGCAACATTGGCTACACTGAAGAACAGATAAACATGATTGTTCTTTGCCCTTCAGGAACTGACACGAGTTGTCCACGAGTGCCCAAATCGAATGCCAATGTAAACTACCCATCGATCACAGTTTCAAATCTCCAGTCGACTGTGACAATCAAGAGAACCATGCGTAATGTGGGAGAGAATAAGAACGCCGTTTATTTTGGCACCATTTCTGAGCCTGATGGAGTGGAGGTAGTGATATGGCCTAGAGTTTTGGTATTCTCCTGGTTCAAAGCGGAAAACACATATTATGTAACACTGAAACCACAAAAGAAGTCTCAAGGAAGATATGATTTTGGAGAAATTGTTTGGACTGATGGCTTCCACAAGGTTAGGAGTCCTTTGGTTGTTTGTGTCAACACTGCTCAAGATTCCAATGCATCCATGAACTTGAGCTACATGTGATATCAATCATGGAAGAAACTGAAACCTCCCAAATTATATGGCCGCTAAGCCAAGTTTAATGTTTTGAACAAATTTCATTTCTGCATTTGAATTCTCCTCCGGAACTCAAACCAATGCTGGATAGGACTATTTTACTCGGTCAGTTGAGAGATTCAAACCTCCCGAGTTACGTTTGTGATTTTATCGTAGTAGTTCTTTCTTCTTTTTTCATTTTTCTTGTTAAAGATGTCAGTGCGGTTGTCTTTAAGCTTTGTTCATGAATAAAAGTACTGAATACGTGGAGGGAGATATGAAACCCGAACCCCAAATTGTAATAAGCATAGATAGAACATTCTAAGATAATAATGAGATTCTAAATAACAATATTTTAACAAACACTAATTAGTGAAGAGTTCACATTGGGCTACTCTATTCGTTTTACAAAGGTGGCGACATATCAGACAATACAAGTTTACTAGTAGCCGTATTATACTAATACGGTCAGCTTTCCCACTATGTTGTCACCGAAAAAGACATACGGTGACAGTGACACTCAGCTTCATCATGCCACTTGGAGACTGCGACCATTTGGGAACTTGCTGCTTACTTAAGGCAAGACACGCAATTTGTGTAGTCCGGCACAAAATCCACGTCGTCCTACTAAGATAGGACGGGGGTTAATTTATTCCTTGAAAAATCTAGTAATTCCATAGACTTTAAATATCTTCTATAACATGGATATAATTATCCTTGATTTAAAAAGAAAATTACTCGACTGCTAAGAAAAATACAATTTGGGGCTAGGAAGATGAGAAAGTACAAGAATGGCCACTGATAATTTCAAGAAAAAGAAAAATCACAAGGGCATCTAAAAATTGGTTAGTCAGTTGGGTCCAGGAAATCCTCGTACGAACCCCAAAAATGGCCCCCAACACAAACCCCTGCTGTAAAAAGTGTACCAAAACGAAGGGTAATCAGTGAAACGGGGACATGCATGTCCTTATGGTAATTAGGGTTTCGAGACTCTCCCGAAAAGGGTGCAACTAGTCAAATCCCCCCATCACTGCCCAATCAGACTTCGCCTTTGGCCAGAAAGACCAAAAGGGACACGTCACAATTCCCATTAGCTAACCGCCACGTGTCCACTTGGCCCAATCGGAGAGGCCCGATGAGGTCGCAGAAGTGACCCGCGGGTAATAAGTGGGAGAGTAGTGTTAGGGGAGCCGTGGTGCTATTTGAATCACCGCTTTTGGATGAACAAAACCCTCTTTTTCCAAAATCCCAAACCCTTGGCGGCTGTTAGACCCGTTGTCTCTCTCGCTCCAAGTCTTCTCTCTCTCTCTCTCCTCCGTTTTGCTAAACCCCCCGGTTTGGGATTTTAGGGATTTGAGGCTGACTTTGGAGTTTCGAGCGAGGGCTTCTAGAAGATCCAGCTACCAATTCTCGGCCATGGCCACCGTTGCTCCTCCCGCAGATCGTATCCTTTTCTATCTATCGGTATTCGCCTTCGATCTGTTTTTTCCTGATTCGTTTTCGATCGAATTCGATCTTCTCTGATTCCGTTGCTATTGGTTTCACATCAACATGTAGATCGCTGTAGTGGTTTTGCTTTGCTGTGTTGGTTGCTTGATTTCTGGCTATAGATTTGGCATTTGTATGTGTTCAAGCTCATGTTATTTATTAGTTCAAGTCCTCTGAGGACAATTTTGGTCAATTGAGGGATTGAATTTGAGTAACGGAGGTTCATGTAATTTCAATTCAGGTCAATACTGTTGTGTTGGTTTGTTGATTCTGTATGCTTATTATTACAAGATGAATTAGCGATTTTTCGATTGTATGTGTTTCCTTCACTTTGATTACCTTAGAAGCAGCAGATTTGCTCCAGAAGCTGTCAATAGATTCGCAGACCAAGACCCTGGAAATTCCAGAGCCTACAAAGAAGGTATTATATTATGCGTGTTTGAGTAGGTTTTACTTCCAGTTGGTTTTGCTCAAAGTTAAGTTGAAGTCGATGATGATCTGACGTGTTGGTTACTTTCTCTATGCAGCCTTCTGTCAACCAATACGGTTCTATTGATTCTGGCAATGCTGTGAATGGTCAGATCCCATCTGATCGCTCTGTGACTCCACTGTCGACTGACTTCATGGATCAATCTTTCTCCTATCTCCCAAATGGTTATCCATCTACAGCCTATTACTATGGAGGTAAGTAGGGACGAGATTTCTACTTGGGATATGTTTTCGTTGGATCATAACTTTGTATTTGATATCATTGGCATGACATGTATGGTCCATTGTCCTGTGATCTTTCAGGCTATGATGGGGCTGGCGACTGGGATGAATACTCGAGATATGTGAATCCAGAGGGAGTAGATATGACTTCGGTAAGTTACTATTTGTTTTTCTCATGGTTTGGGTCTTACATCATTCGTGTACTAATTTGTAATTTTATCATGTGCTTTTAGGGCGTTTATGGAGATAACGGGTCTCTTATGTACCACCATGGTTATGGGTATGCACCGTATGGGCCTTATTCACCAGCAGCTTCCCCTGTTCCAACTGTGGGAAATGATGGTCAGTTATACGGGCCTCAACACTACCAGTACCCGCCCTATTTCCAGCCGCTGACTCCAACCAGTGGGCCATACACTCCCAGTCCTGTAGCCCCTCAGAATGAGGTATCAACTTCCTTAGGTGCTGACCAAAAGCCTCTGCCGGTGGAAACAGCTAATGGAATTTCTAATGGCATTGCAAATAATGCAAGTGTGAAAGGAAGTAATGGTTCAGCTCCCCTATCGACATATCAAACCACGTCTTTCAACTCCAATGGTTCATATGGACGAGGTGCTTTGCCTGCACGTGTTCCTACTCCTGGTTACCAGGACCCAAGATATGGTTACGATACAGTACGGTCTCCAATCCCCTGGTTAGATGCCCCACTTTTTTCAGATGGGCAGCATAGACCTATGGCAAATACACCCATTACTTCAAACTCGAATGGCAATAGAATTCCATCTTTGAGGAATCAGAACTACCGTCCAAATTCGCACTACATGGTATGGTTTTTCTCAATATCTTGTTTCTTTAGTTGATGTTATTGGCTACTGGTCAGCTGTCCAATTGAATTAACTAGTGGATATGTCAACCCAATTGGGTTATATTGTTTCCTTGTTCCCAATATGAAAAGTTATAAGGTCAGGGATAATCTTATGGGTGGTTCTAGCCATTGAAATATTTTTAGTTCTTATAAGGCTGTTAAATGATTGGTACTGGTTCATCATGTATATCTCATTTTTAATAATGTAAATGCGCTCATGATAATGAATTTCTCTTGTTATATCCTACAGGGTTTGCACCACCCTAGACCGCTGTCAGGAATAGGTACAGCTCAAGGGTTTATGAATAGCAGCATGTACCCAAGCAAACTATTTGGCCAGTATGGAAACACAGTCAGATCTGGTCTGGGATATGGGTCTCATGGTTATGATTCGCGAACCAGTGGACGCACATGGCTGGCTGTTGACAACAAGTATAAACAACCCAGGGGGCGTAATGGTGGTTACTATGGATATGGTAATGAGAACTCGGACGGTTTAAATGAGCTCAACAGAGGACCTCGGGCAAGAGGCTCAAAGAACCAAAAGAGTTTTGCCCCTAGTGCATTAGCTATCAAGGGGCAGAATGTGCCAGCAAGTCTTAGTCATGATGAGGAAAAGGATACAAGTACTGTTCCAGACAGAGAGCAATACAATAAAGCAGATTTCCCAGAGGATTATACTGATGCCAAATTCTTTATTATCAAGTCATATAGTGAGGATGATGTCCATAAGAGCATCAAGTATAATGTTTGGGCCAGTACACCAAACGGCAACAAGAAGCTTCATGCAGCATACCAGGAGGCTCAGGAGAAGACTGGTGGCTGCCCTGTATTTCTTTTTTTCTCGGTAAGTAGAGGACTCTAGAGTGTTTTTTTTTTTGTTTGTAGATTTCTTTGATTTTTCAAAAGTAATGTTTGCCTGTTATCTTTCTTAGGTCAATACCAGTGGGCAATTTGTCGGCCTCGCTGAGATGTTGGGGCCTGTTGATTTCAACAAGAATTTGGAGTACTGGCAGCAAGACAAGTGGAATGGCTGTTTCTCTGTCAAGTGGCATTTTGTTAAAGACGTTCCTAACAGTTTGTTGAAGCATATTACTCTTGAAAATAATGAGAACAAGCCTGTGACTAATAGTAGGGACACTCAGGAGGTAATCTTATAATCTTACGGTTATTTTCTATTTTTGTTTTCTTTCTTTGCACTTCTGAATATTAATTTTATGTTATGTAGGTTAAGTTGGAACCAGGGCTTAAAATGATCAAAATATTCAAGGAGCATTCAAGTAAAACATGCATTTTGGATGACTTTGGATTTTATGAGTCCCGCCAGAAGACAATCCAGGAGAAGAAGGCTAAGCAACAGCAGCAGTTTCAGAAGCAGGTAAATTGTTTCTTGCAACTTAAGCCTCCTTGATTTTATTTTATATTTCCGGCATGGACTGCCGCAATTATTTAGTATTTTGCAAGTTCACCATTCCAAAGCACCTAAATTGTTCCTTGTTCTTGCACATACAAAAGCAGGTATGGGAAGGAAAAACTCTTGATGAGAAGAAAGAGGTAGTGACAAATGGGCAAGTGAAAACACAAAATTCATTGGATGTTCCCTCTGAGATAAACAAGGAATCTATCCCAACAGTGCATGCCAGCGAGGAGCTGAAACTTGCAGAAAATGGATCAATTGCGACTGGCGAAGCCCCAAAGGGTGCTAAACCGGTTGTGGCTGAGAAGAGGGCTGTAGCAAATGGGGTTGCAAACGGTTGCTAGCCTCTGCCTTGCACAGTGGCGGTCTATGTCTGTAGTACTCTTCAGAATGTTTGTGCTGGAAGCTACTTGCATATCTCCGTACTTGGTGGACCGCTGTGATGACTGACTCTTTGCCTTGCTTGAAAAGTCAATATTTCGTTGAGGAATGGCAAGTTAGTCGCACTACAAAGTATTTCAATGTTTGAGGCAGGCAGGCTAGGGTGTCAGTAGTCTTAAGTTTCACCCCAGTTTTCTTTGTGTTTTTACAGTCTTTAGCTGAAGCTCTATATAGGTTTTGATTGCTTAGGTTTTTGGGTTTAGGGTTTATCTTTTTCCTTATATTTTGATATTGTCGTTTCTTTGTTCTTTGCCTTTTACTTGTTTGTTTATTTCCTGTCTTGTAAATCTAGATCGTTTCCATTGCTGAGCAGCTCTGCTTTTGTATTTGTATGTGAGCTAGAAGCAAGGTGGGAAAATATTGCAATATAGTCGTTTTTCTTTCCTAGTATTTTTCTTTCGTTATTGTTGTACTCTTTCTTCTTGCCTGTTTTGTTGTATTGGTGTGTCCTTGCTAATGGTGGGAACAAAAGCATTAGGAGTTTTCTGACTGCTATACGGTAGAATCATCAGGAGTTCATATTACCCTAAGAGGGTGTATATATGGAGCTCCGTCTGAGAATTGTTCGATTTCTGGTTATTTGGGTGTCAAAGGGCAGGAAAAGATTCAATAAACTATCTTCTGATGGAATTGAGTTTTCCCTGATATTATGGCACGTTTCTTGAAATGTTAAATAAACGCATGAATTTTTCCCTTTCTTAGCAAGTAAACGTGTCACGAGGTTTCTAGTCCACTTTACAATTACGCACGCCCAAACGCTCAAACTAAGCCAATGGCAGCTGGTCTTGTTAAAATGTGATTATACGTTTCTACTCATGTAATAAATAGAAATCATTTGGGAAGAAAGGATAATTTATTTTCTTATCAAGTAAACAACTCAAATGCTACAACTAGTATTTAAGTGAGATTCAAACTCAAAACCTAGGAATTACGAATACCAGACTAACAATAGTGACTAGACTATATGGTACTTATGGCATGGAACAAACAACTACATTAGGAAATGCCCAAAAGCACCCAAACCCTAAAAACCCTAAGGCGTTCTCTCTCTACCAGAGCACAACCACCAAACCCAAAAGCTCTGTTTTGCACCATATCTCTTTGTTTTTCAATCATCCTCATGACCTTTGCGCACCCAAACATTGATCTCTCACCCTCTTTGAAGGATCGAAGAACGAGTTTTCCAATCTATCGCCATCTTTTGGCAAAAACCTTAGCATAGCCAATATGCTAGCATCCTCATCCTCCTTGGGTTTTCAAAACCCTAGTCAAGCATATGCGGCCTCCTTGGCCTTGGCTAACTCGAAGGCTGTCAATCTCTCAGATCGTGTCTTTGCTCCTCCCAAAAAGAAGGGATGACACCCTATTGGTTCACGACATAGAAAGGGTCAGAAAGAGATGCAAGAGGAATAGAAACCTCCCACCATCTCCCCTGAACCAGTTGAAGGCCAAAAGAAGAAGCGTGGGCGTCCCATCGGTTCCAAAATCACGAAGCCAAAAAGAAGTGTTAATCACGAAGATCTGACTCCTACCATGACTCTGCCTACAACGCCCCCGAGCCCTAGCTTGCAGGGCAAGGAGGTTCTTTGAAGTTCTGCTATTTTCTTTCTACTATTTCAGTTTTTTTGTTTTTTTATTTTATTTTGCGGAACAATTGCTCTTGGTCCATGCTTTTCACATGGGGGAGCTTTATTTCTTCTAGCTTTAGTTTTGTTAGAAACTTTGCATATGATCTATTTGCTATTAGATTATAGCCTCCTTGTGAGCCGAAATTTGTAATGATGATACAACTCTCATACGAATAAGATGATCTTGCTTGTCTTCTGTACGCATGACAACAAATCGATTCGTATTGTACTCTCTACTTTAGTACTAAATGACAAAATTGTCTTTCAGTTAAAAAAAACAACTACATTATGAGTTATTTTTGTGTGAATAAGAGGTTAATAGGAAAATGCCTATTATATTCATTGGAATGAGCAATCGAATTAATACAAATTTTCATATTAGTAATTGTAATTTTTTATTTTTTAAGATGCATAAACTAATATGTGCTTATGGTTCGTTATATAAAAATTTGCTTCCTCTCCGTTGACCATCCAATAATGGGTTGAAAATTAACTCCGATCAATATCAGTGAGATCCAAACCTAGACATAAACTCTCACGAAATCAACATCGACTGCATGTACTTTTTCATGATCTAACTTCTATAGTACATTAGTACCATCAAACATAAGATGCTATTTTTTTTGAATTGAAATTTGTTTAGTCTCTCTGGTTTGAAGTTTACATATGTTTAATTCTTGTGGTCTCATTTTAATCTTAATGGTCCTTAAAGTCACGATTTTCCTTCTAGATAGTCCTTTCATCAATTTTCTCTGTTAAAATGCTGACGTGGCCGTCAAAAACATTAAAAAATTTAACGGTCACGTTAGCAATCTAATTGAGAAAATTGACAGAATGACTATCTGGATGAAAAATCGTGACTTTAAGGACTATTCAGATTAAAATGAAACTACAAGGACTAAACAGATGTCGACTTCAAACCACAAAGACTATACAATATTTAACCCTTTTTTTTTTTAGAAGAAACATAAGATGATATTTTTTTTTTTGATTAAAGGAATTGTAGTCACTAGTAGATAAATACCTTCTCGGCCCACGATGTTACCAGAAGCCCACCATGAGGTAGAGCAAGCAGGCCTCGTCCTGGAGGTTATAGCAATCTGGGCCGGGCAGGAGGCACACGACAGAGGGTCAAATGAACAAACCACAACAACACATTTGTCCCACATCGATTGGCAGACAAAAAAGAAGTCCACGCGGGGTTATAAATGCAATGCTAAAGTTAACCAAAGAGGTAAGATAAATTCCGAGCATTTAATATACTTCACCAGCCCCACAACTGACTTAACCATCGGAGAGAGAAAGACCGATAAGTCCCGGTTAGTCTCATGTTGCAGGTAGCCGGTCAGCGAAGTCTAAGAAGAGAGGTCACGCCAAAGCTTCTACGAGATTTGTGGGATCTTGCAGAAACAGGAACATAAGATGATATTAGGACAAATTTTATTAACACATCCCTAATTACTAGATACACATCTTATACTTAGTACACCACCTATTGACTTTCTTGTTTTTACATTTTACTAGATACACATACCCAAACTTCTTACAATATCCTCATTTAACATACACAATTTATTCACTAAATACACAACTCATTCACTACACATACTTTTCTAGATGTGCTACTCAATTTATTCAAAAAAGAAGAAGTTCACATTACTGAGATTTTTCTCAAAAAGTTTCATCTTTTCTCGTACTGTTTCACCTCATTGACATATTCCTCGAAAGTTTTTATTTTTTCTCTAAAGGGTTTCACCTTGTTAAGATCTTTCTCGACGAATTTTCCTTTGTTAACATCTTCTCCTATCAGTTTTCCTTGATAAATTTTCTTCAAGGAGCCTCTTACTTAAATTGATTTCAAGATTTCTTGAGTCTACCGAATTAAAACAAAATAAGACAATACATCACCAAAGTCCTTAACGGAACTTTCAGCATTAGAATGTTCAATCCTGTTTAAAACTAAACATTGCATAATATTCATATGTGGTGTCAAAATATTGGTACTTGATTCAAGCTAAAAATTAAAAAGTGGTGAAGTACAATAGTTCATATGCACGTCTTAAACGAGATATTTTATTTCAACCAAGTTTATTTACTTTTGATATGAATGTTTTTTTTGGTAATTTTACGTACCCAAAATGTTTTATATAATTTGCATAAAAAAAAGATGTGTATATAACATTTAGGACGTGTTAATAAAATTTCTCTGCTCGGGCCAACTACTTGAAATAAATTTAAAAAAAAATTAGAGAAAAAGAAGAAAAGGAATGTAAATTGTGATGTTGATTATGTGTAATATGTGGATGGAATGCAATAAATGTGGCGGCTAAGCTAATTTTGAATGAATTGTGAACATAATAAGAGGGAGCGAATAAGAGCCCTTTCTCATTCGCCTCCCGAAAACCCCTAAAACCCTTTTCCGCCTTTTAACCAAACCCTCTTTCGTGGAGGCCGCTCTCTCTCTCTCTCTCACAGCCTCTCACTCTCCTCCGAGTCTCAGTCAGTCTCAGCCGTCTCAGCCATGGCCACTGTCGCTTCACTCTCGCCTCCTGCGGATCGTATCCTTTCTTTTGATTCATCTTTCCTCTTTCGCTTACGCTTTGCTCTTGGATCCGATTTTGCTTGTCTTTTTCTTCTTCTCCAAATTCAGCTCTGTTTTCGATTTGGTTCACATCTATAGATCTAAGATCTGTATCTGCTGCTTAGGGTTTCTGCTTGTAATTAGGGCTTTTCCGATGTTTACTCTTTAATTTCGTTGAGGATATTTTTAATCTCTTGACTTTTTATTCTTGGCTTGAAAATTACTGTTAGATATTGGTTTTAGGGTTTTCACTGTCTTTTTGCTTTTGTAATCCTTGTGTGAATGTGTAGGATGTTAAATGCTCTTGATTTTATGCTGCTTTCGTTCTTTGTTTGTAGCAGATTGTTGTATTTCCTTGACCATCTTGATTGTTTCTTTAGAAGCTTCAGACTTGCTGCAGAATTTGTCGTTGGATTCTCAGGCTAAGGAAGTCAAAATTTCTGAGCCCGCCAAGAAGGTATATTTACAAACCCATTTTTATCTATCATTCAGTCTAAAGATTGTGTTTGGTTTTCGTTTCAGTTTCTTAGAGCTTGATTTTGATTGTGGTTTCATCATGTGCAGGCCAATGCTGTGACTGGAAAGCTCCAGTCAACTGACCGGACTAGGTCTACTACCCCATCACTCAAGGATTCGACCATGCCCTATCACCCTAATGGTTACTCCTCTTCTGCCTATTACTATGGAGGTAATTTTCTTGTCTTGTACTCAATTGTTTGGGTATTAATAATTGATGGAATTTCAAAATCATATTTTTCATATCCAATATATGTGTGTGTGTGTGCACTCCGCGATATAGTGGATGCTATTGGCTTTGCATTCTACTGACGGTTTTGTTGTGATGGTCTCAATTTTTTGGTCAGGCTATGGTGGACTTGAGTGGGGCAACAATATGAATTCTGTAAGTTTTTATGCTTGCTTGTTCAGAGACTTCTTTTTCTGTAATGCTGGATGCGTCTGATTTATGTTTTTTTGAAGTGTATTTTCTGACTTCTATTATTTGAGTTCTTATTGTAATAATAACTGAGCAACTCATCTCTATCCGGGCGTAATCTTGTGTCTTGATTGTTGTCTGTTTTAGGTTGTCTATGGTTATGGCTATGCACCCTACAACACATATTCAGCAGCAGGGTCTCCAACTGTGGGAAGTGGTCAGCTATATGAACAGCAGTATCAATATCCTCCCTATTTTAAGCAGCTGAATCCTAAAACTGGTGCACCCTACATGCCTAATTCAGCTGTTCCTTCCAATGGTGGTGTTTCCACCATTAAGGATGCTGACCAAAAGTCCTCACCAGTAGGAACAGCTAATGGGATATCCAATGGTACTTTGTCCAGTGTGGGGCTGAAGGAAAATAATCTTTCAGACTTCTCCAAATATCAAAACTCCTCTTTGAATGTAAAGGGTTCCTATGAGGGATACACTGATGCCATGTATGGTTTTGATGGTTTGATGTCTCCCATACCATGGTTAGAAGGGTCAACGTTTTCAAATGGACAGGCTAAGGGGACTGGATATACAGGCAACAGAACACTATCTTCTAAGAATCAGATTTCACGACCAAGCTCTCCATACATGGTATGCTATCTATCATCTTAGTTTCATTATGGATTGCCTTCTGTTCTCGGACTTGTGGTTAAACTTAATCAATTTTTATGTTAGATATTTACACACTTCTGAGCAGTGGGTTGATCTTAAGTTCAGTTTTTTCATCTCAATTCTGTTTGGAACCAAATATGTAGTAGTGATTTTCTTGAAATTGGGAAAATATAATCGATCCCCATATACATTGCTATCCTTGTCAAATATCCTTTTATTCTATTTTTCTTTTCCTCTCTTTAGACTGTTATTGTTTTCAATAATTGATAGGATGATCAGAATCCAATAGATTGTTGATTAAGGTGGCCGCTCAAGAATTTATATTCCATGACCTTGCAGGGTTTGCTGCCAAGGTTGGGGTATGGTTTGGATACATCTCGTGGACTTAGTGGGATGTATAGCAACGATTTATATGGTCATAACTGGAACACATATGGACTTGGTATGGGGTTTGGATCTAATACGTTTGGTATGTCAAGAAATGGATATGGGTGGACCTCTGTTCAAAACAAGTTTAAACCTAGGGGGCGAGGAAGCAACTTTCGCTATGGTAACCAGGACATAGATGGGTTGGAAGAGTTGAACAAAGGACCTAGAGGTAAGAGTTATAAAGCTGGGGTCAATGTCGGGTTGAATAAAGCTAATGATGAGAAAGATACAACTAGCGCCATTCCAGAGGGGGAGCAGCGCTCAGGAGCAGATATACTTGATAATTACTCAGATGCCAAGTTCTTCATTATAAAGTCATATAGTGAGGATGATGTTCATAAGAGTGTTAAGTATAATGTCTGGGCCAGCACACCAAACGGAAACAAGAAACTTGATGCAGCATTCCAGGAGGCTCAGGAGATAGCTACTGGCTGCCCTGTATTTCTGCTCTTCTCGGTGAGCATTGTGATTTAATTCTCAAGTTGCGACTATTTCTCCTATTGCTTCTGTGCTTTGTCTTATTGTATTCTACTTTCAATTTTGTCTCTAGGTAAATGCTAGTGGCCAATTCGTTGGCCTAGCAGAGATGGTAGGGCAAGTTGATTTTGAAAAGAATGTGGAGTATTGGCAACAAGACAAGTGGACTGGTTGTTTTCCTGTTAAGTGGCACATTGTAAAGGATGTACCCAACAGTTTGCTAAAGCACATTACCCTTGAAAACAATGAAAACAAACCTGTCACAAACAGTAGGGACACTCAAGAGGTATGTCTATCTACTTCCCCTTTTTTCACCCTCTTTTTTGTCGGTTCTAGTTTGCAGTGTTAAACTTAAATTGTTTTTGTAGGTCAAGTTAGAGGAGGGGCTTAAATTGATCAAACTATTCAAGGATCATTCCAGTAAAACATGCCTTTTGGATGATTTTGAGTTTTATGAAGATCGCCAGAAGACAATTGAGGAAGTTAAAGCAAAGCGGCAGATCCGGAAGAAGGCAAGATTCTTTTCCTTGCGTGTTAACCAGTGTAGTTGCTTTTATATATATATTTCCTTCTATTGTTGTTCTTTAGCCGGTTTGATTCTAAGTAATTCCTCTGTCTGCTAATTCAGAAGGTATTGGAGGAGAAGCCAACTGATGGGGTAGAAGAGGCACTAGTCAAATCACCAGAGTCATTGGGAACTACATTGGATGTGAAGGAACCAACATCAGTTGATCAGAGTGATGAACAAGTGAAGCCTTTGGAGAATGGAACCGTTGCAGAAGCTGGAGATGGCCTAAAGAGTCCACAACCAGTTGTTGAAGAGTCCAAGGTGGCTGTAACAAATTAGGAGGTCAAATGTGTTAAATGGTTGGTTGCTAGCTTGTGCAATGAGAAGATTTTCTTAGTAGGAGATTCCCCTTGGAGGTTTTGCTGGTTTAGCGTAGCTGCTTTAAAGAGAGTACAATTCATAGTAGAAGTGGTGTGTGTTTAGAGACTTGATGGCAGGCTCGTGTTTTCATAGCCCCACCCAAACCCCATCTGATTCTCTTGTTTGGGGCGGTTGGTTTTAAACTCTATGCTGTTTTCCTGCCCTTTTATATGCGGAATAGGTTGGTTTGTGTAAGAGAAATGTAGTTAGTTGAAGTGTTTAAGATGGTTGCTTGTGCCTTCATTTCGGTAATCTGTGTTGTGTGCTTCCCTTGTATTAGTTAGTACGGCACATGGCTGTTATTATGTTTCCTTTGAGTGAACTCCAATTGTCTCTTCTTTCTTTTATATGTCAAATCAGGTAAATCATGGCCTTGACTTGGTGGGAAGCCATCGGCTTTTAATCCAGTTCGAGTAATAGTTGCATTGTGATGTCAAATGAACGTCTCACAGGGCGCAGTGCGCTCAGTTGTTACTTGAGCTGTGGTCTATAACTTTGTTGACGGCACCAAGGAACACTCTTTTGGTGTTTGTTGTGTTCCTTCTCGGTGCATAACTTGTGCGAAGCCCCCGCCTTGTTTGCCAATCTGTGCCTCCAAAACCCAACCTGACAATCCAGACGGTCCTCATGTATCCCTTTCAATAAGAAATTAAGAATTGGGTGGTTTTCAATTGCAAATATGAAGAATTGAAACACCCAAGGTGAGTTTGTGTTTGCAGCATGAAGGTATAAGGTTGTTGGTAATCCTTGAATAGAACAAAACACAACCTATGAAGCCTAAAACAATTGAAAGATTGGTCTTTCACAGCTGGAGAACAAGTTGAAGTAGAAGAACCAACATGATCTAATGAAACTCGGGTAAAATCATGTATATGCATTTCATGGTTTTTCACGGAGGATAACAGCATTGCTTGCCATCCTAAAAAACTAGGTTTTCAGCTTTTCAGTCTTTTGTTTCGTTTGTCTTAGGTGTATGTTTCTTTGCCCTTGTTGCATAAGTATTATGTCTGGGTGAGATCCTCATTTGAATTTCGAATTGTCAACTAAGATAAAGGTCTTGCCTTGGTGCTCAAATTAGTCTAGGGTTTGATGTTTTTGTCTCAACCCATGACTCATGGTTTAGAGTTCTAAGGCTACAGTTGTGTTTGTGATACACAAACCAATATAATAGCTGTCTTTGTTTGATATAAGAGAATAATGATTTGCTAAACCAATGTGGTATTATGCTTTTAGGAAAAAGTTTGCAAAACATTTGCCTCTTACTTTTAAATCAAACATTGTTTAAGAAAGTTTTGTTTGTCTTTTTTTTTTTTGCCTAGGACAGCTTCATATGTCATCTCCCTTTCAGAGTTTGGCCAAGGACCAAAGTCCAAAACTCTTTCTTTGCTTTAGCCCTTGTGCATGCCCTCTTGGGGCACCTCATTAGCCTTTGTGTCTGACTAGCTTAGAACACAATATCAGCCTATATATATATATTGAGCAAGGCTGTCTTTGCTCAATGGGTGTCAAAATATAGTTTCTACATTTGCTTTGTTGGGTTTTGGTTTTTAACTTGTATCGTTCACCTTGCTCTAAGTCTTCCTTTTGTGATTATAAACCTTAGAGCTGAACAAAAACTCTTCTCATAAACTCATTGCATTTTGCATACCGTGAGATCAGTTGGTAGTGCAGCAACCCCAGAAGTGTTCATGAAGAATCAACTGAGGATAGCTGAGTTCTGAAGAATCCCACTGAGGTAGGTAGGTTCTGATGAATCAATTTAGGATTGCTGAGTTGAAACTTCTGAGAAATGTTCAAGAAGAATCAATGTAATGATAGTTGAGTTATGAGTTGAAA
Source organism: Fragaria iinumae (assembly GCA_009720345.1). Taxonomy (NCBI): domain Eukaryota; kingdom Viridiplantae; phylum Streptophyta; class Magnoliopsida; order Rosales; family Rosaceae; genus Fragaria; species Fragaria iinumae. Next base: position 39,086,294 of record CM019119.1, read on the forward strand.
CTTCTTATACCTTCATGTGTAGCCACTTAAAAACAAGAGAGGTGGATCTAGACTAGTATGTAGAGTAGGCAGGATAGCAAGTCATTGTTGTATCCATATACTATAATCTTGTAAGGAGTGTGATACTCAGAAACAAGAGAGGAAGTATAGATCTAGACTATTGGGTAGACTAGGTAGGATAGCAAGTCATTGTTATATCTCTAGACCATAATCCTGTAAGAAGTGAGTTTTACATAGTGGAAAAGTTTGTTCCTCAAAAGTTAGGGGCACACAGTTTTTCTCCCTGATTGCTTGCAGGATTTCTCCGAGTAAAAAATATCATAGTGTTCATTTTTATTTTACTGCAACTTTCATTTATTAATATCGTGCATTTGTTATTTAAGACAGCTTTAACCTCTGTTATCCCTGAGAATGAATTTATATGAAAAATGAGAAAACCATGCTCCGTGTATTGTGGAGCTCTTTCTCTTTCGAAAGGCAAAACCATGGTTTTGCATCCAAGGCGGCAGAGGTTCCTGATCTCGTGCATTGCCCAACTAAGGGGAGGGCTGTGGTGACTAAGGCCTGGAGAGTCGATGACTGCTCCAACAAAGCTGCCCAGATCTTAACCCAACTAATCCAAGATCCTCGGATGTCGAGAGGGTTGTTGGCTGTGAAGACTAAGGGTCAGAAAACCCCTTTCGTATCGGGTTTTGACGATGGCGGCCATATGCAGGCAAAGATGAACCTTATGGTTGTGATCGGGTTCAGAGAGAGCCGCGAGGCGGTGTTTTTTTGGGCTGTGCAGTTAGATCTGGAGAAGAAGCCACCGTGGACGGCTTGTATAAGTATTAGAGGGGCTCGAATTTGGTTGCCGCCGGAGAAGAGGTTTGCCGGAGGAATGCAGCACCACCCTCCTAGGGTTTGGATGTGGACTTGGGCCAGTGGGCCTTGGTCTGGCCTCATATTGGGGTGTAGGCTTCAATTCTGTGGGCCTACAACATCTGAATTGGTTTCTAGATTTGATGAGAGTTTTGCATCTCTACTTCTTCAACTAGAAGATTTGATGATGAGGCCGGCGGGGGCAGGGTCGCCAGTGACGAAGCCGTCTTGGTTGCTTTCAGTGCGATCAGAGGTTCTCGGCAAGTGACGATGCAAATCTGTTAGAGTTTGGGAATTGACTCGGGTTATTGGGCCTGGGTCTTGCATCAAACCCATCAAAAGTCAGATTTGGAATTGAGTTATTAGGCCTAATTTCAAATTGACTGTGGCTTAAATCGTATTGTTTTGATAGCTTGGCAGACTGAGCAAACTAGCTGCAGCTAGATGAATTTATGAGGCTTGGAGTACCGCAATTTAGCGCCTTGGCTCCAGTTTTTATGTTTCTTTGGTATCTTGTTTTTTATCTAGTTTAATCATTTGCTAAGCTCACTTGAATAAGTGAGCTAATTGTCTAATGTAATGGTGCTTTGATGTCATTCTGGCCTAAGTTTATCAATGAAATTTTTGAGGCTACTGTCCCTTTTCTCTTAAAAAAGAAGAAGAAGAATTTATATGAAAAAAAGATGTTAAAACCTATTTATCCCCTTTTAAGACATTCACAGCATGCTTGTCAACAGAGCTGGCATTATTCAAAGATGACTGTGACGAGGAGGAAGATGAAGATGACATATAACATGATTGACGTGTAAAAGTCAGGTAGACTTGACCCAAACTTGCCTCTCCTCCTCAGAGGAGAAGGAATTGAAACGTATCTATGTGGATTGTGGAGTGTCCAATAAATAGGAATAAATAATAGATAGATAGTACAAGCAACAAACGGAAGAAGCAGGCAGGCTGATAAGTGATGAGGTGGAACTGAAACTCCCCTCCCTATCCACTTGTCCACTCTGTTTCTAGATTCAGTTAAACTTGAAAATGAGGAGAAGCAGCAGATTGATCAACTGGGCTACTCATACAAGGAGGAGGAGCAGCAATTACTCAACCTCCTCCGAAGCTGGAAAATCTCTCAACCTCTACTCTGCCATCAACCAAGCCCTCCACATCGCCTTGGAGTCTGATCCCCGGTTCTCTTTCTTCCTGTCTCATACTGCTTTTCCCTCCTTTGGGTTGTTTCCTGTGCAATGCATCTAACTTTATATGTTGGATCCTGCAATATGCTTTATATGTCTTCTGTAACTCCAACTCATTCTTTTCGATTTCAATCTCAGTACTTATGTTTTTGGAGAAGATGTCGGCTTCGGTGGGGTCTTCCGTTGTACCACAGGCTTGGCTGATAGGTTTGGTAAGAAAAGGGTTTTCAATACCCCTCTTTGTGAACAGGTAGGTATTCATATCTCACACCTTCAGTTTCTTTTGAGCAACAAGCAATGTGCGTTTGGTGATCTCTACTTTTACTCTTACTTTTGTTTGCACGCAGGGAATTATAGGATTTGGTATTGGTCTAGCAGCTATGGTAAGTTTGAGACTTGAGTTTATAACTCCGGTTAACTTGCCTTTTCATTTGTGCTTCTCACCTTATACCTACGAGCCTCATTACCTTTTGGTTTCATCTCGCATAGGGTAACAGCGCTGTTGCGGAAATCCAATTTGCAGACTATATTTTCCCCGCTTTTGATCAGGCATGAATCACTTCCTGTACTAGGTTCTATCATATTCACTCACGATATAGTGGCAGCTTCAAAATTTAGATTGAGTGACTCTAACTTTGCAGATTGTCAATGAAGCTGCAAAATTTAGATACCGAAGTGGAAATCAATTTAACTGTGCAGGTGAGAACTTCACTCATTTCATTTCTTTCAAGCTTACTTTCCCTGGCCCTCTTGTTATTGTTCATGATGAATTCCTTGTATAACTTCTTAGGCTTAACCATAAGAGCGCCCTATGGCGCTGTAGGCCATGGTGGACATTACCACTCACAATCTCCTGAAGCTTTTTTCTGTCATGCTCCTGGTATCAAAGTAAGCCTCATCCTGTTGAGATAAATTTCTGAGGTTTAGGGTCTGACCGAGTGATGACATGCATCTTGCCACAAGTAAACAACTCAACTATCGAAATCTTGAGATTGTACATTTCAACAGTAATATCTTCCAAGTATCCAACTGCATAAATGACATTGTTTTTCTTTCTTCTTAAACTTTAGAAATGGACTTTAGTGTAATTAGTCATAAACTTAACATTACTCACTAAATTGAAGAGTTCTATCAAACACATGAAAGTTATCTTGAGCTTATTGACTTGTGATATAAGCTGGCGGTAGTACCATCAGCCTGTTTAGTTGAAATGTGTAGCCAAGTGCTGTGGAGTTTACTAAAGCATAAAGGATTTTTGTGCTTGTTTTCTGCTGCAGAATTTTTAGTTCCACGGTTGTTGCACATCATTATTAGATATCTGAAAAGTACTTTTGATGTAGGTGGTCATCCCTAGAAGCCCACGACAAGCAAAAGGCTTACTGCTTTCCTCTATACGTGATCCAAACCCTGTTGTGTTTTTTGAACCAAAGGTATTATGTGGTTCTAGAATAAACTTGTTGATCCATTAGAGAATGTTAAGTTCGGTAGAAATGTGATCAGTAACTGTGCAAATATCTTGGGTTCAGTGGTTATACAGATTGTCAGTAGAAGAGGTTCCTGAGCATGATTTCATGTTGCCATTATCAGAAGCTGAGGTACATCTATTGTTCCATTGTAGTCCAAATATCTAAATTTGTAGAAGAAAATTGCATTTCTGATTTTACTATTATCAAACCTTTATAGCTAAAACAAAACTGAAACTCAGGTAATACGAGAGGGCAGTGACATAACGCTTGTTGGGTGGGGAGCTCAACTCTCCATAATGGAACAGGCATGTCTAGATGCTGAAAAAGTAAGTCTTCGATCATCACTGCTACAAGTAGAGTTCCTGTTTCTCCTTCCCTTTAATGTCACAATACCATATTTGATCATGATGTCTGATTTGTATGGTGTGATGAATAACTGAAAGTACTAAAATCTCTCTCATTCATTGTACACTTAGACAATATAAATGCCATTTTTATTTCAGGATGGAATTTCCTGTGAACTGATTGACCTGCGTACTCTGATACCTTGGGATAAGGACACCGTGGAGGCTTCTGTCAAAAAGACTGGAAGGCTTCTTGTGAGTATAATAATATACATATACTGAAAACATTTCATGAAAATGTGTTTGTTTTGTATTGGTGAATAATCCAATTCCATGAAGATTAGTCGCTTGTGTTGTTTGGGATTATGTAGATTAGTCATGAAGCTCCAGTTACAGGAGGATTTGGTGCCGAAATATCTGCTTCAATTGTTGAAAGTTGCTTCTTGAGGGTAAGCACAAACATTTTACACATGTACGGTTGTTTCAATCTAGATATATGCTTCTTCTGATGTTGGAGGGAGGCAACTGATACCTTGATCTTTGAACTATTCATTCATTAATGCAAAATGAATTGTGCAGTTAGAAGCACCAGTCTCTAGAGTATGTGGTCTGGATACCCCCTTCCCTCTTGTGTTTGAACCCTTCTATATGCCCACGAAGAACAAGGTTAGTTATCTAAACCTATTAAAAATTTACTTGTGATACTTCTAGTGACATACCTCTACTTTCCTCGTTGTTTGATGCAGATATTGGATGCAATTAAAGAAACTGTAAATTACTAGTACTGTTAAGATACAAGCTAGGGATCATCGCTCCATCATCATGTTGCAAATAAAATAAGATGGAGTGTGGGAATAATGTAGCAGCAGCCAGTATGCTGGAGATTAGGCCAGGACCATGCTTTTACGACAATAACAGGTACATGAGTGTACGTAGTGAATGTATCGGGGTGGCTTCGAGTGTCGCAACACGCATAAGAGACCCCTTACAGCATTGCCCAAAGAGCCCGCCGTGTCTTTAGAGATGAGCAAGACTGGCTATGCACCTAATTGACCATAATCATCAATCACTTGCAAATTTGCATACTTCAATTTGTGCATGGTTGGTCTGAAACCCCTTGTGAGAGAAACTCATTATCATTTGAAGTCTGATACTGCTTTTCTACTACTATTGAACTACTGTTGAGAAAGGAAAAGAGAAAATTAAAACTCGTGATGCTCGTGATGCTCATGAGGCATCATGAGGGTGTACCTCGGGGCTCGGGCCGAGTTGCTCAGCTGGTGCTGGTTTGCTCAGAAAGACTTTCACCCGAAGAACATTTTATGCATGATTTAATTTCCCATTTTAACACGGTAAGGCACAAGATTGTTACAAACCACCGGATCAAGGCACATGACTACTCTTAAATTGTGTTAAGCAGGTTTTTTCCTTTGTAGTTGTATGACTACAAAACAAAGAAGAAAATAACGAGTCTCGATTTTTCTTTCATTAACTGAAAAAACAATGCACATGCACAATCTTATATACAATCCAATCCCTGTGCATTCCATTTCCACATCTGCATACGACCTGGAATACCTTCCTGAACTACAATTTTCACCATCGTTCTTCCCAATACCAATCTGCGGTTAATTGAAACAAGCACAAGTTAAGAACCACAATTTGGAAAAAAGACAAACACACAAATTGAGCAGTTATGTAAGTGGCCATACCATTGCTGGTTTTTCCTGAATTCTGTAAGAACTGGGTATATGTTCTCAAAGGCTTCGTATGTCTCACTTCTTACCTGAAGAAGTGAAAATAATGTTACCCAAGTTAATACTAAAGATAGTAAGAATATAAAAAATATGACTTAACAAAAAATAAGGAACCTTGCAAAATATCACCTTCGCTCCTGTGAGAACAATTTTTCCAGATACAAAGATAAGAAGCACAATCTTTGGTTGTTTCATTCGGTAAATCAAGCCAGGGAATAGTTCTGGTTCATACTGATAACCAGAATCAAAACAGATTCAGAAAACAGTCCTTTTCAAAATTAGACATCCAATAGCAACCACATCAAGACACAAAGGAATACTCACACTTGAAAAGGCATTGTGGGAATATGCCAGACCTTCGAGTCTTATGGGGAATTTAACATCACAGGAACCAACTATGTTCTGGATTTTAAAATCCTGCCACACGAATGAAATCAATTTGTTAATTAGTTTTAAGTACCTCGAATGTGTTTGTGTGTACATGAGAGAGAGAGAGAGAGAGAGAACCTTGAACTTGGCATCAAAACCCAGTTTCTGAATGATTCGAGCATACTGAGGAACAGAACAGAGATAATGTGTCATTAAAGGTGAAAGAAAAGAAAAAACTGCATCTAGCGATAAAATACATCATTGTGAATTTTATTAGAGGGTATTTGCTTTTATACGACCCACGTTGTACTGTTGTACTGTATATACTAACATCGATGTGCATGGATTTTGGTAAAATTTCAGACATAAGCCAGACAATGAACTGTATACTTCCCCAGTCTATTGGACACCCAAAACACCCCCCCTATGTAGAAACCTATTCACATTATAATCAAAGTACCTTCCGTGCAGCCAATTTCGATTGTGCTTCACTCTTGGCTCCTGTACAAACCTAAATCAACAGATTTAAAAGTAAATTAGCTGTGAATTCTTACAAGAACCAATAAACTGTGAGGGAGAGACCAAAACGCTGCACATATCAACACATGATTGGTATTCGATTGAAAATGAAACAAAAGTGTGTAGTTGAAAGTTCTGACTTACCATTTTACCAGATGCAAATATCAACGCAGTAGTTTTCGGCTCCCTTATTCTCATAATCACAGCTGCAAAACGCTGCAAGAGGAATTTGATTATAATGTGATGATGCTGTATAATCATTGAAAAGGAAATATCCATTCGTGTACACAAGACTACATAGATTTCAAGAGCTATGGTCAAGACACATGCCTTGGGATTGTATTCTGCATTACGAGCTCGCAACGCAATGGTCTTAAGATCCAATTTGCAGTCCAAATTGACTGTGGAAACGATATTCCTGAAAGCACAAACAACAGCTTAACCATGTGTTTGGTGATCAAACAAAGCAATACTTTTTATCTTTTTAATGGTAACATTCCATTCGGCAACAGATAACACATATAGCACACACACCCCAACTAAAGATCAAAAATGCAATTTAAGTGAAGAGTTTCAGGTCATCTCTATGTAAAGCGCACCTGGACCAATAAATTCTAGTATAAAGCGAAACTGAATCATGTCATCTAAATTGAAAGAACATAAGGCACTTCACAGACAAACAAGGCTCGACAGATGGAATATATTTGCAACACTACCAGAATCAGTCTTGCTACAATAACTGACTTAACCAACCTATCATAGGTTTAAATATAGTTTAAGCCCCACAAGTGAGATAACATATTGTTCTTTTTATTAGTATCGAAATCAAGTGGTATCTGAAACAAACATGTACAATTTGATGTGATAAAAAAACAGGAACGATGACTGACTGAAGAGTAGGGACGATGCCGGAAGGATGTTGCTTGAGATCAACCGGTTGGCTTCCGCTTGCCTCCAACCCTGTTTCCTCCAACCCTTTTTCTGCCATTCCTTTCTTCTCTTTTTTACTTATATTCTTGGGCTTCCGCTCGCTACATTAAAAACACAAATTAAAAACAAACAACCACATAATCTCAGATCTTTTGCTTTCGATTATCCTAGTTCCGATTATAACATAAAAACCGAATCTTTAATGTTTTATCAAAATCAAAAGAGTCCAAAACACACAAAACGGAGGGGAAATCTTTCAGATCTGAGCTGGGTGATTAGGGTTTTAAATTATCCTTAATAATACGGAAGGGGGTTTCATTGTTAGAATAATTGAATCAAGGAATGAAACAGAGATCGGACCTTGTATCTGCACAGAGATCTGCGGCGATTTAAGCGAGAAAAAAAGGGTACGAGAGGAGCGGGAAGATTTTGAATTGGGATGTGTTTTATAGAAGACGAGGGTAGAGATTTGTATTTGGGAGCTTAAAAAGAGAAGAGATCTGGGAAGAAGAAGAGAAGAGGAAGAAGAAGAGAAGAGAGTTGAGGGTCAATTGTGTTGGGGTTGGAAAGATCTGAGAGCTTATGGGGGCTGCTTGCCTTCTTACCCTCGCCCCCTTTATATACTGCCCTCATATATCCCTCTCCTTACCACATAATGCAACCGACCCCCGAGGTCATTCTTGGAATTTCATACGGACTCGCTACGATGACAGCGGACTTTCATCAACGCCCTGTACCTATATGACACGTATATGATTCCCTTTTATTTTCGGTCAGTGACGGAATCAAGGGCGTGGTATACACATCAAAGTAAATAAATTAAAAAACATACCCACGATATAGTATCTCCTCTCGAGTTACATTTATCCTCCAACAAGATATTATATTTTTCATATGTCGATTCAATGACAATTGAGCACAACTAAAGAGGCGAACAAGAGACTTTAGTGTGTTAATATGTTAAGAAAAGAAAAAGTTTTTGAACTAGCACTAAAATTTTGTGACTTTTTGTCATTTTTACTCATGATCAAACTTGAAAAACTCACGTGTACGAGTTTCGTAAAGTTATTAAAACAAGGGATCCCCTTGCATGCCTTAGGGTATTCATGCCTCGCTTAGGTGGCAATAACTCTGTTAGCTGACTCACTAACCCCGCTATCTAACTCCGTTACTCTATTAAAGTTAATCCCCGGTTAAATGTTTTTAATATCTCGACAGCTCTACTCTCACTCTTCTCCAAGCCTAAAATCCCAAATCTCAATCCCTCTCTCAACTAACCAACTCAAAAATCCAAAATCACAAATCTCAGGGATGGAGTGGAATTTGAACTTTGCAATCGAGGTATGTGAGTTGTCGACTTACCATCGATGAAATCTTTCATCTTTCATTGATTATAATGGTAGGGTGGCTATCCATGATGATACAATGATATTGAAGTTTATGGTAATTGGGAATTTTGGGATGGAGATCAATAGACCACTTTTAACCATGAATTCTAAGGGTATTAAAGGAATTCAATTTCTGGGTGTACAGAGAATTGAAAACAAAGTCAGCAGAAAAACAGAAAGCAACGTTAACTTTATTCATAATATCATGCCTCTATATATAGAGGTTACAAATCCAAATACAAATTCAGTTTGACAAAGCCACACGATAATGAATATCTTTAAACACTCACTTTTTTTTTTATCTATCTTTTTTTAATTTAGAGTAATTGCTTTATTACAACAACATCACTTCTTTTTTTGATAAGAAAAAAGAAAAACGACATCACTTGTAAAAAAAACGACATCACTTTTTTCCTTAGAATCCAAACTGTTGTCTATCACTTATCATCAGAGCTGTCCGCGTTACTCAAGTTCTGATACTCATACAAGTTTGCACACACTAAATAGTAAACAAAGTTTACCACTCCAATCACAACTAGCATCCAATACACATTCTCTAGCTTCCCATCGTTTATGTTGTTTGGTATCCAACTTGTAACCCTCCGAACAAAATCGACTATACCGGTGCTTAGATAAAATGAAATCCCAATGACCAACGAGATCATCGCTGTTGCTGTGTTTTTTAGTGACGAAGGAAATTCTTGGTAATACAATGCAATTTGTGCTGGAAAATGAAATGCCTCTCCAATGCCTACCAAAGCGAATTGTGGGAACAGCCACAATGCCAACATAGGAACAGTAGTTGCACCAGGATGCTCTTGGGAAATTTTAAGCCTTTTAGACTCCACCAGTGCTGAAACCACCATCGTCAACACAGTTAGAATGTGGCCAATTCCTATACGTTGGAGGGGTGTCGGGGAATGACCGGTTAACTTCTGCCACACGGGACATAGTATTCCATCAATGAGAGCGACGAAGATGGCACCAGTAATTAGGACGACGATTGTAACAGACCCAGCCGGTATTAGAAAATGAGGGCCTAGGTGACGGTCCATGGTTAGAGCCTGCACGATAGTCAAGCTACTTTGGATTGCTATTGGAGTACTTAAGAATATGCTTGCTGACCACAATGGCATTAGTCTTAGAAGGGTCTTGAAATCTTCTACTTGGTGAACTGTGCATAGTCTCCATGGCTTTGCAATATTCCCATCTGGTTTCATGTCTCCTTCAACTTTCTGTGCTGCGCGGTTAAAGAAACTGCATACAAAGAGAGCAGCATCAGTTACAAGTATATGATCATAGTAATTGGAGCATTGAATTTGTACCTGAATCTCTTGCTAGGTGTTGTAGCCACCCCGTCAGGACCGGTCACTCCCTCTTGCCCGTAGTAACAATAATCTTTGCTTTCAGACGAGAGCAGGAGGTTCCTTTTTCGAGTAGCAGCAACAACGACACGAGTTAGACCAACAAATGGACTCCCCTGAGGCTTACAATGACGGTAGAAACGTGTTCCAGATAAGAAAATTGCCATGGCAATAACATTGGCAGCGACAGCTAGGCCAAAACCCCATTTATAACCCATATTGTCCTCCATGTACACGATGACAGTTAGAGCCAACGTTGAGCCACAATATATGGTAATGAAGAACCAGTTAAAGAAAGTTTTTTGATGTTTAGGCTTATCAAATTGATTAGCTCCCATTGTTGCTAGGGTGAAGCGTGTACCTCCAACGCCAAGTGATCCCAAAATTAGACCCGCATACAAGATTGTATATTGCAAAGCTGTGGTTGATTGGCATATTTCTGATCCTATAACACAGGGTTGAGGCTTCAACGAATCAAATGTTTCAGTTAATGTTAAAAGAACGATACCCTGTAAAAATAATTATTAACATTAACTGAAAAATAATTATACTTTCCATCAACGATACTGTTAAAAATAATTATTTGATTGTTAATTATACTTTCCATCAAGTAGTACTGTTAACAGTCATTTCCTCTACTCATACATAACAGCTTCCATTGATAAATAAAATGTAAGAAGAACGCTAACAAACAGATCCACTATTTCATTACCAGCAGGGAAAGGCAGGAAGAAATGGTGATGACCAAGAAAGGGCCAAAGGAAGAGTCGGCTATGATTGCTCCAAGGACTGGGAAGAAGGTGAAAGAACCGTTCACCACATTTGTAATCTGAGCAGCATCGACACTGTTTACATTGAATTCTTGTACCAGAAATACTAACAAATTTGAGAGCCATCCTCCCACCGCAAATGTCAAGCCTAATAGAGCCCCTGTCCGATCAATATATACATATTAATCAGCCATATAAATATAGTTATGTTGAATGCATGTTGTTAATTTTAGAACTAATATATGTTCTGCAAAAGTTTAAATTTGTGTTAAAATAAGATAATAATGTATATCAAGTTAGACACCGAAGAGTGAGACCTATGGTGAAGGGGAAAGTGATCCAACCACCGCGTCTGCTACCATCAGATGATATGACATGAGATTCACCGGTGTGGGAGAGGGAGCTATTCTCCATTTTGGAGGCAAGTCAAATCTAGCTATTGATCAAATATAAGCTCAAAGTTGCTGCTTAACTGATTGGATCGAGTTGTAGCTAGTGTGCTGCTTAACATGAAACCACTTCATGGGATCTCATATATATATATATATATATATATAATCTGAGAATCCCTATATACTACTCTGACTCCAAATATAGTTTGGTATATAATATCATTATCATGTGAATCCTTCTATTCTACTCTAACTCCAA